>CM014271.1:17177502-17198115 GCA_004135705.1 Alloteropsis semialata | reverse complement strand
TGCGAGAGCTTTTTACTAAATTTCTGCTCTTAGCGTCCCAGCAAGGCTGCAATCCTTAAAGTTCGTGGCCCCACAGTTTATCAAAATTAATTGGGGTTCTACATGCATTTATCCTATTTATCAATATGTCATACATATATTATTTCTTGGTCCTTTTCTTGCACTAAATAAACTATTTTTTTCTTTTCAATGCAGAGGATTTCACTTTCAGTCAATGGCCTTCTGATAATGACTGTATATAAGTTGCTTTCACAGTTGAAGAGGTAATGTCCAGTTTCTTTGTCTCAATTTTTCCATGCATTATACTGTTGTTACCAACAGTTCTTTAAGCATTAGTTATCAAGGACAGGGTTCACTTTTATTTTTCTCATTGATAACGCAAATATCTCTGGAGGACTCCACCCAAACTAAAAATTTGGATTTTGCAAGCATATTACCGGTGGCATGATGGGTGGCTATTCTGTCAAGTTTGATTGGACGGGGAACCAGTGATGCTAGAGTGGATTACTGGGTATGTTGTTTAATCTTCATATTATTATGTGCAGTCAAATAGGATCATGTCGCTATTGATAATTTTTAATTATAAATTACATGTTGATTTTTAGTAAGCAAATATTTAATTACTTGTAGGTGGTGTGATCATGTAGCCTGTCCACTGATGTCTTAGGCACTCACTGTTCTTATCATTGATTGAGGCTCTCAGAAATATTGCTACCCTAGAAATTCAGTTCAGTACAATTCTGCCTATTGTATGTTCCTCTGCTCACTTTTATTTGAAGAAATGTATCATCTTTGTTTTTTTATCTTGAGGAAACACATTTATTTTAAAACTAAGTATTAGCCCATGTCTTATTTTATGAGTGAATCAAGTATCAATCTAATTCTAAATGTCTGCGTGCATCCAACAGGTCTGCTGACATGGTCTTGCAACAGAATACTGGACTACTTGCCTTTGTTGAACCTGGAGTATATACAGCACCATCTAATCTTGAGCCGTCGCAGGAGGCTGCTCATCCAGTGATTGTCTTGCAGTTACGTTCGGATCCCTGTCATTCTCATTCAGATGTTGCTTGTCTGGGGCTGCGTTGTCCGCAACCACTGAAGCTAGGTTCTCATATAACTAAGCATGTCATTTGTTAAAAAAATTCTTCTGTTGATGCATAGTTTGGACCTGCAAAATATTGGTATTTGTTTAGAATTCAGTTTGTGGCCACTGCACTGTTAGGTCCTTCCGTTCATGTACCTACATAAAGCTTTGAAAACATACAGTAACATGTCCGTCCTGCATACACTATGTAATCAATAATGATCTCAATAAAAAAATATAGTAATTGATTTGAAAACATATAGCTTATTCTATGTATCCATTGATGAACCTATATGTAACTAAATTACACTTTTTTGTCGCCCGTAGCAACGCACAGTCACGAACCTATATGTCACTAAATCATTCATTTTATATTCTTGGGTGTACTTACGTTATCCAATGCGATGGACAACATGAATTTATACATATGGTGCTTATCACGTTGCAAAATCTATGTTTTTCGTGCGAAACTTATGGTGCTCTAATTTTTTTTCTTCCCGTAGCAACGCACGGGCACGAACCTAGTTAAAAAAAAAGGAGCAACTTGCTACCAGATATGAGGAAATTGCAACCCCTGAGGATCCCTTGATGGCCGATGGGTGCCAATAACGAGCTGTGGAGTGTTTTTTGTGATGGTGGTCCCTTCTAATTGTTTTGGGGGCGATGATTGACGATTTGGCGGTTTCATCACAATCCTTGTTCTGCGCTGTTACTCGTTGGGCTCCATTTTGACACGCTTCCGCGGAGCGATACTAAAATGAGATTTTTTACGGTGTCCTATATCATAATAAAAATGGACAGTATGAAAAAATCGGACGACTCAGAATTTTTGTATACTGTTGAAAACTTGACCTGTGGTATAGGTCAGTAGTATAACCTAGCATGGGTATTATGAAACAAAATTAAAATAGCACAAATGTAATATTATGAGGAAATTTTATTGGCACAAATATAATATTATTAAAAATATTATAATAGCACAATTGTAAATATTTTTAGTAATATAGTTACGACATTCACATTTGCTGGTCACCCATGACGGAAGCAAGAGAAAATTTGTCAACAAGAGGAGATTACCAATTGCCCTTTCTCTATACTCTGTACCTCTGAGTAGTAATATAGAGCACCGAAAAAAAAACTCTACTAAAACACTACTACATTCTCTCACGTAAACTTTCTATAAAAGGCTATAGAGTATATTCAAAGTCAGGCCCTACCTAAGCTTATGATAACGAGGCTATGAATATGATATTGACCTTCGTCAAGAGAGAAACGGGCTTGTGAGTCGTGCGGTCCAGCTATGAGTGTCCACCTATTTTAATATGTTACCGAACTTACTCGATCTTGCGAGCGTTGGCAGAGCTTTATCTATAGACCTAAGCTTAAGCTGACTCTGACTGCAGGTTCAATATTTGTTTTTCAAATAGATCATCTGTGAGCTTGTACCTTTTTTTTTCCCTACAAGACTCCATCACTCCGCGCAGCTCTATTTCGGTTCGCGCAGCTACGAGCCAGTACAACAAAAAACGAGCAGCTCCGCTCCCCTCGCCTCTGCTGCTACTCGAAGTCCTGACTCGTGAAACCTGGCCAGAGCGTGTGAGAAGCTTTATCTTTTGGAGCAAACCTGTGGCCTGCCAGATTCTCTTCGTTTTTGGGTCAGGCCTTTTCAGAGGCATGATCACGTATTCCCTCGACTCGAAGTCGCAGCAGCCTCTCGCTCGCAGGCGGCAGACTGGCGAGGAGTATGACGCACAAAGGTCTCAAGCATCCCGATAAACCAACACTGCTGCCGTGCCAACGGTCTTGCTTTGTCTTCGAAATGACAGGCTGCAACTTGTGTGAATGATGGGTGACAGTGCCGAACCTGGTGCTGATTGGTCGCGGGCTGATAATTGCTATACCAACATCGTTTTTTTAGATCGGCAGAAGTTAAAACATCGGTACCGAACTGAATTGGTTTAGCCTTTTTAGAGAGTTTGACAGTAAAATCAATTTTCTCGCCAAAATGGACACGGTAAAATCAATTTTCTCGCCAAAATGGACACGGTAAAATCAATTTTCTCGCCAAAATGGACACAGCAAAATCGATATGTTTGGGCTAGGGAATTTACGGCGTATCTTATCAGTACAGTACGAATGTATTATGTGCAGATCAGTACAATATTCTTTGTTATCATTACAGTGGCAACCCACCTCGTGCAGTAGCTTTCAACTCATCACTGCTATTGCACTCAGTCGGCACCGATTAATAAAATAAATATTTGCCACGAATGAATATAATACAGCACTTACAATGATGAGGGTATGTGTTGGAGCAACACGTATCCAGAGAGCACGGCGCGGTTCCGCTCCTTGGCCTTCGTTTGGTAGAGCACCCTGCAAAACCCAATCATTTTCTTTAACAATAAATCATAACAACAGGTGCAGATTCCAGCCTTCCAGGTGTGAAGGGAACGGCAGTATTACTTCTGGCCGTCGAGCCACATTTCAGTGGACAGCGTCTCCCCGGGGTAGACGTGCAGAAGGAACCTGCCGAAGATGCTCTTCACGGCAGCTGGCTCACCGTTGCAGAAAGATCTGATGACAGCGCGAGCAGCGAATCCTAGGGTGCAGAGGCCGTGCAGGATTGGACGAGTGAACCTGCAAAAAAGCTCCTATCAGACAAAATCTTCACAAAAGAACCAAAGCTTGATGCATGGAAAGCTGAGTCCAGGCAAAGGGGATCTAGCAGCACTTTTGTCAGATCATGTGAATAAACAGAACAGAAAGCTTTCGCTGGGAAGATTATATGTCATCGTATGGATATGCAGAGCACAGAGAATTTTTTTACTGGGGCATAAGAACGGAATCTGGTCCATTTCAGAATGAAGGAAAAATGACTGGGACCTAAAGTTCATGCTAACATGCTGGCATCAATGAATTACTTAGTTTTTGGTTTGAAAGATCCAGAGCAATGCCAGTTTGTCTGATAAGTCCTAACTAAGTAACCATGGACTAGTATTAAAACACTGGTTACCACTTTTTTTTATTTCCTTGCGGTAAGATGATACAGGATGTGAGAGCCCTGCAGTTACTATAGTTTCCTTAGCTAAAGTTGCCTGGTTCATTAAATTATCTATGTAAGTGTATAATTCGGACAAGTACTAAGAAAGAATAGGCCGAAACTAAAAGATTCTCAGTCCAACATCGAATCCAAACACTTCATCAATGTCAAAGATAGCTGTAAACTATAAATACAAAAAGTAGAAATGCAAATTGTAGAGGCATACCCTGCAACCTGCGCAACAACAGGGTCTGAATGCAAAGGATTGTAATCCCCAGATAACCTGTATAATAATGCCTGGATAAAAAAAACAATTAGCCTTTGCAGAACAGCATTTATCTTAACAAACTGAGGCTGATTTCATCTGCAAAAATATAGCTTCTATTCTTGGCCAAAGAGTTAACTAAGAATACTTGAAAGCAGAGACATTGAATCGTACTATGCAATGATACCAGTAGGATGAACATGAACACATCAATTCGTCAGAACAGACCATACAGATATTGTTATCACAGTGTGACACACGAGGTGTGACTTCATTAGCAACAAAAACCAGTTATTGTAGTACCGCACAAGCAAATAAGTAACATGCCTGGGATTGCTTTGTTTGGTCATCATATACTGCAGAAGGTGCTGAATTTGGAATAGAAATGCGAGAAACTTGATTAGCAGGATAAGTAGCAAAAGTATATGGCCGTGAAGAGTCTGAAAACCCTCCAGCACCACGCAAATAGATAGTACTCCTGCATTAAACACAGTAAAATAACTGCACTGCTCTTTTGTAGGTTATGGCAATTAGTTGGGAGTCTGAAATAATATGGGTTATCCTACTGACCTGTTCATGCATAAAACTTCCCCAGACTCTCTGAGACTCGTGGTAGTTTCCAGCTCAAGAATAGTTGCTTTTCCTGCAAAATAAAATAGTGCCACGGTGAAACCAATTCAATTCAATATAATCCCTTGGAGTGGTGAAATGGTTGAAAGGTAGGTGCTTAGGTGCTTAGTAGTAATTTGGCAGTGTGACCAAGTACTCCTGCAGCAGTGGGTGCACACTTTTAAGGCGAGGGATAAAATGAATGACTTAACTAAATAGTTTAGTGGGCAAATAAAAGATATTTTTCAGTAGAACCCTCGATACCTCTTAGAAATAAATTTCAACTGCAAAATACTACTGCAAGAGTAAAAAAAAAACATCGAACAAAAATATCCAGGTCTTATTTGAGGAGCTTCACAGGAAGGATTTTGGTATACTGTTCTTCATTGTTACTTTATCAAAGTGATTAGCAGCTTTACTACATATGTGTCACCCATGGTGGAGTAAGTAAAAGCTGTGGTTCTTTTTATCTCAAGATGGACAGTTGTTATAGCGAAATGGTGGAAACACCTTGAGTTGAAATAGGGAAAACATGCACACTATTTAATGATGAAAAAAAAGCAAGGAGCATGAATGATAAAAATATTCACATAATTCAATCAGTAATCAGTTTATTAATTCAGGTTGGGTGCGGAGAAGATACCTTTGTCATGCAAACCAGCTACTTTAACCTTGTTTACAACCTGAAAAAAATAAAAACAATAAGCAATTGTTTCTATAAGCTAATACCAAAGATGGGGACACAAGGATGTTTCATCCTAACAGGCGATAATTTGGACATGATCCAGGAAGAGCTGAATAAAACAAGCAAATTGAACATAACTAAATCATACTATAACATCAACGTTAAGTTGTCTTATTGACCTATCCATAGTCGTAACTAATAAGCATGCAAGTTTAAATGAGATGAAATCCACCTGGTTAATCCACATACAAGGGAATTCATCTAGCCATTTCAGGAAAGGAAGTTCGGATCATAAATAATGTTTTTAATCACCAAAATGCCTATACCATGTATAATCTCCCAGCGCAAGGTATTAACACAAACTTTGGAGAACTGTGAAGCTACTTACACTGCCATAAGAAGGAACTGGCCTGTAGATCTCTATGTATTGTTGACCATGCAATAAAAGGCTTGCATCAAAGCTGGAGAACAGAAAATAAGGGAAATTACTCACAATATTAAATGTCCACTCAAATTTTTTATGAATTTGACCTGATAAAACCTAAAAGCACTGTACACATATGGAAATGTAAAAAAAAAGGAGCCAAGAAGAATTGCAGCAGAACACAGAATAGAGAGACAGTGAAACTCAAAAGCTATTGCTTTATGACTCTTACTTAATGCCAGGCACATCACCAAATCCAATCCCATTGCTGTTCTTGTTGGGAAATAAAGAAACAAAAGTAGGAAGAACCTGCATTTCAATAAAAAGAATAAATGAATTAGCAGTATACCATAATCCAGTGTAGCGATTAATACTTAATCATTGAAATGTATCATGCACAATTCATGGATGACTAACGACATATGAATGAAATAGATACAAGGACACGAAATCCATCGTTCGCTTCTTTGAGTATACATATTCTCGAAGTGAGAGTCGCACAAACTCTCTGCGTGGCTTAACAAATCAACATAGCTTTTGTGTATTGTTGCTTAAATTCATTCCCAGATCACTCACATTCACCAAAAGCTACCAGACCAATTTTATTTTCTATGGATTACAGGTCCCAGAACCAGTATAAAGGTGTGTTGCACAAGTTAAGAAACATCTCATCGTTCTTATTCATACAAGATTTATACACGATTTGGAACTCATTAATTTCAACTACACCTTGCATGAATTCAGCATGTTTTCATCACCAGAAGCTCTAAAGGTTCCTTGTAATCATTTTGTTGATGTATTAATCATATCATGCAGAAATAAGGCAACAGATTTATCTGTTAATTCTCACAAATCATAAATAATGGACACATAATTCCTTGTCTGTTGTCTCCTTGTTCATCTACTTTTACTAGGGGGCATCTTAGGCCACTCAGCTTGCAGAAGTTAGTCTAAGATGGATACAGGCCAGCTAAGGAGTAAGGCTGTCCGCACTGGTGGTCCTCCATATCCATTCTCTAAAAGGGATATTCTGTCTTGGTCATCGAAATTCCGTACTCTATATCAATTTCTCCTGCACCCGTCATACTCTAAATCCCATCCTCTATACCAACTACTCTATATTTTATTCAACCATCCCAACTACCATTTCCTCTCTCTCCTCACCTTTTTCTTTTTCTTTTCTTTTTTCTATCTCCTCCATTCTTTTTTCTTTTTTCTTTTCTTTTTTCCCTTCTTTTTTTCTTTTTTTCCTTCTTTTTTTTCTTTCTTTTTCCTCTCTATTTTTCCTCCTCCTCCCCGGTCTCTCTCTCCTGTCTCCTCCGGTCCTCCCTCCCTCCCTCGGTCCTTCCGGCCTCCCTCCTCTCTCTCTCACAAGCCGCCGCCGCTCCCCCCGGCCGGCGCGTGGAGCAGAAGCAGCGACGAGGCCGGGATCCTCCCTGCGCCGGCCCCTCCCCACGCGGCTCCGTCCCCAGATCCCGCGGCGCGCGCGCGAGCCCCGAGGAGGAGGAGGTCACGCCGGAGCGGCGACGGCGCTAGGCGGTGGCGTGCGAGGAGAAGAGGGAGCGGCGGCGCCGGGCCCCGTGCGCGAGCCCCTCCACCGCCGCCTCTGAGGGCGGGCCCCCTCCCTCTCGCTCCCTGCACCTGGGCGGCGGCCCTCGCGGCGGGGCAGCAGGGGCGCGGCGCCCGCCGGAGCAGGGGGTGGAGCAGGCGGAGGCCGGCGTGGGGTGATGCAGGGGCAGAGGCAGCGGATGGCGGTCGTGGCGGCGCTGCAGGGAGGAAGAGGGACAGGTCGTGGCGGCTCTAGGCTGCGGCGGCGGCGGGAAGAGGGGCAGGTCGTGGAGGCGGAGCAGGGGCGGCCGGCCGGCGCGGCTCGCAAGCTCCTGCTCGGCGATGGCGGGGGTGGGTGGATCCATGGGCGGCCGACGCGGGCCGCAAGCTCGACGACGGCCGGCGGAGGTCCGGATCCAGGGCGCATGGAGCTCGCGGCGGCCGGCGGAGGTCCGGGTCCGGGCGGAGGTCGCGCGGTGCCCCTCCCCTGCTCCTCCTTCGCGTGGACGGACGGCGGCCGGACGCGAGGGCGGTGGAGGAGGCGGAGCTCCAGCTCGCGCTCGCCGCGCGGGCCAACGGCCGCGGCACCGTGGTGGGACCGACGCCCGTGCAGCGGACGTCCGCTACCCCGCTAGATTTGGCGTGCGGACGCCGGTCCGCTACGCTAGCGAACGGGGTAGCGGACGCCGCTGCAGCGCCTCCCGTCCGCTATCCCATACGCAAAATCCATAGCGTATCCTTTCCAGGATCCCACTGCGGACAGCCTAAACTCCATCCTAATGCAGCAAGTAAGACAAGGTTTCGCTCATTGGCAACAATGACTCCATCTAGAAATTATAAATTACCTCTGCATGTTGGCAGGATCCAATTTAATATGACTTCAGAATGTAAACTCAACATCACATCACAGTATAATCTGAATATCAACAACAGGAATTCCAAGAGGCTACAATGGTATATATACAGCATGCATAAAACACCAAAACCGTACAACTACAAGGCAAGTTCAACAACAGAACGGCCAAAACTGGGGTCTGGAGCACGACAACAAACAGCAACAACGAATTGGCACCAAGACGGGAGGGGATTCACCGAGGGGGGAATTCGACCTTAATGTGTGGCTGCCCGTCCCTGTGGTACACGAAGTGGAGCTCCTTGTCGTCGACGGCGTCATCGCCGCAGGCCCCGACCCCGAGCGCGTACAGCGCCACATCCCTGCATCAAGCAAAACACGCATCAATCGGGAGGCGCGGCTGCGCGCTTGGGGCGTTCCGCCGAGCAGGTCGTGGACGCAACGGGCCCGCACCTCTCGTCGTAGTCGAAGGAGACCTGCGGCGCGAGGAGAAGGGGGGGCGTTAGAAATCGGAGGCCGACGGGAAAGGTTGCGAGAAAGAGGGGGGCGGGGTGGGTGCTGCTGCGCTACCTCAGGGAACTTGTGGGCGAGCGCGACCTCGGGGTCGATGGCCGCGGAGGGTTTGGAGCTCGTCGCCATGGCCGCTGCGCTCGTCGCTCTCAGCGGTCGCTGGCGATGTGGGAGCCGACGGCTACTTGTAGGAGACGGAGAAGAGAAGCAGAGAACTGGAGAAGAGTCGCTGCGGTGAGGTGACGTGTAAGGAAGGGGGACCGAAAGGGATAGACCAAGTCGTCGACGTCGATGGAGACTTGGTCACTTGGAGAGGGCGAGGATGGGGCAGCCGCCGAGTGGGATGGACGCGTCATGCGTGTCGCCTTGTGTGTCACTGACAGGTCGGCCACACCGGGCTAACCGGTGTCCGGGGATGACGGGAGCATCACATTGTGTTTACTGTTTCGTTGCTTTAATTTCTTGATCTTCCGGCTGCTTGTTCAAGTCAACAGAGTTGACTTTTGAAAAGGGAATTGCGTAGTTCAATCTTCACTCTTTCAAAGTTGGACACTAATTCACTAGTAGAAGGTACCGGCGTACCGCAGATTTCCATTGACTTGGCTCATTCAGAATCAGCAATGTACAAGATATAACAAGCAACGAAAAAGAATTAGCTGACGGCTAGCATCTGAATTTTTAGCGGATGCATTTGGATCACTGCTTTGTCTCGTTCTTCAGTGTTCTAAACTCGTCCTGTTCCTATTCACACGCGGCGCTCTTGTTGTGACATGTAGGATCACGCGTGGAGCACAGATAAAACTCCGTACTGGTACGGTGGCTTTCCTGACTCTGCCGTTCACTTCACCTTGTTTGTTGCTCGCACCATGCTCGGATGCTTTTTTTTGAAAAAATGCAGGAGCTCTGCCATGTCATATAAGAAGGAGAAGAATGCGTTCGGTTACATGTGTGTTATTACAAAATAACTAAAGAGCTCATGTCTCATGAAAGGGCCTACCATTTAAGAAACTAATGTGTCCTCATTCTCCCCCATTGCCATCATCCTGATCCTGATTTCTTCCTTTATGAATGTGAGTACTTGCAACGGCGATGCCGACTTAGTTTGAAACACCCGACGATTCCGCTCTTTCCATAGATTCCAGGTTGTGTAAATGAGAAGAGCCGCCACTCGTCTCCCTTGTGATCTTGTCCTTCCCTGCATCGAGGTGTTCCACCACTCCTCCATGTCAATCTCCTGCGCTGGCATCTGGACTAGTCCGTTACTCCACTGAGAAACAAGCAACCACACCTCCTGTGCGTATACGCACCGTAGACACATATGCTCCACCGTCTCTTGCTCTTGGTCACAGAGAGCACACACAGGGTTGCAGGGCCAGTTTCGAGCAATCAATCGATCGCCCGACATGATCTTGCGTTGAACCAAGAGCCAAGCGAACAATCTGTGTTTCCCTTCAGCCTTTGCACGCCATATCGCCTTGTTGTTGAATGTGCAGTAGGAACCAGCGAATTGAATAGCATACGCTGATTTTGCTGAATACTGGCCATCCGAAGTCCAGCGCCACCGGATACTGTCTGGTTGATCGGACAAGTGAATGTTTGTAAGGAGGCGTTTGGAAGTTGGCATTGGAGGGTGGAATTTGGAATTGGAATTTGCAGCCCTAAATGCCGCCGTTTGGATGTCCCAGAGAATTGGAAATGGAAATGGAAGCCAATACCGCATGGCATTCATCCTTACTCTGGAGCACCTCCCCCAATTCGGAGCCTGACCCCTCCGTATTGGGAGGCATTGGCCTCGCACACCGTCGTCCGCCTCCTCAGAAAAAAAGAACGCTGCCGCCGAGTTCCCTCCACCATCGACCTCCCCCGTCCATCCTCCAAGTCCGGCGAGCTGCCCTGTCCTCTGACGCCGGCGAGCCGCGCTGCCCCTCCCTTCGCCGACGCTGGCGAGCCTTGACTCCCCCTTCTCTTCTTCCTCAGCACCGGCGGCGACGGCCCCTTCTCTTCTTCCTCAGCACCGGCGGCGGCCCCTTCTCTTCTTCCTCGTGCGGATCCGGTAGGTGCGTCACCACACTCGCCGGTGGGCCGCCCTCATCCTCCTGCCTCCCTCGCCGCCGGGACGCGCGCGCCACTCCCTTGTCTTCCTCATGGCCGGCGGCCCTCCTCGTCTTCCTCATGGCCGCCGGCCCTCTTCGTCTTCCTCACGGGCGGCGGCCCTGCTTGTCTTCCTCGCGGCCGGCGTGGCGGTGCCGTGACTTGAGCGAGGGGGATGGGACCCCTGTCTTCTTCCGCCCCTCCGCCGGCGAGCCGCGCGCGCGGCTGCTCCTCTCCACCGGCGAGCCTCTCTGCGGCCTTCCTCCGGCGAGCACCTCCGCGCCACTCCTCCGGTGAGCACCTCGCCTGCCCCCTCCGGTGATGTGGAAGAAGTGGTCAAATACCAATTCCATGCTTGTGTACATCCAAACAGAAATTGGATTTGATTGCTTGTTACGATTCCAAAAGGGAATACAATAGCCATCCAAACAATAGCATTCGAATCGTGGCTCATTTCAATACTATGGTTGAATTGGTATTAAACCCAATTCAATACCAAGCCTCTCAATATCTACATCCAAACGCACTCTAACCTTTCCCCATATGAGCAGATATTCCATCATTTCTTGGGCATTAGACATGCGCCATAGCCCCCTTTCCCAATTGAAGCCTTGTAAATCCTCTCGGACAGTGTTATTTTTCCTCGAAGCGAGTTTGAACAGATTTGACGCCAAATCCCTTGGTGCCTTCCCATCCATCCATGTGGATTCCCAGAACAACGCCGTGTTCCCATCACCAAGAGTAACCTGTGTGCTTGCCCTGAATAGCTGTTTGTCAATTTCATTGCATGGCACATCTGAACCAACCCATGGCCGATCAGGATCAATCCACTTAAACCATAGCCAACGTAGCCGCAACGCCCGGCTAAACAGCTCCATGTCCAACACTCCTAAACCTCCATGCTCGGATGCTCACCTCGGCCTTACCCACCACCTTATCCACGGCAGTACGGCCACGAGCACGTGAACTACAGTTTGGCCTTTCTCTACTACTCTGGTGACCCAACTCAAGCACTAGCTCGGAGCCCTACATCACTATAGCTGAATAAAATGGAATTGAGCTTGAATTATAAAAGGGAGTGGTAATGCTCAAAATGCAGTATGCCTTTCCCCGATGAAATATCACTGGCGAATGACAAGGACACTTATCCTTCATTCACTCAGGTCCACTTTAGAACGGAGGAAAACTAGAGGAACTTCGGAGGATCTAGTTCATATAGGAAATTTTCCAATGAGAACATTTGGAACCTCCTTTGAAATTCCTATGGAATGGGATCGGCTCTTCCGTGGAAAATTTGGAGGAAAATAAGCATGAGGTCAAACCTCATGTTTTCTTTCCTTTGTGTCCTAGGATTCCTCTGCTATATTGTTCTTTGTACATGCCATCCAAACGCATGTGTTTTGTAACTTTCATGTGTTTTTAATTCTTGTAGGATTCCAACTGCACGGCCACTCTAATCTTGTGCCTTTTATTTTGAGAATCCTGGAGCCCAAAAAGACCCTCCTCCTTCAGGTGATGTGAGGGGGAACCGCTTGGAATATGGAAGACCATTTAGACGAGACGCTTTCATGGGACAGGACAAGGACACTGCCAACGTCGTCCGTGGACGTACCTAAAACAAGCACTATGTATAGCATGACTGCACGATAATGCATGCTGACACAGGATTCTGTTACAAACTTACTACCGTAAACCTGCACCCATGCTCCCATTCCCACGAAGTTTTTAGGTTCAAGAACCACTCGACAATAATAGCCTATGCTAATAAACCACCAGCTGAAAGAAGTTGCCGCGTCCATTTTTTCCCCTCTCACTCGCGACCCGACGTTGCTGCGATCTTCCTTTCTCTGAGATGAGTGACGCTGCTGTGAGTGTGACAGAGCACCGGATACGTTCGCCTTACAGGGATGAAGGGATGTGCTTGAGTTGCACGTATCCAGAGAGCACGGCGCGACCGCGCTCCTTCACCTTAGTTCTGTAGTATACCCTCCGACTGAATCAAAAAGGAAACGTGGAACGAAATCATCGAGCAATGCAAGAGATCCAAATCCAAAGGCTCCAGACCAAAATTAAAGGGAAAAAAAAACGGACCAAAATTAAAGAGGGGAAAAAAAGCGCCAGTACCCGTGTCCTTGAAGCCACATCTCGGTAACCAGAGTCTCTCCCGGGTAAACCTGGTGAAGGAACCGGCAGGATATGCGCTCCACGGCTGCTGGCTCCATGCTGCAGAACGACCTCATGACAGCCCGTACGGCGAACCCGAGCGTGGACAGGCCAGGCAGTATTGGGTGAGAGAACCTAGGAGATTTTGAACGGATTCAGGTTAATCTGCCAGAAGGACAGAAGTTCAAGAGCATAGACAGCAATGCATAAAGTTGTAAATTTGATAGGTCATCGGAAATTTGGAGCATGAATCTGAAGCCAGTACATTTTGGCACAGTTGTACCGACTACCAACTAAACAGCATGAAGTTGACATTGCTTCATCACCAGAAAAATGCTGTACTTTTGTCGTGGGCTTAGGCCACACTGCCACAGGAAGAATGTGCTGTACTGACTGTTCATGCGTGCTGAGCACGTATTATTTGTCTATCAACGGCCAATGCCGGGATTAGTTGGTTGCTAGCTCATTGAGTTAGATAAGATTACATAAGGAAGTTATGACAAGTTAGAGGTTAGTTTCATTTCATTTCAATAGATTGATATCTGTATTAAGTAAGTAAGAGGACACTGATGAAAAGAAATTTTGTTTGAAGCATTTCAAGTAATAAAAGACAGATAATATCCTTTGCTTGCTAAGCTGGAACTGAAAAGTAAGTTGATCTCAAGATATAAAAAAAAGAACTTAAAATGAGTTGTAATTGTAAGCCGTATCTAGAAGCATACCCTGCAGCATGGGCAAAGGTAGGATCTGAATGCAGGGGATCGAAATAGGCTGATAAGCCACACAGTAGTACCTGAACAAATAAACAGTAGGGGTTTATTAACATAAAACAATTTGATAATACTTCTTTCAAGATTTCTTAATCCGAACCAGCATATTAATCGTGGCCAGAAATGTATGCTAATATAATAAGTTACAGTAGTTGAGATGTTTGTTTGTAGGACAAACAACCAAGATAAAAGAAATTGACTACCCAAATAAGCAGAGGTGAGAAGTCGTGTTCAAAGTTCAAAACAAGTGTACAAGCAATGGAAATATAAAGATATTCAGCCCTTCTGAATGTTATTAGCCATAAAAGGGCAACTTAAATAAAGTCGCAAAAAGAGTTTTATGTGTAGAATGAAGTGTCATGCCTGGGAATTCTGCGTCCGGTCTTCATATACTGCACAAGGTGTGGAATCTGGAAGTGTAACATTGGAAACCTCACTGGCAGCATAAAAGGCATATGAGAACGGCTGGGGAGAGTCGGAGAAGCCTCCAGCACCACGCAAGTAGATAGTACTCCTGCACCACGTATGTTATCAATGCCTTATTGGCCAATTCCAATCAAGCCCTACAGCTCAAACGTTCAACAAGCCATGCTAACCTATTTATACACAAGACGTCATCAGAACCTTCAAGACAGGTTAGTGTTTCGAGTTCAAGAACAGCTGACTTCCCTGCAAAAAGATCAACGTGCAAAAATGTACTAATTCCAATCATCAGGAAAAGTATCTTTAACGATGCGGCATATGGATGGAATTATGGTTCATGCTAAAAAGTACAATAAGCTTCATGTTGCATTTTATAACGTACTTTTGAGAACACGAAAACAGCCTAAAAAGTGAAAGTAGCATGCTAGTACTGGCCTAGAATAAAATTAAATTTCAAAATGGAAGGAGCTGTTATCAGAATAAATGTTGCCATGATGATAGAAAATAACAAAGCAATTAAAATACAGGAAAAATAATTAAAAGAATCATTCATCAAATATCATGGGGCAGAAGAAGGATACCTCGGTCATGCAAGCCAGCTATTCTAATTTTGTTAGTAACCTGGAGATAAAGAAGAAGAAAATGTCAATCCCCTTTGGGGGCTACAACAGAAACAGTTTGAACTTTGAAATATGCTAAATAAAAAAGGGGGAATATGATAGGAATTGGCATCGTTTTTTCGAAATGAACAATAGTGTTCTTCAACTTACATTGGCTCGCGAAGGAATTGGTCTATATATCTCTATGTAATGTTCACCAAGCAGTAGACGCTTTGGGTCATAGCTGAAGAACAGAAACATGCCAAATTATTCAAGGGTAAGAATAACAGTAGTACCCTAAGGATACATCAAGCAAGTGTAAAAATAATCAAGCGAGTACATGTGCAAGTGACACAAAAAGAAAACTTGGTAAATAAGTACATGATAAGATGAATTCTTACTTAAGCCCAGGCACATCCAAGCAGAGTCCATTGCCACTTTTGAATATAAGTGAAGAGACAAAAGTAGGTAAAACCTGCAGCACGATACAAGGGACAATTACTTAAGAAAAATAACTAATATATATAAACATATCAGTATAAATAAACTCTGAAAAAATGCAAATCTTTAGTCCAAGGCAAGATATGAATTAGTCCACCATTGAAATAGATACTTGTATAGCATTCATTGTAGCACGAGCACAATGAAAGTGAAGTTTTACTTGTCTGTTATTCTGTTGAGGGTATATTGACAAAATTAAGTGTTGTGTGACTTCAAACATTTATCTGAAATGGTGAAAACTTATATCTTGTGTTGACATCAGAGGAAATAAACCAGCTCCAAAGGATCCCATCCTATAGCTTAAGGACTCATCTAATAAGTAAACTATAAATGAAATACAGATGGTCAAGTTTGGCTGGTTGAGCACCATCTAGCATACAGAATTCCAAGAGTAGTAACATGCTCCAACCTGATCTGACCAAGCACACACATCTGAGTTCCGTGATAAGTCCAATTTGACAAACAGCAAACAACCAAGGACCCAACAGATGATCAGCACGCAATGGTACCGCCTACGTGGATCATTATATATAAGGATCACTAAATTAGGATCCGAGAACTGTACTTGACACTAGGATACATGCTGTGATAATAGAACAACGCATATCACGACAATAATCCTCTGTGAGCATTGAGCACCTTGATGGAAGACTGCCCATCCCTGGGCCTGGGGTACACCAGCTGAAGCTCCTTCTCATCCTCTGCATCTGCGTTACAAGCTCCCACACTCAGTGAGTACAGGGCCACATCCTTGCACCAACCAAATGAACACACAAACACATCAGACATTCAAACCAGAACAATGCAGACCACTGGGACATTCGGTCGAGCAGTTGGTGGGATGAGCGGTGGCAACCTCTCGTCGTACGCGAACGTGACCTGCGCAATGGAGATCGAGCGGCTGAACAAGGCTGCGACCAGTGGTGAAGGCGGGGAACAAGCGAACAACTGACCTCGGGGGAACTTGTGAGAAACAACAATGGCAGGGTCAATGGCGTTGAGAACGGGGGCCTTCGCCGAGACGGAGAGCGCCATGGTGACGCGCCGTCGAAACAGTGCTCGGAGACGAGGCCAAGGCAGAGCGGGTGGAGGACCTCACCGCCGCGCGAGCCATTGTTAAGTAGGAGCTCAGCTGCCGGCCGCGCCGCTGATGACTTTGCGCGCGACCTGTAACCAGATGGCGCCTTCTGCGGTTCTGCCTGGCCAAATCGAGCTGGATAGCAGACAAGACAGAATCGGTGTCTCCTCCAACGAGACGAGCGCGCGCAAGAGGATCTGATCAGGTCATGTCAGGCTTCATATAGCAGACGTCACTGAGTTCGTCAGTTAGCTTCACCAGCAGAGCAAGCACAGGATGTCTGCAGCTGCAGCCTTCTTGTCACTTCGTCGACTTCGCCTGTCCACTACGAATCCGACGGTTCACGTCAAAGCGGAGCAAGAAGGCGCTTACTAATGCAGTCATGCTAATGTTTCAGACAAGCAGTACTGTACTTTATTTAATTAGTAAGTGCTTGAAATCTAATGACCGAGCCCCCTGCTATTTAGGCTCAGATCTTCCTAGTTTTGTCATCGAGAAATTATCTTCAAGAACAAGGCAGACAAGACAAGACAGAATCGGTGTCTTTCTGTAATCGAACTATTTATCTTTGAATACAGACAAGACAGAATCGGTCAGCCTGTTCGGTTGGCTGGTGGCTGGTGCTGATTTGTTGTGAGAGAAAAGTACTGCTGGTTGGCTGGTGGCTGGTGCTGATTTGTTGTGAGACTGAAGTACTGCTGGCTGGTGGCTGATAAGCCAAGCAAACAGGCTGGGTGTCTTTCTGTATGGAACTGTATTTATCTTTGAATACAGACAAGACAGAATCGGTGTCTCCTCCAACGACACGAGCGCGCGCAGGAGAATCTGATCAGGTCAACGGCCGTGTTCTTCTTTCCCAGCTTGATTTCACTGTTCAAGGCTTCAAGCTCAGAGCCGCCGTTGTTAATTCCGGCGGTGCGGGATGTCACACTCGCGTGGTGGGTTGACCTCGCATTCAAGACAGGAGGAGGCATCGCCTCTAAAGAGACGAGCGCGCGCAGGAGAATAATTTGATTTAGTCAGCGGCCGTTTTTTTTTAGGTAATTTTACACTGTTCCTTGACTTCTTTTACATGCAAAAATTTATCTAGTCTTCTACCAATCAGCTACGTATACACAGCTAAACAATTGCTTTTCTAGGTTTTCTTTGCGAGATCGGTTCTGCATTGCGCGCCGTGTCAGGTCGCCGGCGCCGGCGCCGGCAGGTCTTGGTGGAATGGGGGCGCGGTCTTCTGCTGCACGACAAGAACGGAACCCATGTCCAGCGATTGGTCCGAGCTCAGAATCTCCCCGACCGGGCCCACCTCCGCGCACTCCGCCCACCCTTCCAGCCCCACCACCAGCTCCGACGGCTGCCGCCCGCCGCGCCCCACCACCACCATCGCGTACGCCCCGGCCATCCCGCGCAGCGCCTCCACCACGTCCGTGGGCCCCATCACCGCCTTCTCCGCGTACGCCCCGCGCTCCTTCGCGACGTACTCGCGGTGGAACGCCGACATGCACTCTTCGTCCGGGTCGTGGATGACCACGGACACCTCCCCGTCGATGTCCGGGCCCGGCGTCGGCACCCGGTCGTGCTCGCGCGTGTTTTCGCCGAGCACGAAGCGGACGACCGTCAAGCGGATGGACTCGTTCTTGGCGAGGCGGCAGGCGAGGGCCACGGCCTCGCGGTCGTCGGGGCCGCCGAGGAAGACGGCGGCGACGTGGGTCGTCACCATCTCGTCGCCCTGGATCCCCGCGGCCTCCATGCTCGTGGATATCTTGGTCGGCAGCTGGAAGCTGGTGCCGCCTCTCCGGAACGGGCGGTCGGCGAGGATGGCCGCGGTGCACGGCGCGCGCTCGAGCACCTTGGCGTTGAGCTGGCGGCGGTCCTCGCGCCGGCAGACCATGTTGCCGTCGTAGTGCTGGTCTTTGTGGTAGGGAAGCAGCAGGATGCCCGGGCGGACGTCCTCCGTCCAGCGGCGTACGGTCTTGGCGTTCGTGGCGCTTCCGCGGTCGCCGGCGTCGACCTGGCGGATGACGAGGCCGGTGGCGCAGGTGAACACGTCGATGGCCCAGTTCACCTGCGTGGTGGCGTCCTTGCGGCGGTCCATGAGCTTGTACTCGCTGTCCTGGACCCGCCTGTGGTACAGCGTGTTGGGGCCGGCGTGCTTGCGCGCCACCTGGAAGAAGTGGAGGACGTGGATGGCCGGCTGCGCGCGGGGCTTGCTCGCCAGCAGCTCGAGCAGGCTGAGCATGCCCGGCGTGCCGCGCGGGCCGTGCACGCAGGCGAGCATGCGCATCTCCTGGTCCGGGGTCATGTGCTCCAGCGCTTGGCGCCCGCACTCGTACGCCTCCTTCTCCTTGCGGAACACCACGGTGAAGACCGCCGGCGATGATGGTGCTGATCATGCTGCCGAACACCATCGCCATGAGCGCCTGCTCCGCCCAGATCTGCACACGTGCACACGGCCATATCAATCTTGCTCAGTCGCTGTGTCTCTGCATCAATCGCACACGTGCACGAACACACGAGCAATGCATTACCCCTTCGGAGCTGGCGAAGCTCATGTCGATCATGTTGACGTGGCCTTTGATGTTGAGCAGGACACCGAAGCGCAGGGCGTCGGCGGCCGGCATATTGAGGAACCTGGCGGCGCCCATGGTGCCGAGGCACTTGCCGATCAGGCCCAGCAGCGTGAGGAGGATGGCTGGAACCAGGATGGCGCCCGACATGGCGCTGAAGTTTAGCCGCATCCCCATGGCGCCGAAATAGAAGGGCAGCACCAGGGCGTGGAGCGGGTAGGTGAGCGCGCCCATGATGCTCCTCGCCACGGGCCCTTCCCTCGGGAACGCCAGCCCCAGCAGGAGGCTCACCGGCATCCCGTCGAACCCCACGTCCTGCGGGAAGTTGCCGATGAAGGAGACGGCGACGAGCAGCAGCACCAGCTCCCAGTTCCCGACGCGGTGCCGCCCCGCGTTGCGCCGGTTGATGAAGGCCACCACCGGCCGGAGCACCAGCACCGCGATGCCCACCTTGACGAGCGCGAAGATGCCCAGCCCCAGCCGCTGCGGGGCGCTGTAGCCCGGGGTCCGGCCGGAGGCGAGCTTCATGCACGAGAAGACCCCCTCGCCGACGATGCAGATGATGTTGGTCGCGATCGCCGTGGCGACGAGCAGCCGGCCGCTGGGCGTGGCCGTGAGCCCCATCTCGCCGGCCATCCGCGTGACGTCGACGGAGGCGGTGTCGGCGATGGACAGCATGAGCACCGCGGCCAGCAGCTCCGGCGACCTGACCGGCGTGTGCATCATGCTGCCGTACATGCCGCCGGAGACGAACGCCGCGAGGAGCAGGCAGGTGGCGACGCTTGCGTACGTGAAGATGGTGGCCCGGCGGATGTCGTTCCACAGCGCGGCGACGTCCGCCTCCAGGCCGACGTAGAACATGTAGAAGATACGCGCCTCCGACACGATGTGGCCGTACGTGTCCTCCGCGTTCTGCACGTCCACGTGCACGATCACGCCGTGCAGGCCCAGGCTGCCTACGATGATCCCCGCCTGCGAAACGGAGCGCCGAATCAGCAGCAGCATCGCATTTGGTCACAATTCGAGAACCGAAAAAATGTGCCCGTACGAGGATCTGGGAGGTGGCGCTGGGCAGGTTGTGGCGGCGGAGGGCGAGGTGGATGAATTTGCCGAGCGCGATGACGACGGCGGCCTGGAGGACGATGAGGAACAGCGTGTCCAGGGCCACGTTCTGCACGCTGCTGTAGGAATCGCAATCGGTGGATGGCGCCATGCCGCCGGACGGACGGCTCCGCTCGATCGCCGGCCGGCCGGAGACGCGCCGGACGCCGACGCCGGCTGCGGGCGGGGCGGAGGATTAAGCGGCCGTGCGCCGGCTGGCGAATGGGCGGAGGGCACGGCGGGCTGGTCCCATGGGATGCGCCAGTTTTTGGGCGGCGGCGGGGTGCCTCTTCTTGGTC
>CM014271.1:17146713-17176502 GCA_004135705.1 Alloteropsis semialata | reverse complement strand
GATCAGTAAGACTATTTGCAACGGTACCCTGAAACCGGTCCTGGGCCGCTACTTTAGCGGTTTTTCTTCTCCTGGACGACTGCAGCGATGTCCTGTAACCGGTCCGGTATTATCCAGACCGCTCCCATCTTCCCCCAAATCTGGAGGGCGCCTCGACGTCCGCCAAGGCCTACTCTGGCGCCGCTCCCGCCCGCCCCTGCTCCGCTCGCCGCGGCGCCACAAAGGCCAGCGGCGGCGCCCGGCTCTCCCCGACGCCGGCGAGGCCCGGGGACCGGAAGCTCCCCTTCACCCCGCCCCCGATGGCCCCGCCGGGCCAGCTCTACCAGCCCTTCCACCCGCCGCCGTCCCCGCTGCCGGCCAAGTACCGCACCCTCGACCTCACCCAGCGCCACGAGGTGCTCCGCGACCGCCTGGGCCTGTGGCACGAGTACGCGCCCCTCATCTCCGCGCTCTCCCGCGACGGCTTCACCCCGTCCTCCATCGAGGAGGCCACGGGCATCTCCGGCGTCGAGCAGAACTGCCTCGTCGTCGCATCCCAGGTGCGCGACTCGCTGCTCAGCGAGACGGCCGCCTTCCCGCCGGACCTGCTCCCCTACTTCGACTCCTTCGGCGGGCCCGACCTGCTGTACGAGCTGCGCTTCCTCAACTCGCGCCAGCGCGCCGACGCCGCCAAGCACGCCATCGACTACAAGCTCGAGCCCAAGGGCGTGCGGGAGCTCGCGCGCTCCATGAAGGACTTCCCGCGCCGCCGCGGGGCGGAGGACGGCTGGGAGGCATTCGACGGGGCGTCCCACCGAATCTTGAGCAGGTAGCTTGAGGAATTGATGGCGGGAAGCGTAGATTAGATGCTGGAGGAGCGGTGGTCGGGAAGAATTGGAACGGAAGGCAGCACAACTAGCGAAATCGAGCGGCGGCGGCGGCTCTGTTCTTGCATGGGAAAAAGAAGAGGACAGCGGCTGCTTGCTTGCCTAGCGAAAAAATCACCGACGGCGGCGACCATGGCGATCTTCTCGGGCTTGGTGTTCTGCGGCTTGCCGAGGGCGCCGATGTAGTTGGCGAGGACGGTGAACCCGCCGTCGGCGTCGCCTTTCCACTCCTTGGGGTCGTAGGTGAACTCCGCGGCGACGCAGGGCGGGTACTTGCGGATCTCGTAGCCATCGCCGGTGTGCAGGACCTCGTGCTTGGGTCTCCACCGTGATCCTTCCCAGCACCATCCCCATGGTGGGATCGTCGGCGGGGAGCGAGCTGGAGCTATGCACTGCGCAGGTTCAGTGGATGGTCTTTGAGCGGTCGGGCTCCTTGGATTTGGTGGTGTGTGCCTGTGTGGGGCTTTGCCTGGCACTGCGCTGGGCGTCGGGCCCCGAGAAGGAGCTGCAGCGGCGCGGCGAGGAGCATGGCCAACGCAGGAGCAGACCAGGAGCTGCGGCGGTGCGGCGAGCACGGCCAACGCGAGAACGGCCAGGAGCAGGATAATCTTTCAGGTTGATTTTAGGGGGTATTGCTGCAGCATAATAACATTTAGAGGGTAGAATTTTTTAAAGAACCCTCCAAATATACTTTTAGAGGGTGGTATTTAGAGGACACCGTTGCAAATAGCCTTAGCCTATAAGTCTGCAGTTGCTGCATGGCGCCAACAACTTGAAATTGGCAGAAGAGGGTACATTCCCCACTATGCATCTCTCCACAGCCTCAACAGCTATCCGCGCTTCCGTGAGTGCTTCCTTGCTCATGTACGAGCATATGTAGGTCTTCCCCTCCCTCCTGCCACAGCGGTGGGCAGTGTCCAGTGTCATGGACAAAAGCGCGGATGCGTTCCGAACAATGTGGCTTGTTAATTCAATCATGCTCTTTGCAGAGCTTAGTCCGGTGATCGTGACATTCTTCAGGCTGTTAAGTTGGCATTCCGGCATCTGCCTCAAATGCAGCTGATCTCTCTCAAGATCTACAAGAATAGAATCATGGCGCTCACCATCATAGCTCTGTGTTACCTGCATAAAAATAACAACATAAATGCAATTCCCTACCAAGTATCTTTACCTATTTCTAAAACGAGGAGCGTTTTAGCGGTCCGTCATATACGTCTCCCGATCAGACTAGCCATGCTTCATCCTTCCCCTAATCGGATTAGGAGTAGACAATCGTATATGTCTTCCGATCAAATTAGCTATACTTCATCTCGTCTCCGATTGTTGGATTAGTAAAAGCAACTTACATTCTTTAACTTGTTTAGAAAAGCAAATGGTTTTCATTCGTAGCAACGCACGGCAAAATTGCTACTAAAATCACAAATGCCTTTAGCAACTGGAATCACCAATAATAATTTAATAGTCTACCCACAAATTTCAAAATGATCCAAAGTTTATCACATCAAATTATTTGCTATTGGCACGAGAATGAGTTGTTAAGTAAAAATACCATCATCAAAGGTTTCACCAAGATATACTCTCACTGTTTGTTTTTATTATGCAATGTTAGGATTAAAAAAACAAACTTCAGAAATTTTGGCCAACAATTAGTCAAATTATATACATGTTTAGTCTATAGAAGTTCTACGAGCATACATGCTTAATATGGATAATGATTTTGTTTATAAAAGGTTCATATTTCAAATATTTTTTAATATGGACAATGATTTTTGTAGTGATTGATGATGTAGTGTAAGAGAAATACGTGGTCAAAGTATATGTTTAAAGACCTTTTCAAATGCTAATACACTTACTAAAAACAGACAGAGATAGTAAGCATAGAGACAGTAAATTACACGGAAGGTGAAAGTCTCCAAGGAAGGAGAGGCAGCCAAGAGAGAAACCAAAGAAAGGAAATCATAGCCAGGGTGTCCTTCTATAATAAAAATACCCAAGCACTTCAGGTGCAGGAGTTTGCTTGCCATCACTGGTATCTTGACCTTCTGAAATATTAAGCACCTAAAGAATCAATCATGCTCCAAGTATTGCATTCATAAAATCAAAAGCCTATGATAATTTAAAATATTTAAAACATAGGAGCGACTGTTTTGCATATAGAAGAGTAAAGTTCAGAGACCTCACATTCTCGTCTTAATAGTCACAAAATTACCACAATTATGGCTCTCTGTCCCTAACAAGGCATCCCACACATGGTAGTTTGGGTAATTTTACGACTAATTAAAACAAGATAGAGGTAGGTTCATGAAATTTATGCTCATATACAACATAACACATACCTCACCCACCGATTCCACTCTAAGCCTTTCAACAGCTGGCATAAGGGAAGGAACCATAGTACACGCATGAAAGAGCATGTTTGGTTGTCGATAAGCCATCATCTTTACACTTTTGACGACATCCGCTCCAAGAGAGATCCGTATTAAGTTCTCTCCATATGAGAAATAAGAAAGTTTTGGAGCATTGATCTCTATGGTCTGTAGCTTTTCACACATTGTCACGGAAAGGTAATCAAGCTGCTGCAACGGACAAGGTGCCTTGAAGCAGATTATATCACTGCAAAAACAAATTGATAGTCTCTCCAAGGAGGGGCAATTGGAAACAAACTGCCCCAGTTCCTCTCCAGTGATGCGAACCATGTAAAGGCCCAACTTTGGCCCTGTTTAGATTCGCGAAAAGGACACCAATTCAATCAAAAGCAACGCATTGAACTACGTGCCCCCTCTCTACTTTTTCAATTCCCAATGCACTTCCAATCATTGAATTCGATCGAATTCTAACAATCTAAACAAGGCCAAAGGCTTTTATTGCAGCCAAGAGCTGGTGTAGGATGGAAGGCACATTTAGAAAGGATAACAGACTGAACTGTTGCTCCTGCTGCCTCATTGGATAAAAGCGAGCACGGGAAGTTGTACGCTGCCTCAGTATCAGGTGGCATGTCCAGCACAAGATCTTCGATCCCGGGTTTGACAGCAATCTGCAGCCATTCGTCAAGATAAGACGCATCGATTTTTTGACCTGGGAGTAGCTGAAGCGCGAGCTCCTTCACCACAGAGCCAGAGTGGTTCTTGAGAATACGGTCGATTCTGCTGGCAAACGTTTCGTCTGCTGCTCTGTACCGCGCTTCTTTGGAAGCGAGTGGCTCCTCGTCATAGCGCACCTCAAGCCTCTTCAGACCCGATCCCAGCGTGTGGCTGTTGAATACGAGCCTGGGGTAGCGTCTCCAGGAGCTTAAGAATCGACGAGACACGCAGGCAGCACGGGCCGCCTCTTGCATCGGCACAAGGGAGTACAGGTGATCGAAGACATCCTGCAGTTAGGAGCGATGAATAAACACCGGCAAATTAGAACTGATGAGGGTTTGAGCACCTGAACCCGCAAAGTGTGAGCAGATCCGATGCTAACAAAATAGAGATCTAACTGGCTCGTTCACCTGCAAACCGTACCTCTGGAAGATTGCCAAGCACGTTCATGTCACCTCGAGAAGCTTTGCCTTCTTGGGAGCGCATGGCCACCTCTCTGAACGACGGAAGCTAGCCGAGCGGACGCGAGAGGAGAGGAGTCGCGCCGGATTCGGATTCGGCGAAACTTCCCCCCACCTCGCCGAATCGCCGCAGGTTGGCGGCGGAGTGGAACTGGATTGAATCCTGGGCTGCTTCCTAGCACACATGGTGTATCTCTTTTTTTTTTCCCCTTCAATAAGCGGGCGCTCGTGGTGGACACGATAAAAAAAAAATTGACCGTCGGATTCAATTTTTACAGTCCTCGTTGTACCCGTTCTTCTCTTGTCTTTTCCCCTTCCATGGCGTCTAGCACGACGCCTTTCTGTCGCGGTGCTTCCCTCCCTCTCCTGGCGCCTGCAGCCGCCCCCTCCTCCCCCTCCCCAACCCCCACCCCGAACAGAGGTAATTAATGGAAGTCTTTTTCCATTTCAAAAAAAAACCCCCACCCCGAACAGCTTGGTGGCGCACAAAGGACCTTGAGGCATGTCTATATCTATTCTACAGATACGCTCCCTCAGCTTTAATCCTCGCTGGAACATTTGACGCGCGTTGCGCACCCTATCAAAGTTTATAACCATAACAATTGAAATGAATACACAAATATTCACATAACATCGATCAATATGATAATATTGGTCATTAATTTTCTCAAATACCATGTTAATCATCCAGATCATAATCACATAGCCACTGAATCAAGTCGTTGATATGCAATGCCGGCAACCACAAAAAGGAGAACCGGCCAGTCTCAATCCGTCATTGCAGCACATTAATGCCATCTCTAAATACCCCCCCACGGCATCATCCAATAATCCATTCAGAAGCCTTCACAACCTGCAAATTTCAAAAATGATAAAATTATATTCCTCTGTTCTAGTGTTTTTGGCCTCCTATTCATGTTGAATTTGAATGCATGCATCTTATTTTAGTGACATCAATGGATAAATCCACACTCAATAACTTGCACAACTGTCTAGAATCTAGAATTAGAATCATCGTGTAGTGCAAACCTCTGTTGCACGGAAAATTCAGAGAGGACTAGAATCATTATGTAGTGGAAACCTCTGTTGCACAGAAATTTCGAATATTCAGATTCAGAATATACTTTTGGTAGACAATTTTAACTTGATTTTTTTTCTTCATTTTGGCTCGTGAATATATTCGGCATTAATAGTAGCACTCAGCAAATATGCAATGTGTAGGTTGTAAGGCAGATACCTGCAAATAAATGAATTGTTGGAACTGAAAACCAAATGCCAATGTTCTGATATTACACAGAGCATGGAAGGTGAAGAACTTTGTTAATGAACATGAATACCTCACAGAAGCACTTATTATACCCCACGACCCCCGCAAAAGAATACTAAACAGCACACGAATAATTTAAATGCAGGACACAAGCATTTTTTTTCAAAACTTTGCACTACCCATGGCAAACTTTATCTATACCAACATGTACTGAATAATCGAAAAACTAAAGACTATAAGATAGCTCATAACCATATGAATCTTATAGGCACATGAACTCCGCAAAAGAATACAAAACAGCACACCGATATTTAGATGCATGACATAAGCAGCATTTTTAGTACCGGTAACTAACTGTTAGTAGTGCCAATAAAATTTCTACTGACTAAAAGATTTCTGCACTCTATCTTTTTATTTTCCTTTCACAAGTGTTCTTGTGAATTGGAAAGATTAGTTCACAACAGATCAACTCTGATGAAGAAATAACATGATAAAAAAAACTGTCTGTATGTAGCAGAATGAAAATACTGTGGAATCTGTATTATGGGAATGAGGCCAGTAAGATGTATGGGAAACATAACTACCTGTGGCAAATAAGCTATGTGTAAAAAATGTGATATCAGGCTTAGATGTATATCAACTTTATCTGCCATGAATTCAGAAGCAGAACTGTAATTTTAAGCTGAGAGGTGGTATTACTGAGGATCCAAAATTGCTGGACGTGAAAAACAAAAGGTGAACAAAAAAATATTGGTTGGAGACATAGGTTTATCAGTGGTGGCAATAAGGTTAATTTGTTTGATTCTGCCAGCAAGTTTCCACAGTGTATTCAGAAGAGGGTGGTGCTTTGTTTGTCCTCATCACAACAACTCCCACCAATGCAAAACAAAGATACACAAAAAAAGAGAATTCAGATGGCACAGTTTAGCATGATAGTCGGCAAACAGATCAATCTCAATGTATAGAGAGATATAATTTGGTCCATTGAGCTCAAATAACAACCACATTAAACTGTATGTAAAGTTTGCTCATTGAAAACAAAATGGATCAGAAAAACAAATATTTACATTAAACATGCAAGTGTGAAGTGTCAGATTAAAGTATTCTCAGCACACTTTTACGAAGGAATCAGACGAGGAACAAAATCATCATCCAATTAAAAGGCTACCCAAGAAACTAACCATACAGCAAGAAGAACATGATGGATAGCCAGCCCCTAACAAATTTAGGTTTATACTTTTTCCGCTGCCGCCCGCTTCTCTTCGCAGGCCTCGAAAGCGATCTGGGGGCCTTGGTCGTTCCAATTTCCTCAATGGCTGGCCCGTGCCACGTGTGCGATAGCGCAGCCCGTGACGGCCCACGCTCCCTCTTTCCCGAGGACACACCCGAGAATCACCTCCCCCAGCAACGCACGGAACCGGCCGTTGCCGGCGAGCCCACCGCCGCAGGTCGAACACCCGGAGTCTCGCTCGGGCCGCAGCCACAGACATGTATGATTATTGATTACACTTACACGAACACCCTTCCCGTCCAATCCACGGCGAACCAAACGGCGACGCCCTCGGATGTTCGGCGGCGCGAGTTAGCCGAGCCGTCGGCGCCGAGGCCGCCCGCTCCGGCCACCACCACCACCGTCTAGGGATTTAACTTTAACCACCAGCCGGCCGCCGGGACCTCGCGGGTCGTCCGCTGAACCGAGTAACTAGTCCCCTCCCGTCCTCCTACTCGTTCCATCTGTACACGAGCGCTCGGAGTCCACACGAGCTCAAGTGGACGCCGGACGCGGTAGTCGTCGTGGCGGCGGCGGACCTCGTCAAGCTCGATGGTCGCGTTCGTCGAATTCGTGGGAGTTTGAACCACGATGCGTGTCTAAGGTACGCGTTCCTGGCGGGATCTTCAATTTCTCACCCCCGTGATCCCGTCCTGATCGATTGCCCCTCGATGACATGCACGTTTGGTGGCCAGCTCCTGCTCGTCGACTCAAGTTGCTTGAATCTATTTCTATTAGTCGTGCTGTCCTCATCGACAAGTGGCAAGACAGTGCGCTTTATTCCCGGGGTTGTCAATATTTGAGGCTTCGATGGCTAACGTGACCATGATTGGTTGAATTTGCTTCCTGCTGCGTTACCTCGACGGCTCGACCTATCCGGTTTGTCCTGTCACGGTCCTTTTTCTTTTTCTGAATTCCAGTGGAATATTGTGTCACGGGTCTTATCCTTGGATGATTATCAGCTCCCTGCTGCCTGGTTTTAGTTTCCTGAGTCATCAAATATTTTTTTTTGAAAGTAACTGAGTCATCAATTTCATACCAAGCAAGACCTTCGGATAAGGTGCTTTGCTGGTACCACTCAATAATATTCCCTGGAATCTGTCAGAAAAGGATATGTGGTCAATAGTGTTGTTCTCATGACTCATGTGAAGACCTTATGTGAATAGTAAATAGTTATGTAACAAAAAATATGAGTTGATGTCAATTTAATTGGCTGCTTCTCGGCAATTTCCATTTAGGACTGAACTTCCTATCTTCACAAAATTGAAATATGACATTAATTTTTTTGATCACCAAGAGAATCTGGTAAATCAGTTCTAGTACTTATGTTTCATTGCTCTGATGGCGGCTGCTAATTCAACTTTTTATTTACTTATGTAATTCTTTGTACTGTATCCATTCTTGCCTTTTGTTGGTAATAGTGAGCTGATAGCTTTGACTCAACATGTCCCTGCCCACCCTCCCCCGGCATTGATGCAATTGCCTTGTTTGCTAACTAGCAAGCTGCATGCACTTCAGTCCTAAATGGAAATTTCCTTGATGGAGTTTGCTAACTAGCAAGCTGCATGCACCGTTGAGATTAATTGGCTGAACTAGCAAGCTGCATGCACCGTTGAGATTAAATGGAGTTTGCTAACTAGCAAGCTGCATGCACCGTTGAGCTGTAGTAGAATTGTAGGTTCTTTGATTTAAATGTGAATAATTTTTGAATTTAGGCTCATCGTGTGTGAGAAACGTGACCATTTTCTTTTGTTTCTGCACCTGCCGTCTTGTTGACAGATTGCAGCAAATGCTTTGTCTATGAACTTAACATGTAAGAAAGGCTAGTATAGCCTTTTAGAGCACATGAATCTCATTGTATCTAAATTGATAATTGGTCATATATGAAAACATGTTCTTCTGCTGTTGAGGCCTACGCATCATATATCATACACAAATTTGCATGCCTGATGTCAAATATCTTTATAATAGTCATCTTATTTCTGTACATATTTTTTATGAGTTTACTTATTTTCTATACAGTTAAACTCAATGGGAGGCACTGTATCTCCATTATGTCCATTTTTTTATTGATTGTGCATGTCCATAGTGTTATGTGCACTCAATTAATTATTAGTACTCCAGTAGAGGATAGTGATCCCATCGCTTATGTTAATTTTTTAATGGAGTTGTCATGCTGATCTTTCAGTGTAGACTTTTGGTGGACCTGCCCGGTATTTTTTTTTTCACGAAATATGGTTTATATTCTTGATCTCCATCGGATAAGGGTGAGAAAATTGTGCCTGCTGTCACAATCATGGTTGCTTCCTAGGTGATAAAATTCATCCGCTGAAAGCTACTCCTATTTATTCATGTAATTCAAGATGCATTCTCAACTCTCATGCCAACCATTTTGAATAGAAAGATCGTAGAAAAACTGTTGTCTTGTAGGTTTTTTTCCTCATTTTTTGTCAGTTCGTTTTCGGATTTTATCTATGTTTATTGCTTATTGCCATATAGCTTTGCTTCAGTATAGTTGTGCAATTTTCCACAGTTTAATCAAGTAAAGTGAGCGCTAACTTATCGAGGGTATCAATGTTCTTTTTTTTACATATTACTCTCAATAGCTTAACATTAACACGATATTAAATTTTCTGCAAAAAATTTAGAGGGAAATGCGATCATTCTTTTTTCCCTCAGAACCTTCAAAAGATTTGCTAGAACTGGGATCTGGAATCGTGGAGTGGATTCAACAGCCTCACTGTATAATACAGATGCAACTGAAAGTTTCTAATTTTATCCTTGTTTACTGGTGTATGTACAGTTATCTACATATTGTATAACATGAAAATCTACTCTAAAAAGGACGAATCATGCATACAACACTCCTCATCAACTAAAATATAGATAGTGACTGGTTAAGATCCTTGGAAACCATGGTCATGCTACTCATGTAGCTGCATGGCATTACAACAGAGCTAAGGACTGCCCTTTCCACCTCTTCTGAGGGCTTTCTCCTAAGCAAGCACATCACATACTCCATCACTGCTGCCTCGCAAGGCACTGTGATCCTGTCTTCACTTGTGAACCCAAACTCATCCTCAGACATCCGTAGGAGCTCTCCAAAAACATTTGTATTGAGATACACCAAAGGGACCTCAAATCGCTTACCATCTGCCGTGTAGACGATGCAGTGGCCCTTGTTGGCTATGGCTGATGCGCAGTATAGGTTTCCATCTTTGATTGCACCATTCGTCGTCAGCCTCCTCCCAAGGGATGCCATATGTTGCCACTTCTTTGCCAGTTGAATTAGCCTCTTCGAATTTACCATGTTGTGATTCTATAAGATCATAAGCTCTTTTTGTGCACTGTGCCGTTGCTTCAGTCTTTTATGGGTTGTGAAGATGATATGCGCTAGTGTCATGTACTTATAGGATAGCAAGGGAGCACTAGAGCCATGGTGTAGGCATCAGTTTGACGAGTTGGCAAGAGACAAAGCCATGAACTTTATCTTCTTAGACTTCGCCATCTTGCTCTGTATGATTGAGTTTGATGCTCCTTTTGCTTCTTAGCATATTGGTACACTTTGGGCCCACTCTACTAACCTTTTCCTCAGTCCAGTCTATTTATCATTTGTGTCAGCCTCACCCTTCCATTATGGCGCACAGTTTCCTGCTGCTTGGTTCTACACTTGTATCTGGTTTGATTGGAACGAATATTGCAGATGTGTACTATTTTTTTATCCAGAATTATTTGAGATTTATTACTATATGGACAGTGAATTCGTGTGAGTACTTTTGATTCTTTATACTTGGTAAGAAAAGGTATAATGATAAATATCAAAGCTAAAAAGTCCAGAATTTATGGTTCTTCATTTCCCACTTTATTTCGACCGCTTCGACTGATGTAAGAACACTCTTCATTATTTTCTTTTCGGTAAATTCAACATATTGATGAAGAGATTCAGGAAGGCAACCTTTCTATTTGTTTGACCTACTTTTCATTTGCTTGACAGCTTCAGGGTCTTACATTAGTCGGATGTCTTTCAAGCACTTATTTGATGCTCGTGGATTAACATCTTTCTTAATTACTTCCTATCTTCTGTTCTGTGTTCTTATTTCAATATTTCTGTGGTCTACAGTCCATAGAATCGTCCTACCTTTTTCCTTGCTGGACCAACAGCTATTTAAGTATGAGCATGTGGTCAATTTTATGTTCAATCGGAAGTTTCTTCTGCGACCATTGTTTTATGGATTGAGTCATACTCTAGTGGCAATTGAAGTTTCTTGAAGTACTGGGGATCCTGTACTATCGTATACACAGTTTATCTGTTGTCGCTGTTTCTGGCAGCATCTGGATCATATTATCGATGAATATTCATCCAGAAGAGACAAATGAATTGTTCTGTTTTCATAGTGAAGTGCTAGAGTGGATAGACAAATGAATTGTTCTGTTTTCATAGTGAAGTGCTAGAGTGGATAGGTAAAGATACTTTAAAGCACTTTGCTACAGTATCTAGGCTACTAATTTGTGACACTACCTCTTCCTTTAAAAATACAAAACACAGCTTTAAAGTTCTTCCTCTAATCGTGTAGGCTCAAGGCTGTAAACTTTTGTCCTCTGACATCTGACTTTTCTATTCAATGCTCATGGCGTAGTGCTATTTCATGGTTAATGGCACTTCAATCAGATCTTTAATCTTAAGATGAAATATGCCAAGTTTTGCCAGTCTTTCATTTCAGGTATTCTATACAGAACTATTTTAAATCATATTGCATCTATTACAAGCGAACAGTGCGAAACCCTGCATATGTTCAGGAACTATAGACTGAATTGTTGGCAATGCATCACCATAGAGCCCAGGAATGCCCTCTCAACTTCCTCAGATGCATCTCTTAGCAAGCATATGGGACCTCCTAAGCAACTCACTGAATACTGTTGTGCCGTGGTACACCAATGGGACCTCGAACCGCTTCCTTCCGCTGTGTACATGGCACTGTGTTCCTTCTCTACGACTGGCGAAGTCATGCAGCATGCATCTCTGTCTCTGGTTCGAGGTCCCATCAATTGCCACTTCCTCATCAATTGAGCAAGCATCTTGGGATGGATAATGGTGTTTTGTCTTGTTTCTCAGGTATGGTGCTTGGAAATGCTTAGTTTAGACTTGTAGTTTAAGTGCTGGTAACTTGCTAACTGATGAATATATAGGTGAAGAAATGGTCCATAGCTTTGGTGCAGTTGCTATAGTTGGCAGGGGACAAGGCCACGAGCCCACGAGCTTGGTATGCCACAGGTGACTGCAAAGTGCAAATGTAGATAGAGGTTCAGGCTAGATTTTGCTGGGCCATCAATTGTATAGAGGTAAAGATAGCAGACTAGTGGTTGGGCAATCAGATACATACTACAGTATGAGCTGCTGAATTGGGCATAGACACATAGTACGAACATCATGGCTCCAGATTTTATGGAGCTGCTCCTATCTGTTTCAGTGTCCTGTCTCAAGTGGTTCAGAGACAAGCTCTGAATGATTCCATGACCCACTATGGTCTGCAACACCACTTTGATTGCAATTAGCTGAAGAGGTAAGATCAATGCCTCAATGGGTACATGGAAGTATGGTTTGAGAGTCAGAAAGCATATATGATTATTTCTTGAGCTGGTGGCATGGCAGGGTTCACTTCACTGCTTTTGGGTGGGTACTCTGCACTTACAGCTGCAGTTTCGTGCTAGGTGTTGTTTAGCAGGGTTTGTATTGCTGAAAGCCATATGCAACTTGCTCGACAGACAACAGTTTCATCTCTGTTTCCCACGGACGGTCCACATGATTTGTAACATGGCATGTGATGACCATGTAATGATATCTGTGAGCATGTTAGTGTGGACAATGGTTGCTATCATCCTGCCAACAGTTTGGACAATGTATTTTTGCCTGATATTTACAGAGACACTATCTTGCGAGGCAGTAGGTCTTGGGCTTAGGCTATCACTAATCTGATTTCCTGAACATTTGCAAACCTACAAGCTTGAGTTTCATGGTTTAATCTTTGCTTTGAACACCATGCTCTGTTCTTGCTCAAGATCTCAACTACACTGTTCATTTGTGATTTCATAAGGGATTCTGGGTCAAGGGTCAGAGGCACAATGGCATGATGTAGTTCGGCCCAAGTGGGGAATGGAAATTTAGCATGGTTTTTGCATTGTGACACAGGCTGTAACATTTTGTATCTGAAACCATAAGATTTTGCGGAGGAAATTTGTTTGTGTCGATGTAAGTTCTGAAAATGCGATCAATCATTTATCTCTGCAGTGAAGCACACTTACAAAGAACAAGAATGATGGCTCTAATCTTCTACTTTGCCATATTCCTTGCTTGCTTGCAGGATCAGGGGTTCTATATAACAACCTTTTTCTTTGTTTCCTACTACCAACAGAGAACTACTTTATATACATTTAGGAACTGCAAACAGCAACTTGCTTGCTAATTCCAAGAGATGACGCTGCATAACTTGCATAGTGGCATGAAACTTCCATGGTGCTCAGAAACGCCTTCTCCACCTCTGCAGAGGCACTTCTCCTGAGCAAGCACATGGCGTACTCAATGACCGCAGAATCACAGGGAAGCGTGATCCGTCTGTCGCTTCTGAAGCCAAACTCCTCCTGGGACATCTGCAGGAATTCGGTGAAGACCGTTGTGCTAAGGTATGCCAATGGTACTTCGAATCGCCTCCCATCAGTCATGTACACCACACAGTGGCCCTTGTTTGACATTGAGGTGCAACACCCGTTGGCTTCCTTTGCTGTTCTCCAGGTGAGGCGCTTCCGCCCAAGAACGGCCATCCTCTGCCACTTCTTGACAAGTTGACTGATCCTCTTGGCACTGACCATGGTGGGTTCTTTGATGCTTTGTCTTTCTTGCTGGAAACTGGATAGCTCTGATTTGAGTTTGCAATGCTATGTTTTGAAATGCTGCAAGTGATGGTGTTTGGAGGCCACTTGATCGAATATATAGCTGAAGCCTGAAGGGAAAGAGGGGTCTTCTAATCAACTGCGATGATTGATAAGGTACAAGGCCACGAGGAATCACATGCAATGTTTCAAGCTGAACCAGCGCCGATGTTTGGGATAAGGTTTTGATGGGCCCAAGTGTTTGGCTCATGCTGGGGCCAGTTGTAGTTTGGTTTGGGTTCTTGGACTGAACACCACCTGTGCAGCCATGCTGGCGGTTCAGCAGGTAAGAGGCACGAGGACCCCATGTGAATTAGGATTAACATGCCTTGTCAGGGTCAAATCAGCACCTGTTGTGCATTGTGCTATTGGTGGAGTGGCACTGTGTGAAGCAGACACATATCAGGCAGACCCCGTTTGGTTCCACTGATAGCGATTGAGAGTGCAAATGTTAGTTGGAGCGCCAACCTCAAGGGGATACAACTTGTTCCAGTAGAAACCTTCCATAGGTATGCATGCTTGATTTGAAAGGTCAAATTCTGACCCATAATATTCCAAAATAGGATAGAATATCACTTCTAGTTTTTAGTATGTTTTAGAAGTTATGCAAGATGCATACATCATATACAGTGTGGCCTCATTTTCAGTATCATATTAACACGTCAAGATACTTGCTTTGTTCAGTTCCAAACCTCCAATGATATATCCATTGCACAAATACAGTGGCACTGTGTGACCCCATTGGGTTTATTTCATAATTCAGAGTTGGGTGATGAGGATTTAGCTGCTTCCTTTCTGGAGTTGAACCGGGCGCTGCTGAGAGCAAAATACAGACACAGAACACATCGATTGAATGTTTCAGTCACATGGCATGCTGCAAAATGGCAAACAAAACTGAGGGCAGTATACGGATACAGGAGCGACTTACCTTATTTGAAATCCAACATGTAAATGGTCATGACTGCGGTGCTGTGGTGGCATGCCGCATGCACCAAAACCATGGGTTAGCACATCTGGGCACAGTGATATGAAAGGCTGGGCATAGATGATGCTTAGTGCCTCATCAGTCATCAGTACTGAAAGTTGCCATGCAACACTGTTGTTATCACTTATCTGGTAGTCGGATTTACAGGGCATTACTTGTTTGTTGCCCACTGAGTGTTGCAAAGCAGAAGCCTCAGGTGTATGCTGTCACAGTCTCACAGATCAGTCAGGTTCCTGAATACTAGCAATTTTGCAGGCTTCATAGTCCTCCTCCTACAGCTATACAATTTCAGCTATGGCATTACCCTTTCTCCAAATCCCAACTCCCTTTTCTGTCTGTGATTTCACTATGGGTTCAGTATTGAGGGCTGGACCCATAATGGCGTGGCGTGGCTTGGCTTGGCGGGAGTTGGGTTTGATGGCTGTGTGTAATAGTTGCATTGGTGCCAGGTGCAGTAACCTTTGGATCTGAAGTCCCAAGATTGCACAAGTTTGATACCCAGAATTCCCAAAATCTTATGAATCATTTCTCTCTCGAATGAAGTACATGTACAAATAGAAAGAGAAATGGCTCTAACTTGCTCCTTTACTTCTTCCTCGGTTGCTTGCAGGATCAAAGGGCTCTGCATACAATTTTGTTTTTCCTACTACCTAAACTAAGCTACTATACATACATTTAGGAGCTGCAAACAGCAACCTGTTGACTAACTCCTAGAGGGCAACGTATCAGGTGCAAACCAACCTCTCCGTGCAAACTATGCAAACCTCAATCTGGACCACATGATCTTGATCCAAGGGGGCGCGTAGAGAGAGGTGGGAGGGGAGATTTGCAAAATCACCGCCCACCCTAATCACAGCAAGATCACTTTTGCAAATCCCCCCTCCCACCTCTCTCTACGCGCCCCCTTGGATCAAGATCATGTGGTCCAGATTGAGGTTTGTATAGTTTGCACAAGGAGGTTGGTTTGCACCTGATACGTTGCCCTCCTAGAGATGGTGCCCCACAGCTTGTATAGTGGCATGGCATTCCCATGGTGTTCAGGAATGCCCTCTCTACATCTGCGGAGGCGCTTCTCCTGAGAAGGCACATGGCATACTCGATGACTGCTGCATCACAAGGAAGCGTGATCCGCCCATCACTTGTGAAGCCAAACTCCTCTTGGGACATCTGCAGGAGCTCCGCGAAGACTGTTGTACCAATGTAAGCCAATGGAACCTCAAACCGCCTCCTGTCGACCGTGTACACAACACAATGACCCTTGCCTGCAACAGAGGTGCAGCACTCATCGGCTTCCTTTGTTGCCCCCCAGGAGAGCCGCTTTCTCCCCAACGCTGCCATCCTTCGCCACTTCTTGGCCAGCTGAGCAACCCTCTTGGCACTGATCATGGTCAGTTCTTCCTTTCTTCTCTCTGGCTGGAAACTGAGGAGCTCTTATTTGATCTTGCAATGCCTTGTTTGTAAAGCTGCTAGTGATGGTGCTTGGAGGAGACTTGACCCTGAACATATATAGCTGAAGGAAAGAGTTGGGGGACCGGTCAAGTGGGATGATTGGCAGGGGACAAGGTCATGAGCACGGATGTTGCGTGCATTTTGGTTCAAGATATTGAAGGGGCCAAATGTTTAGCGTGTGCTGGAGCCCGTCAAGGCGTCAATACCGCGGCTTTGGTGCTTGTATTGGGCATCGCCTATTCAGTCATGCTGAGCGGTTTGGAGGGGAAGCGGCACAAGGACCCCATGTCAATTAGGATCTGGGGCCACACTAGTTCAGCTGGCTGTTGTGCAATCAGATCTTGGCGCCATGATTTTAGGGCTGGGCCATGACCACGCTTATGATTATCGGCTAGCTGCCTAGTGCCTAGTCGCAATCTTGGAGGCCCATGCAAGAAGAAGCATGAAATGGAGTTCACATGAGATGCCAGTAATCCAACAAGCCATTGAAGAAGTGGCATGAAGCTGTCGAGCAACTTTGTCTGCGTCACTCATCGACAATGTGTTATGGGCACAGACAACTGTCAGACTATATAGCACAATATGACGGTACGATTCATCTGATTCAATAGGGAATACAAATCAAACAACATGTTTGATATCTCATCATGGAGTCACAGAGAGAGAGGATCGATCCCGACACCTTGGACCCATTTTACATGTGGTCTTCATGAGGCATGCTTCTTGGACAGAACTGGTCAGTATGGCAGCACATTATGATATCCAAGCACCCAGATACTGCTATTAGTGCTCCAACAATTGCCAAACTGATGGCCCCGGAAACATCCAGTCAAAATCACATCGCTTTCTCTTGCAACACAACATGTTCAGAGCTTGTGGCCATGTCTCTTGCCAACCTGAGTTGATAGCAGCACTTGAACGGCATGCTTCTCTTTTCCTCACCTATATATATATCCATCAGCTCAACACCCATTCATCAGTCCATCAGCAAGCTTAGCACTACACCAAGCAGCTGCAAACCACCCGATACAAACTGAATTTCTCTCTGAAGTGTCTGAACCTTTAGCCGAAGAAAGCAGGACAAGCAACCATGGTCAGTGCCAAGAGGCTTGTTCAGATGGCGAAGAAGTGGCAGCGAATGGCGGCCCTCGCGAGGAAGCGGATCAAGTCGACGCCGGCGAAAGAAATCGACGGGTCATCGTGCAGCACGTCGTCGGTGGCCGGCAAGGGCCACTGCGTGGTGTACTCGGCCGACGGCAGTTGCTTTCCATGCATCCCACATCTTACTTGCAACACCATCTCTAAATTCTGTCCACTCTACTGATGATTCAGTACGGTCAATAACACCTATGCTGCCTTCATGTTCCAAGAAGGCATCCACTTGTGCCTCAAATGGATTAGCACCCATTTGTTGTCATATGAGATTGTGCAGGTAGTTCGGGTTCGCCGGCGACGACGGCAGGATCACGCTGCCCTGCGATGCCGCCGTGATGGAGTACGTGTTGTGTTTGCTCAGAAGAGACGCATCGGAAGAGGTCGTGAGGGCGTTCCTGAGCTCCATGGCGAGGCCTTGCCACTACGGAAATGGCTTGGCCCAAACAATGGGAGTTAGCCAGCAAGTTGATGTTTCTAGCTTCTAAAGATGAGCACTCGGATTTTATTTTTCATGCAAGATACATGTAAATAGTTACTACATGTGACGGATTGGAAATGAAACTAGATATGAAAGCAATTTTTTTTTTATCTAGCCAGCTGGGCTATTCTATCATTTCTTGATCAATGCAGCTCTGACATTCGAGAACAAGTGAAATCGATTTTGAAAAAGTCAAAAACTATCGAATTCAAACATGTTCGTGCTCGCAGTTGCAAAGTGGATAGGATATGCCATCAGTATATTTGCCATTCAGACATCTCATTTGTTTTTCTTTGGTGATTTTCATCATTGGATACGGGCACCAATCTGACTGTAATCTGCGCCGGCGAAGACGGACAGAGGAAGCGGGGGAGGAAGACTGAAATAGTTTTTTTTTTTTTTGAAAAAGCTGGTCACCATCCATTTAGGGGGGTTTATGAAAAGATTTAGATCACAATCGTTGGTCGGGGGCTTCTTCTGTAAAAAGCCCGTCGCCCTTCGCCACGCCGCGCGGTTCGCTGCCCCTTCTGAGCAAGGCCCGCCCGGCGACGTCCTCGGTGAAGCCACCCAGCACACCCACAGGGGCGAGACGCCGTTCCTACACGGGAAACGCCGTCCAGGGACCGCGCGCCGACGCGTCCGCGGCGGGCTTGGCGAGGGCGGCTGGGCGCCCCCAGTGAGATGCGACTGCGAGGTCGTAGGTGGAAGGGGTCGCCTCTAGGGCTAGGGCTGGACAAAAAGCTCGTTAGCCTGGCTCGGTACAAAAGTACTCCAATTGGATTCGTTTTTCTTTTAAAATTAAAATGGCTTCATTTAGAATGACTTTCGAGTTCGGCTCGGCTCGTTAGGCTTCGCATGAAGTTGGGTCTCAAACAATTCAGGAGACTATGATAAATAAGATTATGCTAATTTCAAAAAAAGCTCGAAAAACTTCCTTCAACTCGATATCAGCTCGATTTCCAGCCCTAGTCGCCTCCCTATGCAGCTATGCTTGTTCCTCGTGTGGCACTGAGCCCGTCGCTCCACCTAGTCGACTGATTGCCGGTGGGCGGTGCCGTCAAGTGCGGAGCCAGGGTTCTCGCGTCCGGTCGTCGGCTGGAGTGACACCTCCAAGTCGCTCCGGTGAGAATTCCAACTGGCAAACTTGGTCAATTTTACTTGCTCATATGATAAATTAAGGTTATTGCTGTGTGATTAGACCATGATGATCTCAAACGCTTTAATTTGTTTCAGCAACTGGCCTGTCAGGCCTGACAGTACTACCATGTCTCAGTGTTCGTTCTGCTTAATTGGCCTGTGGTCCAGAGATGATCTGGTTGTGCTTTCTCAACATCAATTGTTTCTGAATAATTCTGGGATCCTATTTTCTCTCTGCTATACCACCGTGATTGCTATCAGCTAACAAGCCAGCAGCATTGTCACGATGTTGAGCAGATGCAGGGTTCACTTCCCTGCTTTTGGTGGGTACTCTGTACTTACAGCTGCAGTTGGAAGATAGTTGTAGGTTAACAATCCTTTGATTGCTTCAAATTGTCCAACTTGCTTGACAGTTCCACTTTCGCTTCTCAATTTTCACTGGTGCTGCATAATTTCGAGTATGCCATGTGATGGCCATTGCGTGGTATCTACGTCCATGTCTCAATGAGCCTACAACAATTGGTGCTATCATTGTTGTAGCCAGTTTTTGTTGCATAGTTCAGACTTCAGACCACAGTTTGGGTCCATCCAGGCTAACAGTCCTACAACGTTACATTTTTATCTTATCAGTTAAATACCACACACTGTTCCTCCTCTAGAACTCAGCTTCCTTGCCCATTTGTGATTTCACCAGGGATTCAGTGTCAAAGGATTGAGGCACACTGGCATCGTTTGCCGCAATAAAATTGAGGAATGGCAATTGTGACTGGTTCCTGCGTTGTGCTACTGCAGTAACCTTTTTGATTTGGAGTCCTGAGATGCAGAAACGTGTTGCCTCAATGTAACAACATGTTATTAATAATTATCTCTTTATCCTAGCATATATGCATACAATCAACATGGAACTAACTTGCTACATTGCCATCTTCCGTGATTGCTTGCAGGATCGATGGTCTACGCATAACAGTTTTGCCGCCTATGTCCTACTGCCTACAGAACTACTTTACGCTTGCAGGATCGATGGTCTACGCATAACAGTTTTGCCGCCTATGTCCTACTGCCTACAGAACTACTTTACGCTCATCTAGGAGCTGCAAACAGTGACGTGATGGATAACTCCTACAGATGGTGCCACACAGCTTGCATAGTGGCATGACGCTGCCATGGTACTCAGGAAAGCCTTCTGTACCTCTACAGAGGAACCTCTCCTGAGCAGGCTCATGGCATACTCCATTAGTGCAGCATCACAAGGAAGTGTGATACGACCATTGCTCACGAAGCCAAACTCTTCCTGGGACATCTGCAGGAGCTCCGCGAAGACCAGTGTTCCGAGGTACGCCAATGGAACCTCGAACCTTCTCCTGTCGGCAGTGTAAACAATGCAGCGGCCCTTGCTGGCCACAGAGGTGCAGCACTCGTCAGCTTCCTTTGCTGCCCCCCAGGAGAGCCACTTTCCCCCCAATCCTGCCATCCGCTGCCACTTCTTGGCCGCCTGAGCAATCCTCTTGGTGTTGATCATGGTTGGTTCTCCCTTTGTTGGCTGGAAACTGGAGAGCTCCTAATTGAGTTTGCAATGCTCTGTTTATGAAGCTGCAAGTGATGGTGTTTGGAGGCCACTTGATCGGGAATATATAGATGAAGGAAAGAAGAAGTCGTCCAGTCAAGTAGAATGATTGGCAAGGCCGCAAGGGACAAGGCCATGTTGCAGTGCATGCCTATCTTTTGGATCAGATCTGATGGGGCCAAGTGTTTGGTGCATGCCGGAGCTAGCTGTAGTGCTCTTTCGGTGCTTGGATCGGGCACTACATGTTGCAGCCATGCTGAGTGGCGTATTGCAGGGAATTGAGCATGAAGACCCCATGTTAATTGTGGCCAACGTGAAGTTTGAGGGCAAGGCTAGTTTAGGTAGCTATAGTGAATCAGATGGTGGCAGAGCAGATGCTTCTCATGGTGGAATTCCTTTTGGTTTGGTGTCCATGGTTGAGAATTCTAGAGTTTGGAAACTTTGGTTCATCAGGTAGCTATCATCTAAAGATGATTTGGCTTTGGGTCTTATTTTGGTAAAATGCTATTGCCTTGCAGTGGAACTCCAGACAGAATTGGAACAAATTGGCGTACCACATGTTGGTTTGTCTCTCTTATGCTTGTGTGCTCCATTACGACACATGTGTGTGTTCGTGTGTTTGGGGGTACAGATGGATCGTGCCTGCAAATTCCTAAAGAATGGTGATATCATAGCAAACGAAATTTGCATGTGTTTCAATGTGAGTTCTATTTCTTGAGCATTACTCATTAGTTCAGAAGGTCTAGTCCTTAACACTGAACTAAATGATCGGTGCATCACAAAGGAAACATGGATTAGATGCTTTAATCAGATGACATGATGCAAGAGTGCAAATGTAACTGAAATCAGTACTGATGCAGAAAACGCGACGATTGAGTTCAACACCAATGAGTTGCTCAGTTCTGCAATTTGTTTCAGTCGGCATCTGACCAAAAGGAAAAAAAAAAGGGTGTCCTGTAATACGGCTGTACCCAAATCTGCCTGATGATTATCAATCATCTAGTTGCCAACTTGCAGTCATACAGATTGAAACTTTTAAAAGGAAACAGCAAGGAAATGGAGTTCATATGAGATGCTTGTAACCCAGCAGACCGCCCACTGAAGTGATATGAAGTTGTTGACCAAGTTGTCTGGACCTGCTGAACCCATTTAATCTGGTTGTTGAAGTACAATGTGTCGTGGTCATGAACAACTGTCTGACTATATATCTCGATCCGAAGAACCAAATCAGAAGTTCAGATCTTCAACGTACTAATCACCAAAAATGATTGATATATTGCAGAATCACAGGCAGAACCGGTCTAGACAGGTTGGACCCATTGTTCATGTGGTCCTCGTGAGGCATGCTTGACTGCAGGGCAAGTCAGTATGGCAGCACATCGTGATATCCTAGAGGGTCTAAACACTGAAACTATTGGTTTCAGCAAGTGCCAAACCGATGATGGCCCCGGAGAAATCTAATCAACATCACACTGCTTTTTCCCGCAACATTGCATGTTCTGAAGTCATGGCCCAGCTTGAGCTGATAGCTTCTCTTGAACCACATGCTTCGGTTTTGTCCCCTATAAATCCATCATCTTAGCACCAATACTTCATCTGTCCATCAGCAAGCTAAGCACCACACCTAGTAGCTGCACATCACCTGGCACAAGCTGAGCTTCTTTGAACTTTTCAACTAAAGGAGGAGGAGAGCGAAACAGCCATGGTCAGTGCCAAGAGACTCGCTCAGATGGCAAGGAAGTGGCAAAGAATGGCCGCTCTTGCGAGGAGGAGGCTCATGCCTGTTCCGACGAAAGATACTGAGGAATGGTCTTGCAGCACGTCGTCGGTGGCCAGTAAGGGCCACTGCGTTGTGTACTCAGCTGATGGCAGGCGGTTTGAGGTGCCGCTGGCGTACCCTTAGTCACCAAGTTCCCGGGTCGATGGGAACGAGGAACACGGTACGGTGATTTTCAAACATCTGGAACGAGAGGGGTATACCCATTTGTCATGTTCATTTAGGATGTGGATCACGATCCATATTAATTTGGAACGATATATGGGAACGCGGCAGCTGGATCGAGGGTCGCGTTCCCAAAACATTGCGATTAGAATTTTATTTTATAATATGTGGTGGTCCCTTCACTTGAGTGAACCCTTTCAAACTTCTATCCAGAATTTTCTTTCCTGCTGAACAAGAAGTCAAAAAAGGATCGTGGGGCCCGCCATGGTTTAATTCCCTGTCCCCCGTAGGCTGTTTCGTTTCATCTTCGTTCTTCACGATGCCGTTCTTCTTCACGAGGCCGACAGCTGCATTCGGTGTTCCTCCATGGCGTCCGCGTTCCTCCATGGCTGATAGCTCCACGGCTCCACCTGCGGACCTGCCCTTCGCCCCTTCTTCTGGAAAAGACCGGCGAGCGGCGAGGCCGCGCCACCGCGTACCCAACAGGGCTGCGTGGGCATGGCTGCCGGAGGGTGGGCGCTGCGTTCCAGGTGACCAAGGGCGAGGTTGCGACGTTCATGTTCCGCCTTCATTCGAGACGACGATCCAAGCGCCGTTCCTCCGGCGAACCCGGCTTCGTTCCACTCCGTTCCCGTCCCTCGATCTGGGACGAAGTTCCCGGAACGGGGAACGCTGGCTCGTTCCGCGTTCCGTGTGACTATGGGCCGCGTACCTCGGCTCGACCGTCTTTGGTGAACTACTGAGCATGTCGCAGGAGGAATTCGGGTTTGCAGGCGATAACGGCAAGATCACGTTGCCCTGCGATGCTGCGGTGGTGGAGTATGTGATCTGCTTGCTTAGGAGAGAGGCCTCTAAAGATGTTGAAAGGGCGTTTCTGAGCTCCATGGCGAGGCCTTGCCATCATGGGAATAGCTTGACGCAGCCCATGGGACTCGCTGTTACTAGCTTTTGAAGATTAGCACTAAACAGCTAGAGCTAGTTTTGTTCTCTCTCCCTGTTTTCATTCTTTCATGATGTGAAATTGTAAATAGTTGCTTGTGGGAGATTGAAAATGGAACGAAGATGATTACTTACCAAGAGATGGAACATGAGTTCATACTTCTACTCGTTTTTTTATGTGAACTCTTAGTTTTTATTTGGGTAATTCTGGCTTTGTACAAATAAAGCCAAGAAACTGGTGCGGGTTAAACTAAAATCAATTTCGGAAACTGTAAAATTATAGATTTCACACAAGTGTTGTTCCGCGCAACGCTTGTTAAACTGCTAATCATTGTGGCATGATGACATTATAATATGGATATCCTCATCTTGAGTAGATTTTTCTGAAACTGAATCTCTTCCTACTGAATCTTAGCTAAAACACGATCAGAATTAGAAAGTAGATTTGCTGAAACTGAACCTGTGCCCACTGAATCTAAGCTAAAACACGATCAGAATATTGCAAGTGCTTCTCGTTAACCGTACAAAGCTTTGCAGTCCTACACGCTCGCCTCAGGCAGAAGCAGGCCCACAGCAAAATGCAAACATGGTTGAATTTGTCCAATCAGATGGCACGTTGTAGAAGCCTAGATGAAACTGTGTGCGGTAAGATACACTGGAAATAGCCAAACTGTGTGCAGTAGCTAGAAGTACCCCTTCACCTCAGCACCACAGCAAAATGGGAACATGGATTGAATGAGTCCAATCAACGGCAGGTTGCAAAACTGTGTGCCGGAGCAATAGTTTGCCTGAGCCGGGAACCCAATAAGGACTAAGGAGTATAGTGATCAGTACCGCAAGGATAGCAGCATCCACACAAAAGGTGGGGCTCAGCGAATCTATCGGCGATTTTCTTTGCTAAAATGTAAAAATGTTGCAATCCTGTAGGTCCATGTAAGAAGAAGCCACGAAATGGAGCTCACATTCGATGCCGGTGATCCTACAGACAGCCATGGTGATTGAAGAAGTGATATGAAGCTGTCGAACAATTTGCTTGGACCGCTGAACAATTGCCAGACTATGTGCGTCAGTTCTCAAACAATCTGAGGGCCCAATTCAGATATAAAAAGGGACACACTGATCACAAAAACAAAATGGCTGATATCTAACTGATATCCTCATGAAGATCACATTTTCTTGGGTGGCCAGTATGTGAGTACATTTGTGGTATCCAAGCACCCAAACAATACTGCAAGAGTGCTAGTGGCTCTAAGCCTCCAACAAGTGGCACCACAGGTGGCCTCGGAGAAATCCAATCAAAATCACATTGCTTTCTCTTGCAACACTGCATGTTCAGAGCTCGTGGGCTTGTCTCTTGCCCGTCTGACTTGATAACTGCACCTGAACGGCATGCTCCTTCCACCGCTCACCTATAAATCCGTCAGCTTAGCACCAGCACTTCATCAGTCCAGCAGCAATCTGAGGCTCTGAGCACTACACAAAGCAGCCGAACGCCACCATGGTCAGTGCCAAGAGACTTGTTCAGATGGCGAAGAAGTGGCAGAGAATGGCGGCCCTCGCGAGGAAGCGGATCACATCGACGCCGGCGAAAGAAACCGAGGGGTCATCGTGCAGCACGTCGTCGGTGGTCGGCAAGGGCCACTGCGTGGTGTACTCGGCCGACGGCAGGCGGTTCGAGGTCCCGCTGGGTACCTCGGCACGGCGATCTTCGGCGAGCTCCTGAGCCTGTCGCAAGAGGAGTTCGGGTTCGCCGGCGAGGACGGCAGGATCACGCTGCCCTGCGATGCCGCCGTGATGGAGTACGTGTTGTGTTTGCTCAGAAGAGACGCATCGGAAGAGGTTATGAGGGCGTTCATGGGCTCCATGGCGATGCCTTGCCACTATGATGGCTTGGCGCAATCTATAGGTGTTAGTCAGCAAGTTGCTATTTCCAGCTTCTGAAGATTAGCATTCAGATTGTTTTGTTTCTTGCATGATACGTGTAAATAGTCACATGTGAGAGATTGGAAATGAATGAAACTAGATATACACTAAGTTTTTGACTAGCAGACTGGGATGTTCTACGATGTCTGGATCAATGCTGCTCTGGCGTTTGACAGCAAGTGAAATCGCTTTCGAAAAAAGTCAAAACTATATGAATTCACACATGTTTTTTTTTTGGGTGGAATGAATTCACACATGTTCATGCTCTCGAAGGGGATATTTTTTTAGATAATGGGACAGAAGATCCCAGCTTCTACACTATCAAGGATAGTTAGTTCGGTACATCAATGAGCACTTAGGCTCAGGAAAGCTCCCAACGAGTTCAGATCAACCAACAAAATGAAAAGTTCTTCGAATACCACTACAACTAAACTGTAAGCCTATTCGAAAACTTCCATCCAAACTTGGCAAACACTTCCATGACGACTGTCTCCAGGAGGCGGCAAGCGGTCTTCAAATTTGCTCTTGCATCCTCGTCCTTAAGCAGCTGTGACCAAGTGCGGGTCCAGTAGGTGGCCCTGAAAATTACCTGCATGAGAGTATTAGATTTAGATCGTTTGAATACCATATCATTTCTATTCAACCATATGGCCCAGCAAATGGCCGATAGGCCCACACAAATTTGCTCTTTAATCTTGGGCTGTATTCCAACAAGCCAAGAGCCAAACATGTTTGAAATGCTAGAGGGTGGTCGAATTCCAAATGTGATATTAATTGTATTCCAAATGAATCTAGTGAAGTGACAAGTAATGAAAAGGTGCTCAATTGTCTCAAGAGAGCTGCAGGCACAACAACTTAAATTTTCTTTCCACCTCCGTTTTGCAAGGTTATCTTTAGTGAGAGTGACACCTTTTTAATATACCACAAGAAAATTTTAATTTTTAGTGGTATTTTAAGCTTCCATATTGGGCACCTGCGTGGGATAACATCCTGTTTCATCATTGCCACATACATAGAGCGAGTAGAGAAAGCCCCATTCTTTTGTAAATCCCAAACAAACATATCTCTAGCATTAGTAAGTTCAGTTGTTAAAACTTTTCCTACTAAGCCGTACCAAGAATCTAGATTGTGTCCACTTAGGGGATATATGCCACCAATATATTTGACATTTCAGACATTTCATTTGTTCTGTTTTTTTGGGGATTTTCTATGCAAGACTTTGACTGATTTGCTCAACAAATTTGAATTCAGATACGGCTACTTCATCATTAGATAAAACAGATGGGTGAAAATCTGAATGCATCCTGCAACTTTCATGGTGTACCACGCCGTGTTGGCCGCCTCACCACCACAGCGACGCCAGAGCGCCACAGCTTATCTCGGGTGCGAGAACTAAAGCCTACGCCTCCGTAGCCTCAGCTGATCCTTCGACCATGAAGGTGACTCAACGGGAGATTCGGGGTAGAGTTTCCCTCCGGGGCGATGGGAAATTCGGGGTAGAGTTCGCCGGAGACGAGGCCATTGGAGACCGAGCGGAAGATGAATGGATCGAGTAAGGGCCGACGACGATGGAGGCCGAGTGGAGGCGGCGGCGGAGAATTCAGAGAGCCGTGCGCGAACATCATTGTAGGCATCGCCTCCGCCATCGTGGTTCAGGGACGGCGCCAGCGAGGAAGACGAACAAACAGACGAAGCGGGGGGTTTTATGCAAAAAGTTCGATGGCGATTAATCGCCATCGACTTAGAGCAACTCCAGTGGAGCACCCTACTAAATGGATCCTACTTTAAATTTTAGGATCTTTCTCCAAAAAATCAACTCCAGCAGGGTCCTTAAATGAAAATGTATTTTTCATGCCCACCCAGATTTCAGCTCCAAGCCCCCATTCCTAGGGGCCTCCAATCCCTCCTTCAAAACATGAGTTCCACTATTTTTAGAAGAAAATAGAGGTTTGGGCTGATTTCCCACTGGAGTTGAGAGGTAATTTTAGGCCCCTATTTTTTGCAATCCGGCTTGCAAATGGATTTTAAGGGCTTCAATTTGCATGCCTCTGCTGGAGTTGCTCTTAGGGGTATATGAAAATATTTGGATCGCAATTATTGATATGTGAAAAATCCCGCCGCCCCTCGTCACGCCCACGATTGGCCGCCCCCTGATCCGCCCGGCGGCTCGTCGGCGAAGCCACCCAGGGCAATCCACAGGTGCGAGACGCCGTTCTTACATGGGGAGCGAAGGAAACGCGATCCAGGGACCGCGCGCCGGCGTGGAGGCCCCTCGGCGCGTCCGCAGTGGGTCTGGCGAGGGCACCCCCAGTGACCTGCGACCGTGAGGTCGATTGTGGAAGCGGCCACTTCCCTATGCTTGTTCCTCGTGTGCCACTGAGCTCATCGCTCCACCTAGTTCTCACATCTCCAAGTCGCTCTGGTGAGAATCCCAACAGGCAAACTTAATCAGTTTTAGTTGCTCAATGCTCATACGAAAAATTCAGTTTGATGCTATTAGTGATTAGACCATGATACGACTTAATTTGTTTCAGCAACTGGCCGAAGAGTACCATGCCCCAATGTTGATCTGCCGAGTATTGAGCTTGTGCTGGAACAATTGGCTTGAGCATTTGCGGGACACCAATCTTCTATACAGTTATAATGATTCAGTGAAGCTTGATTTTCAACACATTTAGTCCATGGATCATAGTAGCATTTTTCCCCTTTTTTTGACTACTAGGCTTTTCTCTTTGCATTTTTGAATTAAAACATGTGTTGTGCAGCAGTTATCTCCGATATGCGACTATTTTTTTTGGTTACGGAATGCACATAAATTTGCTGTTCTTGACTGCAGCTTTTATATGTATTTCAAAGTAAAGCAAAGCAAAATAAGGCTGATTTTGCCTGTAGGTGCTGGTTTGCTCCTGCTAGATTGACTGCTCCCTTGCAAGATCAAGAAGGCTTCACACCACAATTTTGTGAAGATTTAAGAAGGGAGTAATGTGGCCAGCTCACTGTGGTTGAGAGAAATATAAAATTGCTTTTTTCCCCCTTCTAACTATGTCAGAGTACATCAAGGTATGCAAAATCCTGCATATCTTCAGGAACTACAAACAGCAAATTGCTGTGCCACATATGGCGTTACATGGCTTGAATGCTCGCAAGACGTCACTACAGACCTCAGGAACGCTTTCTCAACTTCCTCTGATACATTTCCTCTGAGCAAGCACATCACATACTCCACCATTGTCGCATCACAATGCAGTGTAATCCTGCCATCCTTTGTGAACCCAAACTCCTCCTGGGACATCCTCAGCAGTTCACTAAAGATTGTTGTGCTGAGGTATTCCAATGGGACCTCGAACCTCCTCCCATCCACTGTGTACAAGGTGCAGTGGCCCTTGTCTGCAACTCGTGATGTGGAGACGCATGTGTCATCATCTCTGGTGGTTGTCTTGGCCCTTTGCAACTTCCTAGCTAATTTGGCAAGCCTTTTGGGTTGGATCATGGTTGGTTCTTCTAGTTTCTCAGGTATGGTGCTTTGAAACTCTGCTTGTGACTTTGTGGTTGCAGTGATGATTTCTTATTTGCTAGCTCCTGAATATATAGATGAGGAAGGGTCCATGGCTTTGCTGTGGCTTCTATTTTGGTTTCAGATTCTGATGGGGCCAAGTGTTTGGTGCATGCTGGAGCCAGATGTACTGCTCTTTCGGTGATTGGATCAGACACTACATGTTGCAGCCATGCTGAGTGGCGTATAGCAGGGAAGAGGCACGGGGACCCCATGTTAACTGGGGTCAACGTGATGTTTGAGGGCTAGGCTAGTTTAGGTAGCTGTAGTGCAATCAAATGATGGCAGAGCAGATGCTTTTCATGGTTGGACTCCTTTTGGTTTGTAGACATCAAGATTCAGATTTGATTTTGCTGGACCATTGTTTGGTGCACCGTCGTGGCAAAGATAGTGGACTAGTGGTTGGGCAATCAGATACATACTACTGTACCGGCTGCTGAATTCGGCATAGACATATCTATCATACTGGGTCCAGCTTTTATGAAGGTCTTCCATCTGTTGCAGTGTCCTGTGTCAATTGGTTTGGAGATAAGCTGGTCAAGCTTGACCAAAATAATCACTTCTGAATGATTTTGGAGCATATATATCTTTTATTCAGTGAAAGGTAGCATCAATTCCTCAAAATGGGGACACAGAAGGATGGCCCAAGAGTCCAGAGCTGAGTTGATGCAGGGTTCACTTCACTGCTTTAAGTTGCATAGTCTTACTCACTGTTGTGGTAGCATGCTATGTGCTGTCGAGCTGTTCTTTGATTGCTGCAAATCCCTGCAACTCGGTTGACAGTTCCATATCTCAG
>CM014271.1:17117944-17146581 GCA_004135705.1 Alloteropsis semialata | reverse complement strand
GCCTAATTAATCTATCATTAGAGATTGTTTACTGTAGCACGACGTTGTCTAATCATGGCCTAATTAGACTCATTAGATTCGTCTCGCGAAGTTACTCGGGGGCTATGAATCCACGTTTAATACTCTTAATTAGTGTCCTAACATTTGATGTGACGGATGAATAGTGAAAAGTTTGAAAAGTTTGTGCAACTAAACAAGGCCTGAGTTCTAGAATTCCTTCTTTAGTTAACTTGCTTGTCCTTTTATGATTTCACCCTTGAAATAGCACGGTTTGATTCAGCTGGAATGGGAATGGAAGTTGTGCGCTGTGTCATATGCACTATACATTCAGATCTCAAGTTATAAGATTTGTAGAAGAAACTTGCTGCATCATCATGTAAATCCTAAAATGTGATTAATATTTATCAATACAGTGAAGCATATTTACAAGTTACAAAGAACAAGAATAATGGCTTTAACTTGCTACTTTGCCATTTTCTTTGATTGCTAATAGTATCAAAGGGCTCTGAAGAGCACTTTTCTTTTTCCTACAGCCTATTAAGATCTACTTGATATATTTTTATTAGCTGCAGACAGCAACCTGCTGACTAACTCCTACAGATGGTGCCGCACAGCTTGTTTAGTTCCATGGTGCTCAAGAATGCCTTCACAACCTCTGCAGAGGCACTTCTTCTGAGGAGACACATGGCATACTCCATGACTATGGCATCACAAGGGAGAGTGATCGTCCATCCCTTGTGAAGCCAAATTCATCCTGGGACATCTGCAGGAGCCCCTCGAAGACCTTCTTGCTGAGATATGCCAATGGTACCTCAAACCTCCTCCCGTCGACCGTATACACCACACAGTGGCCTTGGCCTGCTACAGAAGTGCAACACTCATCGGTTTCCTTTGATGTCCCCCAAGTGAGGCGCTTCCTTCCAAGTGCTGATATCCTCTGCCACTTCTTGGCCAACTGAGCAATCCTCTTGGCACCAATCATGGTTGGTTATTCCTTTCTTCTATGTGAAGAAACGGGAGAGCTCCGATTTGAGCTTGCAATGCTTTGTTCGTGATCCTGCTAGTGATGTGTTTGGAAGAGACCTGGTCCTGAATATATAGCAGCGAGTCCAGTCAAATGGGATGATTGGCAAGGGACAAGGCCATGAGCACCTTATGTGGATAGATTTTGATGGGGCCTAGTGTTGGCGGGTGCTGCAGCCTTCGTAGTGCACATGCAGTGTTTGGATTGGTCACAATCTATGCAGACATGCTGTGCGGTTTCACAAGGAAGTGGCACGACGACCCCATGTTAATTGAGACCATCATGACTAGCGGTTTCATGAAGAAGTGGCACGGTGACCCCATGTTAACTGGGATCAACGTGACTAATTCAGCTAGCTACTGTGCAATCATACTTTTGCAGAGCTGGAGCCCTCCTTGGTGGGATTCCTTTTTGTTCAGCATCCACTGTCGAGAGATTGGAAATTTAGGTTCATCTGGTAGACATCATTTATTTAACTCTGATGATCCTATTTTGGTGGTGCTACTTTGCAGAGCAACACCACTTGATACTCCAATTTGTTGGACAAGCAGTCTAGGTTCTAGCACACATTTTGGCAGTCTTTACTATTCTTGATGCTCCATTTCAATATGTGCCTTTTCTATATGCAGTTAGATCTCAATGTGCTATGTATGCTTGAGTTTCAATGTGCTATGTATGATTGAGTCAGTTCCGTGAGCAAAGCTGTTGTTCAATGAGATATTGACAGACAAGTATGATGTGTGTATGCAGCTTAGGTCCAGCTTTTCTATGGTTAAGCTTGCAGTTTTGAGAGTGATATACGCTAATGCTTATTGGAGATCCTAGTCAATGCAACCCACTGAGATCGACCAGTTTGTAGATTTAGAGTCATGATGAGATATAGCATGGCTGAGTAGTCTTTGTTTAGCAGATGAAAGTTGAGTTCGTTGGATTTATGTGTTGATTGTAAAGTTGTACTTGAGTTCTATTATACAGTCCATGTACTTGAAATTTGGATTAGGTGTCAAAGGACAGTGCTAAATGATGCAGCATATACAATTTTCTGAACAGTAACATATCCACTTCTGATTCATAGCCTGCCTGACTTGTAGCATACCATCTGGTAGTGCCTTCTCTGCAGTTTCCAGTGGGTCTATAACCAACCGCAACACTGCAACTATAGCATGGCGATTTTTTTCTTCTGAATATGGTATATGGCAGGCACATGTGAAAGGGTGTATAACCAATTGCAAGACTGCAAACCATGGCATGACAACATTTTTCTGAATATTGTATATGCAAGGTATGGAGTAGTCTGGTGCCGACATACATGTCTTTCACATATTTTAGAGCCAGTGTCTTTGTCAAGCTTCATTGTTTGAATGACTTCCAGTTTGCAGTAATATTTACATATCTGTCACATCTGTTTATTTTATAGCTTTTTTTATAGTTCACTTCTTTTTATCCTGAGGGCCTTCTAAAATTTTATCCTAATGATTCATCGTTGAACATGACTCATGTACCAGCTGATCACCAGTTTTCTTATTCTTTTTTTTGTCAGGCGCTTAAAAAATCCTTTGAAGGCAAGAAGCTTACATGATAGATTGTATAATAACTTTTCATGAGCTACTCTCTCTGCAGCGATATTGAACACCTACTCACATAGGTACTACATATATAAGAAAGAAACATGGTTGCAACTTCAAGCTGGCCATGTTCATGCTTGGTTGCTTGCTGCACTGAAAGGGTTTCATTTTAGATGAAGGAATAGATCAATACTCTGGCCTCTACATCACACAGTACAACATATCTGGCCATTATTACAAAAACGAACCAAGCATGCTTAAGGGTTTCATATAAAATCTTCATTTTCCTCTGTCCCATGTCTAACTATCTGACATTGTTCTAGCCAAACCATAAAACAGAAGACAACATCAGGGTTTCAGCATGCAAATCTTCAGAAGCCATGATCAGCACATTTGCTGATTGGCTTCAGCAATTGGCGCCTCACTACCAGTTTTATGCAAATTTGCTCACTCCTTCTCATATGCCCTAATATGTGATATTTCATATTTGAGAATGTACAACTATTGAACTAATATACTTTTCACATCTACTGAACTAATATATTTTTTAAAAAGTGAAATTTAAAATAGTACTGAATTTTCAATGCAGGTGCCCAAGTTCCTGCTCAGATTATTGCTGCCTTGAAATATTGAAAAGGGTGATTTCTCAAAGTGGCTGGTGAATTGTTCCGGCCAATTCATTATATTGAGAGAATGTACACTCCTTTTCCTTCTACCTATGTCAGAGTCAGACTGTTTAACATAAAATGAGTACAAAATCGATGGCATCAATAACTGCAGACAGCAAGTTGGTGTCTATCTAGTCCAAGAGATGGTGGCACACAGCCTGTATAGTCATGTGGTATGGTCATGGAGGTCAAAAATGCATTCTCAACCTCTGTCGAAGCATTTCTTCTAAGCAAGCACAAGACGTACTCCATCACCATTGCATCACAGGGCAATATGATCCTTCCATCATCACTTGTGAATCCAAACTCCTCCTCAGAAATACTCAGGAGCTCACGCACAAATGGCACCTCGAACTGCCTCCCATCAGCAGTGTACATGACGCAGTGTCCCTTGCCTGCCACCGCTGTCAAGCATCCTTCGACTTCTTTTGTTGATTTCATGGCAAGCCGCTTCCTCCCAAGGGCTGCCATCCTCTGCCACTTCTCTGCTAGTCGAGAGATTCTCTTTGCATTGATCATGGCTGGTTCTCTTTTGCTGAAAGTGGAAACTAAAATTACTCTTATCATTCCAATGCTTTGTTTGTGGATGAAGTGATGGTGTTGGAAGGTCGCTTAACCTTGAATTTATAGTTGAAGGAGAAGGTGTTCGGCCAAGTTCAATGATTGAGCAGGCGACAAGGCTATGGGCATGGTACGTGCAGTGTTGGATGCAGACCCAAGGCTATGGGCATGGTACGTGCAGTGTTGGATGCAGACCAAGACAAGGTGATTGGGATTGGATATAGCTGGCACCAACTGCTTGATGTGTTTTGGCACTTCTACAGTGACATACTGACATGTTTGGTAGGAAAGTAGCACAAGGATCCCGTGTAGAATGAATGGGTCCAACGTGTTATGGAAGTTCCACCAGTTTTCAACTATTGCGCATATCGATATTGGTAGACAGGTATTGTGAATGCATCTTGGGTCCAGCTTGAAGGCAATAGAGATAGCGTGGAATGATTGATTGATTAGGGTATACAATGGGTGTATATATATAGGCAGCCCTGAGAGAGGTTTATAGAAATAGAACCAATCAGGGGAATACCTGCCTAACCAAATCAAGGAAGGCACGGCTTGATAGCCGGCCCTAGGGCGGCGTGCGGCCATCCCTGCAAGGGATGCGCCCAGCCCCTAGATCAGGCACATGCGCCTGATACTGGGCTCACGCCCCCTAATGGGCCTAGGTAAAGCTAATACCTAGGCCCCGTCACGCATAAACAGATACATATCTAACACCCCCCCGCAGTCGGATCGTCAATAGCCTGGACGTTCAGACTGGACCTGAACTCTGTGAAAACAGAAGACGGCAGGCCTTTGGTGAAGATGTCGGCGTACTGAGAACTGGTAGGAACATGAAGAACGCGGACAGCTCTTGCAGCAACACGCTCCTGTACAAAATGAAGATCAATCTCCACGTGCTTGGTACGCTGATGCTGAATGGGGTTGGAAGACATGTAAACTGTATTGATATTATCACAGTAGACCAAGGCAGCTCGACGCACTGGGGTGTGTAGCTTCGCGAGAAGTTGGCGTAGCCAAGAGACCTCAGCAACGGCATTAGCAACAACCCTGTACTCAGCCTCAGCACTGGAACGAGAGATGGCAGTCTGACGCTTCGAAGACCAAGAGACGAGATCGTCGCCAAGGAATATTGCATAACCTAAAGTGGACTTGCGGGTGTCTGGACAACCAGCCCAATCTGCATCTGAATAAACAATGAGATCAGACTGAGCAGACGGGCACAAGTGTAAACCCAGGTGGAGAGTGCCACGGACATAACGCAGAATCCTCTTGAGCGCAGCGAGATGGGGCTCACGAGGGTCGTGCATGTGAAGGCAGACCTGCTGAACAGCATAAGCAATATCCGGACGAGTGAGTCAGATACTGCAAGGCTCCAGCAAGACTCCGGAAATCCGTAGGGTCAGCAACAGGGGCGCCATCAGCTGCAGAAAGCTTCGGATTCGTGTCCACCGGAGTTGAACAAGGTTTGCAATCAGCCATACCAGCACGGTCAAGAATCTCCAACATATACTGTCTTTGAGACAGAAGAAGGCCATCACCAGAACGCTGAACATGCATACCCAGAAAATGATGAAGCTCTCCCAGATCCTTCATAGAGAACTCCTGCTGAAGGGCACTGATGACACGACGAAGCAATGGTGTCGACGAAGCAGTGAGGACAATATCATCCACATAAAGAAGCAGATAAACAGTGTCAGCACCTTGATGGTAGATGAACAGAGAAGTGTCCATCTTAGCTTCAACAAAACCAAGCTGCAGGATGAAGGCGGCAAAACGACTGTACCAAGCACGGGGCGCCTGCTTCAAACCGTAAAGAGAGCGATTAAGCCGGCACACATAATCAGGGTGAGCAGGATCCTCGAAACCTGTAGGCTGGGAGCAGTAGACTGTCTCTGACAGATGACCATGAAGAAAGGCGTTCTTCACGTCCAGTGGCGAGAGACAGCCAACGAAAGAACAGTGCGAACTGTAGCAGGCTTCACAGCCGGACTGAAAGTTTCATCGAAATCAATACCCGGGCGCTGGGTGAAACCTCGAAGAACCCACCGAGCCTTGTAGCGCTCAAGTGTACCATCCGCCTTGAACTTGTGCTTGTAAACCCACTTTCCTATCACAATATTGGCGCCGTGAGGGCGAGGAACAAGATCCCAAGTGCCATTAGAGAGCAGGGCATCGAATTCCTCCTGCATGGCACCCGCCAGTTCGGGTCGGCGAGACCGGCCCGATAGATGCGAGGAACAGGAGACAACGACGAGACGGCGTAGATGGACAAAAATCGGACACCGCGCTTCCCGTGAGTGGTCATGCCATGTTGGTTAGACACGGGCAGGACTGGGACGGCGCCACGAGGGAGCGCCGGAGACGAAGCCTGAATTGGCGCATGTACCGTCTTGCGAGAGTAGACGTGGACGACGTCGCGAATGGGGTGGCCGACCGCCATGGGAGCAGCTGAAGAATGCCGCCCTGCAGCCGGAGCTGCTGCCTGCGTGGGAGCAGGAGCAGGGGAGGCCGGACCAGCTGTCCGAGCCAGAGAGGAGACGCCGGGCGCAGCAGGAACGCCGGGCGCAGCAGCCAGGCTTGCTGGCCGCACCGCAGGNGCAGCAGCAGCAGCAGCAGCCGGTGATGGGGCTGCTGCGCCTGATGCAGGCCCCGGCGTCCGGGCAGCAGGGAGAGCCCCTGGCGCGGGGACGGGCAACTACGGGCTAGCCCCGCTAACAGAGGCAGGGCTGCTGCCAGGCGAGGCAGGGGCAGCAGAGGTCACCGTGACCACACGTGGTCGTGCGGGGGCTGCCACGGGCCGAGTTGCGTCGCCATGGATACCTGCAGGCACACACTGTACGGGTCTGATGGGGGCCGGTACAAGATTAGTATTATCCATAAGAAATTCGAGATCCGCTGCAACTGAAGGGGAGGGCTGCGAGGAGAACGGAAACGAGGTTTCATCAGAAACAACATGGCGAGAGATGATAACCCGGTTAGACTGTAAATCAAGGCAGTGGTACCCTTTATGATTAGCGGAATATCCAAGGAAAACACATAGGACTGAACGAGGAGCGAGCTTGTGAGCAGCCGTGGCGGAGATGTTCGGATAACACAAGCAACCAAAAACACGCAGATGATCGTAAGTTGGCGAAACACCAAACAAGGCAAAGTGTGGTGTGGAAGACTGCAGTGTTTTGGTGGGAAGAATGTTCAGAACATGTGTCGCTGTGTGAAGGGCCTCGACCCAATAGGACGGAGACATACTGGCCTGAAAAAGTAAAGAGCAAGCAGCATTGTTAATCGTGCGAATAATGCGCTCGGCTTTACCATTCTGGGGCGAAGTGTAGGGGCATGACATGCGGAGGTGCACGCCATGGGTGAGGAAGAAGGTGCGTGTACTGGAGTTGTCAAACTCGCGCCCATTGTCACACTGGACGGCCTTCACAGTGATGCCAAACTGTGTACACACATAAGAAAAAAAGTTTGCGAGTGTGGAGAAAGTGTCAGATTTTACCCGAAGGGGAAAGGTCCACAAATAATGAGAACAGTCATCAAGAATAAGTAAATAATATTTGAAACCAGACACACTGGGAACCGGTGAGGTCCACAAATCGCAGTGAATGAGATCAAAATTACTAGTAGCACGAGAGTGTGATGACTGAAACGGCAAATGAGTATGGCGACCTAGCTGACAAGCGTGACATAGAGTGCTAGGAGCTTTATTACAAAACGGGATGACCGAGGCGACTTTGGCTAAGACTTCATGACCAGGGTGACCGAGACGACAATGCCATAGCAAGGAGGTGGAAGCAGCAGTGAGCGCATGAGCCGAGGGAAACTGTAGAGGGTACAGTGGTCCTGAGCTATTGCACCTGATGATCACCTTCTGAGACGCGAGATCCTTCACAGAGCAACCAGCGGGGTCAAATTCAACAGAGCAATTGTTATCGAAAGTAAACTGGCGAACGGAAATAAGATTCTTAATAAGTCAAGGGGAAACAAGGACATTATTAAGAGACATATGACCGGGAAGAGATGCAGCGCCAGTAGCAGTGACAGGGAGCAAAGAGCCGTCACCGACAATAATTGATGAAGGAAAAGGGTACCGCGGAGTAAAAAGGTGTGAAAGGGTGGAAAGACTGGAGGTCATGTGAGAGGTAGCACCTGAGTCGAAGTACCAGTCAGCCTGCGGGGGTTGCTGGAGAGACATGGAACTGAACGTCGAAGCGAGGGACTGCTGATCCCAAGACGACGGGAGCCCGGTCATGGGCTGCTGAAACCCGGGCGGCACCGCAGGAGCGCCGTAGGAGTACGGAGCCGGGGCACCGAAGTACTGGGGCGCCTGAGGGTGTGCGCCGGGTAGAGCAGCCTGGAGGGGCGCCTGCAGCGCCTGCTGCTAGGCTTGCAGTGCCAGCTGGTGGGCGACCAGCGCCTGCTGGTTTGGCGCCTGGCCAGCAGGGACGCCGGTCGAGGTCATCGTGGCGACGGGAGGCCGTGGACTAGGCCACATCTGGATGGTGCCTGTCCACGGTTGTAGAAGGTAGGCCAGGGCGGGGGAGCCTGACCAGGGGTGGACGAAGAGCGGCTGTTGGAGCCGCCGGCGCCCGCTGAAGTCGAGGCGGAGTTGCCGCCCTTGCCCTTGCCAGGAGGACCGCGTTTGCCAGGACCGCCTCCCGAGCCCTTCCCGCCACTGGAGTTGGTGCCCTTGCCCTTGCCGCCATCGCCCCCCCAGAGCCGGATCTGGAAGGGCGTTGGTGGGCCAGGGCGGGTGGACGCTGGGAGGGGCGGAGGCAGTGCCGGCGAGGAGCATGGTAGAAGGTGCAGAAGCCTGGTTCACCAAGGTCAGTTCCTCAAGGACACCTGCAAAAAAGATGGGAACGGACGTCCCCGGCGAAGATGACGGCCGATGGAGGCGAACTTCTCGTTGAGGCCGCGAAGGACGTTGAGGACGAGGGTACGGTCGGAGACGGTCTCGCCTAGATTGGCAAGGTCCTCAGTCATGCTTGAAGTGCTTGCAGTAGTCCGTCACGGAGAAGTCGCCATGGACGAAGGTCCGAAACCGGGCGTCGAGGTGAAGAGCCCAAGTTTCCTGGTTCCCAAGGAACTGGGCCTCGATGGCGAGCCAAGTGGAGCGGGCGGTGGCGCCCTGGGCGCTGCGTGACATGACGATGTCGAGGAGGTTGCTGGAGAGGGTCCCGTAGAGCCAAGACCAGACGACACAGTCCATGCACGCCCAATCTGGAGAGGAGAGGGCAGGCGGGTCTTGGTCGACATGACGATGTCGAGGAGGTTGCTGGAGAGGGTCCCGTAGAGCCAGGACCGGACGACACAGTCCATGCACGCCCAATCTGGAGAGGAGAGGGCAGGCGGGTCTTGGTCGACATGCTCTTGCAGCGAATACTTCCCAAGGGTGAGAAGAAACTACTCGCGCCACCGGGAGAAGTCGCTTGAGTTGACGTCGAGGATGACAGGGACGAGGCTCCGGATACTCTGCACGGCCACTGCCTGGGCGTGCAGGTTTAGGAGGGCGGCGGCCTCGTGAAGGAGGAGGGCGCCGGAGAGATCCCCAATGGCCCGACCGTCGTGACCTGGGTCGGTGGCAGCGGAGTGGACATCATCGTCGTCGTCGAGGGCGGCGGCGGCGGCCTTGCGTTCGCGAGCAGCAGCTTCAAGGGCTTCACGGGCACGAGCAGCAGCTGCGTCGCACTCGTTGGAGGCAGCAGCAGCCGCTGCTTCAGCCTGCCGGGCGCGAGCTAGGGCAGCATCGCGTTCGGCCAGGCGAGCGGCGCGGGCATCGGCGAGGCGCTTGGTCTCGTCGGGGTGCTGCTGCTCAGCAGCCTTGGCGGCGGCGGCTGCAGCAGCAGGATCCTCGGCCTCCTTGGCGGCGGCGTCGACGACGGAGGAAGGAGCCATCGGGCAGCGACGGTCAGAGGACCGGTGCGAGATGGGGGTGAGGGCGGCGCAGGAGCAGGAGCTGGCGGCGCCCTAGGCAGCGGAAGCGGGATCGAGGGGATCCCGGTCTCTTGATACCATGAAGGCAATAGAGATAGCGTGGAATGATTGATTGATTAGGGTATACAATGGGTGTATATATATAGGCAGCCCTGAGAGAGGTTTATAGAAATAGAACCAATCAGGGGAATACCTGCCTAACCTAATCAAGGAAGGCACGGCTTGATAGCCGGCCCTAGGGCGACGTGCGGCCATCCCTGCAAGGGATGCGCCCAGCCCCTAGATCAGGCACATGAGCCTGATACTAGGCCCCACGCCCCCTAATGGGCCTAGGTAAAGCTAATACCTAGGCCCCCTCACGCATAAACAGATACATATCTAACACAGCTTTTTATTGGTGGATCAGCTTATCTCCCTGTTTAAATCATGTTGGATTAGCTTCATATGTTTATTGCAGATATCAATTATTTTTAAGTTATTAAGGGCTTCTATTATATATCATGGCTGGGTAGTCTTAGTTTTGCAGGTGGAAAGTTTGACTTGGTTGGATCTGTGTGTACTTTCTACAATTGTACTTGGAACCCTAATGCGTAACAATATTATTAGGCATGATGGGACTGTCTTAATTGATGCAGAGCCTAACTGATGGTCAACCGGACTCGTAGCACTGCAAGTACCTTTTCTTCACTTCCCAGAGGTTCTATAATGAACTGCAAGCCTGTGATGCAAAACATGATATGGCAAATTTTGCTGGAAATTGTGAATGTCAGGTACAGAGTAGTCCTATGCTGATACACTTATTACCTTCGAGAATTTTGTTCTGTTGTTTGAAGGACGTTCTAAGCCTACCCCAACTTTCTTGGGACAAAAGGCTTTGTTCTTGTTAATTATATTTTTTCTATTTTCAGTTACAGTTGCACATTGCCTACTTTTGTTTCCCACCCCACCCCAAATATTTTTTGCCTTTACAGGGTTGAATAAAACCGTGTTTCCCTTCCATTCAGACTTGTTATGTTCGTGCTTTATTCCTTATTATCCTAGGAGTCTTTTATGTTCTAAAGTTTTATCTTGAGGATTCATTGTTGAAATGGCTGTTGTACGGTACCACCTGTTTGGCAATTCATGTATTCACATTTTTGTCAGAAGCTTAGATGACCTTTTGTTAGAAACTTGCCCATGGTCATGTATTCCCTGGAAGCTACATGATGACTATTCTCACCTAAGAAAGAGTCCCATTCATAGTTGTATGCAATATAATGTAAATTTAAGAAATAAAATGTGTCTGCAATCTGCAACCTATGTCTGGCCATGCTCCTGCTTGATTGTTTATAAGAATGAACTCGTTTGCATGACGATTGTCCTTTTCGTATGCTTGGGGCAGCCCAACATTAGGCCTGCTTCTCTTCATCTCTTGTTGGTACTGATGGAGATACTGATGCCTTTCAGACTCAGATATGTAGTAAACAACTATGAGTGATTATTATTTGATTGGATGCCCAATCGGTTGAATTTAATGTTCCGCTTGAAGCCATATGAATTGCGATATGCACTGTTCATGCTCCTGATAATGTCTTGTGCCAGTCTAGCACACAGTCTGTTCAGTTTCCAGCGTCTCACGTGGTACGTTTTGAGTTCATTTCCCACAGTAGCAAGGACTGGAGCAAAAATGATCAGTATCCTTTCTCTGAAGGCTTCATCACACGTCCAAGCTGAAGCAGGCATCCCCGACGAGATGTGCAAGTGTTGGCTGTTTGATATATATCAATGCACGCACTGTGATATCATAGAACACTAGAAGTCCACTAGTCCATACTCCACATGCATTGATTGTTCTGAATGTGTTCATGCTAGTAAACCCTTTCTTTTATTTTGAGGTGTTTTGGCAATTGAAATTTCTTTAGAGGCATGTTCTGTTACTTAGTTTAGGCCCTATTTGTTTCCCAGATTAAAGGTACCATGGACCACAAAATAATCTAAAATAAGCTGGTCCATGGTAGTCTTTTACCATGTTATCCTTAGTCCACAATCTAGGTCATATAATCTATAGAGGAAACAAACACCCTAGTATGTGCCGGCAAGCCAAAGATGGCGTATATGCCCCTTTCCTACTCGCCCACTCAATATGCAGTCTTCCTTCTTTTTTTTTGAACGAACGCGACGCAGACTGCGTCGGTTTCTATTAATAGAGTAGAGATTTACAAGTAAGGTTCCCAGCGGAGACCAAACAGGAAGAAAAGTAAAACAAAACTATGGCAACAGACAAAACTGCAAAGAAGGAAAAGAAAAGAGGGGAAACACCCTCCCGGGCTCAAGCGCCCAAAATCAAAGCAGCCAGGTATCTTGCACCAGCCAAGCCCCAAGTCCTGGCCTCCTCCTTGATCTTCTGAAAAATGCCAGAAGGAGAGAGCTCCTTCCTCTAGAACGTTCTCGCGTTTCTTTCTTTCCAAATTTCCCAGGACACTAAGAGAATGAGCGATCTAATGGCCTGCTTCGGCGTCTCCCGTGCACACGCCATGTTATGCCACCATTCAGCCACACTGTGTGTGGCCGGCCACCTGTCCGGACCAATTTGCTGGACAGATAGCCAATCAGTCAGCAGTACCCAAATGCGTTTCGAGTAGCGGCAACCAACGAGCAAGTGATGAGCAGTCTCCTGTTCATGTCGGCAGAGTGGGCAATGAGGATTTCTTGGCCATCCACGTTTTGCGAGTCGATCTGAGGTCCAAACTCGGTTTCGGATGATCAGCCAAGCAAACAATTTGCACTTCGGCGGAGCCCAAGGTTTCCATATCAGCGGCCTAAAAGTGGTCGTCATGCTTCCAACGAATTGTGCCCGGTATGCAGACGACGCCGAGTATTCTCCAGAAGGGGTGAGCTTCCACGTACATGTATCATCCCCGTCCTGCAGGTGTAGCCTTTGCACATGGGCCCATAGCTCAATGAATTGGCGTATATGAAGGACCGTGGCCGTTGACAAGTTAAGGTCCCTTATCCATTGGCTGTTGTGTAGGGCTTCCTGTATCGTTCGATTCTTCCTTCGTGAGATCCCGTACAGGTCTGGCGCATAGTCCTTCGGCCGCTGTCCTTGGAGCCAGGCGGTGGTCCAAAAAAGAGCCGTGCGACCGTTCTTGACCTCAACCTTGGTGCATGCAGCGAAGAGCTGCTTGTCTACCTCGCTGCATGGGTTGGTCAATCCAATCCAGGCTTTATCAGGGTGGCTCCAGGCTTGCCAAAGCCACCGAAGGCGCAGCGCTCGGCCAAAGAAGCCGAAGTCCAAGATGCCGAGCCCCCCAAATCTGTGGGTCGTCCCACTGTAGGCCAGTTGACCTTGCATTTGCCCCCGGTCAAAGCTTCATCACCTGCCCAGAAAAATCGTTTGCGGCTTTTGTCCAACTCGTCTAATATTTCAGCCGGCGCATTTAAAGCCAATAGAAGGTAAACCGGTTGTGAGGTGAGGACCGATTTCGTCAGCATCAGCCGGCCTGACTGGGTCAGGTTCCTCCCTCACCAGGATGATATGCTTCCCATTGCTCGGTCTTTCAGTGGCTGGAAATCCACTTTGCGCAGGCGAGTGACGGAGAGTGGCAGGCCGAGATATTTTGTAGGGAAGCTCATTTTTGGCGCCGGGAAGCTTTCTAGAATGTCATCAAGGTCCAGGCCTTGGCATCGAATAGGGATAACTGATGACTTGAGCGCATTGGTACATAATCTGGTAACCTGCCCAAATAGACGTAGAAGTTGGGAGAACATGGATATTTCCGCTTTAATTGGCCTAAGAAAGATGACTGCATCGTCAGCGTACATCGAGATCCTCAGGCGGGCTCTATTACGGCTGATGCTACTCAGGATGCCTGCCTCTGTGATTAAATGTAGAAGCCTCTGAAGCGGATCAATGGCCAGAATGAACAGTAGCGGCGAGAGAGGGTCGCCCTGGCGCAGCCCCCTACCGTGCTGAATATGCTCCCCTGGGATGCCATTTAGTAGCACCTGGGAGGTGGACGTGGAGAGCAAGGCTGCGATCCAATTCCTCCAGCGTGTTGGGAATCCCAAGTGCGTCAACAGATCAAGCAGGTAACCCCAACGAACCGAGTCGAAAGCTTTGGAGATGTCCAATTTGACCAGAAGCATCGGTGTTTTGTTTGTATGAAAGCGACGTGCCATTCCTCGAACATACATGAAGTTGTCATGAATACTCCGACCGTGGATGAAAGCGCTCTGGCTTTTTGAGATGATGTTAGACATTGCCGGGGCCAGCCTTAAGGCTAGTAGCTTGGTGAAAATCTTGGCGACACTGTGTATTAGACTGATCGGCCTGTAATCAGTTACTCTCTCTGCACCTTCCTTCTTAGGCAGTAGGACTATGTTAGCTGAGTTTAGGAGATGTAGATTAAGGGTACGCAGATTGTAAACTGAGTTTATGGCCGCCATGAGGTCCCCTTTAATGACCTGCCAGCAAGCGCGAAAGAATGATGTAGTATAACCGTCAGGTCCCGGCGCCTTATCAGTTGCCATCTGGATGATGCCATTCCAAACTTCTTGGTCAGTGAACGGAGCGTCTAAGTGGCCCAGGTCGAAGCGCTGTAGATTCATGGCCTGCCAATCAAAGTCGTGCTCAGGAGGTGCTGGTCGTCCCATGACATCTTGGAAATGGCCAGCAATCAGATTTTCTTTGTCTTCATGAGAGACCACCCAACCTCCATCTTGTTGTAGTTGTCTTATGAAGTTTTTCCTTTTCCTTGCATTGGCTTTCAGGTGGAAAAATTTGGTGTTAGCATCTCCTTCTCTTAGGTTTGTCACTCGTGAGGACTGACGCTTCCTTGCTCTCTCAATCACGGCAAGACCCAAGACACGTCTTTTCAAACCTTTCCTCAAATTGAACTCATCATTTGTCAATTGCCTACTCTCCTGTGCAACATCGAGACGGAAAATCACTTCATTGGCCATCTGAAGCTTCAGCTTTGTGTCAAAGAGTATGGTTGCACTCCATTTTCGCAAATGCTTGGCAGTTGCTGTTAGCTTGTGATGCAGAGTACTGATTGGCTGCATGTAGCTTGTTGGGAGATTCCAAATACGTTCAACCTCAGTACTGAACCCGGGGATTTTTGTCCAGAAGTTCTCAAAGCGGAAAGGCCGCGGCTGTCTTGGTCCCATCTGGCTGCAGAGAAGTATGGGGCAGTGGTCGGAGACGGATGTTGAGAGCGCATGTAAGCCGTGCTGGTCAAAAGTCAAGGCCCATTCTTCATTACAGAATACTCTATCAAGCTTAACAAGAGTGGGTCGGCGACGTTCATTGCTCCATGTGTATTTGTGGTTTTGTAGTCGAATCTCTTTGAGGCCACAGTGATTTAGTGTGGATCGAAATTGTCTCATACGGCGAATATTGAGGTTGCGGTTATTTTTATCCCTCGCTCTATAAATAAGATTAAAATCACCAAGAGCCACCCAACGAACATCGTCTTCTGGTTTGATGCGCCTCAGCTTATTGAGGAAAGATGTTTTATGAATATCACGCGTAGGTCCATATACAACAGTGAGAAGAAAGGAAGTTGAGGTGTGTCGTATGGTCACGATGGCAGAGAGGGAGAAACGCCTGATACAGATATCTCTAACTCAAGGAGGTTATCGTTCCATAAAAGGAGGATACCGCCCCTTGTGCCATTGGCAGGCTTGTAGGCATAGCTGCGCAGTTTGTATCCTCCCAGGAATGCCGCAAGGTGATTATCGATTGTGGCAAGCTTTGTTTCCTGTAGGCACGCTAAGCTGCAGGTGGTATCAGTGATCAACTCATTAACCATGCAGCATCTTGCCACGGTGTTTAGGCCTCGCACGTTCCATGTGATTGCATCAAGCACTTGTGCATTCATTGGGAAACTGGGGCAACCACATGCTAAAATAAATTAAGCTGAAACAGACAGACGAACATGTTCCATACATGTTTGGCGGCCGCTCGCAGGCATGCCAAAATGACGATGAGGAAATGACCGCACGCAGGCAGCAATTGAAGTTCACACTTGCACAGAAGCAGTAGCACACGAAGTAGCAGTACGATAAGTTACAGTAGTAGTAGTTGAAATTGAAATTGAAGGACAGATACATATGTTGATTGCAAATCTCCATGGTGCATAACCAGTTGGCAGCGCTAGGCATCCAGTGCCTGCACCTCCACCTGAAGGTCATCCACCCCTTCTCCCATCAGCTCGAGCATTGCGTCGTCCAGCTTGTTGGCGAAGTCGTCGTTGGCGCCCAGCAGCTCTGACAAGGCGGCGACGATATGTTGTGGCAGCGGCCCGTTGAACATAGCAACAAAATCCTGGAGAACCTGCTCGATGCAGGCGTGTTCCTCATGTAGCAGTCCCAGCTTGCGACACAGGTTGGCCTGTGCCTTTTGTGTGGCCGTCCGCATCGACCCAGTAGCGAGGCGGGCGCTGCGCCTGAGGTTGCTCATGTCATAGACGCGGCGCCTGCGCGTAGCCTTGGCAGGTGGGTCATGCTGTATGGCTGCTGCATTGGTGCCGCGAAGAACATGCCCAAGGCCTCCGTCGCCGCCGGAGTTGGGGCCGGTTCCACCGGAGCCGCATCCGCCGCCGATGGTCGCGCCACAGGAGTGGAGTCGCCAGGGCCGGCCCTGTAGTATAGTTAACCGGGGCAATCGCCCCGGGCCCCCAAGATGCGAAGGGCCCCTGACCCAACTATACTTTTACTACATATACATATACACTAAGCACACAAGTTGAAACAAGCAAACAACCCGTCCAAGTTCAGCTAATCCTAATCATCTTTACAGTGGTCTATATCGCCGATGATCTATTCTTTTTCTTCCACAGCATGCGTGTTGCAGTTAGTCCCAACTAATTACATCAGCCTTTAGTTCCTTATTATGGTATGTTTGCTTCAATTTTTCTTCTTCTTGTACAAAAATCCAAATAAGATTTTAACCTTGGTTCTTTAAAGAAAAACTCTAATAACCTTAGCTCATGGTCTTAGTACTATGTAACTATTTTATAGCACAGTTTCACCAGCTGATACAAAATAATCTTGATATGTAGGGCCCCCAAACTTTAGCTTCGTCCTGGGCCCCCAAAACCTCAGGGCCGGCCCTGGGAGTCGCCAACCGGGTCCGGCTCCTGCAGGGCCGCAACCTCCATCCGAGCAAGAGCCTCTTCCACCATCTGAATGGTAGGCTCTTTCTCTGGTGCCTGTACAACCAACTTCAGAGAAGATGTGAGACGGTCAAACACAGTTTTCACTGGAACCGTGGAGGAGTTCACCGTTGTTGGAGCCTTGGTGCTGGTGTCGGACATGGCTTCATTCCCTTTCCCATCACACACTGGCCCCAAAGGTGCTGTTGCCAGTTCAAGTTTATCTGCCAACGCAGCCGCCTTGAACAGGTAGTCCTTCATGGAAGGCATGACCAGATCACGCACACCTTTCAGAGAGTTGGTCTTGAGGAGATTATTGGCTGCCTCCTGGATGGATGCAGCCTGAGCAGTAAACAGAAATTGCAGCTCTGCCACCCGACGCTTCTCAAGCTCCTCAAGTGATGGCAGGATATTGGCACGACGCCGCCAATCCTCGTCCTCCATCGCTGCGTTATCGCTCTCAGGAGTGCCCCCGTCCCGGCGGCGGCCACTGTGGGCCCAGACGCGTCGTGGAGGGGAGCGCTCGCGTTCCCGGCGCATCGGCTCCTGGTCCACCGACCGCGCCCCATAGAGGCGTGCCTGTCGGCCTCCACCCAGGCCCTGATCATCTGCATCGCTGTCATCATCATGGTCCTCCCTCCGCCATACATTCCAGCGGTAATGGTCGTCATGGTACCGCCCGCGAGCAGGACCCTTGTTCCGCCGTTCGTCGCTGCGGTCATCACGGCGTTGCACGCCCTGCCCGCCATGGTGACGGGCGTCGCGGTGCCACCCTGGTGCCCGCGCTCCTCGTAGTCGCCCTTGTGTGCGCCTTGGCGCCCAGCAGGAACCGCGCCGGCATCATGAGCCCCGGTTCCACGTGACGGACCAGCTGTCACACCCTGAAATTTTCAATTTCAGGATGTGAATAGAAGAACAAATAAAACAACGTTTTTTTATAATTTTAAAATTTTGTCCAACATTTATTTTGTTGACAGGGAATTTAGTATAGGAAAATAATTGGTTGTTTTTTTTAAATTAAATGAGGTTGTTGCATTCATGCTCTTTGCATTGTTTTTGTTTGAGTTGTTTGTAAATTCTTGTCCCAATACAAATTCTCATCCAATCCCAAATCCTCTCCAAATCCAAATCTCAACTCTTTTCCCCAAGTCAAATCTCAAATCTCTCTCCAAACTCAAATTCCACTCAAATATCTCTCAAACTCTCCAAATACAAATTCAAACAAATATCAAACCCAAAACCCTTTCCCTCCTTTTCCTTTTCCCCACCTTTTGGCCCAGCCCGAACTCCTTTCCTCTTTTCTTTTCCTCCCCGCCGACCCAATCGGCCCATCAGCTCGGCCCAAAACCAACCCAGGCCCAGCCCGACTCGGCCTCCTCTCTCTTCCACCGATCCCCTCTTCTTCTCTCTCACCGACCTGCGGGTCCCGCTTGTCGGCGCCATCTCCTCCCTCCAGACGCCGCGCCCACTCGAACCGCCGTCTTCCGCGTCCGCGTCCACCGCCGCACGTCCCCACGCCAATCGCTCCTGCGCCAAGCCCGCGATCCCCTCTTCCTCCATCACTCCGCATCAACGCACCGGCGTCCGCGACACTCTTCCCTCCCTCTTTCCCTCTCAGTAACGGTCGCCGCGTTCTCATGGCCATAAATGGCCGAGACCTTCGCCTCCTTCTTGATTCCCCTCACCCGAGCCCCTCTCGCTCCTCCTCTGCCCTCGTTAAAACGCGCCGAAGCTTCCCGTGCGCACACACATGATATCCACTCCAAAATCACCTCCCAATCGCGCACATTTTTGCTCACCGGAGCTCGCCGTCGCCCTTGTCACGGTAGGCAGCGCCGCCGTCACCATTCATCGTCGTCCGCCTCTCTCTGATCCTCTTCTCTCTTCGACTCGCGTACAGGTCGCCCAGGGCCACGACCCCGACGCCCAGAGCCGCGACGCCGAGGCCGGAACCCCGACATCCGCCTAACGCCCAAGGAGCTGCCCGCCGCCGCTCGTCGCCGGCTCTCTTCGGCACTCCACCGACGACACGAACACCCTGGGTGAGCTCCCCAAAGCTTCCTCTCTCTCCCCGTGCATTTCCCCTTTCCTCTCGTGCCTCCTAGCGCCACGCAGGGCCGCGCCGGCGAAGCTCCGCCGCAAGCCACGGCGGCGCCGCCGCCCAAAACCACCGCCGGCGGCCCGACTCACTCCCCGCCGTTCATTTTCGAATGAAGGGCCCAGATCCACCCTTCCATACCGGTCAACCGGGGTCAAACCGCCGGTCGCCGGCCATTTTGCTAAAGAGACCCCCGGTTTTGTCTTAATCAACCCGCAGTCCATGTCATGTGTAAAATATTTATACATATGCCCTTGGTTTATCTGTTTAGGCCCCTGTTCTTTTAGATAATCTCGCCCGCCATCCTTTACATGGCTTTATCACATGCTAGCCCCTCTGTTATCTGTTTATTTATGTTTGTGCCCTCGGTTTTATCAAAACAGTACGCAGACTTTAGTTTTAATTGCATATAGGTCCCTGCAACCTTGTAACTAGCGTAGTTTCGTCGTTTTAAATCCGTTTTGGGCGATTTTCACGTCCACGCGATCGTCTTTGCATGCTCTTTAGTTTAAGGTGCTTGTTCTATACTTTTAGTATTATTTGCTGTATTGCTCTTAGTAGTTTTTTGTTTGCTTTGTATGTCGTGCCGTTGTTTGCTTCGAGTAGAAGGATCGCTGTTCGTGCAAGATCAAGAATTCCAAGTGAGCAAGAGCTGACAAGCAGTAAGAGTAACTTTACGTTGGAGAAAGGCAAGTGTCCCTAACCATCTTTCTATCTGTGCTTATAATATATCATGATGATGTTAATTGGAACATGGAGAACCACCCAGGAAAACAGTGCAACCACGAGTACTATATGGCTCTGGTCTTGGCTAATTAATTAGATGAACTCTATGTTGTGTTGGGGGTGTATGTTGGGCTGGAAAGGTTTGTGTAGGATGTGCGGGGAAAGAAGGTGCGCCTTCTGGAAACCGTCCGGACAGGGACCAACACATACATAGAGGGATTCTTTGTAAAGGCCTCGTAGCGTCCCTATGCAATCACACCTCGGAAGTGTGGTATTGTGCCTGGCTAGCACAGCATGGTTGGGTTCAAAGTTCTTCTGAACTTTTACGCGGCTTGTGGGGAAAGTGTACAAACTCTGCAGAGTAATAAAAACTGTTATAACAGCCGTGCTCACGGTTAAGAGCGGCCTGGACCCTCACATGATTAATGAACTTAAAGATGGAAATGAATCGATGTTCTGGTTATTTCTTGTGGCCTTGCTGAGTACCAACCATAAGTGTACTCATCCTTGCTTACTGCTGCTCAGAAGCTGTTGTGAAGCCGTTGAAGATGGTGCTAGGCGTGCGCAACCCCCAGTCGTTTGCCTGTGAAGTGTTGGAGCCTTCGTTTCCAGGATAAGCTGTAACTCTGATAAGTTGTAAGTTTTTGTATTGTTTTACGTGATACTGCTATTGTTTATCACTGATGAAGTCTCATATGTGTGTAAACTTGATCCTGGCGCACATATGACTATCATTCGGTTTTGTCCTTAAAACCGGGTGTGACACCAGCTCTGGTCGGTCCCTTGGCCACGGACCGGTCGACGTAGGCCGGCGGCACGTTGAAGGGCGGAAGAGCCGCTGGTGGAGCCTCAGCCCCATCCAACACACCCCGTGTCCAGAACAGCCGACGCTTTTCAGGTTCTGGGATGGCCACAGACTGACCATAGGGATCCCCAGCAGCACTCGTGTAGTCGTAGATCCATTCCAAGTGAAGGATGATGCTGTGCTTGATCCCACGCTGCCAACGCTCGGGCGGCGTCTCGGACACAAACACGGACGATGTCGCGTCCTTGGAGCGGTGGCTGAACACCAGCCAAACCCTCTTTGGGATCTTGCAGGGATTCGGGGACCACGCCCAGAGGTCTATCGTCCGCGTGTCTTCGGGGTGCAGCATGTTGGTGTCGATGCACTCCAAAGAACAGGCATTGCCAATGATTTTCTCCACCACTTCCGGATTCCAGGCGTGCACTGGCACCCCCTCTAGGCAGAGGCGGACGCGGTAGAACAGAGATGCCCCAAGGGCATCAGTGAGGATCTTTGATCAAATCAATGCCAGATCTTTGATCCAGCAGTGCCTCGTCTTGAACCCAAGCTGTTGATGCTGAGCTCTCTAAGTTGTCAACAATCCAGCAACACAAGGGAAAACAGAAGAAGATAAAGAAAGGGGCTGCAGAAAGTCTAAATAATATTTGTTCAATCTATTTGTCTATGAACGAGAGGCGACCGTTTTATTGTACTGTTTGCACTTTTTGAGTGTCCTAGCTAGTAGGTATGAGAGGCATCAGGAAAACTTGCTATGGGAACGAGAGCAGAGCTAGAAGCTTTTACTCGCCGCATTCCTGTTACTGTATGAGTCGAAAGTCTGAAAATTTGTATGATATTGTTTGGGCTGTTTCATTTTTACCATGCGATCACTTTGGCATATTTTCTCGTTTTATTTCTCCCTCGGAATCTAAGTTTTGGGTGATGATGCCTAACTACGTGACCAAAGTACCAAACCTGTCACGAGACTACACCCGTGATTTCTTGCCGAATTTTAAGTTATACGCGCTGTGCTGTTAACTGCTGATACCAAATAAAGTATCCATTTAATTGAGCCTTGATGAGTTCATTTGTCGAAACTTTTTTTTTAAATACGTAGGAGAGTTATGTATCTTTATATTAAGAAGAAAAGGACATAGTTTGTTTACAACGCGGGCCTATCCGGGCACTCGCACACAGTTAAAACAACACTCTTGAGTACTATACTAAGAAACTAATCAACCCCTATTCTCCCGACTGGCACCCAAGGCCAACCTGTACCTGCATTTGATCAAGACAGAACATTAACTGCTAGCTCGTTTCTAAACAAAGGGATCCGAGTATGAACACCCCAGTTTGCTAGCTTGGAGAACGTTTGTTTCTTTTCTATGCAATGCCATGACCCATGAGCCATGAATTCCCCGTCCGATACTTTCATTGATCAATTTGTGTACAATACATGCATATCAGGGGCATTTGATCGCTAGTACTTTGATGGATCAGCAAGTGTACAAACGAATCAGAGGCATTCAAGCTAATATGTACTGCGTGCATCTCCCTGTATCCTCTTCCTCTCTCGTGTATATAAATACCTATACTGTACAACCCTTCACACCATCGAAGTCAAGCGAGTAGGGAGTAGCAAATGGCGAGAGTGCAGGGATTCATAGCTACCAATGCCACCAGCCTACCACCAAATGTGCTAGAGCTAGGCATGAGAGGTACCAGGGAAACTTGCTCTGTCAGTGGTGTAGTAAGCCGTTCTATACTTTTTCAGTAAGGGCAGGCCCAACGCGCCACCCTGGAGTGCTGCCCCAACTACCACGTATGCACCATGTATCCATGTCACCCGAGATGGTGGCCTCGCAGAGGCTCAGTGAGGCTTGCAGAAGCCGCACTGGTCTCACCTGACAAAAGGTTGAGGCAACATGTGAAGCCAGCGTTGAGAGGAGGAGGTGCCCAAGGCCAGGTCTTGTCACTGCAGTAGAAAGAGAAAAAGCTAGAAAGTGACAGCGACATTTTTGCTTGTAGGGTCAAGAGGTAAATGTGCAGAAGTTGGACTGCGCGTTGTGGAGATGGAGGCTTGTCATGTCCACAGCTACGTGGAATCTGCTTTTTAGGTGAGGACACTCCAACCAGTAGCTTGCGTTGGGCTTGCCCTAACCCTCGTCTTATGGGGCGACCATCACCAGGTTGGTAAAATACTGTGCCACCGAAGAGAGCTACAGACGCGCCCTTGACGTTGCCCTCAGCGTGTGTATGCAAGCTCATGAAAGGTTGATGGTTGGGCCATTGGACCTAAGCTTGCATGCATGCAAGCTTGCAAAACTTCGCAAAAGGCTCACGTCCGGCGGCGGGGAATGCAATCTCAAAACAGAAAGTTAGTTGGGCCATCGGTGAAAGGGCGAGAGGAAGTTTTCTCGTTGTGTAGCAAGAGCTCAGAGAGAGAATCTGTGAATCACCTCTTTTTGGAATGCTGTGTAGCAAGAGCTCTATGGGTTTATATATCTGAAACTTTCGATGTTTAGATCGGTTTTGATTGAATCTGTGGCACGTGCTATTAACATTGTGAGTGCCGCATTAATATGGACAATCTGGAAAACATGCAATGAATTATGCTTTCAGGGCAAAGAATGGCGTAGCGAGAAAGCATTGATAAGAAGACTGGTGGAGACGTTGAAGAGCTGGAAACCAATTTGTGTCGCTGGACGATTAGAGGACCTGGATGGAGCCATCAAGCTCCTGTCGACAAAACTACAACAACCACTTCTTCTGCAAGCGAGTTCCCACATACTGGATTCATCAGATTTGGCAGCATACAATGGGAGCCAGGACTACAATCTTGCACCTGGGGAGGAACAGACAACTGGAAGTAGAAGTACGAGCAGCACGGCCACTGAGCTGTTGCATCTGAGTAATCCTAGTAGTGGTAGCGAGTTTGGCTGTAACCTTACGGTTATGTTAGCCGAGAGTACTGTTAATCAACCTGAGTCCCTGGACAGCGGGCGCGCTTCGAATACGGAGCTGCTTTATAATGAACTTGAACTTTGTTCATTGGAATAAAGTGGGGAAATCTTTTCTCTAAAAAAAGTTTTCTCGCTCTATAGGAGTATACAGATGATGTATGTGCCGAAACTGGAAAAAAGTTCGATGTTTTTCCCCTCCCTCCATAGATGATGTATGAGAGGCACCAGGGAAACTTGCTCTGTCGTCAATGGCGGAGTAAGCCGTTCCAGACTTCATCATTAGCCCTCATTTTTCGAGGCGACCATAACCAGCTTGATCGTATGCTGTGCGGCCTAAGAGAGCTAGAGGCGCGTCCTTGACATACGTTTCCTCCAGCGTCATGCGCATGCAAGCTCACAAAAGGTTGATGGCTGGGCCATTGGATTGAGGGTGTTGCGCACGTCCATCGGCGAGGAGGAGGGAAAGGGCAGCAGCACATCCATGAGGTTCATGAGAAGGGAGGAGGAGGCTAGGGCACGAGTTGGGGAAAAGTCGGCGAACACAGGGGAGTACTGTGAGAGAGGATCAGCTACGTTTGTGTGTGAAAAGGAGGCGGGCAGTGGTTGATGGTTGAGCACGTCATGGAGGAGGAGGCCACCCGCCCGCATCGACAAGGAGGAGGTAGAGCCCCACATGTCAGCGAAGGAGGAGGCCGATCCTCGCCCATTTTTTTTTGTTTCTCCCTCTATATAGCATATCGGAATAATCTAAATTTTCGGGTGATAGATACCTAACCATGTGACTCTTTCTCTACACTGTTCTGAACATATATATGTTTTCACGTTGAGGTGTCATAGCAGAATGAGTTGATTATTGTGCTGATACCACTGTCGTTCATCGGTTCATGGTTGTTTTTGCACAACGGGAAACAGTTTTTCAGTTGTACCATATATTTTGTGCTATTGCCAAAGCATCAATCTGACGGAATTCATGCATACTTTCACAGTTGTGAACTCAAATTTGTTGGATGAAACATCCATAGAACCTTAATTACTGATCAAAACATTCACTATTTATGCCCTCAAAAAAAACATTCACTATTTATTAGCTAGCTGTTTCATCACTCCACCAACCTTGCACCTCAAACAAATGGGCATTCAATCAAATGCACCAACCTTGTAGTGCGCAGCATCAAGCTAAATATATGTACACTACTACCTATGTGAATATTTCTATACACACACATACACATGGCCCATTCATCGCAAGTTAGCTAGCAATAGCATCATAGAGTTCTGTTGTCTACTCGACTACTCATGCATGCATATATGTTCGAGAGTGATAGAAATGAGAGACATCGTGGAAATTTGCTGTGCGGAAGTCCAAAGTGGCGCGCGCCACAGGTTTTGGATCGCAGTCTATAGTGACCATCTATCACCTGTCAGGGGAAATTTGCCGTGCCAAAGATGATTCACTATGAAGTGAAATAGAATGGTGGAATGCACATGTAGTAGTGTTGGGTTGGATTGTGCTCCCAAGGGACGTGCGCGTTGGAGCAAGAGGCTGTGGCGCCACCCCATAGGTCATGTGCAGCGCAGAGGTGAGCAATAGCGTGTGTGCGGAGTTGATATATACCCACAAGTACTAGTTGCTGTTTGAGGGTGAGCATTTGCACGTTAGATGTTGTGCACATATCATGAACATTTCATGAACATTTTGGTTCAAGATGGGACAAAAATTATTCATGAGGGGATAAAGAAGATTCGAGAGCTCCTAAAACACATCGACTCTTCACCTTCACGAATTCAAGCATTCAATGAAATAGTAGTGGTGAATGGTCTTCCTGCAAAACGTGGAATTGGTCTTGACATTCCCAACTGTTGTAATTCCACTTTCAGAATGGTTGGCGAAGCAATCAAGTACAAGGTGGTCCTTAATAGCTATGCAAATCAATTTGGTGAAATTGCCCCAAATGAAGAGGAGTGGAGCAAAGCTGATTCAGTTAAGAAGTTTTTTAAAGCATTTGAAGATGCCACAAATGCAATATCGGCTGATAGGAAACCAACTTCATACATGTTCTTGCCATTGATTGTTTTGATTCGAGATGCCTTGGATGACCCCTCTTGGCAAACTAGCACGGCGTTGCAACAATTGGCTGAAGTCATGAGGATCAAGTTTGAAAAGTATTGGGGTTCAGATTTTGATGAGTCATATCAGCCAATAGCTCGTAAGAACAAGAAAAATTATGATGTCAACCTTGGAATTCTCATTGCCACACTTTTAGATCCAAGGGGGAAAGAAGAATATCTAGAGTTCTTCTATGAGAGTGTTTGTGGGAATACAGATCAGATTCAAACAAGTGTCAATGCTGCTCTAGATTGGATGAAGAAATACTACATTATGTATGAGCGACATGTGAGGATTGTTGGTACACAACCCATGACATTTTCAAATGAGGGCAGCAGCACTGTTGGCTCACCGGTGCTTGCGAAAAGGCAGCTAGGACCAGCATTTGCAAATTTCAAGTCTAGTCGAAGAAAGACTCGTGCACCAAAGTCAGAATTGGAAACATATTTCGAAGAAGATTGTGTGGAGGATATTGAAAATTTTGATATTTTGTCTTGGTGGAAGGCACATGTCGAGAAGTTTCCCGTCTTGTCAACAATGGCACGAGATTTCCTCGCCATTCCCCTCAGTACCGTGTCTTCCGAGTCAGCCTTCAGTCTTGGAGGTAGAATTCTTGGTGAGTCCAGAAGTTCACTAACTCTGGAGATGCTAGAAGTGCTCGTGTGTGGTAAGGCTTGTCTCTTCAAGGAGAAAAAATTAGAAAATGGAGGTATAATGGTTATTTGCATAAGTTTCTTATTTTATTATTGTCTGATTTTTTTTCAAGTGATGGCGATACTAACTTGCATTGCAGGTGAAGATCTATGTGAAGATCAGTCTACCAATACCATGGTTGATCCATCAAGTACAAGCACTTCATTTACAGTTTAAGGTCCCAGTCAAGTACAATCACTCTTATGAGGTTCTGATCCTCATGTAAGGTATGTGCCAATCTCAATCTCAGTATTATTTGTCCATTAGTTTTTCTATCAGATAATTGTATACAAACTTGGATCATTTACTACTGTTATGATCAGGAACATTTCTTCTATTTTCTGAGCTCCAGGGAGGAGGAGGAGGAGGAGGAACCCCACCACCAAGACTACCACATTGCAAGTTAAATTTATACCTTTGAATGGGTATCGGTTGGAATGATGCATGCCATTGTCGAGCCTTTTTGTTTATGAAGCTTACACTTGTGTGATGTGTATGCTGCCTGTGAAGAACATTGATAGACTTGGTATAAGTTTTAGGATTCAAGTCACCAGGGACACTCTGTTAGTGAGATTTGTAACACTTCGCTTATAATTTAAATTGAAAGTTGTAAGATTTAGTCTTCGAAGTCTGTAGCTTGGATCCTGTCATTGGACTAAAGCTTCTCTTGGTCGTACATTTGATGCTACTGGGCTTGTATTCGAGTATTCCTCTTATTTACTTGATTTTTTTAATTCCAGTTTAGTTTCAATGGGTTTTATATGTGTATTTGTTACGAGTCGTCGCTCTTGTTTGTCCTTCAAATGTGGACAGAAATGCTAGGTCGTAGATGCTGGTCATTGTGTTGAAGCTGCTATCTAACAGCAGGCGTGCAGGCAGCTCGTGCAGGCAGCTGGCAGCTGCAGAGCTGTTGCTGTTACGGTGCAGTTTCTTAATGGATTGTAGACTATAGTTGGCTAATGGGTTGTTAATAGTATTGTCAGATGATGAATGGAGGGGTTTGGTTTCTGTGGTAGGAGGGTTGGATTATGGTGGATTGACATTGCTTTGCATATTGAAATGGAGTGGTGTGGTTACAAGTTGGATTTCAGCCCATTAGCAGGGCGCTCATGGCACTTATTGAGTTCATTTCCTACATAATGCAGAACTGAAGCAAAGAGGTTTGTACCCTGTAAGGAAAATGGCCCTATGAGCTATTATATTGTGATTTTGGTGATTGAGTGACAACATAATCATTGGGACTAACAAGTTTGTTAAGTGATATACTTAGGAGATTACGTCCCAAGGATGATTCCAAAGCATAGCAAAAAACCAGAGATAATCTTATTTACAAGCATCCAAGACATGGTATTGACATATGAAACCATGGAAAGGGCCTAAGTTGATTGAATAGGATGAGCCTGCAAAGATTACACACGGCGTATGATACACCCATCATCGGCGTACATATTGGGAAGCATACGCCGTGTGAAACTTCTGTAGAAAGGCGACGACGTATTATACGGTGATGCATGACGTACATGTTTGGAAGGTTACGGCGTATGGAAGGTCCTGAAGATAAACAACGGCGTATGAACCGCTAACACTGTTTGCATGAAGGGCGGAACATATGGCGTGTTGAATCAAGTAGAAGCTGAAGATTTCTATACGGCGTATTATACGCCAACTATTGGTATACAAGTTACACAGGGATGATGTCAAGAGAAGATGGAGAAAAGGCCACGGCGTATGAAACGCCGACCCCCGGCGTACAAGTTCAGAAGCATACGGCGTGTGCAGAGAGCCGTTGGAAAAGCACACGACGTATTATACGCCGATGGGGGTGAAGTGCATGGCGGAACATACGGCATTCACGATTTTTGTGCAGCTTTTGAGCAATGACTAGCTGAGCCCCTTGGGCTATATATACCACCCCATTCGACCATTTGGAGTTGCTGTAATCTAGAGAAGTTCATCTACACCTACAAGACATTCAAGCCACCATTTGCGCTACATAGATCATCCATAGTGAGTGAGAGAGCTAGGATAGGCCTAGTGAGAGAGTTGGCAAGACAATGAGCCTTGTGCTTAGTTCTAGAGTGAACCGACACTTGTAATCTCGGTGTGCCGGCCCCTTGGAGTCTTCGTGACTCGCCGGCAAGTCTTTGACCCTCCGACTTGGTGTGGAGCGGCGACGACGACGGTGTGCGGGGGAAGAGGAGACCCCTTCCTTGGTGGAGAAGCTCCGTAGTGGAGGTGGCATCAAAATCTCCAGGAGAGTAGGTTGATGAGAGCAAGATCTTGGTGACTTGCTCATCATCCTTCTTGGGGAGCCTTTGTGGCGAGCTCAAGGCCTTGACCGAGAACAAGACTTGGCGATTGGGAGCACATCC
>CM014271.1:17077330-17100451 GCA_004135705.1 Alloteropsis semialata | reverse complement strand
AGTTCTCCGCCTCCGAGTGGCTTCGCGATTCGCCCGAGGAGTTCTCCGCTTCCGAGGAGTTCTCCAATTCGCCCGGGGAGTTCTCCGCCTCCGAGGAGTTCTCTAGTTCGCCCGGGGAGTTCTCCGCCTCCGAGGAGTTCTCCGATTCGCCCGGGGAGTTCTCCGCCGCCGAGGAGTCTCCAGCTCTCCGGGTAAAACTACCCGGCCTCGTCCCAGCCCATCCAGCGCCGTACCCACTTGGTACCCGCCGCGTCAGAGCATGATGGGCGTCCGTCCTTCGCCACGGCAGCCACAGTGGCACCCGTCTCATCCAAACAGGAACGCTACAGTCCTGAGAGGAATGCATGCGCTACACCAGGCGTCCAAGGACGATCCCAGGCGTCCATGGGCGACACCTGGAACCCGAAGAGGACACCTGGAGTACCCAAAGGCCTCGAGCGAGTCAACCACGACCCGGGAACTACCCGGGAGCTTACCCGAGAAGACATCTACACCAACCACCCGGGATGTACGATCCCGGGTCCGGCGGGACGCCTACTCCGTCAACACCTGCTCCCTGTACGGCTCGGCGCGCGACACAAGCTAAAGGCCTCGGGGGCAGTAACTCCCCTTGTAATTTTCTTTCTTTCTTACCCCCCGCTCCCTTCTCTCCTTGAGACTATAAAAGGGGACAAGGGGACATCAGTGGGGGGACAGACGGACATCAGTTGAACATTCGGACACAGCACGAACAGCACTCACGCTCGCACAGCACCGGGACCTGGGACCCTCTCCCTCTCCCGACCAGTTTGTACCCCCTACTACAGACTTTGGACTTGAGAACATCGGCACACACTGGACGTAGGGTATTACTCTCCGGAGGCCCGAACCAGTCTAAAAACCCTCTGTCTCTTGAGTCACCATCCGGGCCCCGACGCGCGATCGTAGAAATTTACTTGCCGGCGGTAGAGAACCCCGACAGTTGGCGCGCCAGGTAGGGGCTTTTTCGCGTGTCACGACGCTTCACCAGGGCTCGGATGGCCCACAACAGCGCCTCGCTGGCGCCCGGCGATCACCTGCGGTTCGGCTCCCTCGACTTCGTCTTCGGCAAGTCGGTGGAGCCCATCATCGGGGCAACTTTCGTGCGCCCCAAGCTTGCCCGCGACGACGACAAGACGTTCCACGACAAAGGGCCCAAGCCCTCCCACGCCACGACGGGAGCCACCGCCTACGTCCTCGACCTTCTCGGTGGGGACCTGGCGGCCGCCCTGGGACGGAGCCCGTCCCAGGAACGCTTCCGCAACGTCTCCTACATGAAGGAGTCGAGCTGCGTCAGCCCCAAGATGGCCGCCTACTGCCGGGCGGTCCGCGAGCTGGAAGACAAGTTCCTCGGCCTCGAGCTCAAGCACGTCCAACGATGATACAACGAGGCGGCCGACACCCTCGCCAAGGCGGCCTCCAACCGGAAGCCCGTCCCCCATGGAGTGTTCGCCAAGGACCAGCACGCCCCCTCCATCTGACTCGACGACGAGCCACCCGAGCCTCCAGTGCAAGAGGAGGCGGAAGTGATGGAGATAGACGCAGCGCTCGAACCCAACCTCGAGGATCCCGACTGGAGAATCCCGCTACTCGAGTGGATCGTGCAGGGCAAGCTCCCACCCGACCCGACCGAGGCTCGGCGGACCGCGTGCTGGGCTAAAACTTTTACGCTCATTGAGGGAGAGCTTTACCGGCGAGGCACCTTTGGCATCCTAATGCGCTGCATTCCGATCGACCAAGGCAAGGAATTGCTAAGGGACATCCATGCAGGAGCATGTGGGCACCATGCCGCGCCAAAGACACTTGTCGGGAAAGCTTTCCGTCAAGGGTTCTACTGGCCAACCGCGCTGGCCAATGCCAAGGACATCGTGCGAAGATGCGAAGGCTGTCAGTTCTATGCAAGGCAAACTCACCTCCCGGCGCAAGCCCTGCAGACCATCCCCATCACTTGGCCCTTTGCCGTATGGGGTTTGGATTTAGTCGGGCCACTAAAGAAAGCACCCGGGGGCTTCACACATCTCCTCGTCGCCGTCGACAAGTTCTCCAAATGGATCGAGGCAAGGCCCATCAGGCGGGTTCGCTCGCAAGAAGCTGTCCAGTTCTTCACCGACATCATCTACCGCTTTGGGGTCCCGAACGTAATCATCACCGACAATGGCACTCAGTTCACGGGCAAAAAGTTTCTCAACTTTTGCGACGACAACAACATTCGAGTGGACTGGGCCGCCGTCAGCCACCCCAAAACCAACGGACAGGTGGAGAGAGCCAATGGCATGATCTTGCAAGGACTGAAGCCACGAATCTTCAAACGCCTCGAGAAGTTCAAGGCAAGGTGGGTTGCGGAGCTCCCGTCGGTCCTCTGGAGCCTGCGAACCACTCCAAGTCGAGCCACGGGATGCACGCCCTTCTTCATGGTGCACGGATCCGAGGCGGTCCTCCCGACTGACCTCGACTACGGCAGCCCAAGGGTCCGCGCCTACGACGACGAAGGAAATCAAGCCTCCTTGGAAGATGCCATCGACCAGCTGGATGAAGCGCGCAGCGTCGCACTACTCCACTCGGCCAAGTACCAGCAGGCCCTACGACGATACCACGACCGCAACATCCGAAGCCGGGCCTTTCAAGTCGGCGACCTCGTCCTCCGACGAGTTCAGGACAACCGCGGCCGTCACAAGCTGTCGCCGCCATGGGAAGGCCCCTACATCGTCGACCAAGTCCTCCGCCCGGGGACTTTCAAGCTCAAGGACGCGGACGGCCAAGTCCTGACGAACGCTTGGAACATAGAACAGCTACGCCGCTTTTACCCTTAAAAAGTATCTGTACTTTGTCATTCGCTTGCGGTAATAAAAATGCTCTTCCGTTCCGAGTACTTTACGAACCTACAGTCGTTTCCCGAGACGCCCTCCGAGCCCTCCGAGACAAGAGGCGAGTGGCCCTTTCCCCGCGTAGGGTCGAATGCTCTCGACAACCGACACGGTAAGTACCTACTACGGCCTGTCGACCGCCAGGGGTTCGAAGGCTGGCCCGTCGAAGGGTTCGACAGCCGCCCCCAGGCACCCCGAGCGAGGGGCAGCAAGGGATGGGTCCCAGCGGCCAGTACCCGGGCGCACGAGCGTCATGGGCATCCCGAACTGCATTCGAGTCTTGATGGAAAGTAAGATCATGGTTTTTCCTCCGAACGGAAAGGCAAAGAGCCGCCAGGTCCGGTCGAACGGACCCGGTAACTAGATGATCTCGCCACCAAGAATTTGAAGCTGGTCACCAGCTGATCCGATCGGAACCCGTCGAGCGGGATGCCGTGGCTTCACTCGAATTGACCCGTTATCAGCTCACACGGACACCGCATTTTCGGCCAACGAGGCAAAAATACGGCACGGTCCGGCCCCTCCACCTCTTGCGAAAAAAGGTGCATGAGGGGTAACGATGTAAGGAGAAACAAGCCTCTCCACCAGCACCCTACATCGCGTGGGGTCTCAGGTCACGAAACAAGGCCTGTAAGAAGCCGCGCCACGACAAAACAAGGCCGAGGATGAGCCCGAGAAGTCTCCACCTCGCCCGACGAGTTCCCGCCTCTCCCGAAGAACCTCGCACTCCCCTGCGGGCTCGCACAGCTACGTCGCTCTACCCTTAAAAGTACCTGTACTTTTCAATTCGCGAAGAATAATCAAAGTACTGCGCTGTCCCGAGTACTTCGTTCGCGCACGGTCGTTTTCCAAAATGTACCTTGCGAGTTCCCAAAGCTAAGCGGCGGGCAACCCCTTCCCTGTGCAGGATCGCCCACCGCTCGGGGGCTCCACCCGGGGCCCGGTGCCCCTCCTTTTTTCGCCTTTTTTCGCAAAACTCGACAATTGATCGCTCTCGCGCGCGATCAAGCGGTATACTTTTGCGTTTGCGAGAAAAGAACGTCAGCTCGAGGAGCTTTGTGACCACGCTTGTCCAAGTTTCCGAGTGCTCACGCCCCTGCGGCTACGGCGCTAACTTGCGGGCAAAGTCCAAGCCCTCGGACCGACGTCTCTTTCCCGAGAAGCAAGAAAGGAACCGCCTCGACTAGTTGTTACTTTCAGCACTTTGATCTGCTGCTTGTCATTTTTCGAATCTTCCGAAACTACTCGGGGGCTGCGAGTCCGAGTGCCCAATTTCCCGAGTTCCTACGCCCCGGCGGCTACGGAACAGAGTCCGACGGGCAGGACCCTGCGTCTTTTCATCTCGACCCCCGACCCCCAAAAGCATTCGGAAGAAAATGAAAATGGCAAACAATAGATAAAACACGAGTTTTCTGAACATCAACGATTACCCTTTAAAAGGGAGCTTTGTTCATTGCACAACAAAATGACTAACTCCTTCTATATCTATCCTACTCCCGACCAAGATCTCTCAGGGCGGCGGTCAGCACCTTGTCGGCAAACGAGGAGGATTCGGCTTCAATCTCATCATACTCAGCATCCTCGTAGCCGGGGGCCCACCCGCCTTGCAGAGCCTCCCGATCCATGGTCGGGTAGTGCGACAAGAACATGGCAACGATCCTTCGCGCCACGTTGCGAGCAAGATCTGCGGCCTGCGCCCGGGTCCTCCCTGCGACAAGGGCGAGGCGATCCACCAAAGATGGGCCGCCGCTGACGTTGAGCTCCTCGAACAGGTGCTCGACCGCCTGAACCAAAGCCTGATGGACCTCGGACTTCTTCTCGAGGGCCCTCTGGCTCTGCTCGCCCGCCTCCCTGGACCTCCGAAGGTCCTCGACAACCCCTGCAGGCAACTCTTCATCAGCATCATTCGGCAGGAAGGAAAACAAGAAGAAGGACGAGCGGAAACACGACACTTACTGGTCATCTCCGCCTTCAGCTCGTGACCAAGCTGCACCAACTCCTGATTGGCAGCAAAGGCCTTAGCCACCTCGCGCTGCTCGGCCTCGAGCTTGGCCTCCAGGTCAGCCTTCCCCTTCCGCAGGGCTGCATTGACAGGCAAACCTAAGCAAACGCGCCGCCACGCGAGGAGAACGGAAAGAAACCGCCCGACAAGAAATGGGGAGGGATAACTTACCAAGGATCTCCTCCTCCCGCTTCCGGGCGATCTCCTCGAGGCGGGCCCCCTCTTCCTCGGCCGCCGTCAGCTTCCCGGCCAGCTCGACCAACTGGTTGTTGGCCGTCTTGAGGTCGAGGTCGCGGTGCTGGACGTCTATCTGAAGGTCCACCACCTTCGCCTTCAGCTCCTCGACCTCCCGCACGGCGGCAGCCTTTTCCCGATTGGAGGCGTCGGCGGCCGTCAGCGCCTCCATCACGGTCCTCTCGGCCTCATCCACCTTTGCCTCGAGGGCGGCCCTTTCCTCTGCGGCGTCCTCGATCGCCTCCTCCCTGGCCTCCCGGGCCTCGGCCAGCTGGGCCTCGAGCTGCTCCTTCTCGGCCTTCAGCTGCTGCACGGCGTGCCAAAGCCCGGACTCCCGGCGGAGGAACGCCGACTTCTCGGCGCTGCGCTCCATAATTTTCTGAATGAAAACAAAAACAAGAGCGGTAAGACATACCCCAAAACGGCGCCAACACTAGAAGAACGAAGCCCAGGAACTCACCCGGGAAGGCCCGATAATCATCTTATTGAAGACCTCCTTCATACTGTTGAGGCCCTCGGCGAGAAGTTGGCGCTGGTCCCTCTCCGCTGTGTCGTCCAGCTCGAAGATGGGATCCGCCGGGTTCTGACGGTCGTACCACAGCAACCGACCCTCACACGGAAGGTTCGGGTTGTTTTCAATTGGTACGATGGCGTCGAAACGACGATCCATCGTCATCATCCCCGGCGTCTCCCGGAGGAAGCCCAGGCCCTCGCTCGAAGGGCTCGAAGGTCTCGGGGACTCCACGACCGGCCCCCTGCTGCACTCGCCGACGACCCTCCGCGAGCTACCCTCCGGCAAGTCCTCGAGCACGACGACCTCCGGGGGAAGCGACCCGGAGGGCTCGGGGGCTGCAGCGGCTGCCGGGATGGCAGTATCTTGAGGGGCGCCGGATGTCCCCGCCTCTGCCTCCTGGGGGCCAGCCGTAGCCCCCGGGGAGGCAGCAATCCCGCGGCCATCTTCCCCGGCCGCGTCGCCGGACGTGGCGACCTCCCCCGCTCCAGGGTGGGCCACCTCCTCCCGAGGAGAAGGCAGAGCCGCCTCCCCCAGCTCCTCGGCCAGCTCGGCTTGGAGCGCCGCCACGGCCGCCTCTGTGGGGACGGTCTGTGCAAAGGCTAGGCCCGTTGGGAGTGCGTCTCCCGGGCTGTCGCCGTCCCCTTCTGGCACCTTCTCCTCCACAGAGGGCGCCACCCTCCGCGTCTCTACCTCGGCCCGCTCCACCACGGGCTCCAACGTCGTCTCCTCGGCCTGCTCCACCGAGGGCACCGGCGTCACCACCTCGGCCCGCTCCGCTGCAGGCTCCAACGTCGCCTTTTCGGCCTGCTCCGTCGCGGGCCTCGGCGTCTGCGCCACCAAGCGTAGCGTCTTCTTCGGCGCCACCTCGAGCGGAGTGTCGGCCCGACTGGTTCATCACAAGTCAGGGAATCCGGCTGAGAAAAATGGTAACTACAAGAAAAAACCGAAACCACTCGAGAAACACAGATCATCACTCACCTCGACGAGATGGTCCGTGTCCGCTTGAATCCCGTCGGCGCCGGGGCCTTCGGGGATGCGGGCCTCTTGGATCCCGCGTGCGTCGTCGGGGCGGGGGCCACGGGCGCGGTTGCGGCGTCCCTGCCCGAGTGGGACACCGCCCGACCAGACGAGCCTCCTCCCTCGACCGGTGACGGGTCCGGCCGCCTCGTCGTGACCCTCACCGGGGCGGGAGGGGCCTGCGCATCCACCGCGGGCGTCCGGGGCGCAACCCGCACTTCGCTTTGCACCCGCGCCGTTTGGGGGGCCGACGGCGGCCGCCTATCGTCCCGCGGCGCGGGCCTGTTGGGGGAGCGCGGCGCCCCCGAGGACGAACCCCCCTTATGGGCGCGCTCCGACAGGTCCCGGCTCCGGCTCCTCTCCCGACGAGGGACCGGCTCCCATCGGGAACTCCTCCCCTCCTCGGGCACGCGACGGGAGGACGGAGGCGTGCGGCTGCGCCTCTCGCGCCGGCTTTCCTCGGAGGACCGCCGATGACGGTCCGACCGGGAGCTTTCGCTCCTCCCTGCGTCCGGCGGCGGCGGCCCTCCTCTCCCGCTCGACCCCGGACGCTGCGCCGAGGACGAGGCGGTCATCGCCGCGACCGCCTTGAGCTTCTGAGGAGGCGCGTCGCCGTCGCTCTCCTCATCACTATCACTCCCCGAGTCGTCCTCCGCGGGCTCTGACTCGGGGTCCTCGTCCTCGGAGACCTCCTCCTCTCCCCTCCTCCTCCTCCTCGACCGCTCAGCGTTTCTCTCACGCTTGGCGATCTCTTTCTTCTTCCACGCCTCCCGGCGGTCTTTCCTCGCCTTGGCCCGTTCGGCCTCGGCCCGGTTCTTCGCCTTGTCCTCAGGAAGCGGCGGCCGGGAGTAGGAGCAGTTAAGGCCCCTCATCTGAAAGGACTCTGGGTCAGCCAACGAAAACTACTCGGGGATTCAAGGTGGATGAAGGAAACCTTACCAGAGCCCGGGTGTGGGTGTTCGGGAGCATGGGGAGAAGGCCCGGGGGAGGATATGCGTCGTGGCCCTTCCCCATCGCAGCCGTGACCCGGCGCTCCACCTCGGCCTCCGAAGGCAAGGGGTTCATTGTCACGGTCCCCACGAAGGGGGCCCTCTCCGGAGTCATCTGCCAAATGGGGAGGGCGCGCCGCCTCAGCGGCACGATACCTCTCGAGAGGTACCCCCCGAGGACTTCCGCCGTAGACACCCTCGCGTCGCGGAGTCGCGCGAGGGCCTCCCAGATGTTCCCGAGGAGCTTCTCCTGCCTATTCTTCTCGGGCCCGTACGCCCACTCGTCGGGCGCCTTCTCGAAGGTCTTTCCGGTGTACTCCGGCAGAGGGTTCATGCAGTCGTTCTTCAGGTAGAACCACATCGGGTGCCAGCCCTTGTTCGAGCTGATCAGGGTCCCCGAGATGTAGCCCTTCGACCGCCCCTGCTTCGCCTTCAGTACGGCGCAACCGATTGTCGCGGGGGCTCCGCCCTCTGCGGAGTGCAGCGAGAACTTGAAGAAGTATCTGAAGAGGTCCCAGTGGGCCTCCATCCCCAAGTACCCCTCGCAGAGGGCCACGAACAACGCCATCTGTTGAACCCCGTTGGGGTTGAGGTGGTGAAGCTCCAGCCCGTACTCGTTGAGCACGGCGCGGATGAACCTTCCGGCGGGGACGGAGAACCCGCGCTCGTGGAAGGCAACGAACGAGACGACGTATCCCTGCGGCGGTCGGGGATAGTCTTCCACGCCCGGAACCTTCCACTCCTCGGCCTCCGTCAATGGCGGAAGCAGCCCTTCCGCCACGAGGCCCTCCAGCTGCCGGAGCGAGACGCGCGAGCGCTCCCAGGTCGACATCGTGAAGCTACGAAGAGGAGGAAGCGCTGCCGGGATGGGGGGCTCGGTTGCTCGCTCTCCGGAACGGCGAAGCGACGGCGGCGGAGGGCGCAAGGGAACAAGTGCGGCAGCGACAGAGAAGACGAAACGCGCGATGGAAGCTGGAAGGCTCGGGCTAGGGTAAAACCCTAGGCCGCTGCAGCGCACGGCTATAAATAGGGGTGGGACGGAACGGCCGCGACATTAATTGCGCGGGCCCACCACCGGCGCAGCGGCGACGTGCGCACGTCGCTTCGCCTGACCTCCTCAAAAGGCGCGTCCACCTCCCACGCGGCGGGGGAACAGGCCGACGCTTCCATGCCCGGCCCGTCAACGGTTGGGCAGCTGCCCGGCCCACCAAAGAAGCGTCCCCGACAAGCTTCCCCTCCCCGACAAGTTCTTCGATCCCGACAACATCCAAGGCAAACCACCCAGGCACAAAACCTTAACAAGAGCACCAGCTCTTCTCAAGGCTCGGGGGCTACACCCGGCGGGTGCGCTCGCGCGCCCCCACCGGAAGAATTGTGACTTACCATATCTACGTTGCCACTCAGCCTGGGCGCGAGCCTCCATCTCCCCCCCAGGCTCGGGGGCTACTGACGAGGGTCTGAATTAGGGGTACCCAATCAAGTCCTTAATCCGGGTCCTCACAATAATCCACCCCTCAAAAGCAAAAGCCGAAAATTCAATGCAAAGCGAACACCCCACACCCCGACAACTCGGAGGCCATCCGACGAGTCTCCGATTCGCCCGAGGAGTTCTCCGCCTCCGAGTGGCTTCGCGATTCGCCCGAGGAGTTCTCCGCCTCCGAGGAGTTCTCCAATTCGCCCGGGGAGTTCTCCGCCTCCGAGGAGTTCTCTAGTTCGCCCGGGGAGTTCTCCGCCTCCGAGGAGTTCTCCGATTCGCCCGGGGAGTTCTCCGCCGCCGAGGAGTCTCCAGCTCTCCGGGTAAAACTACCCGGCCTCGTCCCAGCCCATCCAGCGCCGTACCCACTTGGTACCCGCCGCGTCAGAGCATGATGGGCGTCCGTCCTTCGCCACGGCAGCCACAGTGGCACCCGTCTCATCCAAACAGGAACGCTACAGTCCTGAGAGGAATGCATGCGCTACACCAGGCATCCAAGGACGATCCCAGGCGTCCATGGGCGACACCTGGAACCCGAAGAGGACACCTGGAGTACCCAAAGGCCTCGAGCGAGTCAACCACGACCCGGGAACTACCCGGGAGCTTACCCGAGAAGACATCTACACCAACCACCCGGGATGTACGATCCCGGGTCCGGCGGGACGCCCACTCCGTCAACACCTGCTCCCTGTACGGCTCGGCGCGCGACACAAGCTAAAGGCCTCGGGGGCAGTAACTCCCCTTGTAATTTTCTTTCTTTCTTACCCCCCGTTCCCTTCCCTCCTTGAGACTATAAAAGGGGACAAGGGGACATCAGTGGGGGGACAGACCGACATCAGTCGAACATTCGGACACAGCACGAACAGCACACTCGCTCGCACAGCACCGGGACCTGGGACCCTCTCCCTCTCCCGACCAGTTTGTACCCCCTACTACAGACTTTGGACTTGAGAACATCGGCACACACTGGACGTAGGGTATTACTCTCCGGAGGCCCGAACCAGTCTAAAAACCCCCTGTCTCTTGAGTCACCATCCGGGCCCCGACGCGCGATCGTAGAAATTTACTTGCCGGCGGTAGAGAACCCCGACAGTTGGCGCGCCAGGTAGGGGCTTTTTGCGTGTCACGACGCTTCACCAGGGCTCGGATGGCCCACAGCAGCGCCTCGCTGGCGCCCGGCGATCACCTGCGGTTCGGCTCCCTCGACTTCGTCTTCGGCAAGTCGGTGGAGCCCATCATCGGGGCAACTTTCGTGCGCCCCAAGCTTGCCCGCGACGACGACAAGACGTTCCACGACAAAGGGCCCAAGCGGTCCCCGGAGGGGTAGCAACCCCGCGGCCCCCGGAGGGGTAGCAACCCCGCGGCCGTCTCCCCCGGCAGCAACCTCCTCGGCCCCGGTTAGGGCCGCGTCACCAGGCAGGGCGACCTCCCCTGCCCCAGGGTGGCTCGCCGCCTCCTGAGGGGTAGGAAGGGCCGCCCCCATCAGCTGCTGCTCCAGCTCGGCTTGGAGCGCCGCAACAGCCGCCTCCGCGGGGACGGTCTGCGTGACGACCAGGCCTGTCGGGAGTTCACCTCCCGGGCTGTCGCCGTCTCCCTCCGCCACCTTCTCCTCCACAGAGGGCGTCACCCTCCGTGTTGCCTCCTCGGCCTGCTCCGCCGCGGGCACCGGTGTCGCCTCCTCGGCCTGCTCTGCCGCGGGCTTCGGCGTCGCCTTCTCTGTCTGCTCCACCACGGGCCCCGATGTCACCTCCTCGGCCTGCTCCGCCGCGGGCCTCGGCGTCTGCGCTGCCGAGCGCAGCATCTTCTTCGGCGCCACCACGAGCGGAGTGTCGGCCCGGCTGGTGCGACACAGGTCAAGGATCTCGGCTAAGAGAAATGGCAACTATGAAGACGGAAACCACTCGAGAAGGACAGAGCATTACTCACCTCGACGAGACGGTCCGGGTCCGCTTGGAACTCGTCGGCGCCGGGCCCCTCGGGGACGAGGGCCTCTTGGACCCCGCGAGCGCCGTTGGGGCGGGGGCCACCTGCGCGGTTTCGGCGCCCCTGCCCGAGTGGGGCGCCGCCTGGCCAGTCGGGCCTCCTCCTTCGACCGGGGACGAATCCGGCCGCCCCGTCGCGGCCCTCCCCGGGGCGGAAGGGACCTGCGCCTCCACCGTGGGCAACGCAAGCAAGGCGCCGCCCCCGACAGGACTTGCCCCTGCGGCAGGTGCGGGCGTCCGGGGTGCGTCCCGCCCTCCGCTCCGCGCCCGTGTTGTCTGAGGGGCTGGCGGAGGCCGCCTGTCGTCTCGCACGCGGACCTCTGGGGAGAACGCGACGCCCCCGACGACGGGCCACCCCTGTGGGCACGCTCCGACGGGTCCTGGCTCCGGCTTCTCTCCCGACGAGGGGAAGCCGTATCCTGTCGGGAGCTCATCCGCTCCTCGGGCACACGATGGGTGGACGGAGGCGTGCGGTCGCGCCGCCCGTGCTGGCTGCCCCCGGTGGACCGATGAGGCGGATCCGACCGAGATCTTCCGCTCCTCCCCGCATCCGGCGGGGGCGTTCTCCCTCTCCCGCTAGACCTCGGCTTCTGTGCCGAGGACGAAGCAGTCACCGCAGCAACCGCCCTGAGCTTCATAGGAGGCGCGTCCTCGTCACCGTTCTCCTCGTCATCGTCGATCCTCGAGTCCCCCTCCGCCGGCTCCGACTCGGGGTCCTCATCCTCGGAGACTCGGTCTCCCTTCCCCCTCCGCTTGGCCCGCTCGGCGTTTCTCTCACGCTTGGCCAGCTCTCGCTTCTTCCACTGCTCCCGGCGGTCCTTCTTCGCCTTGGCCCGCTCGGCCTCGGCCCGGTTCTTCGCCCTATCCTCGGGAAGCGGCGGCAGGGAGTAGGAGCAGTCATGGCTCTTCACCTAAAGAACTCGGGATCAGGAAACCGAAAAGCACTCGGGATTGAGTTCAAGGCGGAGGAAGGAATCCTTACCAGAGCTTTGGTGTGGGCGTTCGGGAGCATGGGGAGAAGGTCCGGCGGTGGATATGCGTCATGAGCCCTCCCCATCGCTGCCGTCACCCGGCGCTCCACCTCGGCCTCCGAGGGCAGGGGGTCCATCGTCACGGTCCCCACGTAGGGGGCCTTCGCCGGAATCATCTGCCAGATCTGGAGGGTGCGCCGCCTCAGCGGTACGATACCTCTCGAGAGGTACCCGCCGATGACCTCCGCCGCGGACACGTTCGCGTCCCGGAGTCGAGCGAGGGCCTTCCAGATATTTCCGAGGGGTTTCTCCTGCAGCTTCTTCTCGGGCCCATACCCCCAGTTGTCGGGAGCCTTCTCGAACGACCTCCCGGTATACGCCGGGAGGGGATTCTTGGGGTCGTTCTTGAGGTAGAACCACCCGGGGTGCCACCCCTTGTTCGAGCTGATCAGGGTCCCCGGGATGTAGCCCTTCGACCGCCCCTGCTTCAACTTCAACACGGCACACCCGATTGTCGCAGGGGCGCCGCCTTCACAAGCATGCAACACAAATTTGAAGAAGTACCGGAAGAGGTCCCAGTGGGCCTCCATCCCCAGGTACCCTTCGCAGAGCGCCACGAACACCGCCATCTGCTGCACCCCATTGGGGTTGATGTGCTGGAGCTCCAGCCCGTACTCATTGAGCACGGCGCGGATGAACCTCCCAGCGGGGACGGAGAACCCGCGCTCGTGGAAGGCGACGAACGAGACGACGTACCCGGCCGGCGGCCGGGGGGAGTCCTCCACGCCGGGCCTCTTCCACTCTTCGGCCTCCGTCAGCGGCGGCAGCGAGCCGTCCCTCACGAGCCCCTCTAGCTGCCTCTGCATCACCCTGGAGCGCTCCCAGACCGACATCGTGAGGTCGCCGGACGAAGGTGACGTGGGTTGTGTGGGATGTGGTCTCTCCTCCCTCGGAAGAGCGCAAGCGCTGCGGCGGCGGAGGACGCGAGAGAGCAAGCGCAGCAGCGAGGAAGACAAAGCGCGTGGGCAGAAGGGGAAAAGATTGGAGTAAATTAAACCCTAGGCGGCCGCGGCTGAGGGCTATAAAAGGGGAGGCGGCGCGGCGGAGCGACCGCGGCGTTAAATGCGCGGGCCCACCTTCGGCACCTCGCGACGTGCGCACGTCGCCTCACCTGACTCCCTCAAAAGGCGCGCCCTCCCTCCACGCGGCGAAAAACCAGGCCGGCGCTCCCGTGCTCGGCCCATCAACGGTTGGGCAGCGGCCCGGCCCACCAACGAAGCGTCCCCGGCAAGCTTCCCAACCCCGACAACCTCCAAGGCAAACTACCCGGGCTCAAAACCTTAACAAGAGCTCCAGCTCTTCTCAAGGCTCGGGGGCTACACCCGGCGGGTGCGCTCGCGCGCCCCCACCGGAAGAATCACAACTCATCACTCCTTCGCCACGGCTGAACCTGGGCGCGAGTTCCCAACTCCCCCCAGGCTCGGGGGCTACTGACGAGGGTCTAGATCAGGGGTACCCGATCAAGCCCTTAATCCTCGTCATGGCGATAATCCACCCTACAAAAACAAAAGCCGAAGACCCAAATCAAGCGGATCCTCCATGTCCGGACAGCTCGGAGGTCGCCCGACGAGTCTCCGATTCGCCCGAGGGGTTCTCCGCCTCCGAGTGGTTCTCCGATTCGCCCGAGGAGTTCTCCGCCTCCGAGTGGTTCTCCGATTCGCCCGAGGAGTTCTCCGCCACCGAGTGGTTCTCCGGTTCGCCCGGGGAGTCACCGCTTCCGAGCGGTCTCTGCCTCGCTCGACTAGACTACTCGGCTCCGTCCCGCTTTGGCCCATCCGGTGCCGTACCAACTTGGTACCCGCCGTGCCAGAGCATGATGGGCGTCCGTCCTTTGCCACGGCAGCCACAGTGGCACCCGTCTCATCCGAACAGGAACGCTACAGTCCAGGGAGGAACGCATGCGCAACACCGGGCGGCCAAGGACGACCCCAGGCGCCCAAGGACGACACCTGGAGCCCGAGGAGGACACCTGGAATTCCCGAAGGCCCAGAACAAGTCAACCACGACCCAGAAACTACCCGGAGACTTACCCGAGAAGTCATCTACATCAACCACCCGGGGTGTACGATCCCGGGTCAGGCGGGGCGCCCACTCCGTCAACACCTGCTCCCTGTACGGCTCGGCATGAGGCGCAGGTTAAAGGCCTCGGGGCCGAAACTCCCATTGTAATTTTCTCTTTTTTACCTCCCCGCTTCCTTCTCCCCCTTGAGACTATAAAAGGGGCCAAAGGGACACTCGTGAGGGGGGAGGGAACAGACACAACGGACGAACATTCGAACACAGGACGAACAGTACACTCACTCACACAGCACAGGGACTTGGGACCCTCTCCCTCTCCCGACCAGTTTGTACCCCCTACTACAGACTTGGACTTGAGAACATCGGCACTCACTGGACGTAGGGTGTTACTCTCCGGAGGCCCAAACTAGTTTAAATCCCCTGTCTCTTGAGTCACCATCCGGACCCTGACACGCGATCGTAGAAATTTACTTGCCGGCGGTAGAGAACCCCGACAACTAGATATAAGTATATACCAACCCAAATTAAGTATAAAGTATACCAAAAGTATCCATCCAAGACCTAGAACCACAGATTAGATCATGTTTGAGTTTAATTATCATGTGAGGGTCCAAGCCGCTCTTAACCGTGAGCACGGCTGATATATCAGTTTTACACTCTGTAGAGGTTGTACACTTTACCCACAGCTAGTGTTCCCTTGTTCGCCCGGGTTTGCAAAGCCCTTAAACACTTCCTTTGGTGAGTGGCGAGGGTTCACTACGAAGCCTTTACAAAGACCTAGGCATTAACTAGTGGCCCGCTAGAGTTTCAGCAACGGTGAGGTCCATAACCCTCCCTAGAGAGGACGTATCTTAGCAAAGAATACTCCTACAAGAGGACCGAGCTATGACCCCTTCACCGGCCCCCTCCTTGCCCTTCCGGTAAGACCAACTAGTCAACCCCGAGTCTAATTAATCAGCTAAGCCAGAGCCATATTAGACTGTGGTTGCACTGTTTTCTTGGGTGGTTCTCCATGTTCCAATTAACCATGATGATCTTACAGTTAAGCCAGAAAGTAACAACATAAATGAAATCATGATTAATTGAGTAACCAAGTAACAGAACCAACCCAAGTTTAAGCACGCTAAGCATTGATCTATCCATAAAGTAGCCAGGTGGTTCAAGGTTCAAGGTAAAAAGATTCTAGTCATGTCCTAAATAGGATTCCCGTCAAAATTAATGCATTGCAGTAAAGTAGAAATGTAATTAATGAATGTAAATGGGACAAAAGAGTAATCATGAAGAGGGAGGCCACTTGCCTTCCTCAAACTATTGTGGGTCTTCTTCAAAGTTTTGCTGCTCTTCTCCTTCTTCGAACGGCACGCTCTCTAACGATCAAACAAAGCAACACAACAACATAAATGAAAACAGTACACCAAACAGTACTAAAACAACAGAACAAGCATTCTAAACTAAAGAGCATGCAGAGACGAACGCGTGGACACTAAAATCGCTTAAATCGGATTTAAAACGACGAAGTTACACTAAAAACAGGGTTGCCGGGACTAATATGCAATAACAACTAAGTTTGCGCACTGTTTTGAAAGAAACCGAGGGCATAAACATAATTACGTATAAGAATACAGGGGCTAACATGCTAAAAGACAGAGCAGGGACGGCGGGTGATATTATTCAAAAGCTCAGGGGCCTAAACAGAAACTCTAAGGGCATATGTATAAATACTTTACACACGGCATGGACTGCGGGTTGATAAGAGTAAAGCTCAGGGGCTCTTAAGCAAAAAGTCCGGCGGCCGGCGGGTTTGACCCCGGTTGACCGGTACGCTGGGATCAAACAGGGCCGTTGGATCTCAGATGTGCGGTGGAAAACAGAAGGGAGTGCCGGCGGCCACTGGACGCGGCGGCGCCGCCGCGACCGCGGCGATTTCTCGCCGGAGCGAGCACTGACCATTGATTCAGGGCACGGGAAAGAAAAAGAAAGGTACAGGGGGCATCAGGGAGTCACGGGAAGCTCACCAGTGGTCTTTTGGACGACGGAAGATGGCCGGAGGGAGGTTTGGCGACGGAGGAGGAGCGGCGCCGGCGGCTGTCCAAGTCCGGTGAGTGATTAGCACGAGGACAAGGCGACGGGATGAAATCAAATGGCACTGGGAGGATTCTTGGGCCATGGCGAGCTCACCAGAGGCGGTTCGGGTGTCGGAGGATGACCGGGAGATGGCCGGCGTCGAGGAGAAGCGGCAGCGGGCTCGGTCAAACGGCGGGGAAGGAGCTCCGGTGGTTGCTTCGGCTCCGGGGCTCCGCGGGCGTGCTCCTGGTGGTCCTGCGGACGCGGAGGCGAGGCAGAGANACGTATCTTAGCAAAGAATACTCCTACAAGAGGACCGAGCTATGACCCCTTCACCGGCCCCCTCCTTGCCCTTCCGGTAAGACCAACTAGTCAACCCCAAGTCTAATTAATCAGCTAAGCCAGAGCCATATTAGACTGTGGTTGCACTGTTTTCTTGGGTGGTTCTCCATGTTCCAATTAACCATGATGATCTTACAGTTAAGCCAGAAAGTAACAACATAAATGAAATCATGATTAATTGAGTAACCAAGTAACAGAACCAACCGAAGTTTAAGCACGCTAAGCATTGATCTATCCATAAAGTAGCCAGGTGGTTCAAGGTTCAAGGTAAAAAGATTCTAGTCATGTCCTAAATAGGATTCCCGTCAAAATTAATGCATTGCAGTAAAGTAGAAATGTAATTAATGAATGTAAATGGGACAAAAGAGTAATCATGAAGAGGGAGGCCACTTGCCTTCCTCAAACTATTGTGGGTCTTCTTCAAAGTTTTGCTGCTCTTCTCCTTCTTCGAACGGCACGCTCTCTAACGATCAAACAAAGCAACACAACAACATAAATGAAAACAGTACACCAAACAGTACTAAAACAACAGAACAAGCATTCTAAACTAAAGAGCATGCAGAGACGAACGCGTGGACACTAAAATCGCTTAAATCGGATTTAAAACGACGAAGTTACACTAAAAACAGGGTTGCCGGGACTAATATGCAATAACAACTAAGTTTGCGCACTGTTTTGAAAGAAACCGAGGGCATAAACATAATTACGTATAAGAATACAGGGGCTAACATGCTAAAAGACAGAGCAGGGACGGCGGGTGATATTATTCAAAAGCTCAGGGGCCTAAACAGAAACTCTAAGGGCATATGTATAAATACTTTACACACGGCATGGACTGCGGGTTGATAAGAGTAAAGCTCAGGGGCTCTTAAGCAAAAAGTCCGGCGGCCGGCGGGTTTGACCCCGGTTGACCGGTACGCTGGGATCAAACAGGGCCGTTGGATCTCAGATGTGCGGTGGAAAACAGAAGGGAGTGCCGGCGGCCACTGGACGCGGCGGCGCCGCCGCGACCGCGGCGATTTCTCGCCGGAGCGAGCACTGACCATTGATTCAGGGCACGGGAAAGAAAAAGAAAGGTACAGGGGGCATCAGAGAGTCACGGGAAGCTCACCAGTGGTCTTTTGGACGACGGAAGATGGCCGGAGGGAGGTTTGGCGACGGAGGAGGAGCGGCGCCGGCTGCTGTCCAAGTCCGGTGAGTGATTAGCACGAGGACAAGGCGACGGGATGAAATCAAATGGCACTGGGAGGATTCTTGGGCCATGGCGAGCTCACCAGAGGCGGTTCGGGTGTCGGAGGATGACCGGGAGATGGCCGGCGTCGAGGAGAAGCGGCAGCGGGCTCGGTCGAACGGCGGGGAAGGAGCTCCGGTGGTTGCTTCGGCTCCGGGGCTCCGCGGGCGTGCTCCTGGTGGTCCTGCGGACGCGGAGGCGAGGCAGAGAGGTCAAGAGCGAGTTCGGGCAGGGGGGTAATCGAGCGGCGGCGGTGCTTCACCTGGCAACGGCGACGGCGGCTTCCAGGGGGCAAAAAGGGCGTGAGAGCGGGCGATTTGAGGCGGCGTGGAGAGCGCGGGTCTGCGGGGAGATCTCGGGCGGGCTCGTTGGGTTTTATTGAGGGGCCGAGGGGGCGTTCGGCCGGACGGAACGAAACGGGGCGGCGGCGGTTGCCGAGCCGCAGGGGAGCGGGCTCGGGCGGTTGGCCGGGGGAGCGGGGCGATGCGCGGGCTCGTGGGTGAACGGGCGGAGCGTGTGCGCGAGTGGAGCGGGGGACGTGGCTAGCGCGCGGGGCTGAGCGCGCGCGGGAGAGCGGCAGCGGTTTCGCGGGCGGGAGGAGCGCGGCGTCGGGAGGTTGGGGACGAGGCCGACAGGCGGGGCCCGCTGCGCAGAGAGAGAGCGAGGGGGAGGAGTGCGGGGGAGCTGTGGGCCGTCTGATGGGCTGAGGAGTTGGGCCGGCGGGGGAAGAAAAGGAGAAAGAGGGAGAGAAAGAAGTGGGCCGGGCTAAATGAGAGAAAAGGGAAGGGAGGGAATGAAAATGATTCAAACTTTGTTTGAATTTGAATTTGGAGATGTTTGAGAGATGTTTGAATAGAATTTGAATTTGGATTTGGATTAGAGGTCACTCAAGCAACCAAAACACATGCACGGCATGATATGCAACACTCACTTATTGAATTAACCCAATAAATTCTTATTTAAGTATTTAGGGCCACATATTAAGCAAAAGAAAATAATTTAAACCTTAATTAAATCTAAACTAATCAAAGCTTGCTAAAATTTATTATATGATGGAATTTGGGTGTTACAAATCCTACCCCCCTTACAGAGAATCTCGTCCTCGAGATTCGGGTAGATCTGGGTACAACTGCGGGAACTCTGACATAAGCTCATCTTCTCTTTCCCAAGTAGCTTCATCCTCCGAGTGATGACTCCACTGCACTTTGCACATTTTGATGACTTTATTCCTCGTGGCTCTTTCAGATGTTTCCAATATCTTGACCAGGTGCTCTGAATAGGTCAGATCATCTTGCACATTCAGCTCTTCCAGCGGCAATTGCTCTTCAGGCACTCTCAAGCACTTTTTCAACTGAGAAACATGGAACACATCGTGAACATCTGATAGTCGCTCAGGCAACTCTCGTTGATATGCCACTTCACCTTTCCTTTCCAAGACTTGAAAAGGACCGATAAAGCGAGGTGACAACTTTCCTTTGACCTTAAATCTGCGTAGTCCTCTGATAGGTGACACTTTGAGATATACATAATCTCCTACTTCAAAGGTCAATTCCCTTCTCCTGGTATCAGCATAACTCTTCTGTCGGGACTGAGCGGTCGTGAGATTATCCCGAATTATCTGGACTTGTCTCTCAGCTTCTTTCAGAATCTCTGGTCCAAAGACTTGGTTCTCGCCTGTCTGACTCCAGTACAAAGGTGTTCTACACCTTCTACCATACAGAGCTTCGAATGGAGCCATCTTAAGACTAGCTTGATAGCTGTTGTTATAAGAGAATTCCGCGTATGGCAAACTCTTATCCCAACTGCCTCCATGCTTAAGAGCGCAAGCTCGTAGCATATCCTCCAGGATTTGATTCGTTCTTTCAGTCTGACCATCTGTCTGCGGATGGTACGCTGAACTGAAGTTAAGCTTGGTGTCCATTGACTCATGTAGTTTTTGCCAGAAACGAGAAGTGAACTGAGTACCACAATCAGACACTATCTTCTTTGGCACACCATGAAAACACACAATTCGAGACATGTACAGTTCTGCTAACTTGGCTCCCGAATACGTGGTTTTGACTGGAATGAAGTGAGCAACTTTGGTCAATCTATCCACAATAACCCATATAGAGTCATAACCATCCCGAGTGCGAGGCAAACCCACTATAAAGTCCATGCCAATTTCTTCCCATTTCCACTCGGGTATCTTCAGTGGCTGTAACAGACCTGCTGGCCTTTGGTGTTCTGCTTTCACTCTCTGACAGACATCACACAAAGCCACATGAGTTGCTACGTCCCTCTTAAGACCATACCACCAATATTTCTCCTTCAAATCTTGGTACATCTTAGTACTACCGGGGTGAATAGAATAGACAGTATCATGAGCTTCCTTCAGAATTACCTCACGAAGACGGTCATTGTCAGGTACACAGATTCTTTTCCTGAACCAAACTGTCCCTTGATCATCTTCAGTGAAATCTGTCGTTTTTCCCAAACCAATCAAGTTCTTGATCTCCTTGATCTTAGCATCTGTCAACTGACCTTGCCTGATTTCTTGCTCGAGAGTGGGTTCAATCTCCATAGTCATTGCTTCTGAGTTATATAGAATTCCGAGATTGAGTCGTTCCATTTCCCAACACAATTCTTGAGGCATCAGTCGAGCTATAGCCATGTTAGCTTGACTCTTCCGACTCAAAGCATCTGCTACGACATTTGCCTTGCCTGGGTGATACTGAATATCCAGGTCATAGTCCTTTATCAACTCTAACCATCTGCGCTGTCTGAGATTGAGATCTCTCTGAGTGAAGATGTACTTCAGGCTTTTATGATCTGTGAATATCTGACACTTATTCCCAATCATGTAGTGTCTCCAGATCTTCAAGGCGTGCACAATGGCGGCTAACTCTAAGTCATGAGTTGGATAGTTCTGCTCATGTTTCCTCAACTGTTGAGAGGCATAAGCCACCACTCTTCCTTCTTGCATCAGCACACATCCAAGACCGAGAAGGGAAGCGTCACAGTAAACATCGAACCTTTTGTGTATATCTGGCATTATCAACACTGGGGATGTGGTTAACCTCTTCTTCAATTCCTCAAAGCAATCCTGACAAGCTTCATCCCATTTGAACGCTCGTTCCTTTTCCAACAAGGAAGTAAGCGGTTTCACGATCTTAGAGAATCCTTCAATGAATCTGCGGTAGTATCCCGCTAATCCAAGGAAACTCCTGATTTCAGACACATTCTGAGGTGGTTTCCAGTTCAACACATCTTGAACCTTGCCGGGATCAACTGCTATACCTCCGTCGGTGATGACATGTCCGAGGAAAGCAACTTCCTTCAACCAGAATTCACACTTGCTGAGCTTAGCATACAACTGATTCTCCCGAAGCTTCTGCAGTACTAACCTGAGATGTTCCTCATGTTCTTCTTCATTCCGAGAGAACACCAAGATGTCATCTATGAATGCCACTACGAACTTGTCAAGATAATCCATGAACACCTTGTTCATTGTCACACCCGATTTTGAGAACGAAATCGAATGCATCGCATATGTGTGCCAGGATCAGTTCATCACACACATGCTGACTTCATCAGTGTACATATCACAAGACCATGTTCGAAAAGTAAAGAAATTACATAACATAGTTCACTCACGATAGTTTGACACAAATGTCTTAAACGCACACAGAATAGCTAAACGGAACAGCTTCAGGACTCCATCCACAGGCTATCAACTGGTTGACGCGCCTAGATCTCGTCGTAGTCGCTGTAGTACTCCACTTCAGGGTTGACTTCTGATCAGCAGGTATTTAGCAAGGATGAGTACACTTATGGTTGGTACTCAGCTAGTGGGGGAAATATGCAAGGCCATCAAAGGGTTTCAGGCTCAAGCGGTTAGCACTTTTAGTTGGTCAAGTTTTATTAGCAAGCACCTATTTACTAGGTATAAGTATATACCAACCCAAATTAAGTATAAAGTATACCAAAAGTATCCATCCAAAACTCAGAACCACAGATTAGATCATGTTTGAGTTCAATTATCATGTGAGGGTCCAAGCCGCTCTTAACCGTGAGCACGGCTGATATATCAGTTTTACACTCTGCAGAGGTTGTACACTTTACCCACAGCTAGTGTTCCCTTGTTCGCCCGGGTTTGCAAAGCCCTTAAACACTTCCTTTGGTGAGTGGCGAGGGTTCACTACGAAGCCTTTACAAAGACCTAGGCATTAACTAGTGGCCCGCTAGAGTTTCAGCAACGGTGAGGTCCATAACCCTCCCTAAAGAGGACGTATCTTAGCAAAGAATACTCCTACAAGAGGACCGAGCTATGACCCTTTCACCGGCCCCCTCCTTGCCCTTCCGGTAAGATCAACTAGTCAACCCCGAGTCTAATTAATCAGCTAAGCCAAAGCCATATTAGACTGTGGTTGCACTGTTTTCTTGGGTGGTTCTCCATGTTCCAATTAACCATGATGATCTTATAGTTAAGCCAGAAAGTAACAACATAATTGAAATCATGATTAATTGAGTAACCAAGTAACAGAACCAACCCAAGTATAAGCAAGCTAAGCATTTATCTACCCAAAAGTAGCCAGGTGGTTCAAGGTTCAAGGTGTAAAAAGATTCTAGTCATGTCCTAAATAGGATTCCCATCAAAATTAATGCATTGCAGTAAAGTAAAAGTGTAATTAATGAATGTAAATGGGACAAAAGAATAATCATGAAGAGGGAGGCCACTTGCCTTCCTCAAACGGTTGCGGGTCTTCTTCAAAGTTCTGCTGCTCTTCCCCTTCTTCGAACGGCACGCTCTCTAACGATCAAACAAAGCAACACAACAACATAAATAAAAACAGTACACCAAACAGTACTAAAAGTATAGAACAAGCATTCTAAACTAAAGAGCATGCAGAGACGAACGCGTGGATACTAAAATCGCTTAAATCGGATTTAAAACGACAAAGTTACACTAGATACAAGGTTGCAGGGGCCTATATGCAATAACAACTAAGTTTGCGCACTGTTTTGAAAGAAACCGAGGGCATAAACATAATTACGTATAAAAACACAGGGGCTAAAGTGCTAAAGGACAGAGCAGGGACGGCGGGTTGCAATATTTGAAAGTGCAGGGGCCTAAACAGAAGATCTGAGGGCATAAATGTGAATACTTTCTACTGATGATGGACTGCGGGTTGATAAAGGTAAAGACCAGGGACTCTTTAGCAAAAGTGGCGCGGCCGGCGGGTTTGACCGGCGCTGACCGGTATGCTGGGGCTGATCCGGGCCGTCGGATCGTGGATGAGCGGCGCAGGTTGATTTGGGTGGCCGACGGCGACTGCGCGTGGCGGCGCCGCCGTGAGC
>CM014271.1:17007551-17069194 GCA_004135705.1 Alloteropsis semialata | reverse complement strand
ATCCCAGTAGTAGCCAACTAGCCATACCCATGCCGTGTCTTGTCCCTGATCCTCATCTCAAATTCAAGGTCGATGCTAAATACTGTAGCTTCCTTGACTCCTGAGTTGTCAAAATAGCCCAACAACACAAGAAAACAAACAAAAAGAAAATAACAACCTCTGGAGAGTCTACGAAATCATGATCAATCCATTTGGCTAGGAAGTAGGCGTGGTTTTTCGATCTTTTATTGTCTACACTATTTGAATCTTTTAGGGAGGAATGAGAGGCACGAGGGAAAGTTGCTCTTCGAGAAGAGAAAGAGCCTTGTAGATTAACTCATTTGTACATGGAAGTACATGAAAGGCTTTTTTTTTAATTAACTCAAAAAAAGCCTTTTGAGAGAAAGATTGGCCATGAAAGATTACATGAAAGTACATGAAAGGCTTTTTTTTAATACATTTGTCTAAGCCCATACCCGAGCAGTCTCCTAGGCCGAGTAGATTAACAACATGGATGGATAGTGTTAGTCAATCCAGGTTCTGCTTTGATCAAGACATTCATTTGTTGGTTCTGTACTAGCTAGCTATTTCATCACACACCTACAACTTGCACTGCACAGCATCAAGCTATAAATACTACACCAGTAGTCCACTACCTTCCCCGATATATGTCTATATACACAGGCGCGCGCCTCCTCATTCATCGCATGCAAGTGATGATCGAGAAGGAATAGCTAGCAATCTAGCATCGTAGAGTTTTGTTGTATCTGAGAGTGCTTGAGAATGAGAGACCTCGGAAAAGTATGGTGCCAAAATGAAGCTTGGCCATTTGGTATTGAATTGTACAGCGATCATCTTCCATCACCCATTTGATCAACACTCCATGCAGCTATGCATGTCAAGCGATCATCTTCCATCACCCATTTGATCAACACTCCATGCAGCTATGCATGTGCAACGGCATGTCCGTCACCGCGTGGCTTTCTGGGCCTGGCGAGCTAGTGTGCATCAAGACTCACACCTCCACGTACGAGGAGTGAGGTGGTGGCGCTGGATACGACGAAGGATGTATAGTGCTTGACTGCTTGTGCTTGGATGTCACGCCGTGAGATCAGGAGGCTAGATTGATGATTCCGGCAGCATGCACTTGGTCTAGCTGCATTCTTCAATCCATGCCAACTGTGAAGCGTACGTTGGAATTTCAACTGCCTCAGGTAAGCTCGTCCAGCTGTGGTACACCAACACCAAGCAGTGTGCGTGAGACGTGGCGCAAATGAGTATGAAACTTTGTATGAGATGATTGTTTCATTACTAACTGAATCAACAGATTTTCCCTGAACATTTTTGAAACGACCCGGATTTTCAATTACGAGAATCCGAATCCCTGTACCATTGTGATAGTCCCAGAATCAACAGCTATCACGTACAGAACTCATTTCAGCTGGATATCACATCCATACAACGATTACAATCATCAGAGTTAGCTTACAACAAGGATATACAACGGAAAGCGTACTATTACAAGCCCCTTGGGCTAAGCGACAATGTGAAAACCAACGCAACGGTAACTAGGCTTCACGCCAGCTTCATCTTCAGGGCGCCACTTCCACAGGCAACACTTGAGCATAGCACAGCAACCTTCTCACCAACTCCACCGGAATTGGTCTTGTACTTTGAGTCTACACCTGTTCATTCACAAACTGCCCCCAAGGATTGGGACAGGTCCACGTCACCATCCGTAATGCAAGCTTTAAGGTGGCCTAAATCTAGTATAAGAAATATCAAGGATAGGCTTAAGGTTAATCCTATGCAAGCAGCAGCAGCATCTCCATCCCAAAACCATTCTCACATCACCTACGAGCAATCCTGGCACACCAGGTACCCGTCACCTTTCATCTTCCACTCTTCACTCTCTAGGCGATGTGAAAGCTCCCACCCTTCACATCTCAACTGCCCGAGGCAGGCCCTACTCTAGAGGGGAGGTAGAAATCCCTAAAACAATGGCGGAAATAACAGTTTCACACAGGAATCGTCCATTGTCCGCGGACGGCGGCTATATATATAGATTAGACTCTGCAGAGCTTGTACTCCTGGACCCACTCGGGCTGCTAGCCGGTAGCTAGCCGACTGAGACACAACCCACAGCACAGACCCTAGCCAGTGAACGGTACCCTCCTGCTTTTCCCGGCTTAGGATACACTGAAGACGCAACTCGGTGTCCGAGAACTGTGATGGCCTCCCCCGCGGTGGCCAAGTCCCGGGGTATGAGCCTCCTTCGGGGGAACGAAGGTCTCCGCCTTTTCCCCCACACACTTCCGCTAACTCCTTACAGTCCGGGTACCGCACTTAACTAGGCTGGCTGGAACACCCCCCATTAAGTGTAAGTGGTGAGCACGGAAAGTCCTGAGGAAAGTCATAACCAACTCGGTTTTTGGTGCCGGGGTGAGCGTCACCGTCAAATAGCGTCTCCACCTCCAGTGGTCCGCTCGCGCACCCATTACAGGTATTGCCGCCAAACTCCTCAAGTAACACAAAGAACATGTACCCGCCACAGGTACCTCACAGGATGCGCCTAAGTTCGCACCCCAAGCCCTCGATACGAGATCGAGTTAAGCTGCTCACCCCCGCAAAGTTCCCAAAACCCCTTACTCCTTTCCCGGGTTTTTGCCCCACACACGCCAAGAATCCTATCACATCCATCCCATACACATGCAAGCATAGCAAGTTCATAGCATCCAGTGTAACAGGCTATCAAAGTTAACGGTAAGTAAATAAGGCCATACAATAGGTCATGCATCATCATCATGCGAGAAAGTAAAGCGCTAGCATACTAGAAGCAATGCCTAATAGGATTCAAAGTAGGATGGGCGTGGACACCTGTGACTTTGCGTTCCAAACTCATCTTGATGTAGTCGCACAAGTCTTTATTTGATGAAGTTCAAGTTGACGAAGTCCACGAAGTCTTCTAGATCTTCCTCAGATCCTAGAACACGTAGAAATAAACAACGGCATCTAAGCAAATAAACTCCAAATAAGAAGCAACAAGAACCAAATAACACCAAACCTCACACTAACGGGTAGTTCATGATTTTAGAAGGAAACCTATGTTGGTTTCAAATTATTCTAAGCTACGGTTGATTTTATACTATTTTCCTTTAATAAACCCTTTCTAGATTTTCGCAAAAGGAAAAGAAAACAACTGACATGCGGCAACACCGAAATGCGTCACATGCCAGGCCCGGGTTAGCCGTGCTAACATCATTACGATATCAACACGTAGGGTTAATATCTGACACCAACATTGGGCCCTGTTGACATCAGTGTTGCCCAAGTTAACGGCGAATGTCGACTTGGTCAACGGGGTCAGAAGGAGGTTAAACCTAGTTAGCGGCTTAAGTTAGCGGGTCCCACACATCAATGTACGGGTCCCATTGGTCAGGTGGACAGGCTGATCCGGTCAGTGGGGTTCACCTGTCATCATGCGGGCCCCGCAGTGTTAGTGGTTGAGAAGCAGTTAGTGGGCCCGGCTTGTCATAAGACGAGGCCAAGGTGTTAGCGGGCCAAGACGGACTATTAGCGGGTCGATACTGGGCCAACGAGATTCAAGGGTATATGGGTCAGGTAGCGAGGCATCTCGTCTAGCAGGCAGCAAGCCCAGATTCGATGCAACGAGTTGCACACAAGTCCGGGTGGTCTCTGGTATGGTTCGAGGTTAGACCGGGAGCAGACTAGGCAGAGATTGGCCGAAGCGGTTATGGACCAAGAAGGGTCACGGCTTAGGTTCAGGGTCAAGGCAAAGGCAACGAACGAAGTTGTTCACGGGTTCGGGTTTTTAAAAGACAAGGGTACCACTTGGGTTTACGACACGCGGGCACGTAGTTCACCACGGCCGCGTTACAGGGAAAACGTTGGTATAACAGGGTGCGAAGCAAGGTCGTCCATGGCTTTTGGGTTGAAGGGCAAGGAGCCGAGTTATCACGCGAACTCATGGTTCACCATGACCGCATCACATTCGGCAAGGGACGACGACAGGACGGCTTAGGAACGGGCAGGGCAAAGCTTTGGACGGGGTCGTCACTTGGGCTGGTTCGGCTTAACGCGAACACGCGCGGGCTCATGGTCGTCCATGGCCGCGACAAGGACGCGAGGGTCGGGCAACGGCTCGGCATGGCTCGGCTTGACGGGTTTACGGGCTGTACGACACGAAGTCGTAACTAAGCTTTGGTTGGGCGAACGCGTGCGGGTACGTGGTCGTTCACGGCCGCAACATCGCCGGGATGGGACGGCATGACATCGGCTAGAATGCTGGTTTACGGCGTTCCATGGCCGCGACGTGGTTGACAAGGTAACGACATGGGGATGGTCAGGGACAGCAAGAGTTCAACGGCAAGGTTCACGATTCACGATCGACTCACAAGAGATGATGATTGGCAGCAAAACGGGTCGGTCAAGACATGCACATATGATTCGGGCATGGTGTCGAACACTTGAAGGGCGCTCGACTTGGTCAAAGGAGGTCGGCATAGGCTAAGGTCGGGGATGGCAAGGTGTTATCCGAGTGGTTCAAGGTGTCAAGACATGGCCGGTTCGGCTTGGCGTGAAGGTGAAAGGCTGCTGCTCCCTGTTCGAGCATTCCACCGAACAGGTTGCAGGCAAGGCAGATGGCAACCATGGTTTGGTGGCTTAGGCATGGCAGCGTAGGACGGAGTTCTAGGGTTTGGCCGCGAAGCACCTGCACTGCTCAGCACGAAGGCCGGCCTCACAACAGCAAGCAAGGTGACAGCAAAACAGCACACTAAAAGGGTTCAGGCATATCGTCGAACACCTTAGGGGCGAGGTCCAAGGCAGCCATGGTTGGGTTGGTTTGGACATGGGTTGGTCATGGGGCAACGGTTCCTGCACAAGAACGCAGCGGCACGAAGGCCGGGCAGCAAGGGAGCTCATCCTTGGGGCTCACACGGTCGATACAGCAAGGGGCAGCAAGAGGATGTCCATGGTGGTGCTCACCTTAGGGCTCGATCACGGGCAAGGCGAGGCAGGAAGGGGTTGATGCCGTGCAGGACGCGTAGTTGTGGCCGTGTAGTCGTACGGGCGCGAACTTCGCCTTCAGCCGCTGCTCCGCTTGCCTCCCGCTGCTTCTGCCGCCTCGCGCGCGCACAAGGCCGCTGCTCAGCCCGCACATCCCGCGCGAGAGCCTCGCATGCCCGGCCGCCGCCTCCAGGCATGCGTGCTGCAGGCCGCACCAGCCGTTGATCTGCTTGCTGCTCTGCTCGCCAGCTGCTGCCTCTGGTGATCTGCTCTGCTGCGATTGGAGAAAGGAACTAGAGAGAGAGACGTGGTGTGAGAGAGAAATTGCTGCATGATTCTGTGAGAGAGAGATGGATTTAATGCTCTGGCTTGCTTGCTCGGTGGATGGAGAGAGGAATTGAGCAGAGAGGGAGAGAGATCGCTGCTGCTTGGTTGCTTGGTGAAGAATTCGGTGTAGAATTTCAGAAAGGAGAGAGGGGAATTTCGGTGGGGAGGAGAACACGAAAGGGAGAGAGGCGGCTGCCGCTCAGGTTGCTTCGGGTGGAGAAGAACTTGAGCAGGAGAGGAGGCGGCTGCTGTGAGGGAGATGGAGAGGAGAGAAGAGAGGTGGGGAATTTATAGGAAGGGATTAGGTCTAGGGTTAGATTGTGGGCTTTAGATGGGCCTAGGTTTGATGGGCTAGGATATTATTAGCCTATGAAATAAATTCATAATAATTTATTTCATAAACCATGAAACAAATGAATTAGACTAATTATCCAGATCGAATTAATTAAGAAATAACCAATTCAAAATCCGGATAACGTGGCCATAATTCAGAACAAATTCTTTAGATATTTGGGATGAATTAATCAGACTATTTTCTGAACCAGATTAATTAAATCAATAATCAATCCGTTCAAAGGAAAATAGCGCCATAATTCGGATAGAGTTTTCTGGAACTCCGGATTAATCTGGACGCCGAGAATTTCGATGCAGACTTTGATTGGGATTAGAGAGATGGATGATCGGTCCGATATGTTAGTGGGTCAACTGGCCGGGAGATCGGATAGGGCTTAGGTAGCGGCTTCCGCCACAGGGTTTGATCGGGCGAGTTAGTTGTTAGCTTTAGATTTATATTTGAATTTGGAATTCAAATATAAATCACACTCAAAAATCCAATTAAAGCCGAAGAAAAGCCAAAACACTCTAACCTAAATTTAACCTAAGCAGAATTAAAAGGTCAATTTTAATTCCTAGGAATTTAGGGAGATTCACAAGATGATAATTCTAGGTGTTTTCACGACAACGCACGAAAAAATTTGAAACCCACATTTTGCAGTCAAAGAACATTCCGGAAAAATCCGGGATGTTACAATTTTTCGTATCAAATCATGTCAAATGGGGATGGACATGATTAGTCGTTGCTTCATTCCCTGATGACCAGTCCTATTAAAGTTTATCATCTCACCGTCTGAATTTTAGTGTGTTACTACTACGATGCATGTCCGATTTTATGGAGTTTTTAATGATTCATATAGTTTAGCCGCTGCATGTGAATTGTATATTATTAAATTATTTTTTCATGGCGAATGCATATATCTAGGAGCAGAAGTGCGACAAGGCATGCATGGGCCCCACCACCCTGCACAAATTTCATATTTTTATTTCTCTCACTATGCCATCTTATCTTACTATTACTAATTGTAGGCTCCTTTTGTAGCCTCCACATGAAGCCACCTAGGATCCTAGGTGTACACAAAAAAGCAAAACATCTTGCCATCAATTGAAACACTCAACCATCATAGCCATTAGATCTATTATATTTTCTAAAAAATTACCCACCTATCTCATTATAAAAATAGCTTAAAGCAACCCCTAAATCTATATCAAAATTACCCACCTCTGCCATTATATAAATAAACCAAAGTAAGCTCCTAATCTTCATCAAAATTACCCACTATGGCATTATAAATAATTTTTAAAATAACCTCATAAGTTTGCAACTAAATTACCCACTACGAATACCTAAAAAATAACTTAAAGTAACCCCTTAACTTTCCATCTATATTACTCATATATGTCATTATTAAAAATAATATGAGGTAATCCTACATTGGAATCCAAATCACCTTAATTAAAAATATACACCAATATAAAATTCTTTTTTTTGTGAAACACCAATATAAGATTATAAATCATGTATTTCATACACTATTGGTATATTATATAGTGATTAAGGTATATACGCATAATATGCATTGTCATTTATAAATATATAGGAGAAGCGACGACAATATAGAATTCTATGTTAAAATTATAGTTCAAACTTAGGGTTCATTAAATAAATTCAAGGCACACATGTGATGCAAAGTGAAAATTTAAAGATTATAATTGTGTATGAAAACATTATAGAGTAACTACTAATAAAGATCTATCACAATCGGATGAAAATAATAAGTATATATCTATATAGGTATTGTGTTCGAATATTTAAACAAATGAGAGATAGGTCATAATAGTTTAGTAGAAATGTAGCCTTAATTTTTTAATTGGAGACTCCGCATTAGTTCTCACGAGACACGCTAGAAAAAAGACAAACTCTAGAAATTCTCACAAAAATCAGAAATGTCAATCATGTAAACTCTAATAACCATAGTCATTGGTCTATTATATTTATTAAAAAGTTACCCACCACTATCATTATAAAAGTATTCTAAAATAAATCCTAAAAATGTATCTAAATTATCGAGTTATGCGGTTATAAAAAATAATTTAAATTAACCCTATAAGTTTTATCTAATTTACTCATGCATATCATTATAAAGGATAACTTAAAAGGACATTTAAATTTGTGTCTAAGTTACCCACATATGTTGTTATTAAAGATAACCTAAACTAAATATCTAAATCTTAATCTAATTATCTTCGTGTGCATCCTACCAAAAAGTCCAAAAGTTAATTGATATATGATTCTAAATTATGGTAATTTATCACTGTTAACATAGAAATAATAATTAAGGTATATACGCATCATGAGTGTCACCATATAGACCATTTATACATGTACTGGCAACCTTGTCCGTGCGTTGATACGGATGAAGACCGTTATATCATTTTTCTAAGCAAGTTAAAGTAATTAACTTGCTTTTTCTAATCTGATTGCGGTATACAATGGACTACTCCTAATCCGATCAGGGGACAAGATGAAGCATGTCTAATCCGATCGTGAGACGTATATGACAGACCGCTAAAACGTTCTTCCTTTAGAAATAGGTAAAAATATATATAGATAGAGAGGTAGGAGATAAAGATTGATGGGTTCAGTTAGGACTCTAATCCAATTAAAAAACCGATGTCGACAGTTAGAACCGTGGTTACAGTTCGTCGCAATAGGTGGGACCCACCTATTAGGACGGATAAAAAAAAGAAAGAAGCAATCCTCTCTTTTAGAAATAGGTAAAAATATATGAGAAAGTAATGAAAAATATTGATTTTTATGAATATAATGTATGGAGGCGCGATACAAATGTAAGAAATATGAATGTGGATAAAAAGTATATAGAGTAATTACTAATTAAAAATCAATCACAAATGAAAAAGATAAGTACACATCTATATGAGCATTATGTTGAAGCATTGACAAAAATGAAAGAGTAGTATGTAAATAATTTTGAATATTAGGTGGGAGTTTAATTTTTGAATAATTTTAAATACAATAATTTTTTAAAAGTATTAGCCCGTGCGGAAGCACGGGTTGATGGACTAGTATATTATAATATGGAATAACTTTGGACGAGTATGCTTAACCATGTGACCCGAAAATGCGATTTGTTCTAAGAATATTATTTTGCAGAGTAAAGTCAGCGTCGAATGCATGGGAACGGATAGTCAGAAAACTTGTTTTCCCATTTTCTTGTTCTTGAGATCTCATCTAGCTCTGAGATCTTGTAGAGTTGTAGGCTTCTGCGAAACTTCATCACCCATACCCACAAATGTTTACCGGAGAAGCTAGCCAGATTGGATGCCCAATTGGCCAAATTTGATGTGTTCTCTGCCTGGGGCCATACGAATTGCGATATGCACCGTTCATGCTACTGCGCTATGTCTGTACGAAACCTTGTGCCGATCTAGCATCGGTCTGTTCGGTTTCCAGCATCTCATGTGGTGCTTATTAAGTTCCTTTCCTACGAGTACCGATACACAGGACTGAAGCCAAAATGGTTGGTATCCTTTCTATGAAGACTTTATTGAACTCCGAGCAAAGCTGAATCAGATATCTCTTAAGAAATGGGTGTACGTGTTGGCTGTTTGATATATATATCAATACATGCATGTCAGCATGTATCGTGCTATCATAGAATGCTAGTAGTTGATTGCTCTGAACATGTTGACGGTGAAGTGTCCGTGATTTCTACACTTTTCAGTTTATATTATGCATATATAGATCCGATTTTTTTTATTTTTGAGATGTTTTGGCAATCATATTGGAACTTCTTAATAGACATAAATACAGTGTGTTTGTGCCAATAGGCTCAAAGATATGTACTCCCTCCGTTCCAAAATGTAAGTCATTTCAACATTTTTGAAGAGTCAAACCATTTTACGTTTGACCAAAAATTTAGAGAGGATTACAAAAATTTATGGCACCAAATAAATATAACCATAAAAATATATGTAATGAAGAATCAATGATACTTATTTGATACAATAAATGTTAGTATTCTATCGTAAAAATTTGATCAAACTTAAGATACTTTGATTTTTCAAAAATATTGGAATGACTTACAACTTGGAACGGAGGGAGTATATAAAAAGGGGCACAACCGGCAACCCCTTATCCCCAACACCCTATACCCCCACTCGGCCACTCCCTCCTCCCGATCAGATCAATGCCAGATCTGCAGTCCCAGAGGTCATCCCCATGCCCTGCCTGGTCTCGAAATTCATGTTGTCGATGATGAAAGCCGTTTTTAATTAGTTGTCAAAACAACCCGGCCAGCAACGACAGGGAAAACAACCAGCTGCGATGATGTCTTGATCAACCCATCATTTGGCTAGGAACGAGAGGCATCGCGGAACCTTGCAGCTAGGCCATGAACCAACATTGTTGCTTTATCACATTTCCGAGCACGCAGAAACTCCGAACTGCGTACGTGTAGTTGGCTGTGTACGATCGATGTAGACCAATGCATGTACCGTGTCGTGGAAATATGGAATGGTACCAGTAGTTCCAAATGTACTTGATTGTTCTGAACATGTTGTTCACGTTGATGTGTCATGTGTCTGGATTTCTACAATATTTTTAGTTCACATGGAGACCCCTTCTACATTTTGAGGTTTTCTGGTGATTGGAATTTACTCAGAGGCAATTTTTTGCTATTATTCTTTTTTTTGCGAAAAGTTCTGCTATTATTCTTAGTTGCTACTGTGTTACATAGATGGCATCATCTAGTATGGCAAATGATTGCGAGCGCCTGTAACAAGCTCATCGTTCAGTAGTTCTTCTTAATATACGAAGATGTACGTAGCTCCCCCGCGTATGATCGAAAAAAATGATCAGCTATTACAGAAATAATGCATGCCGACTGTTCCATGTCAATGCCTCCTTTTCGCACAATGTGATGACCAATTTTTAAGTTATACGCGCTACGCTGCTAAGTGCTGACACCAAAGTATCCAGTGGATGGAGCCCTGGCGAGTTGATTTGTCAAAACATACATGGAGCCACACATTGATCGAGACACACACGTACGAGCGCGTTTTTAAATGAAAGGGTTAGAGTAAGAACCCAGAGTTTGCGAATTTTGGAAAACGTTTCCTTTCTTTTCGAGCAATTCTATCAATTTCCAGTCTAACACTTCTCATTCATCAATTTGTGTATCAGGGGCATTGACTCTGTAGTATTTGCATGGATCGGCAAGTGTACAACGAATCAGAGGCGCATTAAAGCCAGCTAACACATCATCTCCCAGTCTTCTACATATGAAGTTATGAATACCTCGTACCTACCTAACCCTTGACACCATCGAAGCAAACAGGGACTAGCTAGCAAACGGCGATAAGACAGCCGGAGGAATATAAGAGCACGTCCAATAAGGACAGCTCAGCGGTCGTAACGACCGATTACATAAGCAAAATCAGATGTGGCAGTGAGAGAAACGAGAAAAGAGAGGGAACTTGTCGACAGACCTAGCGATCAGCTGATCACGCTCTCCAAGACAAAAGCTGGGCCCCATGAACATGCAGCTGTTCTTTAGCTCTTCCTAGCACCTCGTTTGTGAGGATGAATATCTGACAAATAGGCCCAACTAAATATAAAATTATGTTTAGGAATACATGAAGAGACAAGTTATTGTATGAATAGTCTACAAAGTTGGTATTTCGATGACTTGGCTTGTCTATTAGACAAGCTTATTAAACGTGCTCTAACAGCTACCACTACCAGCAGGCTACAACCAAATGTGCTGGCTAGGAATGAGAGGCACCAGGAAAACTTGCTCTGCCTTTGCGGTGGAGTATTGTTCGTGGGGTGCATGGGCAGTGGAGGTCGCCGGCGAAAGCCAAGCCTCTAGTTTCTTAACAAGAGACAGTGACGACGTCCGCGGGTGCCGCTTTCCTTTTGGAAGCTTTGTTTTGTGGCACCCATATCCCTGGGTGAAAACCTTGTCGGGCCAGCCGGACAAGCGATGGTAGCGACGGTAGCGACACAACGTCGTGTCCTCCTTGGAGCATAGAGCAAAAGAAACCAAATTGGCTCCCTGGTCGGACTGAAAAATCATGAACTGGTGATCTAACCGAATTGGTTTGACTAAAATATCAGTCGTGCAATTGGACCGATAAACCAGTGATTAATTAATTTGATCTTTAGATGTTAGTTGGATATTTGTGTAAAACTTTGTGGAAGCGTTGAACCCTCCCGAGCAGCTATGCGTGTTTATATATCATGATGGAAACAACCTCTATCGTAGTTTACAAGCCACGGGTGCAACAAACCAGGCCGACCCCCCTAGATACATGGATCTATTCTTATCATATAGGGAAAAAAAACAGCTCTATGGTTTGTTGCACCACGTGATAAAACATATTACATATTTCACACTTTGGAAAACAAAATATTGTGATATAAGTCATATGTGATTTGGATACATACTGTTACAAAACTTGCAAATTTTTTATACAAGTAATAAGAAAGTATTATTATATTGATAAATAATAAACCATGGTTCGACTAGTGAACCACTCGAACCGGTGAACCCCAGTAGCCTGACCTAGGTTCAATCTCTGGTCCAGAATTTCGTACTATTGCTAGGAGCTAGGCGTCGCTCTTGTGATCCACTTGTTTGCGCCCAATGGCAGTCAGCCTATAGCGGCTCCTTCAGTGGCCGTGCATCTGCATGCTGCCCCGCTTCAACCCGTTCTTCACCTGGAATGGTACGATATCCTGGAATGGTACTAATAGTTCAGTCTAGCACTTTTCATTCATCAATTTGTGTACGTACAATGCATATCAGGGACATTGATAATTTAGTATTGAGCTATTTTACGGTACTCCATACTACCAATGAGTGGTATATAGTATAAACCTCCATAGATAAATGGTAGTTTAGTAATTTCACTTGGATAAAAATAAAATTAGAGATTGGAGGTGTAAAAATATATATGAAGGACCAAAGTGATTTTTAAAATATAACAATATTTCAATTACGCCATTAAGTTTTCCCAAAATACCTATATACTATACTACTTACTGTATACTACTGTACTATAGTTAAAATATCTAGTAGTACGTAATTAATCTCAACCATACCATCTTTTTATACTAGTACTTCCTCAACATTTTTTTAAAAAAGAACTTCTTAAACACTAGTATAGAATGGAGTACCGTAAAAAAAAGAACTCTCGGTATTTGCATGGATCGGCAAGTGTACAACGACTCAAAGGCATTTAATTAACCCAGCTAACACTACATCCCCCAGTCTTCTATATATGAATATATAGCTACCTGACCCTTCACACCGTCGACACAAGCAGGGACTAGCAAACGGCGAGATAGCCGGAGGATAGCTACATTTCCAGCAGCCTACAACCAAAATGTGTCAGCTAGGAATGAGAGGCACCAGAGAAACTTGCCCTTCCTTTTCTGTGGACTGGTGTTCGTTGGGTGCATGGGCTGTGGAGGTCGCCGGCGAAAGCCAAGTCTGGTTTCTAACAAGACGAAATGACGACGTCACGGGTGCCGCTTTCTTCCTTGAAGACACTTTGTCTTGCGGCTCCCATTTTCCTGGGGTAAAAAAAACCTTGTCGGGCCAGCTAGACGAAAGCTGGCAGCGACAATCGTCGCCTCCTCCTTGGAGGCGTTGATCTAGCGATACCGTCATTCATGCCCAGTGGCAGTCAACCTAGCAGCTCCTTAGTTGGCTCTGCATTTGCATGCTGCCGTCTTCACTCTTCAACCCGTTCTTGGCCGCAAGTCGGAGCTGCTTGGCTACGATGGGCGGCGGCAAACTTAGCTTGGCAACGATGAGTCGATGACCATGCGGTAGTTTGTGCTTCAGTCGTCTCGCATTTGTGGTCCATTTTAGTATAGTACTCTCTCTATTTCAAATTCCAGGTCACAGTTAATTTTTAAAATACAATTTTGACCATTCGTCTTATTCAAAAAATTAGTACAACCAAATAGAAATGTGAGTCGTACTTAAAGTACCTTTGATAATATAACAAGTCATAACGAAATAAATTATACTAATATAAATTTTTTGAATAGCACGAATGGTCAAATGTGCATTACAAAAGTCAATAGTGAACTATAATTTGGAACAGAGGGAGTAGTGTTTAGTGATATCCATGTCTTGAGTGAGTTTTAGTTGGTTCCCTCTGGTCGTGGCGATGTTGGTTTCGCCGGTTTGTCCTTGCTAAAAAAAAAACTGTGGAGAATGTTTAGTTCAGTTGCTACTTGCTAGTTGGGTCATTTATTTTCAACCAAGGTGGCTCAGCTAGCGTGCGACCAATCGGGTAGAGTATAGCTGAGTTATGTTGTTAGTCGGTTGCATCAACATGTTTATCCCAACAAAACATAATATATATAAGGGGTGCATTGCCATGCATGATGAATTCATTTGTTGAGTCCTAGAGCTGAGGGGCTTCCTAGGGCGAGTAGGGTAGCACCAGGTTCTACTCCTACCTTCTAAAAAAATTATCTCAAGGAACATATTTTTAACCCAGAACGTGCATTAGTTGATCAAGACATTCACCCTTTGATAGTAGCTATTTCATCACACACCAACAACTTGCACTGCACAGCATCAAGTTATAAACAATACACCGCTACTATTTTTCTAATATACGCAAGCGCCTCTCCTTCGCCGCAAGTGAGGAGTACGAAACTATGAGTATATATAGCTATATGATGGAGTTTTATTGTCTACACCCATTTGAGTGTGTGCTTGAGAATGAGAGACGTCGGACAAATTCGTTGTGCCAGAATTGATCATGGCCATTCAGCTCTGCATTGTGTTGCAATCGTCTACAACCACCCATTCGGTTAAAACTCCATATAGGTTTCGTCGGTCACAACTTGGAATTCAAAGTGTATAGTGCTCGAATAAAAGGATGTATTACATATAGTGCTCGGATGTCACCCCATATACATGAGCAGAGGTGCGCAAAGGTGGGTGTGGTGATTGAATGCCGTGAGATCGGTAATTGATGGGTACAGCAGCACGCCCTCACCATGCATGCATCTGAATTACATGAATTGCCAAATTGCAGGACCCTTTTATCGCATGAATGTGTGAGCATCTGTGTATGTACTTGTGTTTCGCAAAAAAAAGGAAACTAAGATTCATACCATTAACCACAAAAGTATTTCTTGTTAGAGTCCACACATATGGGTGTTTTGGTCATGTTTGCTAAAACTTGAGACCTCGAGGGTTTTTTTTTCCAAAAAGAAGCCTCCCATCCTGGCGGTTTCTAGCTTGTGGTTTGGTTAACTGGTAGCCACATATTACCATAACTAACCTTAGGCAAATTGTGGCAGCCACAAAAAGTGTGGCTAGCAAATATGGAGCCACAAAAAGTGTGACTAGTTGAAAAACTTTAGTAAAAAATATCTCTATGACGTACTGCTAAGAAATTTGGTATGATAGGTGGGGTATAGTGCTAAGAAAAAGTATAATGCATGATGAGGTTTAATGCTAAGAAATTTGGTGTAATGCATGGTGAGGTATGCTAAAAAAGTATAATGCATGGTGAGGTATAATGCATGCTAAAAAAAAGTATAATGCATGGTGAGGTATAATGCATGGTATATGCTAAAAAAGTATAATGCATGCTAAAAAAAAGTATAATGCATGGTGAGGTATAATGCATGATGAGGTATAATGCATGGTGAGGTATAATGCATGCTAAAAATGTATAATGTATGGTGAGGTATAATGCATGCTAAAAAAGTACAATGCACAAGGTATAATGCTAAAAAAGTATAATGCATGCTGAGGTATGCTAAAAAAGTATAATGCATGGTGAGGTATAATACCAGTATGCTAAAAAAGTATAATGCATGGTGAGGTATAATGCTAAGAAAAAGTATAATTCATGGTGAGGTATAATGCATGGTGAGGTATAATGCATGGTGAGGTATAATGCTAAGAAAAACTATAATGCACAAGGTGGGGTATAATGCTAAGAAAAAGTATAATGCTAAGAAAAATATCTCTATGTTAAGAAAAATATCTCTATGAAAAATATCTCTATGCTAAGAAAAGTATAATGCTAAGAAAAATATCTCTATGACGTACTGCTAAGAAAAAGTATAATGCTAAGAAATTTGGTGGGGTATAATGCAAAAAAAATATCTCTATGATAGGTGGGGTATAATGCTAAGAAATTTGGTATGCCATAGTTGCGGCATGAACCAAACGTACTGCGGCGAGCCTAATTTGTGGTGTGGCGTGTTATGGTCATGAACCAAACATGCCACAAGGTGTCGAATCACGGTCAGTGGTATATTATGTTCCAATCACATAATGAGGATACTCAAGTTTTAGGGGCTGCTTTCTGCAGAAATCAAGTTTAGGATTCCTTTTTCAAAGTGGACACTGATTTTAGTTTAATGTGATTTTTTGGCCTTTTGAATGTGTTTATCGAATGCCCGAGCTGAGCTAACGAGACAGAGACGAATCAGTTCCTAAAAAATAAATAGAAGAGTAGAACAGACCGTCCAGTTTGCCAGACCAGAAAATTTGCTGTACATTTATCTGCTCAATTTGTTTTTGAACAATCGTCTCAGTTCCATTTCCAGTCTCCAATGTGTAACTCTCCAGCCAAAATAGCAAGAGAAAGCAATGTGATTTTGACTGGATTTCTCCAGGGCCATCTGTTTGGCACATGTTGGAGCCAGTAGGGCAGTGCCTGGGTGCTTGGATATCACAAATTCACAACGTGCTTGGAGTCTCCTGGGTCGAGTTGGTTAATTAGCACCATGGATGGTGGGTTATATAGCCAATCCGAGTTAGTTCTACTCCTCCCTTCTAAAAAGTCGTTGAGGAGCTTGGATGCATTGATCAAGACATCCACTCTTTGGTAGCTAGCAGTTATTTCCTCACACCACACCAACTTGCACCGCACATACAGCATCAAGCTAAATAGTACTACACTCTATCTTCCCAATATATCTATATATACAGACGCCTCCCCTTCATCGCAAAAGATGAGTATGGGAATAGCTAGCATGCATTGCCTCGTAGAGTATTGGTGTCTAGTAGTCCTCGGTATTTTGAGTGTGCACGGGGAATGGGAGATGTCGGGAAAATTTGTTGCGCGAGGCTTGGCACTACCAGAATGGTGGAATTCTCCTAGTGTAGTAGTAAAACACTACCACTAGTCATAGCACATGAAAATTCTCACTAGAAGGCATTTAGTAGGGAAAGTTTATACTAAATTTTAAATGGCAAAACACTAGGAGAAACTCACATGACTAGGAGAAGTTTAAGATTCTGGTTGTGTGGCGATGGTTCTCCGTTCAATACTACAGTGTACATCGATCATCCATCCTCACCCACTTGGTTAAAACTCCATGTAGGCATGTGTAACAACATGTCCCATCACCACATTGCCATGCGGAACTGGCGAGTGTGCATGCCGAACGCACTGCCGAGGAGCGAGGTGGTGGGCATGAGCCCGTGACGCTGCCTAGAAGGACCGGCCGGAGGAACGGCTAGTGTGTCCAACCAGAGGATGATACTAAGCGGCTTCGCCAGCAATGCCCAAGCCGATCGTGCACAGGTATTATTGTCATCCCGATCCCCCGAAGGCCAGCGGTGGCGTGGAATTTGCTGAGTCCATGCGTGGGGCCTGGATTTTCATCATGTTTGTGCTAATCACTGCCGGGCGGTTCAGATTCAGCTGAGTATACTGGCTTAGTGATATTACTACTTTTCTAGTTTTCTGTTTCACTCGCACAAAATGGGATACTCAGGTGCAGGGGTTGTTTTCTGCACGACAACGAGCAGCTTTCATTATTCCACCTGCTATTCAATGGCGAGCTGGATGGAATCATGATGAAATGTTTTTGCTTCTATGTATCACTATAAACAAGAGTGAACAAATCAAGTCTAGGTTTTCTTTTTCAAGCAGGACACTCTGATTTTATTTTAATATGACTTTTGGCCAACATGGCTTAGTTTACCGAACGCCTGAGCTGAGCCTAATCAAGACACAAATCGGTTCTTAAACATACATAGAAGAGTAGAGCAGCCCAGTTTGCCAGATCAGAGAGATTTTCTATCCATATATCCCCAAGACTGTTAACAACTTAACATGTAGCTATTTACATGAAACAATAAAGAGAAGAAAAAGTGAAGACAAGCACTACAGCTACTTGCTAAATCTTACTATTACTAATTGGAGGATCCTTCTGAAGCCTTCACGTTAATCCTCACAAAACGCGCTAGAAAAAAAAAGATAAATCCTAAAAATTCTCACAATAATCAGAAACATCTAGCCATCCATCTGTAGACTCTAATCATCATAACCATTGGATCTATTGTATTTTCCAAAAAATTACCCATTTTTGCCATTATGAAAATAGCCTAAAATAACCCCCTAAATGTATAGGTAAATTACCCACCTCTGCCATTATGAAAAACAAAATAAAGTAACTCCCTAATATTCATATAAATTATCCACCAATGCCATTATAAAATAATTCACAATAACACCCTAAATTTGCATCTAAATCACCTACATTTGTCATTATTAAAAATCCAACATGTCATTATAAAAATATCTCAAAGTACACCAATATATGATTCTAAACTATATATGTGTTCCATTAATTGTTAATATAGAAAATATGTATTAACTTATGATGTGTATGCATGATGTGTATCACCATGTAGATCATATATAAATGTAAATGGAAACGATGAAAACACATATTTCATATTCAACACGTAACTCAAATTCTAAATTTGCATCGAAATTACCCATATATGTGATTAAAGTATACCAATATATAATTCTAAATTATTTAATTCTAAATTATTTAATTCTACCATTATTTAGTATAGAAGATGCTAACTTATTAAGGTATATACATGCAATGGTACATGATGAGTGTCATCATGTAGACTATGTATACATGTATGGAGGAAACAATGAGAATATCAATTCCATGCTAATCGTGTAGCTCAAATTTAAATTTCAATAAAACACATATAGAAGTGATATATAAAGTGGAAAAGATATTTAATCAACAAGAGAGAGCACAAAGTATTGTTATTATTATTTTATTATATATGGATTTATATTTTCATAAAATTTTAATACTCATGTCTTCTAAATTATTAGCCCGTGCGGAGCACGGGTTGATAGACTAGTATATGCTAATCTTTCAGAAGCTAGAGATAGCAACTTGTTGACTATGTCCCATCCTTTGAACCAACACATTTCCATAATGGCAAGGCCTTGCTATGGAGCTCAGGAACGCCATTTCAACTTCATCAAACGCCAGGTTTTCGGGTAGTGTTGATCGATCAACTTGTGTACGATGGATCGGAGGGCATTCAATTCTCTCTTTAGTACTTGCTTGGACCAGCAAGTGTACAATGAATTGGAGGCATTCAAGCTAATACGTACTTCATCACCCAGTCTTCTATGCATATAATGCCTACACTATCCTTCTCCACCATCGAAGCGAGTAGGGACTAGCAGACGACGGGAGCTGGAGGAACAGCTACAGCAATTACCAACAGCCTACCATCATGTGCTATCTAGGAATGAGAGGCACCGGGAAAATTTGCTCTGTCGATGGTGGAGTTAGCCGTTCATCAGCGTCTTCTAGGATGACCATCGACCATCACCGATTGGTCGAATGTTGTGCGACCTCATGAAGAGCCTGACTTTTGACATTGTCCCTCAGCATCAAGTGCCCATCCAAGTTCAAACTATTTACTGTTGGGTCATTGAGGCTGAGGGTGCCCGCTTTGGGTGACGAGGCATATGCACTCTTCTCAAAAGAAGAAGTTCGTCGGACCATCGGTGAGGCGTAACACGTCATGACGGAAAGTGCACGAACCTCTTCTGCTCTATAGATGATGTAAGGCGGAAACCGGAAAGAGTTGATATGGCTTTTTTTTTCTCCCTCTGCAGATGATGTGTGTGAACCTGAAAATTTGTATGATGCATGTTACCTTTATGAACTGTATATATCCTCAGTTTTTGGCTTTTTGCTGAATATTTCTGCATCTGAGTCATTGCCAAAAGGGGATCTTCAGATTTTTTTTTTAATTAAAAAGTTTCCGGCTTCTGCGAACCCACACAATTACAACCATGTTTTTACATTATTAAATGGTATGTAAACGATCAGAAAGAATTAAAAAGAAAAATTTATTATTGTTTCTCTCTATCCATTCTCGGAAAAGATGTCCGAAGTAACCTCCATTAAGCACTACTAGTTGTCAATATGTACTGATTGTTCTAATCGTGTGCATGATGAAGTAGCATCTGTCCCGATTTATACATCTTTTCAGTTTATGCACATGCCTTTTGTTTTATTTTGAGGTGTTTTGACAATTGAAATTTCTCCAGAGCCATGTTCTATCAATAAATATAGTGTGTGCTAGCAAGCCCTGTGATGACGCATAAAATAGGCGCATCAAGCAAACCCCTAGCCCTATAGGCCTAGAACCCTATCCAACTCAAACATTCAATCCATAGCTGCACCGGCGCAGCCACACAATTCTCCCGTCTTCCTCCTACCTCCCTGAGATCAATACGAGATCTTTCGTCCAATTAGTCACATCATATCCATGCCGTATGTACCTCGTCTCGAATTCAAGGTCGATGCTAATTAGCACTCTTGAGTTGTCAAAGCTATCCAGCAACGCAAGGAACAAACAAAAAAGCAACGATATCCAGAAAGTGTAGAAAATTATGCATGATCAACTATCAATTTAACTAGGGCCCTGTTTAGTTCGCCAACTTTTTTCATCGCTACAGTAAATTTGAATGTTTGATACTAATTAGGAGTATTAAATATAGATAATGACAAAACCCATTTCATAACCCCCAGGTGAAATTGTGAGACGAATCTATTAAGCCTAATTAGGCCATAATTAGACAATGTTGTGCTACAGTAAACAATCTCTAATGACGAATTAATTAGGCTTAATAGATTCATCTCGCGATTTCCTGTCCATCCGTGTAATTAGTTTTATAATTAGATCATATTTAGTCTTCCTAATCTTTGGTTTAAAATTGCTACAGTGAATTTCTCAAAGTTTTTCACCGATCTAAACAGGCCCTAGGAAGGATAGGCGAGAGTTTTCTTGTATTATCTACACTATCGAATCTCTTAGATAAGTATGAGAGGCTGAAGCATCTAGGCCATCTTAGATGGCGAGTTTTGGTGATAAATGACAATATCATCTATGTGACTAATGTTTCTTTTGAAGGATTAATTATATACATGCTAGTGTCACATAGAGTGTATGAAAGGAGACCCCTCAATAAGAATCGAATTGGGCTATTCATGAAGAGTAAGGACTTTTCTAGAACTAAGTGTCACAAGGAGATGGAGGACACTTAGTGTAGATAGGTTTTCTAGTTTTCTAGATGAACCGTACTATAAAAGGGGGTTTCTACGTTAGTAGCTTGATCAAAACTAGGTGATAATTTTGACTAAAACTATCGAAGCACACATCCCAAAACCTAGCCTAAAACTATCAATTTGACTAGGAAGGATAGGCGAGAATTTTCTTGTATTATCTATACTATCGAAGCTCTTAGGTAGGAATGGGAGGCACGAGGGAAACTGCTCTTTAAAAAGAGAGTGTTGGGAGTGTACAAAGAGAAGCTTTTAGAGTGTGTTTGGATGGCAGCCGCAACACGCTAAAGCTTGGCATGCCGCAATTTGTCAGCTGCCATTTGGTTCCTGGCTAACGTTAGGCATACCGCAAAACACTAGACACCTCAGTCGCAGCATGCTGCAGAAATCCACAGTTTCACACCAAGTTTGCCGCAGTTGCGGCACGCCCGAGCTTAACTAGCTTCGTTACTGAAACAATCCAAACAGGCCCTCCACGAATTTCATTCAATTAATTTTTCTTATACCTCTTTAGATCTTATCTGAATCAGAAGTTACAAAATTTATATGAGGAGGCAGGCGTGTGGGAGCCCAGAGTTTCCATAGTTATCGATGATTAGTTTCCTTTCAAGAAGTTTAGTTATCTACTTGTTTTATGTAATAACAACTATGTAAGAACCAGCTCTCTACCTTCCCTTAAATGAATTGTAGTGCTCCTCTTTAAGTTTCAAAAAAAATTATATGAGATGTTTATGTCTTTCATTTAACGCCTGACCACCGCGGCACAAATGTCTCGTACGTTTTATTCATCTATCTGTATATTGTACCGGAAATTCGGAATCTGAATGTTTTGGGTGATGATTCGTGTGAGACCCAACACCATGGTTTCTTGCGGAACTTTTGCAGAGCTGATCCATCGTCAAGCTGAAGCAAACATTTAAGGGAAAATGCAAAATGTACATGTTGCCTGTTCGATATCAATGTAAAATGTGCTATCATAGAATGCAGCATACGTGTTGATTGTTCTCTTAACGTGTTCACGTTGAGGTGTCCTGTGACCAGTTTTATTTGGTATAGTGTTTAATGGATTGGTATTGGCATTATTATATTTATTCAGAGGCAACATGTACTTTTTTAAAAGGACACGGGAAGGTTTCTGTCGTAGCACCATGGATGGATGGTGGGTTTTGTTAGTCAATGCGGGTCCTAAGAGACATTCATTCTTTGGTGCTAGCTGTTTCATCACACCCCACCAACTTGCACTGCACAACATCAAGCTATAAATAACACTACTATACATATATCTTTCCAATATACATCTCGTGTCTCCTCCATCGCAAGTGATGAGTAGGAATACCTATCATCACGGAGTTTCTCAATCCAGTCGTCCCTGGGAATGAGAGACGTCGGAGAAGTTTGTTGTGCTTCACTTGATCTTGGCCGCTCCACTACGGGAGCCGACACATTTGCCGTGTGCCAGGAGCACACGGCAAAGCCATATAAGCACACGGCAAACTATTTCCCGTGTGCAACACACGGCAAAAGGAACACGGCAAACAGGCGCCGGCAAAGGACTGTTTGCCGTGTGCCTTTCCTCGGGCACTCGGCAAACACTTTACCGTGTGCCCAATAAGACACACGGCAACATTTTTCTGCCTGACGGCCACTTAACGTTAACGGACCTGTTTGCCGTGTGCCCTGACGGCGTGGCACACGGCAAACACAGACCAGTTTGCCGTGTGCCGAGCCCAGGCACACGGCAAACACTGCCCTATTTGCCGTGTGCCATGGTAATTGCGCACGGCAAACGTGTGTCCAGGAATTCCAGAAAAGGCCTCTTTGCCGTGTGCTATTGTAAATGCACACGGCAAAGTGACCAGATTTCAAATTTTTTCTTCGTTTCTGCTCGTATATGGTACCCAAAACAGCACAAACAATTCACAATAAACATCACACGCATTTCATATATCACAATAGCAATGTCACAATAACCAGAAGCCACACGAGTCCACATAAGTCCATACAAAGTCCATATGAATCCATACGAGTCCATACAAAGCCGTACGAGTCCAAACAAAGCAAGTCACTGCTGCGGCGGCGGCGGCGGCGGCGGCTGATGCGGCGGCCACGTCATGTGAGACGGCCACTGAGCCTGAGGCGGCGGCCACTGAGGCGGCTGAGGCTGACTCCACTGAGGCTGAGGCGGCCACTGAGGCGACATGTCTGGATTGACTGGCCCATCATTGGATGCCGCCGATTGATTCTGCAAATAGGTGAAAAGATTACATTTTAACTTCATCCTAAGTTCTTAGTCATTGTAGTTGTCCTAAGGCATTAGTTCGAATTAAGTTTAGATTTATCCATCATTCAAAGATCTAAGTTAGGAGCATTCCAACTAAAGTCATTGTACTGTATCCTAAGTCATTGTAGCTTTATCCATCATTCAAAGTACTAAGTCGCTACGGGATAATTGAAACAACAAGATTGTCAAGTCACTCACAGGAGTAGGAGTAGCTGCCCGAAGTGGAGGTGGCGGTGAACTGAATTGTGGCGGCGAATGACCTATCGCCGCCCCCAAACTTTGCATGTACTGAAGCGCCTGCTCCAGTCTCAGGCGATCAGCCTCCTGCATCCGCTGATACTCTTGCTCCATCCTCTCTCGCTCGGCCTGCCACCTCGCCTCCATCTCCTGCTCCCGTGCTTTAAACTCTGCGTCCATCCGGGCCTACAATATTTGATCCAAGGGATAGAATACAAAGCAAGCATATGTAAAAATCAATGAACGTTGCGTAAAACATAAATAACCTGGAGTGCTTCCAACTGGGCCTGTGTAGAGGTTGGCCGTGGGCGTATGGCCGGGCTTGAGTCGGTGCTCCTACCTCGAATTTGCGGAAGTGTGGGAATACTGGCCGCGTCGAGTGAGCTGTCGGCAAGATAGTAGCGGCCATGCTTCTTGCCTCCTCCCACCCTCATGACGATTTCTCCATCAATGGGCTCCGTGCTCGGATCGAACTCCGGCCCATGGACCTCCCGTGCCATCTCGGTGTAATCAGTCAGGCGGCTGTGGATGGACGGATTGCTATACGCCTCTGGCGGGTCGTCCGGGTTGTAGGTGACATCGGACTTCGCCTTCCCCTTGTGGGCCAAAGCATATCCCTGGAGCTGGCTGCAAGGCAAGCCACCATGTGCCGCCGACTGCGAAAAAAGCAAGATGATTAGTAATTATACAGAATTAAGCATTCGAATAAATAAATAAATTCACGTACCCAGGCAGCCCTGTACTGGGTGAGGTGACGGTTGCCTTGATGGTGTGGTGCACCTGGCATCATCAAACGCCGCTGCCGGCAAGCATTGTGCATCTCCACCCAACCCTCCGCGCACCACTTGTCCACCATCATTTCCCAGCACACGACATTTGTGGCTAACCACCACGGAGGCACCTGCACGCGCGTCATCAAGTACATGGCATATAAGAAAATCAAATGGAGCGTACTGCATCTCAGAAATGTTGTATATTTACCGAAATGAATTCTTCCTGGGTCAGCCTCATGTTTCTTGCAACCTCTTTCTTGACCCGCTCTCCGTGTAATCCGCTGTATGTTATGATGGCCTGGATGCGCGCCTCATAATGCATATCCGCCACCAGCTTGTAACAGGCCGTGTTAGCCACCGCGACCGCCCTTGCAAGCGGTACTCCCTCCTCCAATCTGTAAAAATCCTGCACATATACGTGATGTCATTATTTCAATAAATGTCCGATGAATGTGATGTATTGAGGAATGTAGTGTGAGGAGGACTTACCCACAGTTCGTTCAACACCCGCTGCGCCTTGTTTGAAAATATCCGGCCTTCCCGATCGACTACATCGTCAGCGGCGATGTAGTGCTCCCACGACGACGCCGGCTGATCTTCGCCGGCAATCTGCATCACGCCAGGGAAGTGTAGCTTGCAGAGCAGCCCCAGAATGCCATTGGGAATGCGGTTGTGACCACGTGGACCGATACCTGGAGCGACGGTCATAAAGTTCCTGCACAAGTGATTAAGATAAATGATTAGTTCCAATTGTGATTTTTAACATATCAAAAGAAAAAGTTAATAACATATAATGTTAATTACCTTTTCTCGTCGGGTCGAATAATCGGCCGTCCCTCTGGAGGTATTGGTCGCTCCGGGAGCCTAGAGGGGCCTCGCAACCAGACACGAGGTATGGCGCCTGCCTCCGCCCCCTCGTGCTCCTCGTCCCCCTCCTGCTCCTCCGCCCCCTCCTGCTCCTCGTCCCCCTCCTGCTCCTCCGCCCCCTCCTGCTCCTCCTGCTCCTCCTCCTCCTCCTCACTAGGGCCGTGTGCCTCAGGCACCTCGTCCTCAGACGACGACGGGGAAGGTACAGGCGAGGGTGACCTCCTGCTCCTCCTGCTCCTCCCCCTCGTCCGTCGAGCCGTGCTGGAGTCCTCAACTGCTGCAAGCGCCGGTGAACTCGCTTGACCCTTCCCTTTTCCCTTCGCTCTCCCTCGAGTCGCCCGGGAGGATTCACCGCTCCCGCTACCTCTGCCGAGCACCTCCGAGAGCGACCTCATCATAGCTCTGCCGCCCCCCACCATCTTTGATCAATCACCTGCATTCGAAAAAAGTAATCCAATCAGTACATGTATTAGAAATTAATTATTACAACTAATAAATAAATTAGCACAACTAGTAACATAGCCAAAACATAGTATTACAGCTAGTAAATTAATTAGTACGAAACTTACATGTATTAGAAATACTCATCGTGATCGGGATTAGCTGGATCATATGTCTCATCATCGCTATCACGCGTGTCGTTACAATCAACACCATGCTCCAAAGGAGGTTCGTTGTCATCATCACTGTCATTGCCTAAATGTAATCGCTCAAGTAATTCTACGTCCTTCAAATTATGAACCTCATCCCCGGGATTAGCTGGATCATATGTCTCGTCATCGCTATTACTTTCATTGTCAACTTCCATTCTGATGGCTTCGGTTAAGTCTATCTCAAATCTCCCTTCTAGCCCATCTTCTTGAAAGAACTCACCGGCATATGTGTTTGGGTCTATGTTGTAGTCTTCGTTGTTTGGGACAGGTAGTTTACCGTGTGGCGATACCTTGTACACAACATCCCAACCCTTGAGACGCTCGTCGGTTTGGCATGGGTAAGAGAGATAATAGACTTGTGTGGCCTGTTGAGCCACAATATAAACGTCATCTCCTTTGTACATGGATGACTGTTGAATCTCGACTAGACCAACATTCGGGATCCGTCTCACAGCTTGAGGATCAAACCAATGGCATTTGAGTATGACAGGTTTCAGGGGAATGGAACCATGAAACGTGAGTTCGTATATTTCTTCGATTCTTCCATAGTACTCGAGCCCATCGTCTCCTGGGGTAAAAACTCCAGTATTTGTGGTTTTTCGATTGGGCCGACTCTGCTCATGCCTTGCTGTGTGAAAGCGATATCCATTCACGTCATAAGCGCCAAATGACTTGACCCTATAGGCACAGTCATTGGCAACCTGTCGCAACTCAGCACTCATAGACGTATCATTTTGGGCCTGCAAGTTCAAGTTCAAGTAGGATAGTAATGTCGTATTATTCGTACATACGAGCAACTTGTAATGTGATACTACGAACGAGCTAAATTGGGCATTACCTTCTGTTTGAACCAAGAAATGAAACCAGGTCTTCCATTTCCCGCACCATGTCTAAGAAGGCTCTCAGCTTCTTGCAGTGTAGGTGGCCTTGATGGACGCCAGAATTGCACATGAAATTCTCTGCACCAAAAAGGACCAATGGCTAAATGTTTGAACCAAGAAGAGGAAGTATTCGAATACTAAATGTTCATTGAGAACTTACTGTATGTACGGTTGGACTTCGGAAAGGTTGGTCAACACATATAGCATGATAGTGCGCCACTCTTCAAGATTCAAGGTCTTGATGGTCGCATCACTTGCACTTCCGAGTTGCCCGCGGAAAAGACTGAGATTCGATTCATCTTCCCCAGCATTGTAACGGGGGGTGGATTATGGACGCTCGGAAGGTTGTCAGCATAGTATTTTGATGTGAAGTTTGAGACCTCCTCCAGAATGTATGCCTCTGCAATGGAAGCTTCAATTTTGCATTTATTTTTACATTTAGTTCGAAGAACCTTTTGACATCTCTCAATTGAATAGCACTAACGGGCCTGCACGGGCCCCCCCATTCGTGCCTCGTACGGGAGGTGCAAAATCATATGCTCCATCGGATTGAAAAAGCCTGGTGGAAAGATCTTCTCCAACTTACAGAGCAACATAGGCGCCATTCTTTCCATTTCTTCAATCACTGTCAGAGATAACTCCTTAGCACAAAGCTGGCGAAAGAAAAAGCTCAACTCTGCTAGCACTTGCCAGACATGATCAGGGACATAGCCTCGAACCATCACCGGAAGAATCCGCTCGATCCATATGTGGTAGTCATGACTCTTAAGCCCGTTGATTCGCATAGTAGACAAGTTCACTCCTCTACTCAGATTCGCTGCGTACCCATCAGGGAACATTAAGCCTTGGAACCATACTAGTACTTCCCTCCTTTGGGCCGGGGTCAGACAGAAATTGGCCTTAGGCTTTTTCCATCTCTTGCCATCTTTGGGAGGCGGAATGTCAAACTTTGGTCTATTGCATAACATAGCTTGATCCACTCTAGCCTTAACGTTATCCTTTGTCTTATCAGGAATGTCCATGATTGAACCCCAGGATGCCTCGGCGACATTCTTTTCGGTGTGCATCATATCAATGTTATGTGGAAGAAGAAGGTCTTGCATATATGGGAGCCTCCACAAACCACACTTTTGCGCCCAGGCATGTTGCTCGCCATATCCCACAAAACCACCACCTTGTTCATTGACATCATATCAATGTTATGTGGAAGAAGAAGGTCTTGCATATATGGGAGCCTCCACAAACCACACTTTTGCGCCCAGGCATGTTGCTCGCCATATCCCACAAAACCACCACCTTGTTCATTGATCACGAGAGCGTCTAACTGAGCACGAACCTCGGCACCTGTCATAATGTGCGGTGGAGGATCTTTAACTTCGACACCTTTCGTAAAGTTCTTCTTATCTCGTCTGAATGGATGCTCCAGAGGGAGGAATTGTCGATGTTTGTCGAAGGAAGAATACTTGCCACCCTTCCTCAACCAAATGAACCTCAGAGCTGCCTTGCATATTGGGCAAGGAAACTTCCTGTGGACGCACCAGCCGCAGAATATCCCATACGCCGGCATGTCATGCAGCAAGTAATGATACCAAACATACATCCTGAAGTTTGTCTTTGTAGCTCGGTCGTATGTCCAAACCCCTTCATTCCAAGCATCGATCAAATCATCAATCAAAGGCTCCATGTAAATACTCATATTATTCCCCGGGTGTTCAGGAATTATCAACGACAAGAATATGTTCTGTCGTTGAAAGATAACGCCGGGGGGGGGGAGATTGAGGGGGATAACAAACACGGGCCAACAAGTGTAAGAGGCAGCCGACATTCCATAAGGATTGAACCCATCTGTCGCTAGGGCAACACGTACATTACGAGCTTCATTAGCTTTATCACGATGAATCCCATCAAAATGGGTCCATGATTCAGCATCGGATGGATGTACAAGCTTCTCAGGTTTGTACCGAGTTCCCTTTTTGTGCCATGTCATCTGTTTCGCAGATTCCTCGGTCATGTAAAGCCTTTGGATCCTCGGTATGAACGGAAGGTACCGTAGGATTTTCACGGGGACCGCGAGCTGCCTCTTCTGACCATCACCAGAATCTACCTCCACGAACCTAGAGGATTTACACTTTGGACAGTACTTTGCTTCCGCATGTTCTTTCCTAAATAAGATGCATCCATTGGGACAAACATGTATCATCTCATATGGCATCTTAAGTGCACGAAGAAGTTTTTGCGCCTCATACATATTCTTTGGCAAAATGTGACCTTCCGGAACCAGGCTGCCAAAAACTGTCATCATAACATCGAAGGCGTCTCGACTCAGAGCAAACTGGGACTTCACGGCCATTAGACGCGCAATGGCATCCAATTGCGAAACCTTGGTATGCCCATGAAGGGGTTGCTGTGCTGCAGCCAGCATGTCATAATACGCCTTCGCGGTTGGCTCCGGCTCATCCTCCCTACGTCCTTCATCAAAATGTGCTTCATGAAAGTCATCTAACATTTCTACTACCCCGGCATCAGAATCATGTTCCTCAATGCGTTGTCTCACGACCTCGTCTCTCGTACGACTGCCTTCACCATGGAAGGTCCATCGGGTATAGTCTCTCGTAAATCCATAATTGCAAAGATGTTGTGTCATGCCTTCCTTTGTTTGTCGACGCGTGTTCCCGCATTTGCTGCAAGGACACCAAGTGGTCTTGCCTCCTTTAAGCTTTGCAAATGCTCGATCCAAGAAAGACTCGGTCTTTTGAATCCAATCCACAGTCAAGTCACCCCCACGTTTCCAGCCCGTATACATCCAAGCACGTTCATCCATCTTCTATCATATCAGCGAGCAATGTAAAAGTCATTTTCATCTACATGATCTCTATAGTTTCTAATGGGTCAAGATAGGTCCTAATCCCACCCAATGATGCGTAGCGGGGGTAGGTTTCCATGGTCTACTCCGATGTGAGACAGAATTTCGGCAGCACCTCCCCGTTGTTCTCCAAATACACGTCCCAGCTGGGAGATTGTGTATCCGAAGAACAACGGGGAGGTGCTGCCGAAATTCTGTCCCAGATCGGAGTAGACCATGGAAACCTACCCCCGCCACGCATCCTCAGGCCGTCCAAATAACGTGGACAATTCGAAACAGATACGGCCATAGATATGCACAGTGCTACATATTTCCAACCGTATCTCTTTCGAACGGGAGACGCCTAACTGGGTTACGTGATCTACGAACAAGATACGCGGGCGGGATCATGGTTCTTACGGTGGGTCGACGGTGTAGGCGTGGCCGGCGTGGTGTGGACTTGCGAGTCTGGTCGGCTACGGCTCCGGCTCCTCGTCGAAGAGGTCGGCGGTGTAGACGTGGCAGGCGAAAAGGTTGCAATAGCCTCTCCTGCAAAATGTGATTTCATTTAGATATTGGGACATCCCCATTAACCAATTATTGGGAAATACTTATTGGGGAACACCCATCCACATCATTGTGCTGCATGGGCACATGCACGTGCACCTAACCAAACACGCCTCACCTAAATTCCATCTAAGCCTTCTGCTACCCACTGAAAATGAAATCATAAAACTGCAAGAGAACATCCAATCAGCTCCGCGAACTAGCAGTGAGTAAGAAGTGTTTTCTTATGACTGAGACATGAGAACAGCAGCATAACATAAGTTAGTAATAAGTAGCGGTGGTTAGCATGTTTTCATGATTTTTTCGCTAACCCACAACACAATGCGCAATTAAAAGAAATAACAAAGCAAGCAAACCACGTAGCCAAGAATATGCCATCTGACATCGTGTCATTCATCCTAATTTGGTGATCTTCCTAGTTTTTGTACTCAACTATGGAAGTGTGTTCTATCACATGTTTCAGCAAGGCAGTGCATGCTATTGACCACGATAAGCTTTCATTCATATCCTTTGTAATTTCGACGATCTTTATCTTTCATAGTCTTTTCTAGCCAATTATTTGATTTGCCAAGCTATTACCAGTTACCAGCTTGTCAATTTCCCTAAAAAACTAGAGCACAGCTTTGAACCATCAGTTCGCATGTTGGACTGTTATGACCTATGGGAGTCAGTACCTTCCATTACTGACTGCCAATGTAAAGAACAACTAGTAAAACATCTGCTCTCGTACCAGAACGATCATGTGAATAATCTAGAAGTAATTTTAGAATCAGCGATGGAATGTTTACTGTTATGTTGACAACAAAGCACCAAACATTCAATCAAATGAATAAACATTGGTACTGGAAAGATACCACATCATACACTCGTTCAGAAATACAAAATCAGTGTATACGAAGTGATTATATCAATCCATGCCTACGAATAGGAGAGCACGGGTTCTTACAGTGGCGGGCAGGGGCAGCGCCGGGGCCCTGGACAGGGGCAGCGGCTGTCCGGCGAGAGCGGAGGGGTGGACGCGGGCCGGCGCGGGCCGCCGAGGGCGCCGCGGCACTAGCCGGCGCAGCACTGGCCGGCACAGCCAGGGGTGGAGGGGCGCGGCCGCGGCACAGGGCCCCGCGGCGCGGGCGCGGACGCCGCGTCCTCGTCGTTCGTCACCGTGCCGCCGTCGGTGGTGGGCTCGTGCGTAGCCGAGACCGAGGTGAGCGGCACGGCAGGCAGCGGTGGCGCCGAGGGTAGTGGTGGTGGTCCGGCGGTCACGCTGGAGCAGATGATCCTGCAGCTGGACCTGGAGGAGGAGGCGGCGAGGAAGGCGCGGCGCGCGGCGGCGGGGCCGGACGGGGTGGAGGGGTGGTGCCCGCGGCGGATGTCGTGCGTGGATGGCGGCGGTGGCGGCGGCCCGGCGGACCACGTGCTCCGGTCGGCGGGGCGGCGTGGCGGGGCGGGGTGGAGGAGCGGCGGCGCGTCGGCACGGCGGCGCTTGTGTGCGGTGTGTGTCGTGTGTGTATGCAAGCGTGTGTCGTGCGGCCGACAGCGACGAGTGGATAACGGCCTCATGTTTGCCGTGTGCCAGATCGGCGGCACACGGTAAACGTGGCTTGTTTGCCGTGTGCCGCCGATGTGGCACACGGCAAACGTTTTTTCTTTTTTTTAATTTTAACTAGCTGCTCCATAATTGATTAAGTTTTTATCGTTTGCATATCTTAGTATAATTGTTCACATTAACAAAGTGACTCCATAATTCATGTTGGCTGATTATAAGCAAAAAAAAACTATTATTTCATGTGTTTCAAGGTCAAATTCAATTTATATCAAATAAATTGTTTCCATAACGTCTTTAAGTTAATTTGATATAATGTACCTTGCATACCTTGCTAAAGTCACTCCACAATACATGTTTGATGATTCTATGAAAAAAAAATCATTATTTTATGCAGTTAGATTGCTCACATTCACTAAATACCACACATTCCATATTTTTTACATGAAAAAGAAAATAAGAATTATCAAACGGATCTAAAAAATAACCAAATTTTGGAATTAAACAATCTAAGTTGTGTGTTGAATATGCAAAAAGTTTTGAAGTGAAACCACAATTCTACCGTCACTTTGCTTCAAAATCATAACAGCTCTTTCTCAACTCTATGGATCAACTCTGGAGATGCTTCGATTTGTAAAGAGCGTGCATGACAAGTTGTGTGAAACCTTCTCAAATTTTTACCACAGCCTCTACGTATGAAATCATGATATCAGAACAAATTTTATGATTTTTAGAGTTTGTTTGCTTTTTATAAAATTTTAAAACGATTCGGCCACACGTTCCTGGTCAAGGTTCATGAGCAACTTATTCAAAATGCCATTACATTTCATGGATACAGCATCATATTGGACTCAACACCGTGAATATCATTTTTCAAATCATTATAATCCAAGTTTGAATACACTTGCAGTTCAAATTAGCATTATCGGCAAAAAATCAATCTAAAGAAATTAAATGCCTAAATATAGCAAATGGACCGAGAAACACACTAAAATTTAACATAGACAACCACGTGAAGTAAGTGGTTAGAAGAAAAAGTTGGGAGGGCTAAATCAATTTTTTCAAAAAACATTTGCCGTGTGCCACAAAGTTTGCCGTGTGCATACTGGAAAAGCACACGGCAAAATATCAGTTTTGCCGAGTGTCCCTTCAGGCACACGGCAAACACTCACGGACCTGCGACGGCCGTCACCGGAGCCAGCTTTTGCCGTGTGCCTGACGTTAGGCACACGGCAAACGTCGAATCTTTGCCGTGTGTATTTTTTTACCGTGTGTTCCTCTAAAATGCACACGGCAAATACGAAGTTTGCCGTGTGTTTTTTGTTTGCCGTGGGTTTTATTTTCGGCACACGGTAAAAGTTAAGTTTGCCGTGTGCCCGACAAATAGCACACGGCAAACATGCTTGCACACGGCAAATACATGTTTTCCGGTAGTGCTCAGTACTCGACCCAGCATCTATCCTCAGCCGTCGGATTGAAACTACATGTATGCGTGTGTAATGACAAACGGCATGTCCCGTCACCGCATCGCCTCGTGGACCCGGCGAGTGTGTATGCCGAGCGCACTGCCGCGAGGAACGACGAAATTTATGGTTACAGCAACACGCACTTGATCGTCATCCTTCCTGAAGTTACGTAAAACTTCTGTTCCTCAAGTTACCAAACTATACTGTTTGCTGAATTTGCCATACCTGTTCTTAGATCATCGTGTAACCAGAAGGTGTTGTTGAGTCCATGCGTGGGGATTCTGGTCATGTTAGTTTGGCAAAACTTGGGACCTAGCTCGAGGTTTAAGCCGCCGATTTTTGTGCTAAATCGTGGCCGCGGGGCTCAGATTAGTTCTCTGTTTTTCTCGCAAAATGAGGATACTGAGGTGCAGGTGCAGGGGTTGTTGCTTTTTGCACAACAACGAGCAGTTTTCATTGTTTCAGTTTTCACCTGCTATTCAATGGGGAGCTGATGGAATCATGATGAAATGTTTTGCTTCTATGTATCACTATAAACAAGAATGAACAATTCTAGGTTTCTTTTTTCAAACTGGACACTGATTTCGTTTAATTGATTTTTGGCCTTCATGAATTAGTTTATCGAACGCTCGAGGTGAGCTAATCAAGACATACAAATTGGTTCTTAAAAATACAAAGAGTAGAGCAGCCCAGTTTGCCATATCAGAGAAGTTTCTATCCATATATCTGCTAGCTTCATTTGTTTTTGAACAATCATCTCAGTTCCATTTGCAGTCTCCGAGACTTAAACATGTAAAGTATTTACATGAAACAATAAATAGAAGAAAAAGCAAAGACAAGCTCTACAGCTGCTTGCTAAATATATGCTAATCTTTCAGAAGCTGGAGATAGCAACTTGCTGACTATGTCCCATGCTTTGAACCAACACATTTCCATAGTGCAAGGCCTTGCTATGGAGCTCAGGAACGCCCTTTCAACATCATCAGACGCCTCTCTCCTAAGCAAATACATGGCGTACTCCATCACTTTGGCGTCACAGGGCAGGGTGATCCTGCCTTCATCACCGCCGAACCCAAACTCCTCTTGAGACAAGCTCAGAAGCTCGCTGAGGATTGCCGTGTTGAGGTACGGCAGTGGGACCTCGAATCGCCTCCCGTCCGCTGAGTACACCACGCAGTGGCCCTTGCCAGCCACTGACGAAGTGCTGCATGATGAGCCGTCAGTCTCTTCAGCCGGTGTCGACGTGAGCCTCCTCCTCGCGAGAGCCGCCATTCTTTGCCACTTCCTTGCCATCTGAGCAAGTCTCTTGGCACTGATCATGGCTGGTGGCTGCTTCAGTCTCCTCTTTTTTTTTTGTCTAGAAGTTCAGAGAACCTTGGTACCAGGTGTTGTTGAGAAAGTTGTAATGCTTGGTTTGCTGGTGGACTGGTGAAGTGTTGGTGTTAAGACGATGGATTTATAGGTGAGGGAAAGAAGCAGCATGCGGTTGAGGTACGGCTATCTGTTCAGGCTGGCAAGGAGACATGGTCATGACCTCAGAACATGCAGTGTTGCAAGAGAAAGCGATGTGATTTTGACTTGATTTCTCCTGGGCCATCTGTTTGGCACTTGTTGGAGCCACTAGTAGCAGTGTCTGGGTGCTTGGGTATCATGATGTGCTGCCATACTGACTGGTTCTGTCCAAGAAGCATGGCTCATGAAGACCACATGTAAAATGGGCCCAAGGTGTTGCCGTGTCAGGACCAATCCTGTCTGTTACTCCCACATGCAGATATCAAGCATTTTAGGTGATTTGTATGCCCTATTTAATCATCTGAATCTTATCCTTATTGTGCTATATAGTCTGACAGTTGTCTGTGCCCATAACACATTGTATTAAGGAAGGCACACAAGTTGCTCGACAGCTTCATCTCACTTCAATTGGCGGTCCGTTGGATTACTGGCATCTCATGTGATTTCCATTGTCCATTCCAACGCTGCTTCTTACAGGGCCTCCACGATTACAACTAGGCAAATAGCTGATAATCATAGGCATGGTCATGGCCCAGCCCTACATATCACGTGGCCAAGATCTGATTGCTCAACAGCTCACTGAACTAGTGTGCCCCTCTCACTTTACTTTGGTCCCAGATCCTAGTTGACATTGGGTCCTTGTGCCGCTTCCCCTGCAAACCGCTCAGCATGACTGCATAGGCGGTGCCCAATACAAGTCTGCAGTATTGACAGGCTCCAGCACATGCTAAACATTTGGCCCCTTCAATGTCTTCAAAATGCATGCGATCATGGCCTTGTCCCCTGCCAATCATCCCACCTGACTGGTCTCCCTGCTCTTTCCTTCAGCTATATATATTCGGGGTCAAGTCTCCTCCAAGCACCATCACTACCAGCTTCACAAACAAAGCATTGCAAGATCAAATAAGAGCTCCTCAGTTTGCAGTCAGAGAGAAAGAAAGGAAGAACTGACCATGATCAGTGCCAAGAGGGTTGCTCAGCTGGCCAAGAAGTGGCAAAGGATGGCAGTGTTGGGGAGAAAGCGGCTCTCCTGGAGGGCAGCAAAGGTAGCCGATGAGTGCTGCACCTCTTTTGCAGGCAAGGGCAACTTTGTTGTGTACACGGTCGATGGGAGGCGGTTCGAGGTGCCATTGCCGTACCTTAGCAAGACTGTCTTCACAGAGCTCTTGCGGATGTCCCACGAGGAGTTGGCTTCATGAGTGATGGGCGTATCACACTCCCTTGTGATGCCGCCATCATGGAGTACGCAATGCGCCTGCTTAGAAGAAGTGCCTCTGCTGAGATAGAGAGGGCATTCTTGAGCATGATGGCAGTGCTATGCCACTAGGCATGTTGTGCATCACCATCAGTAGGAAGTAGTCAGAAGGTTGCTGTTTGCAGCTTGTAACTGTACATAAAGTAGTTCATCATAGGTTGTAGGAAAAAAGAGGAATCTCTGCGGAGCCATTTGATCCTGTGAGCAATCAAGGAATGTGGCAAGTTAGCCAGTTAGAGCCATTATTCTTATTCTTTGCAATTAAATATGCCTCATTTTACTGATAAATAATTAATAACATTTTAAGAATTAAATAATGAGGCAACAAGTTTGTTCCGCAAGATATTATGCCTTGAAATAAAAAATTTACTGCACATGGCACTGAGCAACAACTGTCATTCCCATTTCTGCTGAACCAAACCATGTCGATGCCATTGCCTAGGTGAAATGATAATTGGAAAAGGGAGTTAAGCTTTGAACAAAAGACAGTGCAAGGTGTTTAACCAAAGATGAGACTTGGCTCAAACCATAAAAAATGCAAACGCTCAGCACATTTTTGCTTTGCAGATTTATTTCTCTGCAAAGCAATTGATATCTTGAAAATCCAAGTAAATACCCTGGGAACAAATAGTCTTGAATGCAATATATATTACTGCAGCTGAAGTAGGAGAGCAGTCTGGATGGATTTATATCCAGGGTCTGAACTTTCCAGCAAAAGCTAGTATGCCATGTGAGCGAAAATTGGCTGTAGGCCCATTGGACAATGCATGCAGCTACCACAAAACAGATGTCACATGCAGTGCTAGAAATCATGCAGACCATTGGTAGAGATTGATATGGAACAGCTGACCAAGTTGCATGATTTGCAGCAATCAGAGCACTGCTCACCAGCACCTAGCATGCAACTGCAAGTACAGAGTACACACATAAAAGCAGTGAACTGAACTTTGCTGCCTGGGAATTAAGTCTCCTGACTCTCAGACCATGCCCCCATGGAGTCATTGACGTCTCTTCAGCTAATCGCAATCAAGAAAAAAATTAGGGCCCCAAATCATTCAGAGAGCTTATTCAGACTTGAGACAAGACACTGAAACAGAAAGGAGTACCTCAATAAAATTGAGGTCCATTAGTGTACCTTAGCTCATTTGTCTTCAGTGAGTTGGTGAGGATGGCTGGGGAGGAATTTCGCTTCACAACTGATAGCAGCATCACTCTGCCTTGTGATGGAGCTATGGTGGAGTATATGATATGCTTGCTCCAAACCCAAAGGAATGCATCAGAGGAAGTTGAGAAGGCATTCTTGAGCTCTAGTGACGCCTAGCCAGCATCCAAGCTATACAATGCCACTGCCCACTGGTGACATTGCATCAGCTATTTGCAGTTTGTAGCTCCTGATGAACAATGCAAATTTTACAGCTATTTAGTGCAATATACAGTGTACCATTGTATGTGAAGTACTCTGGCACAGAAAGATCACATAAGAAAATAAAGAAATTTTACAATCTCTAAATCTTAATGAATTGGTAGTCATCATTCCTTGCTGCCACATTATAATCTAGCAGATTTGGCAAAACAACACCTAGAGACAAAATGTGGTCTTATTTTGCATTGTTTTTCTTTGAAAACTATATTCAATTTGCAAACAATAATAGTGGCTACATTCCATAACTAAGAACAGTCACATATTAGCACACATATCGAATTATTAGAAAGGTTTGAGTAACATACATGCTTCAAACAGAAAATGCAATGTCATATGTAACAGTTTCAGAGTTTCTTATTAAAGAAACAAGTGTGCGTGTTGTAAGGATGTTGGTCGGAATCATAAGTACCAAGGGCAGATGAATAACTGAAACTCTACAGAGAGGCTTGGGGACTTGGGTTCCAGGAAAAAGCTCAAGTCAATTTTCCCAGCTAGGGGCTTGGTACGCCAACATTGAGAATGGCATTGTGAAACAATTAAACCAGCCATCCAATTTTTATAGGCTGTGGCTGTGCCTTCTGCTTAACTGTGCAAGCGAACAAGTAATCCAAATAAGTTTGTCAGGTGTGGAATTCTCACCAGAGCGAGGCGTGAAGGAGCGCTCCATCCGACGACCGCCGCGCGAAGCATGCAAGCGCCGCACCCGACGCCGCCGCCCACCGGCAAGCAGTCAACTAAAGGCGCTGCAGGGTCAATGGCACGCGAGGAACCAGCACGCGGGAGCGGCCACTCCCACCTCCGCCCTCGCGGTCGCAGGTCGGGGGCTCGCTGTAGGATGCCCTCGCCGTCGCCAAGCACGCCGCGGCCGCGCCGGGCTCCTCAGACGCGTTCTATGCCGGCGCTCGGTACCTAGACAACATCCTTCGGCACCGCTATCGGAACGGTGCCTCGCGGCTCTGGAAGCCCCAGGGTGGCCTCGCAGAGGTCGTCGTCGAGCGGATCTTGCTCGCGACGCGCCGCGAATCGTGGCGAGGGGCGGCGACATTTTTACAGAAAATACTTTCATAAAACTCTCTGAAATATTTTCATTCTGAAATGGGTCACAATTAATAATCGCGATTTAAGTGCGACATTTAAGGGCGATCCATATATTTTCATAAGACAAATATTTTCTGTAAGACAATTAATAATCACTCTGAAATTATTAAATGTCGCCCTTACAGAAAATACTATAAGACAAATATTTTCATAAAACTCTCTGAAATGGGTCCCAATTAATAATCGAGATCCACATATTTTCACAAAACCCCCTTAAATGGATCGCGCGATTAATAATCGCGATTCAACTTTTCTCATAAACCCCCTTGTCTCGGTCTTCCTCCTCCCGCTTGCTCTGCTCGTCTTCCTTGCCGTTGCCGCCGCCATTCGTGACGCGACGCCGAAGAGCTGGTTCCCCAAACCACCCGCTTTTCATCGCCTCTTCCTTCCAATTCTCTGGTTCCGCCTTCACATGGTCTCCTTCATCGTCGGCCACTGACTCGGTCTCCTTCGTCCTCCACAAGATAAGGAGTACACCATGGAGCTTTCCCGTTGCAGCCTCTGGGCTCATACATCCATAGCGTCCTGAGTTCAACATCATTATGATTGCTGCACATTGGCAGTTCGACACAGTTCAGTGAGCCCGTCATCTGTTGCTTCCTACGCTATTGCTTCGATTCCATTCATGCAGCGAATTTGCAGCCGTGTGATACAGTGATGAAATACAGTTGTTCTATCTGAAATATTCAGGTTTGTTGAACAAACTGTTCAGAGTTTTGCAGTAGAAGTGTAGAACAGCCCAGTTTGTTAGATCGTCAGAGAACCCGCACCATTTCTTTTCCAACAATCATCTCTATTCTATTTCCAATCTCCAAATGTAACTATTTACATACATCATGCTAGAGCTAGAAGGAGAAGACAAGCTAAATGCTTATCTTCAGAAGCTAGAAACAGCAACGTGCTGTCCCATGGATTGCGCCAAGGCACTTCTTCCGTAGTGGCATGGCCTCGCTATGGAGCTCAGGAAAGCCGCCTCGATCTCTTCTGATGCATTTCTCCGAACCAAGCACATGACGTACTCCACGACCGCAGCTTCACAGGGCAGTGTGATCCTGCCGTCATCGCCGGCGAAACCGAACTCCTCTTCTGACAGGCTCAGGAGCTCGCCGAAGATCGCCGTTCCGAGGTACGCCAGCGGAACCTCGAACCGCCTGCCGTCGGCCGAGTACACGACGCAGTGACCCTTGCCGGCCACCGACGAAGTGCTGCACGGTGTCCCTTCGGTTTCTTTCGCCGGCGTCGATGTGATCCGCTTCCTCGCGAGGGCCGCCATTCGCTGCCACTTCTTCGCCATTTGAACAAGTCTCTTGGCACTGACCATGGTTGCTTCTCCTGCCCTTTTTTTTTCTGCTCAAGATTCAGGGAGAACTTCTGTTTGTATCGGGTGGTGTTCAGCTGCTTGGTGCTTGGTTAGTGCTTTGGCTTGCTGATGGACTGATGAAGTGCTGGTGCTAAGCTGATGGATTTATAGGTGAGGGGGGGAAGGATAATGCCGTTGAGGTGCAGCTATCGATTCAGGCTGGCAAGGGACAAGCCCACGAGCTCTGAACATGCAGTGTTGCAAAAGAAAGCAATGTGATTTTGATTGGATTTCTCCGGGGCCATCTGTGGTGCCACTTGTTGGAGGCTTGGAGCCACTAGCACTCTAGCAGCATTGTTTGGGTGCTTCAAGCCTTCAATACCACAAATGTACTCACATACGGACCTCTCAAGAAGCATGTGGTCTCCATGAGGATATCAGTGAGATATCAGGCTTTTTTTGTGTCCTTTTTGAGTATCTGAATTGAGCCCTCAGATTATCATTTGAGAGTCATAGTCTCACAAGTGTTCAGCTGTCCAAGCAACTTGCTCGACAGCTTCATATCTTCAATTGGCATGGTGGTCCGTTGGATCACCGGCATGAGAGCTCCATTTCGTGGATTCTTCTCATATGGACTTACATAAATTGCAGCATTTTTTACATTTTAGCAAATAAAATCGTCGATAGATTTGTTGAGGCCCACTGTTTGTGTGCATGTCGCTGTCGTTGCAGTACTGGTCTCTATACACGTTATTTGGTTTCAGCTCAGGCAGACTACTGCTCCGGTGTCCCCTTTCCAGTGATCTATCTTCTATGGCACACAGTTTGCAACCTGCCGTCTGCCTCATCATGTTTGCATCTAGTGCGTCGAGGGTGTGGGACCTGCATGATCGTACTTGGATAAGATTTGGCGTTTCAAGTCAACAATTTTGATTGTGTTTTAGCCAAGATCGGGTGCGTAGTGATTCAGTTTCAGCAAAATCTACTTTCTGGTGATAAGAATCTGCTTCGTTGTTCGCATCTCAAAATGAGGATATCCATTTTACAATGACATCTTGGCACAATGATTGGCATGATTTCCACCGAACAACGCTTGTGTGAACCCTTTACTTTTATAGTTTTAGAAATCGATTTTAGTACAATGCCAGAGATAACATTGTAGTCAGTTCTTGAAGAAAAGAAAACAGAGAGTAGAACACATTTCGACCAGAGTTCAGAGAACTTAATTTTCCAGTGCTTGGTAAACAATCATCTTCTTTCCATATCCAATCTCCCACAAGCAACTATTTACAATTTTACATCATGAAATAACTGAAAGCAGAGAAGAGGGGGGAAAAACTAGTTCTAGCTGTTCAGTGTTAATCTTCAGAAGCTAGTAACAGCAGAGTCCATGGGCTGTGTCAAGCTATTTCCACAGTGGCAAGGCCTCGCCATGGAGCTCAGGAACACCCTTTCAACATCTTCAGAGGTCTCTCTCCTAAGCAAGCACATCACATACTCCACCATCACTGCATCGCAGGGCAGCATGATCTTGCCATCGTCGCCTGCAAACCCAAACTCCTCCTGCGACATTCTCAGTAGTTCGCCAAAGACGGTAGAGCTGAGGTACGCCAGTGGGACCTCAAACCGCCTGCCATCAGCTGAGTACACGACGCAGTGGCCCTTGCCAGCCACTGACGACGTGCTGCAGGACGATCCCTCGGTCTCTTTCGACGGAGGGGGCATGAGCCTCTTCCTCGCAAGAGCGGCCATTCTTTGCCACTTTCTTGCCATCTGAGCAAGTCTCTTGGCACTGATCATGGCTGCTTCGGCCTCCTCCTTTTGTCTGAAAAGTTCAGAGAAGCTCAACTTGTGCCAGGGGTGATGTGCAGCTACCAGATGTGGTGCTTAGCTTGGTGATGGACTGATGAAGTGTTGGTGCTAAGATGATGGATTTATAGGGGAGGGTCGGAGGGAAAACAGAAGCACGCGGTTCAAGAGAAGCTAATAGCTCAAGCTGGCAGGGGACAAGACCATGACTTCAGAACATGCAATGTTGCAGGAAAAAGCAGTGTGATATTGATTAGATTTCTCTGGGGCCATTGGTTTGGCACTTGCTGAAACCAATAGTTTCTGTGCTTAGCCCCTCTAGGTTATCACAATAAGCTGCCATGCAGACTTGTCCTGCAGTCAAGCATGCATCATGAGGACCACATGAACATTGGGTCCAACCTGTCTGAGCCTGTTCTGCCTGTGATTCAGCAATGTATCAAATCATTTTTGGTGATTAGTATGTTGAAGATCTGAACTTCTGACTTGGTACTTCAGATTGAGATATACAGTCAGAGAGTTGCTCATGCCCATGACACATTGTACTTGACCGACCAGATTAAATGTGTTCAACAGGTGCAAACAACTTGGTCGACAACTTCATAACACTTAAGTTGGCGGTCTGTTGGATTACAAGCATCTCATCTGAAGTCCATTTCCTTGCTTTTTTCCTCTTAAATTTCCTTGTAAGCCTACAAGTTGGCAAACGATTGAAAGTCATCAGGGAAATCTGGGTACAGCCGTACAGGCCCAGTAGAGGACACTCCTTTTTTTCTTTTTGGGCAGCTGCTGACTGACTGACTGTCAAGCCACGGTTTGTGTGCGCGCCCTAATCTTTCTGATTATATTTGCACTCTTGCAGCATGTCACCTGATTAAAGCATCCAATCCATATTTCCTTGTCTGCATTTTTGCTTGTGGGTAGTGCCTGGTATTAAATCTTAACAAAAACAGCTGAAACCTCATCATCCAGCTTTGAAATAGACCCCAAACATACTGGCTACTGCATCCATGAGCAATATACCACTGCCATTAAACCGGTAATGACACTGAAACTTTGGCCACATGTGATGCACCAATCATTTAATTCAGTGATATGGATTGGACCCTCTGAAGTAAGAAATAGAACTTACATTGAAAGTTTGAAACACATGCAAATTTCCTTTGCGTGGATATCACCATTCTTTGTGAATTTGCACCTTCAGTATAAAAAAGACACGTGTTGAAGTGAAGTACACAAGCATACGAGAGACTAACAAACATGCGGTACTCCAACTCTTTCCAATCTCGGTCAGTGGAGTTCCATTGCAAGGCACTAGTATCTTACCAAAATAGGAACCCCAAAGCCAAATCATCTTCAGATGACTACCTGATGAACCAAAGTTTCCAAACTCTTGGAAGTCCCAACCATGGACACCAAAGCAAAAGGAGTCCCACCATGAAAAGCATCTTCTCTGCCACCATCTGATTGCACTACAGCTAGCTGAAGTAGCCTGGCCCTCAAACTTCACGTTGGCCCCAATTAACATGGGGTCCTCGTGCCTTTTCCCTGCTATACGCCACTCAGCATGGCTGCAAATATAGTGCCCGATTCAAGCACCGATGTATCTCCTGAATGACCAGATTGAAGGTGTTCAGTGGCCCAATCTAATTAGCTTCATATCACTTCTTCAGTTGGCAGTCCACTGGATCACCAGCATCTCATGTGTACTCTATTTCATTGCTTCTTCCAAGGGCCTACATGATTGCAACCAGGCGATTAGCTGATAACCATAGGGATGTTCATGGCCCAACGCTCCATACATCACCATGCCCGATTTGCTACGCCCACGGTTTGGTTGCATTTGATAACTTGAGCTACTGGTCACATCCTCGATTTCGTTCTTCAATTCTGGCAGCTTGCTTCTGTAGCAAATATCAATAATATTTGCACCTTTGCAGCATGTCATCTGATTGAACTTCAGCCATGCTTTCCTTGTCTGCAATTCCTGCTGGCGATGCCTGGTTTCAATTCTGAAAGAAATGAGATGAATCGTCAATGTGAGACTAGCTTTTCTGACAAACGGTGCCCCCAGCCCCCCACCCCCCACCCCACTCCGAGATCCCGCCGCCGCCTCGAGCAGCTCCCTCGTCTCACGAACGCCCTTCTTCCGGTCCGCCGGCCACGACTCCCTCCTCCCGTCGCGTCGAGCCTCGCTCCCCGCCACAGGCTGCAGCTCCCTCCGCCGCCCCGCCTAGGTGTCGCCGCAACCTCCTCCACCCGAGCTCGGCACGGCCCCCCTCCGCACCCCCCTGCCTTCGCCACTGGCTCCACCCCTAGATGCTGCCTCCGCCCCCAGATCCCGCCGCATCTTGTCGCCGGCCGTTGCCTCCTCGAGCTAGGTGGAAAGGCGCGGCGGGACGCAGAGCACCAGGGCGGCACGGTGGAGTCAGGTCGCGGCGCGGCGCGGTAGAGGAGTGGGCTGCGGGCCGCCGGCCGCCGGCCGCAGTGTCTTCCACGGCCTGCTGCACGTTTGAAGAGGATGACAACTGGGTCCCATGGGACAGAAAAAAAAAACTGTGTAAAAAATGTGGCTGTTACAAACTTCTTCAAATTTTTGTTTTTGTTTTTGTCTCCCAAACTTCTTCAAAATTTTGTTTTTGTTTTTATCTCCCAAACTTCTTTAAAATTTTGTTTTTGGGGGCAGCTAGTAAAAACTGCTCAAAATTAATTTGAAGTCATACAACTTCCTTGTTAGTTCTGTTACAAATTCCCCACTATAAATATGATAGGCTCATATCTTAATTCCCTACTCCAGTAAGTACTTTGGAGCTTAGGCCTTGTTTAGATTCACCAATTCAATCAAATTGCACGCATTGAACAACGTGCCCCCTCTCTACTTTTTCAATTCTCAATGCACCTCCAATCATTGAATTCAATCGAATTGGCCCAATCTAAACAGGGCCTTACTAGATAAGCCTTGAAAGCTACATCCATATATAGAAGTTATATATGTATAAAAAAATAAAAAATATGAATAACTCTCTCCCATATTTGTTCCTTATTTTTTTATGTAATGTTTTTGTGTGTTTGAAAGAGAAATGAGATCTATCTCTAACTTTTTCACGTCTTATGTATCGGGGATCCGATTTATAACAGTTCGACCCACGGCGGAAGTCTTCCGCATTCTGTATGGCTGTATAACAGCTGAAGGACACACGGCGCAACACTTCAGCATGCGTCTACACCCTTCCGGTTAGTTCGACACAGCCACAGCATCGAAAGTTCTTCCAAGAACTCACTCGCGCCTTCCAGCCGCTTATAAAAGCTGGCGCCGAGCTCACGCCAGCGATGAGGACGACAGTACATGGTCACATCTCCAGTTCTCCATGGACGACGAGACGACGGGAGACCTTACATGGCGGCAGGGGTGGCTGGCAGTCGGCTTGCCTCCGGGGCCAGTGCTCGCCCTCTCCGGCATCGTCGCCTTCTTCCTCTACCTGACGTGGCAGATCGAAGAGTACGAGGAGCAGCTGCGCCGGCGCTCGATGGCGGGGCTCTGCGTGCTGCTGGTGCTCGGGCTCCTCGCGCTGGTCGTGCTCGGGCACCACGCGCTCTTCGACGCCGACGGGAGGATCGTCCTGCCGGCGTCCTGGTGGCGGGGCCCGCTAGATGGTGATGGCAGCGCGGCGGACGGTGGCGGTGGCGGCGGCACGTCCCCGTGGGCCATTGCGGCTGTGCTGGCGCTGCTGCTGGTGCTCGCGTCGCACAAACCTTCCTTCCAGATGTTTCGTCCGCCGTTCTACCACAAGTAGCTTGGCACATGCATATTCTAGTAGGTTCCATGTTCCAAGAAAACTGAGTACGTTCCAGATGTTTCGGGCTGTTCTATACCACAAGAACATGATGTTCTGGATTTTTCTTTCTATACATGACTCGATTTAGTGTTGCGTATGGTAGTTGATGTGGTCTAAATTTTAAAACATTAATTTTTATGGGATAAATTTTAAATCTCAGTATATCAATTGTTTATGGGACGAAGGAGTAGGTTAAGAAAGCTAAGTACTACAGTGGTGGTAGATTAGTAGTATGAAAGTATGTAACATGTTTGTTTCGTACTGCGTCCTAATTTACGAGAAAAGAGGAATAAATCAATTTCATCGCCTGCACATGTTCAGAGAACCTTTGCATCAGGAATAAATCAATTTCATAGCATTTCCTATTGAACAAAAAGATTATATAAATCGAGAGCTAATAATAAGCTATACACAAAAAGGGCCTGAATAGGAGGGATGTTGCGACCTCTGCGAACCCCCGCCCCGCCGCCGCCCCCAACCCACCTGCCGCCGCCCCTGCCCCACCCGCCGCCGCCGTCACCAGCCACGGCTGGATCCGCGCCAGCTTCACCGCGGGGATCCCGTCCCGCACCTGCTCCGCCGCGGGGGAGACCCGCCCCACCGCTTCCTCCGTTTCAGATCCGCCTGCCTGGTGGATCTGGACGACCTCCCTCCGGCCACCCCGCCACCGCCACCTCGCTTCGGGCGCCACGTCATTGATGAGGTGGAGCCGTGCCCGAGACGCCGCCGACTCAGCGCCACGGTGGCACCCCGCTGACCTACACCGAGGTGGTGCGGCTGCAAGGCTTCAATGGCGACCCGTCAGTCCACCTACCACGGCATGACTCTCCGCCGGCTCCTGATGGACAGCGGGGTTACTCCGCTCAGTGCCGTGCGACCTCCCGGGGCTCGAGGCGTCGTGATGGGCACAGTGGAGGCGGCGCCCGCGTGGTGGGCAGCATTCATGCCGCGCCCAACGGCTGGCGCCCGGCAGCCGAGGCGGGCATTCATGGCGAGGGTCCGAATTNCCACCCCGCCTCGCCGTCCACCGCCCAGCGTCCACGACCCTCCTCCCCGCCTCCCCACCGCCAGCAACGTGAAGCTTCACCCCGACGCCTCGAGAACGTCCCGCAGCGACAACACCGCCCGGTCCCTGCCTTGGCTCGGTCGCGCTCCCCCACCCTGCCGCCGCCCCCGCGCGGAGGCCCCAACTGCAGGATGGCGCGTGTGGAGGACCCGAGCACTCGTGATGACGAGTACACCGTGCTCATCCCCACCTCCTTCGACCTGGACATGGAGGTCCGGGATTGGGAAGGTTCTGCCCTCGTCGTCAAGGCGCTCAGTGCACCTGCCTCCACCGGCGTCAAGGAGATCGAGGCTGTCATCCTCGACGAGCTGCAGCTACTCAGGGGGGGCGTCATGGTCACCAGGCACCAGCCCGAGCCTTTCCTGCTCAAATTCACCCACAAGCGCCATGTCGAGGATGCCTTACGGCTTCCATACATCCGTCACCATGGCATCACCCTCAATGTGAGGCCATGGAGAAGCCTCACGGCTGCCCTCGGCGCTTCACTCTTCTACCGCGTCCGTCTCTGCCTGGAGGGGTGCCGGTGCATGCCTGGAACCCCGAGGTGGTGGAGAAGATCATCGGCAAGGTGTGCTCCCTCGAGTGCATCGACACCAACCTGATCCACCCTGAGGATACGAGGACCATCGACCTGTGGGCATGGACGGCGAACCCCTGCAAAATCCCCAAAAGGGTCTGGCTGGTGTTCACGCATCGCTCCAAGGATAAGGTCTCCTCTCTGTTCGTGTCCGAGACGCCGCCAAACGTTGGCAGCGTGGAGTCAAGCACTGCGTCCTCGTCCACCTGGAGTGGATATACGACTACACCAACGCTGCTGGGGACCGCTTCGATCCGTTGGTGGCCTACCCGAGCCGGAGAAACGGCGCCTGTTCTGGTCCAGGGGCGCTCTGGACGGGACAGAAGCGCCGACCCCGGCGTTTCCCCCCTTCAATGTGCCGCCGGCCTATGTGGATAGGTACGAGACACGGGGACAGAGCCGGCCTGATGGGGCCAAGGAAGTTCGCTCGTCCAAGCACCAAAGCGGCTTGGCTGGGCACGGGTTCCTAGCTGGGGATCGCGAGGCGCGCCGGCGGGACGGCAAAGAAGAGCGACGTCGAGATGGCCGGACCGACGACAAGAGGAGTAGTCGCCGCCAGTTCCATGACGACCACTACAGGTGGAACGTCTGGAGGCGGGACGATCGTGACGATGATGGCGATGGCGACGACCATGGCTTGGGGGGCGGGCGGCAGCTCCGCCTCAATGGAGCGCTCTCGGTCGACAAAGAGCCGGTCCGGCTCGACCGTGAGCGGTCCCCGCCGCGCCGCATATGGGGTACCTCCCGCGGCAACCAACGCAGGGATGTCGCCCACACTGATGGCGAGGAGGAGCTGCTGCAGCCAGGGAGCCTGCCGCCCGTGGCCGACCTGGAACAGCGCCGCGTCGAGGAGCTTCGGTTCCTCTTTGCTGCACAGGCATCTTCCATCCAGGAGGTGACAAAAAACCTCCTCAGCTCTCATTCCATGTCTGGGGTGCGGGACATGGTTTTGCCGGTGATGAATGACTACCTCACCAAGGTTGCTGCCCTGGCTGAAAAGCTCGATCTGGCTGTTGCGCCTCTGGATGGGATGAGTGGGAATGGAGCCTTGTCCGATTCTTCTGCTGAACCAGTTGCTAAAAAGAAATTTGATGCTCCAGTGCCTATACCTGTTCTGACTGTTTTTGGCAGGCTTAACTCTGATTTGAAGATGGCTCACCAGGTTCCTGGCGAGGAGACCACCATTGAAATGGTGGAAGAGGCCCTCAAGCGGATGGAGGTGGCGGCTGCCTTGGGGCCGGACCCGTCCGGCCTCCCACAGGCCGACTGCAGCCTGGCTGCTGTGCTGCAGACGCCACCAGGAGGGAGGCTGCCCCCGGCTACTGGGCTACTGGCGCCCCCAGGAGAGGACCTGGCCCTCAGGCCGCAGCGCGTCGCCACGGCTGTTGCTCCCGCCGTCCTGGACGCTGCTCAACTACAGAAGGAGGCTGTGCCAGGCTTGGATGCCAAGCCGGCCTCTGTGCTCAGCCTGGAGAACCTCTTCACCAGGCCTGCTCAGCCGGCGCTGCAGCACGAGCCGCCCCCAAGGGCCACGCGTCGGCGCCGCACCTACGACATGAGCAACGTTCGACGCAGCGCCCGCCTCGCCAACGGGCCAGCATGGAATGCGACTAGGAAGGCACAGAACAACCTGTGCCGCAAGCTGGGACTGCCCCGCGAGGAACACGACTCCATCGACGTCGTGCTGCAGGAGTTCGTCGCCATGTTCAATGGACCGCTGCCTCACCAGGTGGTGGCAGCGTTGACGGAGCTGCTGGACGTCAACGACGACTTCGCCAACATGATGGACAACGCCATGATGGAGATGCTGGGCGACGGGGTCGATGAACTGCAGGAGCATCCGCCGGCGGAGGATGCATGATGCCCCAATGCTGCTGCTTTTGAGTTCCTGTCTGTTGCTTATGTGTCAACTCAATTTCGACATCTACTGCTACTACTGTAATCTGCCGTGCTATGGCACTACTGCTACTTTGATCTTCATTCGCTGCCTGTGTGCAGCCCCGCCGTCTAGCTGCCTGCGTGCAGCCCCGCCGTCTCGCTGCCTGCGTGCAGCCCCGCCGTCTTCGCATTTTGGACACGTCTGCGAGCGGCCACCCCTACGTATGGACTGCTGTCATCGTTTTCAGCGTTGTGTTGATGTGTTTTAATGGTTGCACAAATACTAAGTGCGATCACCTGGAACGTGAGAGGCCTCAACACGGCAGCGCGGTGCTGCACGGTTAATGAGCTCATCTCTGACACGACTTGCAACCTGGCATGTTTACAGGAAACTAAACTCGCTCAGATAGATGACCACCTGGCTGCTTTTTTGGGTGGCTACAGGTTACGCAATTACGCCTACAAGCCAGCTAATGGCACAAGGGGCGGCATCATGCTGCTTTGGGACGACAATCACCTCGACTTGCAAGATATCTGCATCCGACGTTTCTCCCTCTCTGCCACCGTGACGATCCGCTGTACCTCCACGAGTTTCTTGCTTACTACTGTCTATGGCCCCTCAAGGGACGTCCACAAAGTCTCTTTCCTTAACGAGCTGCGCCGCATCTCGCCGGAAACTGGTGTACGTTGGGTGCTTCTCGGCGATTTCAACTTAATTTATCGAGCAAGGGACAAAAACAACCGCAACCTTAACTTCCGTCGCATGCGACAGTTTCGCTCCACGTTAAATCGCTGCGGCCTACGCGAGATCCGTCTGCAAAACCGCAAGTTTACGTGGAGCAACAAGAGACGTCGACCTACACTCGTCAAACTTGATAGGGTGTTCTGTAATGAAGAGTGGGACTTAGCCTTTGACCAACATGGGTTGCACGCGCTGTCGACTTCTGTTTCTGATCATAGCCCGCTTCTCTTGTGCAATCAAGCGGGACCGCGGCAGCCCCGAACCTTCCGCTTTGAGAACTTTTGGACAAAAATCCCCGGCTTTGGTGATGAAGTCCAGCGCATTTGGGGAACACATGTGAACTACACACAGCCGATTAGCATCCTACATCAGAAAATGGCCAACACTGCAAAACACTTGAAAAAATGGAGTTCGACCATCCTATCTGATGCCAAGCTGAAATTGCAAATGGCCAACAAGGTGATTTTACGACTTGATGTGGCACAGGAAAGCCGGGAACTAACGCCGGAGGAGTTTATCTTGCGCAAGTGTCTCAAGAGGCGCGTCCTGGGACTTGCAGTGATTGAAAGAGCAAGGAAGCGCCAGACGTCGCGGATAACAAACCTTAAGGAAGGAGACGCTAACACTAAATACTTCCATTTGAAGGCCAACGCTAGGAAGAGAAAAAATTTCATAAGACAGCTGCATCGTGATGGTGGCTGGGCGGTCTCCCACGAGGACAAAGAGCTCCTGGTCACAGATCATTTCCAGACGGTGATGGGGCAGCCTCCTCCCCCTAAGTATGATTTCGACTGGCAAGCTTTGCGCTTTCATAGTTTCGACCTTGGTCACCTAGAGGCGCCATTCACCGACCAGGAGGTATGGACAGCCACATCGCAGATGCCCATCGACAAAGCGCCGGGACCTGATGGCTTCACAGGCTCATTCTTCCGAGTTTGCTGGCAAACCATCAAGGGCGACCTAATGGCGGTGTTTAATTCGATCTACAACCTGCGCACCCTCAACCTTAACCTGCTCAATACGGCCAACATTGTTTTGCTACCCAAGAAGGATGGCGCGGAGAAGGTGACAGATTTCAGGCCGATCAGTTTAATTCATAGCGTTGCAAAGCTTTTCACTAAGCTGCTGGCAATTCGACTAGCCCCGGCAATCTCAGAAATTATTTCTAAATGCCAAAGCGCTTTTATCAACTTCATGTACGTTCGAGGCATGGCGCGACGCTTCCATGCAAACCGCACGCCAATGCTCCTTTTCAAACTCGACATCTCCAAAGCATTTGACTCTGTCCGTTGGGGTTACCTGCTAGATCTTCTACAGCACTTGGGTTTCCCGACTCGTTGGAGGGATTGGATCGCCGCTTTGCTCTCCACTTCCACCTCCCAAGTACTACTCAACTCTATTCCGGGGCAGCCTATACAGCACGGGAGAGGGCTCCGCCAAGGTGACCCCCTGTCACCGCTCCTCTTCATCCTCGCCATCGATCCGCTTCAACGTCTTTTAAGTGTAGCTACGGAAGCTGGCATATTGCGCACCATTGGCCGTAGCAGGGCCCGCCTACGGATGTCCATGTATGCTGACGATGCGGTGATCTTCATTAGACCGGTCAAGGAGGAGATTGAGGTCTTCTCAAGACTCCTACAACTGTTTGGGCATGTCTCTGGTTTATGCACCAACGCCTCCAAATCCTCGGTCATCCCCATCAGGTGCCAAGCTCTTGACCTTGATGACATTCTGGAGAGTTTCCCCGCGCCACGGACGAACTTCCCCACAAAGTATCTCGGACTACCACTTTCTGTCTCCCGGCTGCGGAAAGCGGACTTCCAACCGCTTAAGGATCGGGCCCTGGGGAGCATGTCAAATTGGAGGGGGCGGAACCTTACACAGTCTGGCCGTCTCACCCTGGCCAAATCGGCGCTCTCTTCCCAGCCGGTCTACCTGCTATCGGTCCTCAACGCTCCGGCAGAGATCATGGACGACTTGGACAGATGCCGCGAGCGCCTCTTCTGGGCAGGCGACGAGGCTTTGACGGGCGGCAAATGCAAGGTCAACTGGCCAACTGTGGGACGTCCGACTGATCTAGGCGGACTCGGGATCTTAGACTTCACCTTCTTTGGTCGCGCCTTGCGGCTACACTGGCTTTGGCAGACTTGGAGCTGCTCGGACAAACCTTGGGTTGGCCTGGGTACATCGTGCAACGAGGTTGATAAGCTACTATTCGTTGCCTGCACCACCATTGAGATTAACGACGGAGCCACAGCGCTGTTCTGGCAGTCCTCCTGGATACAGGGCCAGAGGGCTAAGGACCTTGCACCTGACCTCTTTCCAATCTCCAGGAGGAAGAACAGGACTGTACGGGACGCGCTGCACAACCATCAGTGGATGCGTGTCCTTAATATGACGAGAGCAACGGCAACCCACATTCACCAATTTGTGCAACTATGGTCCCACGTGCACAACCTACAGTTGAAGGAGGGGAGTGACAGATGCACATGGAAACTTACGGCTTCGGGGGAATACTCTGCGTCGTCTGCTTATAGGGCACAGTTCCTCGGTAGCGCAACGAATGATTTCAGGCCACTGATATGGAAACCTTGGGCGCCGTCAAAGTGCAAGCTCTTTGCGTGGCTAATCATACGGAATCGGGTATGGACTGCGGACAGACTCGCCAGGCGGGGATGGCGTAATGCACACTGCCCCCTATGCCGACGGGAGCAGGAAACTGCTCACCACTTGCTTGCTTCGTGCCGCTATTCGAAGCGCCTCTGGGCGTTGATAGGGGACTGGCTGTCTATCCGGCACCTACTCCCCGGGGAGTGGTTGCCATCACATACGGTGGCAGATTGGTGGCACAACATGGCGCACAGCCCCGGGGCACCGAGGAAGGCGATCCGATCGTTATTGTTGCTCGTGTCTTGGGAAGTGTGGAAGGAGAGAAATGCGAGAATTTTTCGGCGAAAGGAAACCCCTCCGCCTGCCCTCTTCCAGAAGATCAAAGAGGAGGCCAGGACTTGGGGCCTGGCTGGGGCGCGTCACTTCGCGGCTATGCTCGATGGCGCGTAGCGGCGCGGCTCTCCTTTCTTCCTTTTCTTTTCCTTTCTGGCTTTGGCCTGAGTTTTGTTTTTTTTCCTGTTTGGTTTTCGCTCGGAACCTTACTTGTAAATTTCTGCTATATTAATAGAAACCGACACAGTCTGTGTCGCGTTCGTTCAAAAAAAAAAAGCTATACACAAACAGCAAACTGCTGGTTGCATGGCGCCACGCCGCTGACACTGCAGCATTGCCTGACCATGGAGCTCAAGAGCGCCCTCACAATCTCTTCGGAGGCATCTCTTCTAAGCAGACACATGACGTACTCCATCACCGTGGCGTCGCATGGCAGCGTGATCCTGCCATCGTCACTCGTGAACCCGAACTCCTCCTGCGCCATCCGGAGGAGCTCGCCGAAGAGCGCCGTGCCGAGGAACGCCAGCGGGACCTCGAACCGCCGGCCGTCGGCCGAGTACACGGCGCAGTGACCCTCAGCCGGCCACCGACGAAGTGCTGCACGATGATTCTTCAGCTTCTTTCGCAGGGATCGGCATGAGCCTCTTCCTCGCGAGGGCGGCCATTCTTTGCCACTTCCAAGCCATCTGAGCAAGCCTCTTGGCACTGACCATGGCTGCTTCAATCTCCGCCTTTCTTGTCTGAAAGGTTCAGAGAAGCTCAGCTTTGTATCAGATGATTTTCAGATACTAGATGTGGTGCTTAGCTTGCTGATGGACTGATGAAGCATTGGCGCTAAGGTCATGGATTTATTAGGGGGTGGGAGGAGATGAGAATCATGTGGTTCAAGTGCAGCTATCAGCTCAGGCTGGCAGGAGACAAGGCCATGAGCCCATGAGTCCAGAACATGCAATGTTGCAGGAAGAAAAGCAGTGCCATTTCGATTAGGTTTCTCTGGGGCAATCTGTTTGGCACTTGCTTGCTGGAACTACTTCATTGTTTGGCCCTGATATGGTATCGAAATGTGCTGCCATACTGACTTGTCCTGCTGTCAAGCATGCCTCATGAGGACCACATGGACTCTGGATCAAGGTCAGGGCCAGTTCTTATTGTGATTCTGCAAGGAAATATAATGTTTTTTGGCTGATTAGTATGTCCCTCTTGAAGATTTGATGAAATTATTGTTTTCTTCTTCAGACTGAGATGCATATAGTCCCACAGTTATTCATGCCCATGATCTAACACATTGTATTTGAAACACCAGATTTGTTCAGACAACATGGTTGAATTAACAGCTTCATATCACTTCTTCAGATGTTGGGTCTCTAAATTGGTCGACAGCTTCATATTGCTTCTGTTTGATTACTAGCATATCATGTGAACTCAGTTTCAGTGTTTTTTTCCTCTTAAAGCTTCCACCTGCAATATTGTGAGTAGGCAACTAGTAGACGATTAACAATCATCACGCAAAATTGGCATTTGCTGACAGACAGATACCACTGAGCTCGCATGCAATCCTGATAATATATCCATAGTGGTTTCAAATTCAGTCAACTTGCTCCTGCATCCATTTCAGGATACTACATTCAGATTATTTGCGCTATCGCAGCATCTCATATCATTGAAGCACATTCAATCATTGTTCCCTTGTCTGCATTTTCCTTTGGGTCGTGGCCTGGTATTATAAATCTGAAAAAACAGCTAAAACCTCATCATCCAACTTTGAAATATACCCCAAACATACTGTATCCATGGCAACTAATATACCAGTGGAACTGAACGGTACCGTGATGTATATGAATTATGATAGTGAGTCTGAAAATGAGGCCATATATGATGCACCAATCATGCATTAGCTCTGTGATATGGACTCGACCTTCTGAAGTAATGGGAAATACTGAAGAAAGAGAACTCATAGTGAAAGATATGCAAATTTCCCATGTGTGGATATCAGCCCTCTTTGGGAATTTGCACGGGGAACACTTCTGTACAGAAAATCAAGTGGAGAACACAGGCACAGGAAAGACTACGGAAACATGTGGCATTCCAACTGCACCGCAATCTCAGTCAGTGGCGTACCATTGCAAAGCACTATAGCTTACCGAAATAGGGTGCCTTGCGAAATCATCCGGACATGATAGCTACATGATGAACGCAGGTTTCCAGTCTCTGAGTCTCGACCATGGACACTGAAACAAAAAAATCCCACCATGAAGGCATCAGCTCTGTGGATATCTGATTGCACCTCAACATGTCTGAACCTCATACTTCACGTTGGCCCAGCCCCCAATTGACATGGGGTCCTCGTGCCCTTTCCCTGCTATACATGGCTCAGCATGGCTGCAATGTGTATTGTCCAATGCAAGCACCCAAAGCCCAGTACGACTGGACGCATACCAAACATTTGGCCCCATCAGGATCTGATCTAAAATGTAAGCACGTAATGCGCTCATGGCCTTGTCCCTTGCCAATCATTCCTCCGGTGGAGAGACTCCCTCTTTCCTTCGTCTATATATTCACGGTCAAGTTGCCTCCAAACACCATCACTTGCAGCTTCACAAACAAAGCATTGCAAACCCAAACCACAGCTCCCCAGCTTCGACCAAGGACAGGAAGAAAGAAAGTAATCATGATCAGCACCAAGAGGATTGCTCAGATAGCCAAGTGGCAGAGGATGGCATTGCTGGGGAGAAAGCGGCTCTCTTGGGGAATGGCAAAGGAAACCGATGGATGCTGCGCCTCTTTGGCGGGCAAGGGCCACTGCGTGATGTACACTTCCGATGGGAGGCGGTTCGAGGTACCACTGGCGTACCTTGGCACACTGGTCATCGCAGAGCTCCTACGGATGTCCCAGGAGGAGTTTGGCTTTGTGAGCGATGGGCGGGTCACACTTTCTTGTGATGCTGCAGTCATGGAGCGTGCCATGTGCCTCCTCAGGAGAGGCTCCTCTACAGAGGTCGAGAAGGCATTCCTGAGCACCATGGCAATTTCATGCAACTATGCAAGCTGCACGGCACCATCTGTTAGCGTTAGCCATCAGGCTGTTGTTTCCAGCTCCTAAATGAATGTAAAGTAGTTCAGCATAGGTTGTAGGAAAAGAAAATTGCTTTGTGGAACCTTTTGATCCTTCAAGCAATCAAGGAAGATGCAAATTAGTTTGTTAGAGTCATATCCTTGTTCTTTGTAAATATGCTTCGTTGTATTGATAAATGATTAAATAAATACTAGGACTTAAATTACGAGGCAACAAGTATATTGTGCAAAATCTTACAACTTTATTTCCGAAGTTTACTGGTATAGCACAGTGCAACAGCAGCCATTCCATTCCGGCCAAGCAAAACCATGCCATTACCTAGGTGAAATAATAATCAGACAGGGGAGTTAAAGACTTGAAGAAAAGACAGTGCATGATGTTTAATCAAACCTGAGACCGTGCAAAAGTGATAGCCTAAGCTTTGCAGATTTATTTTGCCGAGCAAGTTAAGTCCTTTATCCAAGTGTAAATTGAATACTATGGTAACAGATACTTGCATGGCAGTTTACATTACTGCAGTGAAAGTAGGGCAAGCAGCCTGGATAGATGCATAACCAGGTTCTAAAAAACAACGGCCATGGTATATGCAAAATTTGGCTTCATTGGGGCTTGCACGCACATGCCATGCTAGAAAGCATGCAGACCGTCAGTGGCAATTGAGGTGTGGAAATGTCGACCATGTTGCATGATTTGCAGAAATCACAGCACAGCTCACTGACAACTAGCATGCAACTGCAACAGTAAGTGTAGCAGTGAAGTGAAGTGAACACTGCATCTGATCAGCTCATGACTCTTGGACCATCCTGCCATGCTCCTAGTGAGGCATTGATGTTGGCTTTCAGCAGATCACAATCACGTCAGCGTTTCATTCTTTCAGGGCAAAAAAAAAAGTGCAGTCCACCATTCAGAAATGATTGTTTGAGAAAGCTCAGCAGTGCATCTCCAACTCATTTGATACAGGAGTAGGACAATGGAACACAAGGAAGACCTCCATAAAATGGAGGACCCAGTATGCTTGCACTATCATTTCTGCCCAATGCAGCAGACGTACTGTAGTACATATCTCCTGAAGATATGAAGATAGCTTGGGACAACACAAGCTCAGGACTAGCCTACACTCAGGCACAGCAACGAAACAACCACGGCTCACAGCTGGATGAAATGCCACATGTGATGCAGCAAGACAAGCAGATCACCAATCGAAAAATAAGATATGGCACCGTGCGGCCAGTTGCTATGAACCAATCAAGGCACTGACGCATTAACCTTGGGACTTCCGTCAAAAAATGCATTAGCCTTGGGCTAAAAATGGCTCCTAAACGTGCAGATCCTAGAAAGTACAAAGTAAATCCGAGCAGGTATGGCTGGGCACGCACCTATTCGATCTGGAGACTTGGAGTTCTCTGCGGAGCGGCAGGCCACGCTGACATCGCACCAGACTCCACGGCCACTGGGAGCCACCGATTTATGGGGCGAGGCGGGCTCGAAGGCGCTGGCCGGCTTCCGCGGCGCCGCCGCAGCAACCCGGCGGCGGTGGCGGGGCGGAAGAGGCGTCCGTAACGAGCGGCAGCCGCAGGCCCAACAGTAAACACAGGCGGATACCGGATGTCAACTTTACCGTACCGCGCGTCGCCCTCTCCCCCTACGGTCCACACGATGTTAACTTCACGCTCGACCGTAAGTTTCAGTCCTGACGGTCGATCCGTCGGACGGCGCGTCGCCCCCTCTCCCCGCTTTCGGATTTTTTTTTTTCAGCCCACCTTCTGTCCAGCTTTCTCTTTTAAAAAAAAACAGCTACATAGTTATGGGTCCACACATATGGATACGTCCTCACACATGATCACATGATTGGTTTACGAGTTATTTTTTAATGCCGACAAAGTGGACCACATTAATGACCTGCTCCCTTTTGTGCCAAATTATTACATAAAACTTTTACACAACAAATATGATAAACGAGGTACAAAATTAACACATTTATGTAAAACTTTACATAAAAGATTTTTTGATAATCTTTTACGATGTAAACTTTTATGATAAACTTTTATAATAAACTTTTACATTGTAAAATTTTATATAAAATTTTACATTACGAATATGACTTAGCAGCAGTATTATCAGTATTTTTTAATCTAAAACTTTTATATTATTAAATTTACATTGGGAAAATATGGTGTTATGCATGTCTTAAAAAAATCTACTTTTCTTCGGCTTTGGTTCCCCTGCCATAGAAGGCCGAATTGGTTAGTGTTCAGTGTTGTCGAGGGCGACTCCGTCCTATCGGGTTCAGAAGGATGTTTGGGGTTTAGGGCAGCCATGTACCTCTGCCATAGAAGGCTAAATTGTTTCGACATCGATCCCCTGCAATAGAAAGTTGAACTGGTTAGGGTTCAGGGTTGTTGGGGGCGACTCCGTTCTATCGGGTTCAGAAGGATGTTTGGGTTTGGGGCGGCTATGTATCCCCTGCCATAGAAGGCTAAACTGATTCGGTTTCGGTCCCCCTGCCATAGAAGGCTGAACTGGTTAGTGTTCAGGGTGATTGGGGGGCAACTCCGTCTTATCAGGTGCAGAAGGATGTTTGGGTTTGGGGCGGCCATGTATCCCCTTCCATAGAAGACTAAATTGCTTCGATTTCAGTTCCCCTGCCATACAAAAGTTTCATTTAGAGCGTAAAAGTTGTTTTTGGAAGTTTGCTATAAAATTTATGGATGAAAACTTTTTGTTACCTGTTTGTAGAAAAAAATTGTATTAAAACTTATCTGTAGTGCAAAAAACATGCGTATTACGTAGTTGTAGGAAACTTTTATATTCAAACTTACGTGAAATTCGAAAAACTTGTGCAAGTAATTTTTCCAGCAATTTTTCCTTTTATTTGTATTGTATTTTAGTTTTGAAAGTTACTTTTATTTTTTTCCCCACCCTTTGCTTCTCCCTCCTTTCCCCATCCTGAGTGTTTTAGCCTCATGAAAAGAAAAGCCACTAAAAACTAGTTGCGTGTGGAAAGAGAATGAGCCAGCGCGCGAAAAGTAAATGAGTAGCACACAGAATAAAAAAATATGAGCATAGAAAGAAAATAACACAGACGTAGTATTAAAAAAAAGTTACGAGGTTGTCGGGAATCGACCGGTGGGAGCGCTCCCACCGGTCGCCCGTAAACTAGACGGCCCATACGGTCCATCAGCTTGGGTGTTTTTTCTTTTCCCACCTCCTGTCCCACTTTCTAAAAAAAAAATAGCTATATAGTCATGGGTCCACACACAGATACGTCCCCACACATGACCATATGATTGATTTACGAGTTATTTTTTTAATGCTGACAAAGTGGACCATATTAATAACCTGCTCTATTTTATGCCCAATTATTACGTAAAACTTTTACACAACAAATATGATAAACGAGGTACAAAATTAGCACATTTATGTAAAACTTTACATAAAAGATTTTATGATAAACTTTTACATTGTAAACTTTTATGATAAACTTTTACATTTTAAACTTTTATATAAATTTTTACATTACAAATATGACTTAGCAGTAGTACTATCAGTATTTTTAATCTAAAACTTTTATATTATTAAATTTACATTGGAAAAATACGGTGTTTTGCATGTCTTAAAAAATCTATTTTTCTTCGGCTTTGGTCCCTCTGCCATAGAAGGCCAAATTGGTTAGTGTTCAGAATTTGTTTGGGGGAAAGGCCAGCCCATGTACATGGCCCAAGGACCTCTTTGTAATTTTTGGTCCCACCAAAGGTTAGGAGGAAAACTGCCTCCCTTCCTATCTATAAATAGGACCCAAGAGGTCACCAGGAGGACATCCTTTTGTCTCTCCTCGTTTTACTTGCTCTAGTTGTTTTCCTCTCTTTCTCTCTCTCTTCCCTCCTGTTGGGGGATCCAAAATCCCCAACAGCGCCGTCCATGGGGATCGAAAAAAAAAATCTAATCTGGGGAGAGAATCAGTTGGAAATAGAGAGCCAATTTATACTCTAGATCCGGCACAAATCGGGCGACCATCCGTTTCTTCCGTTGAATCTAAGCGAGGAGCTGCGCGGTCGTCTGCTCCGTCCTCACGCGACACGCGACATAAGCTACACCATTATCTTCTTCGCCCCCGTCTGGCCCCATCATTCGTAGAAGCAAGGCTACATCGAGTACGAGGAGAAAAGCCAAGTACAGGGCCTAGGCACGAGGCACTCCTTCGCGCATGTGGTGATGCGTCGGGAGCGAGACCCCTTCGCGCTTAGCGGGCGCTAAGACTGAAGACCCCTTCGCGGGCGCTACTCGACACGAAGGGCGCCTTCGCGGGTCCCCTTTCACCCCGAGAATGCAGGCAAGAAGTTTCTTTTTCTCTCTCTCCAATTAACTGCAAAAATACATGCTGCGCAGGATCTGTACCAGGTTTCCTACCGTGGTCCGTGGAGTTGCACTAACCAACAAGGTTTATGCTTGCTTCTAATCCTAGCAACTAGTAATAATCTCTCATATCTCTAGCTAGTCGCAGTGACAGCACGTAGGGAGCATAATTCTGCAATATTTCTTTCAATCAATTATCAATTAATGGTCCAGATGAAGCAGCCTGCGGTATCTTTGACTATGACTTCACCGAAAGCTAGCATTCTTTTGGTACAGGACGGTTACAGTTGCCAGTTCTTTGTACTGATCTCTTGCATTCAGCTGGATTATCTTGTGGCATAGATATTCTTCTGCAGGCACTTTGACACTCCGCTGGGGCTCCCCTTTTTTGGGTCAAATTGCAGCTCACCTGCCGGATTGGTTTGAGTTGAATACGCCATTCCTGAATGACTTGTTCAAACACCACGGTGTTTGCTTTTTCAGGGACATCAGTAGTCCAAGCAACGTTGACCAATGCATTACAATTAAAGACAGGCAATATTGACATGAGCATAGATACTATTGGTCGTGCATTCACTCTAAACTGATTGCTCAAAGCATTTCCCAGTGCTTTGATAATGCACACTCAAGAGTGATGGAATTCCAATTCTTCATTATTTTACTCTCTTTTGCAGGATGTATCCTTTAATCACTTATTTTGCTTTCTTTCTGTCTATCCTATCTTATTATCATGGATATCGACACAAATTAAAACCGTCAAAGAGAGCAACTTTGCCTCAGTTTGCTGCTTAGCTCTGCTAATTCACGGTCTTTTGCACAAGTATTTATGGAAGATTGGCTTATTATTCAGAAGCTGAACTAACCATAGTGGTGTTTCTAAGAGTAATAATGTTTCTTAGGTGTTAACAGTGAAGCACTCATTTTTCGATAACATACTACAGTGTTTATCTACCATTCACTAATATGCCACATGCATATATATATCACTTTCTGTCAATCACAAAGCTTTTGCAGATTACTGAGCATTGAACTCTAAAACGGGGCTCAGTGTCTTCACTGAAGACAGCCAATTTAAATATCTGTCAGGTAGCATCCTACCCATCAGTTTTCACTAACCCCTGCAGGGCTTATTCAAATAATCCGTATCACTCTGTGCAGTCGAGCATGACTACTTGCTCTAGAGAGCAAAGTATGATAGCGCAGTGCTATTTAGTTACCCTTTGTGAAATAACTTGATAATCAAGACATGGCTGTTATGTCCTTTTATTTTTCTCATACACAATATGCATCATGGTGATTTTCTTTGGTTAAGTGCGAATCATACACTTCTTCTTAATGCATATGCGCTCAGCTAGCAAAGCTTGGGGGCTTGTGCTGCCAGTCTGTGTTCAATCAGCAGAGCATCATATTTATCATATGCCTAATCTTTCCTTTTCCTTATATGAAAATAGGTCAGAGCATGCTCCATTATTTTGCAAATCCTTCCCATATCAATTTCTGGTCATTCCATAACCACATGAAGTTAATATTTTCGTCTATAAAAATGTGCATTGCTAAACTGCAGGAAATGGATCCTT
>CM014271.1:16970073-17006551 GCA_004135705.1 Alloteropsis semialata | reverse complement strand
TCGAACGGCTCTCACGCTCGGGGGCTGGCGCCACGATCAAGCAACACAATCCTTTTCACAGAAAATACAGTTACAACGGAGCCGGACTTACGCCGGTTACAAACATCAAACACATCAGCCGCCAAGATGACGGCCTGGGGCACTCATCCCTGCGCTCAGTGCTACATCCGAAGCAAGCTTGGCCCACATGAGCTCCTCGCAAGCTCTCTTGTAGCACCACTGCAGCCGTCGACGGGACAGCACCGGTGGAGGGTTGATGGCAGACGCCTTCGGCTATCCCTGGCTCTACAAAGCATTTCACCCCACATGGCCCTCGTCACATGGGAATGCGGGGGTGAACAGGGCAGCACCAACGCGCCGATCAACGCCTCAGATCCCTCGCAAGCACTCTTCTAGCACCACGCCGTGATGACTCCATGAGCTCTCCCCGGTGGATGAACCCAACGATGAACCTCCGGCATGTTGACTACAAGGATCTTATGTCTACTCGCTCTTGGGTGGCAGCTCAGGCTCCCCGACGGGTATTTATAGCCCCTGGCCGCCGGAGGACGCAAGACTTACTCCACGATGACGTGCACGGGCTCCGCGCCACGCGTCTCTCGTTTAGCCTGAAGCGCACAGGTCACCCTTATCCCCTTTGGCTCCACTCGGCCACGGGAGTGCCCTGTGCAGTCACGGGAACTCCATTCCTGACGCCGCATCACAGAAGCGATGCCGCCTTGCCTGCCTCTCCTTGGCATATCCTACGAAGAAGGAATCCTCCGGGACTCGAACATCTCGCCAAGATAAGTTTCCATTGATTATTTTCACCAATTCCGCGAGCTTTAAAACAAGTTGCTAAAGTACTCGGGGAGCACGCGCCTTAATCCGTGAAACCTCGGCTCTTCCGTACGCCTACCCCCCTACGCGTGCATGCGGCCCAGCTCCCTGCGCTATGGGCTACGGCTATCGGGGACCAGGTGCGTAAACGTAACAGGCTAACTGCCCGAGGAAATTAAAAGATTTGGAAGCAGGAAGCGGAGTTTATTAGCATTTGTATCGCCGAACGTCCTCTCCTCGAATTATCACTTTGTTGCAGGGCATTGACCATTACTCGGCGTACTCAGCCCTCACGCTCGGGGGCTGGCGCCGGGACGACCACTCGGCGTACTCAGCCCTCACGCTCGGGGGCTGGCGCCGGGACGACCACTCGGCGTGCTCGGCTCTCGCGCTCGGGGGCTGGCGCCGGGACGACCACTCGGCGTGCTCGGCTCTCGCGCTCGGGGGCTGGCGCCGGGATGACCACTCGGCGTGCTCGGCCCTCACGCTCGGGGGCTGGCGCCGGGACGACTACTCGGCGTGTCCCGCAGGACTCCGCCGGCCCTCACGCTCGGGGGCTGGACGCCGAAATTAATGCCGGATGATTTAGCCAGATGCTTCTTGACTAACCCTTGGACCGATTCCTTCGGAATCGCTTCAAGGCTCGGGGGCTACGGCCAACGGACGCACCTCGCGGCGCATCCGTTGATCATTCGGCGACCTCTGAAGAAGGCTACTAACCCTTGGACCGATTCCTTCGGAATCGCTTCAAGGCTCGGGGGCTACGGCCAACGGACGCACCTCGCGGCGCATCCGTTGGTTGACAGCTCTTTTCTCTCCAGTATCACGCGGTTTCGCTTCCAACTGCAGCAGGCTCGACGCTCATCGGGCAGCACGACCTCGCCGACTTGTCCCTCAACCACGTACTACTCGGGGGCTTGTCGGGGGTAGACCCCCAGGGGTATCCAGCAGGCGGATTGGCCCAACCATCAAAGGGCGGCCCAATCCGAGTACATCTGGATCGGTTTGTCGGACTGGCTGGCCCACCAGTCGGGGGCCCACCAGTCGGGCGAACCGAATGGGCGCGACGACGCGCGCAGCAAGGAAAGCACACGGCGTATCCTGCAAGAAGATCGGAGATCAAGATAAACTAGCCGGAATTATAGGGAAAGATATCTGTAATCGTTATAGGATCAAATCCTTGTAATTCGGGTAGGTTGCGATCTCTGGCCGACTTGTAACTCAAGGCAGCCGGACTATATAAGGCGCCCTGAGACCCCCCTCCAGAGCACGAAAAACTACAACCTCTACAACCCTAGGACAGAACCCAACTACGGAGATCCTTCCAGGAACTTCAAACACAGCAATACAATCGCCGCCAACACAGGACGTAGGGTGTTACGTCATCTCGACGGCCCGAACCTGTTCAATCCTTGCGTCTTGTGTTACCATCGACTTCTGATCCTCGATCTGTCCCTCGACAAATCAACCACGTAGGCTACCCTGTGTGGACTGCCGGGTCCAAACATCCGACACCTTGCACTTTATTTATATGCCTCTGCTTAATATCTATGCATTCAGCCAGCAAAGCCTTGGGGCTTGTACTGGCGTTCTTGCTATAAATTCTCTCATTTTATCTTTCCTTATACGGAAAGTTCAGATATCCTTTAATATTTGCACATGGCTTCTGTTATGCCCGATGTTTTTAATCCATCAAGGTTCTCAACTAACTTGTTTTTGCAGGATGTATCCCTTAATCACTTATTTTATAGAACCTTTACTTTATTGCATCTATGCTTTCTGTCACATCTAATTCTAGATCATTGATGCTGAGTCAAATGAAACTTGCTGAACATAACAGCTCAATTTCAGTTTGCTACTCACTTGTTAGCTCTCAGTTTGCTACTTTTCTCTCGGTCAAGACATTTGATTCTCCTTTCATCTTAAAGAACTGGAACTCATGCGCTATAGGCCGCAACACATTGCTTTGCACCTATCACAGATCTTTGCAGATTAAACTATATAGTTTATGGAGATGACAAGGCATCATCGGCGCATGGATATTCTTTGAAAGAATGGAAATGCATATAGTGCATCACAATCTGTTATTAATCTCCGCAGAGACCATGGAACATCATTGGTGTTCATTTTGCTATTGGCATTCAATCACGCAAAAGTCAAGGATATAGAGATGGTCTTCGCACCTATATTGAGCTCGACAATTCATTACAAGAAATTGGAAACTTATGATTGGCCTTCACTGTCAGTGGAGCTACAAAGTCTGGCTCTCTCTCGGGTATCTTGGGTTCCACAACCGTGCATCGCACCAAGGTACAATCCATCCTCTTCATGACTTTTGATAACTATGTCATGACAAAATTGGTTTCAACTCTTACAAACAAGGACTTTACCCTTCAGATAAGATAACTCTTACTATCTACTTACTTTGTGTTCTGCACCAAAATTCTATTCATAGCACATTGCTATCTCATTCAACAATTGCTGACCCTTTGCTTGAACGTTGAAGGATTCCTTGTTAGATTTTATCATCCTTCGCTTGAAATTTGAAGAACACCTTCGCAGATGACATCACTCTTTTTGAGTACCTTTCACCATTGTTAGGTTATATCTCTTTTATTTAAGAACCATCAATGCATCATATTATTAAACTAATCTTTTCGGTTGAAATTTGCTACTTATTGAATGCAATCCTTTAATTCTGAGTTTTCTACCTCAAAAAGGAAAGAGGAAGTGAAAAGAGAGAAAAGCACTAAGTGTGCAGTATCTCAAATACTTGTGCCAAGGCACTTGCTGCTAAACTTTGTTGGGCTTTATTTGAACTATAATTTGACTCTTTCATTGGTCGCCGAGGAGGCATTTTCTATGTGCATGTTTTCCATTTTCTATATACGTGTTGTGCATATTTTTTGCTAACTTGTAGGTTCATTCAATCTCGGTAAGTATCTCTTCAGTTCCATAAACCAACCCTATGCTAGAGATACTTATGTGCATTTTTGGATTAGTCGCATCATGCCTTAGCTATATGCTTTTTTGTGAACTCTACTTTCATGCAACACCTACTCAGTCTGTGTCCAATCTAAGCCCTTCACTATGAAGGAAATCAATTCTTCTCTTGCAGGCTAATTCTCCTCCGCAAAGGTAACAAATTCTAACATGTTTACCCTTCGCTTTCAAATTCATAGTGCTTTCTTGTTTCAAATGTGCTTTGCATCTACCATTCGCTTATAAACTAAAGACATCACTGCCATGAATCAAATTTTTTCCACATTTGTACACTTCCTCATATATTCATGTTACAGTAGTGGTGGCTATACCTTTCAAGATTCGTAAGAAAAAGAGATACATTGTGGTTTCACGGCAGTGTCGAACGGATATGTCCCTTAACTAGGCACATATAATTATCGACACTGATTAATCATTTATTAAGAAACATAGGTCAACAAGGCCTTCGCTATAAGCGACCTTTATTGACTTAAGCATGGCTAAACAAATAAACTCAATCTTCGCACCAAAATAAGGCCTTGAAATTAAGTATTCGCATAAAACAAGAGCAAAGGTCTCCTTGTTGCTCTCTTGTTAACCAAAGTTGTTCTACTTATTTTATCGATTGTATTTACTCACGTCTATTTATGTTTGATTGTTTTAAAGACTTACCATTCATATTCATGCCAATGCTTTACCTACCTACATTGCCTGAATATGTCAAGTCATAAATCTTTGCCCTTTTTCAGGATAATGCCTATGGGCACAATGGATTTTTACCCTTCGTATCCAATCATCATTGGAATTATTGGTGAATATATGGATTCTCGTTCACCACTAGCTTATGTGGAATTAGATACATGGCTTCTCCATACTATTATATCCTTCAAGCTATTGATCTTCGCCAAGTATGGCTTCTCGATTATTGGTTATTGGCACTACTGATCCAAGTACGATCATTGGAATTCTCTTCTTGGGGTTCAACTAGACCAAGGGATTCCTACAAATCATGCAATTGGCTTATGATGTAACCCTTCGCATCATTCCACATGAAAAATCATTCATGCATCAAGAGCATTCATCCATGATTCATGCATAAAAAATATTGCATTCATTGCACTATTGAACGAGCTAAGGCTCGCACCAAGGCTAAGGGGAAAAGCCTTTAGATGTAAAAAGATGAGCTGAGACTCACAGAGCAAAAGTCTCAATCACTGAAGAAAATAAAAACTTGGACATGAAAAAGTTTCAAGTCAAAAAGGCTCGTGTGGCCTTTGCAGAAAACAAAAACTTGGACGCGAGAAAGTTCCAAGTCAAAAAGGCTCATGTGGCCTTCGCTGAAAATAAAACTTGGACGTAAGAATTCCAATTAAAAAGGCCAGTGTGGCCTCCGTTAAATAAGAGTCGGGTGACGACCCGTAAAAGAAAGCTTGTATCTATCATGGTTTATATCAGACTGATGCAAAACAATATAATCCTTATGCAAACAAACCTATGCAAGGAAAGAAAAATGACCTTTGCAGGACAAACACGCTAAGGTTCTCTTTNTGACATCACTCTTTTGAGTACCTTTCACCATTGTTAGGTTATATCTCTTTTATTTAAGAACCATCAATGCATCATATTATTAAACTAATCTTTTCGGTTGAAATTTGCTACTTATCGAATGCAATCCTTTAATTCTGAGTTTTCTACCTCAAAAAGGAAAGAGGAAGTGAAAAGAGAGAAAAGCACTAAGTGTGCAATATCTCAAATACTTGTGCCAAGGCACTTGCTGCTAAACTTTGTTGGGCTTTATTTGAACTATAATTTGACTCTTTCATTGGTCGCCGAGGAGGCATTTTCTATGTGCATGTTTTCCATTTTCTATATACGTGTTGTGCATATTTTTTGCTAACTTGTAGGTTCATTCAATCTCGGTAAGTATCTCTTCAGTTCCATAAACCAACCCTATGCTAGAGATACTTATGTGCATTTTTGGATTAGTCGCATCATGCCTTAGCTATATGCTTTTTTGTGAACTCTACTTTCATGCAACACCTACTCAGTCTGTGTCCAATCTAAGCCCTTCACTATGAAGGAAATCAATTCTTCTCTTGCAGGCTAATTCTCCTCCGCAAAGGTAACAAATTCTAACATGTTTACCCTTCGCTTTCAAATTCATAGTGCTTTCTTGTTTCAAATGTGCTTTGCATCTACCATTCGCTTATAAACTAAAGACATCACTGCCATGAATCAAATTTTTTCCACATTTGTACACTTCCTCATATATTCATGTTACAGTAGTGGTGGCTATACCTTTTAAGATTCGTAAGAAAAAGAGATACATTGTGGTTTCACGGCAGTGTCGAACGGATATGTCCCTTAACTAGGCACATATAATTATCGACACTGATTAATCATTTATTAAGAAACATAGGTCAACAAGGCCTTCGCTATAAGCGACCTTTATTGACTTAAGCATGGCTAAACAAATAAACTCAATCTTCGCACCAAAATAAGGCCTTGAAATTAAGTATTCGCATAAAACAAGAGCAAAGGTCTCCTTGTTGCTCTCTTGTTAACCAAAGTTGTTCTACTTATTTTATCGATTGTATTTACTCACGTCTATTTATGTTTGATTGTTTTAAAGACTTACCATTCATATTCATGCCTACATTGCCTGAATATGTCAAGTCATAAATCTTTGCCCTTTTTCAGGATAATGCCTATGGGCACAATGGATTTTTACCCTTCGTATCCAATCATCATTGGAATTATTGGTGAATATATGGATTCTCGTTCACCACTAGCTTATGTGGAATTAGATACATGGCTTCTCCATACTATTATATCCTTCAAGCTATTGATCTTCGCCAAGTATGGCTTCTCGATTATTGGTTATTGGCACTACTGATCCAAGTACGATCATTGGAATTCTCTTCTTGGGGTTCAACTAGACCAAGGGATTCCCACAAATCATGCAATTGGCTTATGATGTAACCCTTCGCATCATTCCACATGAAAAATCATTCATGCATCAAGAGCATTCATCCATGATTCATGCATAAAAAATATTGCATTCATTGCACTATTGAACGAGCTAAGGCTCGCACCAAGGCTAAGGGGAAAAGCCTTTAGATGTAAAAAGATGAGCTGAGACTCACAGAGCAAAAGTCTCAATCACTGAAGAAAATAAAAACTTGGACATGAAAAAGTTTCAAGTCAAAAAGGCTCGTGTGGCCTTTGCAGAAAACAAAAACTTGGACGCGAGAAAGTTCCAAGTCAAAAAGGCTCATGTGGCCTTCGCTGAAAATAAAACTTGGACGTAAGAATTCCAATTAAAAAGGCCAGTGTGGCCTCCGTTAAATAAGAGTCGGGTGACGACCCGTAAAAGAAAGCTTGTATCTATCATGGTTTATATCAGACTGATGCAAAACAATATAATCCTTATGCAAACAAACCTATGCAAGGAAAGAAAAATGACCTTTGCAGGACAAACACGCTAAGGTTCTCTTTGGCTCAAAGAAAAGCTTGATGACTTGAAAGTCGCCAGGGGCTTTGCAAGGGGCTTCGCCACAGACATCGGCATCCCATTTCACCTCTACCTTCCAGTCTGACTCGAGAGGCTTTCGACAAGATCGACTCGCTAGGGGGCTTCGTCATCTAATTTGGTTTGTCTTTGACACCAACTTCGGCTCAAAGACCTTTACTATTACATAACGGTTCCGACTAGTATACTTTTTTATTTGGCAAATATTTACTTGTTAGTAGTAATTCAATCTCACTGAAATTTAAGATTAAAGCTAATTTTTTCACTAGATGATTCTTGCTCTTTGGCTGCAGGTTGGTATCCTTTGAATAATATTTATATCAGCTTAAAGATTTAGTAATATTTTTAATGTTTCCATTAACCCTTCTATTCGAAGGATAACAACTATGTTTTGCAGGTTGCTCACACTTCACCCAAGGTAAGAAATTACTTTGTCCATACACAATTACCTCATGCATTTCAATCGCAAAAATGTCTTTTCCTTGGTGCCAAAGTGTCTTCAGTACATTATGTACAGCGCATTTGACAATACATATGCTGAGGCGTGGACACTCTAAATCATGTTATGATAGCATAAAATTGTGGAGAGATCGGAATCCCAAAAATTTAGTTGGGAAGCATGGACCATTGATTTAAACCTGTTTTCCATCAGTGTCAAAAAAAAAAGAAGTGAAAAAGAAAGAGGAAGAAAAAAAATGGCTACCGGACGTCCCTCCCTTCGCTGATTTTCAGGGCAAGGACACCCTTCGCTTAGCCTTTTCGCAGGCAAGTGTCCTGTCCACCCCCTTCGCGAACTGAAACAAAAGACCGGATGGAGCGAGGACCCCTTCGCAACGATCCTGCCCCAAACACGTGCGAGCCGAAAGGCCAGGCACGGCATCGCCTTCCCCCTTCGATACCTCATGCAGCAAAGCGAGGCGAGAACCCAGGCGAAGGCCTGCCCAGCTCACTCGCCAACAAGCAGCGACGCCGCCTCGCCAACAACCAGCGAGGTAGGCCTGCCCCCTTCGCAGGGAGAGTGGGAGACAGAACCCAGGCGAAGCAGGCCTTTGTTTCGCAGGGAGGCGGAACCCAGGCGAAGCAGGCCTTCGCTGATTTCCGGGGTCCGAGTGCCCGTGGCTGCTTTCAGGTACCGAATGCCCGTGGCTCCTTTCAGGCAAGTCATTTCTTTCAGCGATTTTTTTCCTTTCTTTTCTTTTCTCCCATGTGCAAAAATTCATGTTGCAGCCACGATGTATACCCAGACCTTCAGGTCTACTACCGTGGAGCTGCACTAACCACCAAGGTTTATGATTGCTTTTAATTCTAGCAACTAATAAATCCTATCTCTGGCTAGTCGCACGCACTGTCGCAGTGACAGCAAAATGGATGCATAATTCTACACTTTTTATTTTAATTACTCAACTGTTTGTGGGTTAGCTAAAACAGCATGCAATATCTTTGAACATTGTTTTACTAAAAACTAACATCCTTACACAAGTACATTTGTTTCCAAGTGATTAACCTTTGCAGGAACAATCAAATCAATTGTCTTCTTATCTATTCAAAAAATGATTGCCCAAACTATTTGTTGTCTACTCTGCCTCAAAGGGCTTCACCATCAAGCAATGGCACCGACTCGTCTCCCCATCTACACCAGCTTAAGAGCTTCTCCGTCGAAAAGCTATCAACAATCATGACAATGCCCTCGTCGTCTACATCAGCTTAGGGGCTTCGCCACAAACTGCGACAGAGTCTTCACCGTCTACATCGGCTTAGGGGCTTCGCCGCCAAAATCATCCTCGACTTCAACTTGGTTCGCCATCAAGTTCAGCAAAAGAAGCTAATCATTGACCGCAGCTACTACAACATGTTCGACTACTTCGACTACGAATGAAGTTTGCCTTCACCACTCACTCACGAACACTGGCCAAGAGGGGCTACAGAGGGCATCATGGAGAATCATTCCACCCATAGAGGTCTTGCCCAGTACTCGCAAGCGAAGATATGAAGGCGCCGCATTGGCAATCGACTTCCACTACTTCGACCACACCAACTATGAAGAAGAGCTTTCGGCTTCAAAGCAAAGCCTCGACTTCCACTACTTCGTCTGCATCGGTCATGAAGGGCTACGAAGCGAAGCCTAGAAATGAAGCAAAGAACGAGCTTCAAACATGAGAAGCCAAGATTGAAATGGAAGGATGAAGCCTCCATAATTCAAGACCACGATCTACCACAAGATAGTTTAGATTTATTTCTAGCTAGTTTCATTGTATAGCCAGCTCCGCAAGTTGTACGCGCTCTTTTCTCCATACCCTTTTTTCCCACTGCGTTTTTTGGATGGAGTTTTTAGTGAGACGTACATACGGATAGGGTCGTGAGGCACCCGTGGCGGCCAAAGTGTTAAGTTGTACTGGGCTTTCCCTAAAGTTTCAGTCGCTAGGCCTTGTTGTGCCAGCCAAAACCTAGCGCCTGAGGGGCTACTGTTGGGGGAAAGGCCCAGCCCATGTACATGGCCCAAGGGCCTCTTTGTAATTTTTGGTCCTACCAAGGGTTAGGAGGAAAACTGCCTCCCTTCCTATCTATAAATAGGACCCAAGGGGTCACCAGGAGGGCATCCTTTTGCCTCTCCTCGTTTTACTTGCTCTAGTTGTTTTCCTCTCTTTCCCTCTCTCTCTCCCCTCCTGTTGGGGGATCCAAAATCCCCAACAGGGTTGTTGGAGCGACTCCGTCCTATCGGGTTTAGAAGGATGTTTGGAGTTTAGGGCAGCCATATACCCCTGCCATAGAAGGCTAAATTGCTTCGACATCGATCCCCCTGCAATAGAAAGTTGAACTGTTAGGGTTCAGGGTTGTTGGGGGCGACTCCGTCCTATCGGGTTTAGAAAGATGTTTGGGTTTGGGGCAGCTATGTATCCCCTGCCATAAAAGGCTAAATTGATTTGGTTTCGGTCCCTGTGCCACATAAGGCTAAATTGTTTCGACATCGATCCCCCTGCAATAGAAAGTTGAACTGGTTAGGGTTCAGGGTTGTTGAGGGGCGACTCCGTCCTATCGGGTTCAGAAAGAGTTTGGGTTTGGGGTGGCTATGTATCCCCTGCCATAGAAGGCTAAATTGATTCGGTTTCGGTCCCCCTGCCATAGAAGGCTGAACTGGTTAGTGTTCAGGGTTATTGGGGGCGATTCCGTCCTATCTGGTGCAGAAGGATGTTTGTGTTTGGGGCGGCTATGTATCTCCCGCCATAGAAGCCTAAATTGCTTCGGTTTCGGTCCCCCTGCCATAGAAAAGTTTTATTTAGAGCGTAAAAGTTGTTTATGAAAGTTTGCTATAAAACGTATGGATGAAAACTTTTTGTTAACTATTTGTAGAAAAATTTTGTACTAAAACTTATCTGCAGTTCAAAAAACTTATGTATTACGTAGTTGTAGAAAAACTTTTGTATTCAAACTTATATGAAATTTGAAAAACTTGTGTAAGTAAGTTTTTTAGCAATTTTTCTTTTTATTTGTATTGTATTTTAGTTTTGAAAGTTATTTTTATTTATTTCCACCATTTTCTTCTCCCTCTTTCCCACATTCCAAACGATTTAATTTCATGAAAAGAGAACCTAGCAGAAACTAATAGCACGCGCGGAAAGAGAAAAGAGAAAACATCCGCGCGGAAAGAAAATAATAGCGCGTAGAAAGATAAAAAAAATGTCCACACAGCAAGGAAACAATTACTGGGTACGAGGTTGTCGGATCGAGCGGACGGAAGCCTGGTACCAGTCGCCTGTAAATTAGATGGTCGCGGGTCCCACCACACAGAGAAGGACAACAACCGCTCTGGGCCTTTGTTGAATCTGGGCCGCTAGTGCGGTTAAATTGGGCCGTGGTTGGATCGCGATCGGTTCATCTCCCTGCCCGCACCAGCGCGGCGGCGGCGGCGAATTTGCTGAGTTCCGCCGCCGGCCGGCCTCTCCTTCCGTCCCAGAATCCCGTCGATAGATGCTGACGCGCCTTGTACTGCATCTCGAGGCCATGGCTGCTTTTCTACCTTCTACGGTTCTACCTCCTTCATGCAACCGTCCCAGGATCCCGTCGATAGATGCTGACGCGCCTTGTACTGCATCTCGAGGCCGTGGCTGCTTCTTTCTACCTTCTACGGTTCTACCTCCTTCATGCAACGAGACGAGTTCAGAAATGGAAGGAAATGAACAATCTTTTGCATCATTTCTGTGATTCCATAATCTTACATCCGGCTAAACAAAAACCTACTATACATCAGTGGCTAATGACAGCTACACACAGGCAGCTGATTGTCTCATGAATGACGGCGACACGACGCTAACACTGTGGTGGCAAGGCCTGACCATGGAGCTCAAGAACGCGCTCACAACTTCATCAGATGCCTCTCTTCTAAGCAAACACACGACGTACTCCATCACGGCGGCATCACAGGGCAACGTGATCCTGCCATCGTCGCCGGCGAACCCAAACTCCTCCTGCGCCATGCTCAGGAGCTCGCTGAAGACCGCTGTGCCGAGATACACCAGCGGGACCTCGAATCGCCACCCGTCGGAGGAGTAAACGACGCAGTTGCCCTTGCCGGCCACCGAGGTCGACGGGCCGCACGAGCCATCGGCTTCTTTTCCCGGCGTCGACGTGAGCCGCTTCCTCGCCAGGGCAGCCATTCGCTGCCACTTCTTTGCCAGTTGAACGAGTCTCTTGGCACTGATCATGGTTGTTTCTCCTGCTTTTTTGCCAGAAAATTCAAAGAATTTCAGTTTGTATCTGGTGGTGTTCTGCTACTAGGTGTAGTGCTTGCCTTGCTGGTGGACTGGTGAAATGACGGGTGCTAAGCTGATGGATTTATAGGTCTGGCAAAAGAAGATGCAGTTCAAGTGCAGATACCGTCTCAGACAGGCAAGAGACAATGCCATGGGCTCAGAACATGCAGTGTTGCAAGGAGTATTTGGAATTTCGGATCGCTAGGATATCCAATGTGCTGCCATACTGCCATGCCTCATGGGTCATGAGGACCACAAGCATATTGGGTCCAATATGTCAGTACTGGTCCTTTCACTGATTGTGCAATGATACCAACTATCATCTGTGTATGGATCTTAAGATATCTGAAATTTCTTGTGCCCAGTGCCCACAGCACATCATTCCGCGATCGGATTCAAGTCTATTTCAACAGCCCAAACAAGTTGTGCTCGACAGCTCCACAACACTTCTTCAGTTTGTGGTCCGGTGGATCAGTAGCACATCATGTGAACAGTGAACGCGCAGCTCCTTCTTGCAGTTCCTTACAAGGACCTACAAGATCGCAGCTTGGCAACTAGCTCTCTGTTTTATTTGCATTCATCCAGGCAGTGTCCAACTGAAACATTGAGTCCATGCTTCCCTGTCTTCATTTACTATGTGCGGAGCCTTGGTTTAAGCCTGAAGAAAGCAGCTCTGAAATGGACCCAAAATGATGTATCTGATGGACCAATGCCAGCTGAACAAGTCTGGCCCTCACTCTTCACGTTGGCCCCAACAAACATGGGGTCCTCGTGCTGCTTCCCACGACACCGCTCGGCATGGCTGCACTTGCGTGGGTGGTGTCCAATCCAAAGCACCGGAAGCACACCACGATCACACCGGTCCGGCATGCGCCAAACACTCGGCCCCCATCAGCATCTCATCCAAATCGTTCTGGCAGACGCATCTTGCAACTCACCGTACTCATGGCTTGTCCCCTTGCTCAACCATCCCACCCGTGTTGAACTATATATTCAGGGTCAGGAGGCCTGAACACCATCACTCACAGCTTCACAAACAAAAGCACTGCAATTGCAAACTCAACTCGCTGCTCTCCAGTTCCATCAAGAAAGAAAGAGAAGGATCAGAGAACCAACCATGATGAGCACCAAGGGGATTGCTCAGCTGGCCAAGAAGTGGCAAAGGATGACAGCGCTTGGGAGGAAGCGCCTCAATTGGCAAGTGGCAGCAAAGGATGCCGACGAGTGCTGCACCTCTGTGGCAAGCAAGGGCCACTGTGCCGTCTACACCACCGATGGGGCGCGGTTCGAGGTGCCACTGGTGTGCCTTGGGACAGCAGTCTTCGCCGAGCTTCTGCAGATGTCACAAGAGGAGTTCGGCTTTGGGGGCAACGACGGCAGGATCACGCTGCCCTGTGATGCAACGGTCATGGAGTACGCCATGTGCTTGCTCAGAAGGGGCGCCTCTGCGGAGGTGGAGAAGGCATTACTGAGCACCATGGCGGTGTCGAGCCACTATGCAAACAGTGCGGCGCCATATGTGGCAGCTTGCTGTTAGTTGCAGCTGTACGAGTGAATGTATATATGGTAGTAGTTCATCAGTGTAGGTAGTAGGTCAAAGATGAGTGTTATTCGGATACTTCTGATGCTGCAAATGACCAAGGAAAGCGGTGACTTAGAAAGTTAACGCCTTGTTCTTCTTCACTATACGCATCCTTGTTGCACATATTAATGATTGATCATAGTTCAGGGCTTGATGGGGCAATATGTTTCTTCAGCACAATTTTCTGAATCCAAATCTGAAAACTATACCGCCACTCCTTATCCAGCTGAAGCAAAATGTGTCTGTGGGATATGGGTACCCCTGGGCCCACTACCGATCGGGTAGACAGTCGGCCTGAGCCCACGTCTGACAGCGATGTGGGCCGACCCCAGGCCGGCCCACGAGGATCCCTGGGCTTGATGGACAAGATTGTTGAAGACTTAGTCCGTAAGGCACTCGGCGGGATACTTAGATCTCGCCCAAGGATCACGGAAATTATGTTACAATCGACTCGGATTACCTTCCTAGTTGTAGCCAGATAATGCTTATAGATAACCGACTTATAAACCTTAGGCCGTCAGCCTATATAAGGCGGCCTAGGTCAACCCCCAGAGGGCATCTCATCTTCATCTCATTCTTCTCCGCCCCATTGTAACCATAAATTCACCATTGTTCTCCGGAACCTCGTCGAGCAGATCAATACAAGGCCCCCGAGCACAGGACGTAGGGTATTATACCTCCGGGTAGCCTGAACCTGTATAATCCCTGTGTCCCTGTGTTACCTCGAGCTCTCTAGTCCTGCAATTGCCCTTTGCCTACAAATCAACCATCTGGGTACCCCCGGGTGGACTGCCGGACTAGAACTCCGACAGTTGGCGCGCCAGGTAGGGGTAATCGCGGGGCAATACAGCTAGCTCGATGGCAGATCGTCGCTCCGTCATCTTCCCCGACTCCGTCAAGGACTGCGCTACGCATCTTGAAGGCATCAGCTTTTTCACTGAGATCCACTCCGCCGCCTCTGACTCCACCACGACGCCCGACGTCCCCACGCCAACCAGCTCCGCGCTGACTTCATCGCCGATTTCCCCATCAGTTATCGTCCCGCTCCAGCAGCGGCTCGATGCAATCTCCATCAACGACCAGGCTCTGGGCCTGAGCACTCGCCAGAGAATCCCGCCCCCGGCCGAGCTCCTCGCCGGGTTGGATCGCGTCCAGGACACCATAGCCGAGTGCATTACCATGTCGGAGGAGGCCCTACGCCGACCCCGCAAATCGCTCCCGCTAGGGTTTCGCAACGCTTCATCAATCTACTCGACTCGACTTCGAGAAGATATGTCTCAGATCCGATCTGAGATCCCATCCCAACCCACCAAGTCTCCGGACTGCGGCGAGTTCCAGGTCGCCACAAGCGTGCTCTTGCCGGCTCCGGCCGACACGGGCAACGACTCAAGCTACGCCACGCCTCCGGGGTGTAAAGTCTTCGTCTCTGAGGATTCCGCAACTCAGGATGGAGAAACCGACTTGGCCAGGGATCGCCGACTGGAGCGAAACGCTGGCCGAGCCCGATGCCGTGCTGAAGAAGCTGCCCTGCCCCCGGCAGCGGCCGAAAACCCGCGGCTGCCACAGCCGCCGGTGAACCTGTAGCCGCTGCAGCTGCTGGAACGGTCCCCTCGGGGGCCCCACCAAGGCAACAGCCTCCTCCTCGGGGTCCTCGTGGTGTCGAGCCTCAAAACCTCGATGGAGCATTCGCCCGGGTGCCGTTCCGCACGCCCCAGGCTAACGCCGAGCTGGGACACATGCCTGACACCCCCGAGGTGCAGCGTGCCCGAGCTCAGTTGGAAGCCGCCCAGGAGCCGATCGAGCGATCATATCACGCCAGATCCCGATCTGGGCGATCAAACTCAACTCGTTCTTCAAGCCGCCGTTCTGCTCATAGCAGATCGGATCGGGATCATCCTCGCCAGAGGAACCCCTCACTACCCGTCGTTGAAGAAGAGGTGGCCCAGAACCACCACGATGATGAAAGAGAGGAGCGGCGTAACCCGCGCAATGTAGACCAGCGCCAGGAACGCTACCAAGAGCACCGTGACAGGCGCCAACGACATCGCCAGCCTGACGACCTCCGCGATCGCATCAGGGGGTACGCCCGCGACATCCGCGCCGAACTCGATGCTCGGCACCAAGAGCGCGACGCCGCCGAGCTCGAGCACCGTGAGCGGTATGACCGGCACTACGGCCGACCCGACCGCCAGCCGGTGGGGGAAGCAGGTGATGCTGGAGCAGAAGACGACGAACGCCGCGTCGTTAACGAGCTCATGGAGCGCGAGCAGTACGACGCGCGGTATGGCCCTCCGCGGGACGACCGCCGCCAATGGCGTGATGACGCTCGGCCCCGAGCCGACCCAATCCGACCTCCCCGCCGCGACTATCGCAATGCCGAGGAGGAAATCTTCGACGGCTTCGCTGCCTTCACTGTCCGACTCCGTGCCATCCGCTGGCCCATGTCCTTCAAGCCTGCCCTCGTGGAGAAGTTTGACGGTCGCTCCGACCCTAAGCTCTGGCTCAAGACGTACCATACAGCAGTCAAAGCTGCTCACGGTTCCAACGACCAAGCCGCTGCCTACTTCCCCGTGATGTTAGGCAAGGAAGCACTCCTGTGGCTTGAGGGCGTCCCCCGGGACACCATCGACAGTTGGGCAGATCTCTGCCACGCCTTCACCAAGAACTACCAGGCGAGCTACACTCGGCCAGGCACCAGATTCGATCTGGACAATGTCAAGCAGAGAAAGGGTGAAAGTCTCCGAGATTACACCGACCGCTTCTTCGACAACCGGAACAAGATCGCCGATACGGTCTCATTGACAACCAGCTGTTCCGCACGCTCTTCAAAACCAACCTAGTCACGGTCTCCGACCTGATGGAGGTGGTCAACCTGGAGGTGCGGGCCGACCAAGCCGAGCAAGCTCAGTTCAAGAGCGAGCAGAAGCGCCCGGAAGACGACGACCAGGTTGAGAGCTCAAAGCGCCACGAGCCGCTACGTGGGCGCAAGGCAGGCCCCGAGCCCCTTGTAGCCCTAGCAGAAGAAGAAAGCCGGCAGGAACCCAGGTTCCTTGTCGAAGAATTCCATGACACACTGAACGATCAGTGCCCCTTCCACAAGGACGCAAAGCACAATCTCCGTGATTGTCACGCATTGCTCAAAGAACTCGGCGCCCTGCCACCGACCAAGAAGCAGCGCTACGACAACAACGGCGGCCGTTACAACAACTACCACCGCGACGGCTACAACGGCGACCGGCGGGACGACTACCGCGCAGGGAAGACCGCGACCGCCGCGACGACTATCGACGTGGCGAGCGCGACCGCGACGCTCCGGCCCGCAGAGACAACCAACGCCGCCAAGACGACGAACGCAGCCTACCACCACCGCCAGAAGCCCCCAGGCGGGCCAATGGCGACTTCCAGCACGCTGACCGCCAGGTCAACGTCATTATCGGGGGGCCCGGCACCTTCCCAGATCGGCGCAAGGGCAAGCTCCATAAGCGCAAAGTGAAGATGGTCTCTACCAAGCCGGTGGAATACCTCCAGTGGTCGGAGACGCCCATCACCTTCAGTCGTGCCGACCACTGGGTGTACCTTCCTGAGCCAGGGTCATACCCACTCGTCGTCGCTCCGGTCGTCAAACCGGTCCTCCTCTCCAAGGTCCTGATCGACGGCAGGAGCGCCCTGAACATCATCTTCACCAGTACCCTCAACAGCATGGGGTTCGACTACAGCAGGCTCCTGAGCGCCGAAGATCCGTTCTTTGGCATTGTGCCAGGAAAAGCTTTCTACCCGATAGGACGAGTTGCCTTAACAATCACGTTCGGCACTGCCGACAATTACCGCACGGAGTTCCTGTACTTCGAGATAGCCGACTTCATGAGCTCCTACCACGCCATCTTTGGCAGGCCCATGCTGGCCCGATTCATGGCGATTCCGAACCACACTTACCTGGTTCTGAAGATGCCGGCGCCTAATGGCGTCCTCTCCATCCGTGGAGACATCAAGACCTCCTTCGAGTGCGACGGGGAGGCTATCAAGATAGCTGAGTTGTCCCAGCAACTCGGCAATGCTACCTTGCTGGTGGAAGAAGCCCCCAAGGCGGCAGCCGGCGAGCCTGTCCTCCCGGAGCAGAAGCAGCGGCCCACGGCGCTGGCACCTGCAGATGCCCCCAAAGCGATCAGCTTGGGACTCGACGACCCCTCCAAGACGGCCCTCATAGGGCCAGGGCTCACTCCCAAATAGGAAGACGCGCTCACCTCCTTCCTCCGGGACAACTGGGATATCTTCGCATGGAAGCCATCAGACATGCCGGGTGTTCCGAGGGAGAAGGCTGAGCACTCCTTGGACTTGAGCAAGACCGCGAAGCCTGCCAAACAGAAGCTGCGTCGATTCGCCCAAGATCGTAAGGAGACCATTTGGGTAGAACTGAATAAGCTCCTAGCTGCCAGTTTCATTAGAGAATGCAAACACCCCGAGTGGCTTGCAAATCCTGTACTTGTAAAGAAGCAATCCGGTGAATGGAGAATGTGCATTGACTACACGGATCTCAACCTCTACTGCCCTAAAGACCCCTTCCCTCTTCCGCGAATTGATCAAGTCGTTGACTCTACGTCCGACAGCGTACTACTGTGCTTCCTCGACTGCTACTCGGGTTATCACCAGATAGCCCTGAAGACGTCCGACCAGGACAAGACCGCGTTCATCACACCGCACGACATCTACTGCTACAAGACGATGACGTTCGGATTGAAGAATGCTGGTGCCACATACCAGAAGGCCATCCAAGGTTGGCTACAGAGCCAAATCGGCCGCAACATGGAAGCCTACGTGAATGACGTCGTAGTCAAGACGTACGACGCTGACTCCCTAATCGCCGACCTCCAGGAAACATTCAACAACTTGCGCCGCTTCAGATGGAAGCTCAACCCCACGAAGTGCGTATTCGGGGTGCCGTCAGGAAAGCTCCTGGGCTTCCTGGTCAGCCAGCGTGGCATCGAGGCGAACCCAGTCAAGCTGGATGCCATACGCAACCTCAAGGAGCCAACATGCAAGAAAGACATCATGAACTCACTGGAATGATGGCGGCCCTAAGCCGGTTCATCAGCAAGCTCAGCGAGAAGGGACTTCCGTTCTTCAAGATCCTCAAGAAAGTAGACAAGTTCGAGTGGACCCCTGAGGCAAGCAAGACCCTGGCCGACCTCAAGGAATTCCTAGTCACTCCGCCGGTACTTACGGGTCCGACCCCTGGGGAAGAGCTCTTGCTATACATCTCGGCTACCACTTATGTGGTCAACATGGCCCTGGTCGCCGAGCGACCAGAAGAAGGCCTCCCATACAAGGTCCAGCGCCCTGTATACTTTCTCAGTGAGGTACTCAGCGAGTCAAAGGTCCGGTGCCCCCATCCTCAGAAGCTGCTCTACGCGCTCCTGATAACCGCCAGGAAGCTACGCCACTATTTCCAGGCCCACGTCATTCGAGTCATCTCGAATTTCCCCCTCGGAGCTATCCTCCACAACAGGGATGCCAACGGCCGCATAGTCAAATGGTCCATTGAACTCGACGAGCACACCATCAATTTCGAGCCACGAGACGCCATCAAGTCCCAGATCCTAGCCGACTTTGTGGCCGAGTAGACGAAGATCCAGATGCCGACCCCCGCGGAACGACCGGAACACTGGAAGATGTACTTCGATGGCGCCCTCAACCTCGAGGGAGCCGATGCAGGAGTGCTGTTCATCTTCCTGGAGGGGCAGCACCTCAAATATGTTCTTCAGATACACTACTAGGCCACCAACAATGGGGCCGAGTACGAAGCCCTCATCTACGGTCTTCGGATCGCGGTGTCGCTCGGCATCAAGCGGCTAATATGCTATGGTGACTCCAAGCTAGTCGTCGAACAAGTCAACAAGAATTGGGACACGACCAAGAAAACCATGAGTGCATACTGCGCTGAGGTGCGCAAACTTGAGGCTCATTTTTATGGTCTCGAGCTCCACCATGTCCTCCGAGAGGACAACGTTGCCGCCGATGTCCTATCCAAGCTAGGGTCCACCAGAGCCCAGGTGCCAGTCTGCGTCTTCGTCCAAGACCTGCGCACCCCGTCCATCAAGATGCTTGAGGACGGCAGTCCAGTGCACGATCCGGAGCCACTCCCGAGTGGCCCGCCGACCAATGAAGTTCTCGTCGTGGTAGCAGACTGGCGCGCCCCCTTTATCGCTTTCCTCGCAGAGAACTGGTCACCGGGCACGAAAGAAGAGATCGAGAAGTTGACTCCGCGAGCGACAAATTACGTCGTTATAGGCGACGCCCTGTACAGAAAGGTTGCCTCCACAAACATACTGATGAAGTGTGTCCTTCGTGATGAAGGCATCAGCCTCCTGCAAGATATCCACTCGGGCTCTTGCAGCAACCACGCGGCAGCCGGCATCCTAGTCGGCAAAGCCTACAAGGCAGGGTTTTACTGGCCAACAGCCCTGTTCGACGCAAGAGAGTTAGTGCGCTGCTGCACCGGCTGCCAGTTCTTCCAGAAGCAAAAGCACCTGCCGGCTCAGGCGTTACGGACCACTCCCCCATCCTGGCCATTCGCCATATGGGGACTCGACAATGTCGGGCCCCTCAAAACCGCTCCGGGCGGATTCAAGCACCTTTTGGTGGCGGTCGACAAGTTCACCAAATGGATCGAGTACAAGGTTGTGACTGACACCAAGTCGGCCATAGCTGCCAAGTTCATCACAGAGCTTACCCACCGGTTTGGCGTCCCAAACCACATCGTGACTGACCTCGGATCCGAGTTCACGGGACACGAATTCTGGGACTTCTGCCAAGACAACTGCATCGACGTCTACTACTCCTCCACGGCGCACCCTAGGTGCAATGGCCAGGTTGAACGGGCTAATGGCATGGTCCAGGACTCGCTCAAAAAGGCCATGTACGACGGACTCAACAAGCATGCCGGCCGCTGGGCCAAAGAGGTACCACATGTCATATGGGGCCTATGAACGCAGAAGAGCAGAGCAACGGGATACACCCCCTTCTTCCTGGTATACGGCTCCGAAGCTGTTCTCCCAGTTGACGTCGCCCATGGTACTCCGCGCATCCAGCACTATGAGGAAGGTGAAGCAGAAATCGGCCGCCAGGTCGACATCGACTGCCTAGAAGAACACCGACTCGCTGCACTAGTCAGGCATGACAGACATGAGCAGCAGGTACGACGTTACCACAACAAGAATGTCCGGGAACGCTCTCTCTACGTCGGTGACTTGGCCCTACGCCAAGTCATGTCCACCAAGGACAAGCACAAGCTGTCGGCCCCCTGGGAGGGTCCCTTCATCGTCAAGGAAGTCGTCTCACCAGGAACCTACAGCCTTCAGTGGGCTAACGGTGACCCCGTCCCGAACGTGTGGAACATCGAGCACCTCGTCAAGTTCTACCCGTAGAAATCAAAAAAGCTATGTATCCCTCGTCTCATATAAATGAAAGTGCCTTTGCCTTGCTATATGGCTTGTTATTGATTCTTTACCCGACATCCATGATGATGCTCGGGGACTGGGCCTAACCCAGACAGCGTTTTCTTCATCACGATATTTGGGGGAGTACCCGCTTACTCCGACTTCCGAGTCCTTGCCCAACCCTATGTTCCCCCCGACGACTACTGGGCTAACCCGGCCGGTCCGAATCCCCAGCTGTGAAACCCTGAGCCCCGTGCTCAACCCACGCGCCCCCTACACCTAAGCCTCCCCGCTGAGCAGTGTAGCAGGGTAAGCCGTCCTCTCCGTGAGCAGTGGTCAGCGGGTCAAAAAGGGTGCTTAAACGGCACAAGGCAGTGGCCAGTCAAGTGACGCAAAGTCCTAGTCGGCAGGGAAAAGGGTCCAACAGAACACCAACGCACATCAATGCTTCAAATAAACTCGGAATTTCATGCATATCTGAACACTGCAGAGTTTACATTTATAATTATTTTTACAGGCCCAGTTCTCTTGCTACAGCCTCAGCCAGAGGAGCACACTCGTCCACTAACTCGTCAAGCTCATCGTCGGCGAGCTCCTCGGGAATGCCATCGGCGAACGGAGCCAGCTCCTGCGTCAGGAAGTGTACCCGGAACAGCGCCAGTATCCGGCTCCCGAAGCCAATTGCAGTTTCCTGCATCAACTGGGCGGCGCGGTTCGGACTAGCCCTGAGTCGTTGCACCAACGTCAGCGTCGTCAGGCCTAACTCGGCAGGCACCAGCGAGTTGGCGTTGAACTCGGCTGCCTGTTTCAGCTCCAGTAATTCCGACCGAAGCCCTGCAATGGAACCCACATAAGCATTCCAACTTATTCGAGCTCCAGAAGACTCGCCAGGAGATACCATGCATGGCCTGGTCATGTGAATCCTTCAAGGCCTGATTAGCCTCCGTCAGGTGTTCGGACTCGGCAGCCAGGCGAAGGTTGGCTGCTTTAAGCGTCCGCACCTCCTCCTCCAGCTTCCGCCTGGCCCCGGCCAGCTCGTCCTCAAGCTTTTTCTTGGCCCCGGCCAGCTTGTCGACCTTCACCTGGAGAGCGTCCTCCCTCTTCTTTGCCTCTGCAAAGAACGCGCTATAAGCACAGCTCACCCGGACAAAATGCATACCAACGAGAAGCACAAGAACTTACCCTCGGCGAGAACCTTCATGTCATTCCTGAGGTCCTCGTTGGTCTTCACAACGTCGGTGAGCTCCTGGTCCTTCTTCATAAGGAATTCCTTGGCAGCCTCAGCCTCACGGACCCTCTCCGTGTGGATCTACGCCAAGGTCCAGCGGTCCTTCAGGGCTTGCCGCCTGAACTCAAGATCCCTCATGGATCGGGCCGTGAAACCCTACCAGGAAAGATATAGGGCACTTGGTCAGCCCATGCCCTATAGCATCAACAAGGTGCCAGGAAGACATACCTGTACAACTCGATTCAAGACGCCGACCACGTTCTGTAGCTTCCGGAGCTCGCTCTCTTGATCCGCGAGGTCAAGTTCCATCAGCTGCTCCAGAGTCAGCTCTGGCGCCTGAGGCCCGCCCCCAGGCTCGGCCGCGATCGCCTCCACCAGGGAGGCCACGTGGACACCAGCATCGGCGTCCAGATCCTCTCCAAAGAGTCAGCCATCGTCATCTTCAACTGGAGGGGGCTTCTAGCCGGCTCCTCCGCCCCTGTAAGACCCTCTGGGGCCTTATCCTCGAGGGTGACTTCGGACACCTTTGCCTGCGGGTCGTCCACCGGGGCGCCCGTCCCCAAGATGCGTGGAGGAATCGGCGGGCGCGGCGGCCCTGACATGCCGACCGGCACTTGTTCCGGCACGATCAGTGCAGTGCTTGACCCTGACCCCGCCTCCGTAGCGGCAGGCTGACTTGGCGGCGCCTTGCCACCGGCTCCAGGCGTGGCAGGACGCTGGCATCTACTTGGCTCCCGAGCCTGCATCCAATACTTCGACAGCTCAAGCCCTGCATACCAAAGGAACAAACAAGGAACGCCAAGACGACATACCCGCCCTTGTGCGAACGCTTGAACTGCACCCGTTGCAATAACTGCGGGGGCGTTTGGTTCGACAGCACGTCGAGTCCGGCCGCAGCTCTGGCCAGGCAAAGATGCTCCCTTGACCCCCCGACTCAGGGCCTGAGGGAGACCTGTCGGCGCCACCTCCCGAATCACCCGCCGCCTTCCTTTTTCTCCGCGCCTCGGCCTCAGCCCGCGCGGACTGCCCCAGCTTCGGGGGCGGCTTGGGGGACCCTCCTCGAGCTGCCCTTTGGGACTCGGTCACCTTGCGCACCGCTTGGCGCGATGACCTTCCCAATCCACCAGTCGGCGCCTGGGCCACTGGGTCATCCTCCGCCTCCTCCCGGGAAGCCGAGATGAAGTCGGCCACCTCCCAGTCGGTTTGCCCCTCATCCACGACTCGAGGAGCCGAGGACGCCTCCTCCACCGTCATCAGATTCTCCAGCCGAACATCGCCCTCTGGCAGGGGTGCCGGGCTGAAGTATTTCGTCGCTCATTCCTGCAAGACACACACAAGGCAACAGCACAGTCAGTTATGTCGGATACCTAGCAGCCCAGTGATCAGATATACAACATGCAAGGCAATTGAGAACTAACCGGTGGAGGAGGATTCTGCAAAGAAAACGGGACAGGTGTCCCTTCGTTGAAGATCTTGCCGCGCATAAAGCCGGAGATCCTTTCACAAGTCTCCTGGACAGATACTGTCCGGACCTGCTCCCGAGTCGGGTCCTTGCCACCCGAAAACTCGTATCCGGGATGCACCCGGTCCTTGATCGGTTGTGTCAATCGCCGGACGAAGGAGATCATTACAGCTACCGCAGTTAAACCTCGCTCCTTCATTTCGGCGATCAACCCGAGCAGCTCCTCAGCTTCCTGCAGCTCCAGGCCCTGCGGCTGCGAATCCCAGGAATCTTTCTTCTCCGGCCGGTGGCCAGTCCGGGCAGGCAGAGCAGGGGGTGGTTCGCGACATAGAACCACTCTTGCCTCCAATTTTTGTTGGAATCGTTCATGTCCAAGATGAAGTATCTCTTGGACATGCCGACCCTCAACGAGAACCCAGCTCCTCCGATGATCCGAGCCAGGCCATTCCAGAACCTTCCCCGATTGCCTTCATCCGATACAAGCGCCGCCACAGCCCAAAATGTGGCGGGATCCCAAGGAAAGCTTCGCACAGATGGATGAAAACAGAGATGGACAGAATGGAGGTGGGGTTCAAGTGACTCATCTCCACGCCGTAGAAATGCAGCAGACCGCGAAAAAAATCTCCCGTTGGCAGTCCGAATCCACGCTCGAAGAACGGCGCGAAGACGGCCATCTCGGTCTCCGAGTGCTCACACGGCCGGGCATTGTCCCCAGCAGACCGCCACTGCAGTACCTCCCGTGGCCCCAGCACGCCGCGCCGCACCATGTCAAGGAGCCTATCCTCGGTGACGGAGGACTGACCCCAGGCCGGCTCTTGGGGCGGGACTCCTCCCGGCACAGACGTCAGTTCTGGAACCTCCTCCGAGGGCGCCACCGCCTTCCCCTTGGCGTCCGCCCCGGCGGCGGTCGCCGGTGTGTCAGCATCGCCGCCCTTGTTGGCGGCGGCATCCCCCGCGGCCCCAGACTGGCCCGCGGAAGATGCTACTCCCTTCCCCGCGTCACCATCACCGTGGCCCGCGGAGATCCCCACATCCGTCATCCTCGTCGGTGGCGGCACCTCCTCCCCCGATGCCGGTGTCCTCATCGTCTCCCTCGAGTCCGCCATCTCCGCCAGGGTGCTCTGGCATGATGCAGATGCATAGCGGCCGCGGTGACGCTCGAACTCCGGCGCCGGCGAGTGGGTGGTGGGCGAATCGCTCTTGCGGCGGCGCTCAGTGGTGGTGAAGGCTCGGGATGTTTCTCGATTTGAAAAAGTGACTGTGGTAAATCCGTCGGTGAACAGATCCGATTTATCCCCTCCCCCCTGAAAAGACCTTGATGTCGCCTAGAGGGGGGTGAATAGGCGAGCCCTGAAAATATTTCCACTTAAAACAAATTTATTAGTGACAATTGGGTATTCCAAATACCACTTTTAGAAATTCAGTAAATGAACTTCTATAAGGATCTTTAGAATCACCAAATAAAAGAATTGCACGCCTAACGCAGCGGAAATAGAACACTGCCACCAAAACCGGTTTTGCAAAACCGGTGCCACCGGTTTAGTCCCGGCAGTGAACCCCCAAGTTAGATAGAATATGTTAGGGAGCTCGGAATTAAACCAAACTTGGAGATGATGATTGAAATGTCTTTCTAAGTTATATCTCCAAGTCCCTGCGCTCAAAAACACATATGCAACAATATCGAGCAATTTCACCAATTTTCAATATAAGCACAAGGAAGCTTAAACCAGCGAGGAGACACAAGATTTGTTTCCCGAAGTTCGGATTCACCGCTCGCACCAAGCAGCCACCAAGGCACGGTGAATCCTACTCTCCGTTGAGGAAGCTTATGCGACCACACTAGGTCAAGCTATCTCCTCCTTCCACTAGCTTGCTTCTTCCCTTTCAGAGGCGAAGCACGACCTGCACAAACTTCCCGCAGCTCACCACACCTTGGTAGCTCACGGGCAACACTAAGCCGTCTAGGAGCGAAGCTCCAAGAGTAACAAATAAATCACACGAACTTGATGAAGTCCAACAGTGCTCAAGGTGCTTTGGTGCTCTCAATCTTCTCACAATGGCTGCTCTCTCTACTACCCAACACAAGGATCTCACAATATCAAGCAATCCTCACAAAGAGGGGTTGGGGAGAGCAAATATGGCTTTGGCTTGGCAAGGAAGAGCAGGGAAGCACTATAGCAACCTCAGGAACAGCAGCTTGCCACTGTGGAGGTCGTGGGGTATAAATACTCCACTCCACAAAAACTAGCCGTTACAGACCCAGTGAAAACCGGTGCCACCGGTTCCTAAAACCGGTGCCACCGAGATTTCAAACCAACTAGCCGTTGGAGCTATCTGACACAAAACCGGTGCCACCGGTTTCCCAAAACCGGTGCCACCGGTTTTGCCCTGGCAAAACCAGTGAAGTGTACGTGTGGCTTTTGTGTCTCTCAACAACTCACATGGGTTTCTTGAGCACTTAGACAATTTCAAGACTACATGTGATGCATCCCTCTTAATAGTACAGCATACCTATACTCAAGATCAAATATAAATACTATTGATACACTTGAGCTTCATTACTTTGGACTATGCCATACTTCTTCAATGTATCCGCTTGAGAGTTGCATCCAACTTGTCTTCTTTGAATTGAGCACTTCAACCTTGAGCTAGTGACTTGAACCTTTGTCTTTGAATGAAATCCACTTCTAGTCCAATTCACCTTTTCACAACACAATTCTAGAAAGATTGATACTTGCCAATATGAATACCAAATGTGACCAAGATTCATCAAGTTGAAATCCAAAGAAAGTCTCGTCACCCTAGCAAAGATACATGACTCAAGTCCGCAACTTGATCACACATTGCTTAGTCCCTAGAAACACTATCCTGAACTCCACCTCTTCATTCTTGCATCGCATATAGCTTCACAATAGTTTGTATCAACAATGAAAATCAATTCTTGATTTTCAATATATTTCCTTCACTTTAACCTTTCATTTCTATCAAAGTCATCATGTCTTGTTTGCAAGTCATTCTTCAAATATAGACCAAGAATAAACCATATCACCATGTCTCTTGTCCATTCAACCAAACTTGCATTATGCAACATTTTAATCTAACATGATCTAAGATGTCCCATATCAATGTTAAACAAGCTTTCATCAATTTTTAGAGACCAATATATCACACACATCCTCATGTCTCTTTCTTTGTTACACCATAGCTTGTCATCTTTCATATTCATATATAATGGGAGCAACCACTTATTTATTCATGTCAACATGAGCCATCCACATTGAATTCAACCAATGACCAATAGTGAATCATCAATATATAATTTAATTCCTGCTCATAATCTTTAACAAACATGTTAGTCCTTTAATCCTTTAGTCATTCAATTCACCAAAACCCACAAGGGAGCCTAGATGCACTTTCACCCCCCCTCCCCCCCCGGCCGATTCGAATTACCCTAATGGCGCCGTAACCGACGGACGGAATCCGCGGAAGTCCTGTTAACTGTGGGTCAACGGCTCTCCGAGCGCCAACGGCTCTTTGCCCAAGTACTCGGCCAGCCCTGACCCTCAGGGACTCGGCACTCTTGACTCCGGTCAACGGGTCTCCGGACTCGGCCAGCCCCGACCCTCGAGGACTCGGCGCTCTTGACTCCGGTCAACAATTCTCCGGACTCGGCCAGCCTCGACCCTCAGGGACTCGGCGCTCTTGACTCCGGTCAACGGGTCTCCGGACTCGGCCAGCCCCGACCCTCGGGGACTCGGCGCTCTTGACTCCGGTCAACGGGTCTCCGGACTCGGCCAGCCCCGACCCTCGGGGACTCGGCGCTCTTGACTCCGGTCAACGAGTCTCCGGACTCGGCCAGCCCCGACCCTCGGGACTCGGCGCTTCGACTACGACTAAGAAGTCTCTGTGACTCGTTGCTATTGTGCGAACCTACAACGCCTCTGTCGACCTCCGGGTCCAAGGAACACAGATATTGCATTGATAAGCCAAGTAATGGAGACAAGCTTCATTAGAAAGCTTTATCAAGAAACTATACAGTTACAAAGAGAGCCGGTCATATGCCGGTCACAAGGATCAAACACATCAACCGTCAAGGTGATGGCTTGGGGCACTCGTCCCTGCGTCCTAGTGCTGTATCCATAGCAAGCTTGGTCCACATGAGCTCGTCGCAAGCCCTCTTGTAGCACCACTGCAGCCGTCGACGGGACAGCCCCACTTGAAGGATGACAGCGAATGCCTCCGGGTATCCCTTGCTCTACAAAGCATTTCACCCCACATGACCCTCGGCACACGGTAATGCAGGGGTGAACGGGACAGCACTCAGACGCTAATCAACACCTCAAGATTCTCGCAAGCACTCTTCTAGCACCAAGCTATCAAGTCCCCATGACTCCTCCCCGGAGGATGAACCCAGCAACTGGTCCCCAACATAGTCAAGTTTGGTGGGTGTTATGCCTATTTTCTGATGAGCGCATGGCTCCGAGCCTTGGTGCATATTTATAGCCCTGTGCTAGATGTTCACATGTGACCTCGGTTGCATTATTCAGCGTGTGAGTTCTGTGCCACGCAGCAGCTCCTCCCTTCGAGGCGTTCAGTCTGCCCTTATCATCTTGGGCTTTATCCGACCACGGGAGCGCTCTGTGCATTCACGTGAACACTGTTCTTGTCACGACGTGTGTGGCGAGCTTATCCTTTGGGCTGCCTGACTGCCCGAAGCTTGGAGATTCTTCTTTCTTGACCATTAGCCTGACTTTTCTAGTCGGCCCAATGCTCGGGGACTACTCCATATGGAGGGCTCCTTGTGTCGCCCTCCATATGCCCCATCAGGATGTGTCACTTTCTCCAAGTGGTGCAGCTCCTCGGTGCCCGACTCGGCCATGACTCGGCGCCACGCCACTCGAGGCTCCGCCCCGGGTTTGCCTAGGGTCATCCCCGGATGGCCTGCGGTTTTCTTTTTTGAGCACCGCCCACCCTTGTGTCGGCCTGCCGACCAAGGCGCTTCAGCCGACCTTGATAGCTTCGCTTCTTCGTCAACAGTCCGACACGCGCCTGCACGTTGCTCGGGGACTTGTGGGATATGGGTACCCCTGGGCCCACTACCGACCGGGTAAACAGTCGGCCTGAGCCCACGTCTGACAGCGATGTGGGCCGACCCCAGGCTGGCCCATGAGGATCCCTGGGCTTGATGGACAAGATTGATGAAGACTTAGTCCGCAAGGCACTCGGCAGGATACTCGGATCTCGCCCAAGGATCACGGAGATTATGTTACAATCGACTCGGATTACTTTCTTAGTTGTAGCCGGATAATGCTTATAGATAACCGACTTGTAAACCCTAGGCCGTCAGCCTATATAAGGCGGCCTAGGTCAACCCCCAGAGGGCATCTCATCTTCATCTCATTCTTCTCCGCCCCATTGTAACCACAAATTCGCCATTGTTCTCCGGAACCTCGTCGAGCAGATCAATACAAGGCCCCCGAGCACAGGACGTAGGGTATTATACCTCCGGGTAGCCCGAACCTGTATAATCCATGTGTCCCTGTGTTACCTCGAGCTCCCTAGTCCTGCGATTGCCCTTTGCCTACAAATCAACCATCTGGGTACTCCCGGGTGGACTGCCGGACTAGAACTCCGATAGTGTCATAGTGCCTCTTGCATTTCGAATAGGCAACTTGTTGCAATATCCAGAGATTTGCTATCAGAATGATTTGCACAATGCCAAGTGCTTACTTCCTCCAATCCAGCATTGACCAGTTCTATCTAATTAAGGAACATACCCCATGAAGGCCACATGTAAACTGGGTCGAGCCTGTAAAGGTAATTTTGTGCAAATTTACAACTACAGATCCAAAACTCTACTGCATATGGCACACTGCAACGTTCCCATTCCGGCCGTGCCATCGCCCAGGTGAAATCATAATCAGACAAGGGAGTTAAGCCTTGGAGAAGAGATAGTGAACATAAAACTGGAACCCAGACCAGCAAATATGATAGTCTAAGCCTGGGTTTACTGCTTTGCAGATTTTTTTTTACGAGAAAATTATGTCCTTTATCCAAGTAAAAACTGAATGCTGTGACAACAAATACAGTCTTGCATGGCAATTTACATTACTGAAGTGAAAGTAGAGCAAGCAGCCAGGATAGATGCATAACCAGGTTCTGAACTTTCAAGCAAACACTGGCCACGGTGTATGTAAAATTTAGGTGTCTGATTGGGGCATGCAGCCATGCACGAAGATTCCGCGAAATTGGTCGTCACATGCCATGCTAGAAATCATGAAGACCATTGGTGGAAATTGAGGTATAGAACTGTCGACCAAGTTTCGTGATTTGCAGCAATCAAAGCACTGCTCGCCAACACCTAGCATGCAACTGCACCAGTACGTACAACAGTGAAGTGAACACTGCATCTGCTCAGCTCATGACTCTTGGACCATCCTGCCATGTCCCAAGTGAGGCATTGATGGTGGCTTTTAGCTAATCACCATCATGTCAGTATTCCATTCTTTCAGGGCAAAAAAAAGTGTGGACCCATATAATTCAGAAATTATTGTTGAGTAAGCTCAACCAGTTTAGCTCCGAATCATTTGATACAGGACGCTGGAATACAGACCTCCAAAAAATGCTGGATCCAGTGTGCTTCCACTATCATTTCTGTCCAACAGTCGTACTGTAGTACATATCTGATTGGCCAACCACTGGTCCACTATCTTTGTGTTGACGGTGCACCGAGCAATTGTCCAGAAAAACTAACTCTAAAACTTGATGTCTACCTTTTCAGCCAACAATGCATGTATCAAGCTCATGGGCAAAGATCAACACTGATGCAGCTTTCTTGATTTCTTCTGGGACTGGATCCACAGATGCACGACAAGAGAGGAGGTGTCCTGGCGGCTGCGGTGCGTTCTTACTCCAACATTGCAGACGTGCTAATGGCGGAGGCGCTGGCGGCAAGCGGCGGAGTGCTCTTAGCAATTGAGCAGGGAGGAAGGAAGGTGATCCTGGAGACCGACAATGTGACGGTGGTCACTCTTCTTCGCTCAGATGATGGATTCCGTAGCACTATCGCTGGTGTTTGGCATGAAATTAGAGAGCTTAGCTTGTCTTTTGATTCTTTTATTTGTGCTCATGTTAACAGGGAAGGAAACGAGGCTGCCCATTTGTGTGCGCGCATGCCTTCGGTTTCTGCCCCGGTCATGTCCTGGGTTGGGGTTCTTCTGACTTGGTTAAGGGAGGCCGCTAACAAGGATTGTAACAATGAGTCTTTGCAATAAAGCTCTCTGATTTGCCCTAAAAAAAAGCTCATGGCCCCTGACAGTCAGTGGGGTCGTACCTTTAATTTTAATATAGGTTAGAGTGGTTTTATTTAATAAAGGGTCAGCTATTAGTTAGTCTAGTACAAAATTTTCATATCCAGTATATGAAGTTTTACACATCTCAAATATTAGTTCACAAATATATATGATGATCTGTCATCTGTGATGTACCTATCTTTAAAAGTCCAATGTCTCGACTTCCGGCTTGCCATACCGCAACTCACGAACGGTGAGTCGCGACTCAATGTATCGGTGGAGCGGCGTAGGCGATTGGCCTCATAAGCGAATAGCCGATGACGAAGGGCAGGCAGGCGGCCGCGGCCTAGATGGAGTGCAACAAAATGTTCACCAGGTTCACTTTGTCGACTACGGCAGCTACGTGATGACAGTGGTGGATCCCATCCTCCAACTCAAACAAATGTAAACATACCCTAATCTTTGTCCCATAAACTATTCCTAATTTCTTCTCCATAATAATATAGAATTTTTGCTATAATTAGATCTAATATTTTTAGAAAATCAACGCAAAACATGAAAATAAGATAATGAAACATTCTTAATATATTGCCTGGTACTTTATATTGAAAGAAATTGTGATGAAATCAAGGCATATCCAAATATTGATGGTTTCAATGCGATAAAGAATCGCTCAGGTAAGATGAAATAAACAAGCAAGAAATATTAACCTCTTATACAAACTATTTGCTTTTGTGCATTATTATTGCTCAATACTATATATCAGGATTAGCTAGTGTATGTGCATGTGAACAATAAAAATGTTAGTGCAAATTTTCAAATGATTGAATCGACGAATGTTGTATAAATTTGTTCCCCCCCCCAAAAAAAAAAATCTCTCCAGGTCCGCCACCGCTGACAATTAGTCTTAGAATAAAACCTGCACCAGGACCACCACCATTTCTTCACCAATATGTCCAGGAGCTAGCAAGTAAAACGCCATCCTTACAGCCAAAAGGTCACAAATTAAGCATTTCGAAGCACCATACCTGAGAACCAAGAAGAACCAACCATGATCTATCAAAAGAGTAGTAATAGATGTAAGATCACATATTAACATGAACATACATTTTTTTAGGAGAACGGGTTATGTAAAGTATATGCTTCAAACAGAAAATGCAAAGGGAATTGCCTATTGCCATATATTCAGAGTGAAGGAAGTAGTAACATATTTACTGTTTATAGAACAGTAAGACCATGTTTAGATTCACAAGAACTTATTGCGAAATTTACTGTAGCAAAACTAAATCGAAGATTAGAAGGACTAAACATGATCTAATTATAAAACTAAATACACGAATAGACGGGAAATAGGAATCTATTAAGTCTAATTAATCTGTCATTAGAGATTGTTTACTGTAGCACGACGTTGTCTAATCATAGCCAAATTAGGCTCATTAGATTCGTCTCGCGAAGTTACCCGGGTTGTGAAATGGGTTTTGTCAGTTATCCACATTTAATACTCCTAATTAGTAACCAAACATTCGAATTTACTGTAGCAAAACTTATCTAATGGAACTAAACACGGCCTAAATATATTATTCAGGACTTTACAACAAACATGTTGAAAATGAAACTCATCTAAATCATTGATACAGTACACAAGGGTCCTGCATATGCTCAGGGCAATTCTGCCAGCACAAGCTCAGGACTAGTCTAAACTCCAAAGTGGTATCCAAGTACAGCCTCTGCGCTCACAGTCACAGGCACAGCCATGGAACAAAGTACACGTGTCTCCTTCTTCTCACTTGTGCACATGAACAAAAAAAGGGCCTGTTGGATCTATTAGTGCAAACAGTTAGCAGCAAAAATTAGCATGTGAATATCCAAACAGGCCCGCTAATAGACCTTCTAACTATTAGCAAGTGAAGGTACTAACAATTAGTTCATTAGTGATGCAGGGGTCCAAACAGTTTATATGTAACTCCAACCACCTATGCTAACAATTACTTACCTAAATCACATGATACAGTACACAAGGGTCCTGCATATGCAGCTAAATCTTTCATACAGCGCACAAGGGTACTGCATATGCAGTAGTTAGGGGGCTATTAGCTAACGAACTATTAGCCCTAGTGGATCCAAAACGAGTTGCTGGTTTTTTTACCTGCTATGCGATCGGGGCTATTCGATTTGGGGCTGACGTACCTACCTGCTGCGCGGCGCACTCGTGCGGGCCACGCTGACATCACACCAGACGGCAAAACCCACATCCACTGGCAAGCTCCGACTAAAAGGGGCGCGGCAGGCTCGACGGCGTTTGCCTGCTTCCGCGGCGCCGCCGCCGCGGGAGTGGCGGAAGGCGCCCGTAACGAGCAGCAGCCGCGGGCCCAGCGGTAACACAGGCTGTCACGCGGGTCCCACCAAAGAGGAAGACCTAAACCGCTCCGGGCCTTGCTTGAGTATGGGCTGGTTAAACCGGGCCTGGCTGGATCGCAATTGGTTCCTTTCTGCCCGCGCCGCCACCGCCGGCGAATTTACGGAGTTCCACCGGCGACGTCCTCTCCTTCAGTCCGAGAAGCCCATGGGCCGATGCCGGTGCTGCATCTAGCGGAAAATTTGAGGCCATTACTTCTTGGTTTTCTACCATGCCATTCATGCAACGAGACGAGATTAGAAAGGATATATGAAACAAAGAATCATTTGTACAAATCTGCCATTCCATAATCTTAGTTCTTACATCAGGCTAAACAAAAACATACTGTACATCAGTAGCTAACGATAGCTATACACAGACAGCTGATTGGCTCATGAATCCCATCGATGGCGCCATGCCGCTGACAGTGTGGTGGCAAGGCCAGGCCATGGAGCTCAAAAACGCCCTCACAACTTCTTCAGCAGCGTCCCTTCTAAGCAAACACATGGCGTACTCCATCACGGCGGCGTCACAGGGCAACGTGAGCCTGCCATCATCGCCGGAAAACCCAAATTCCTCCTGTGACATGCTCAGGAGCTCGCGGAAGACGGCTGTGCCGAGGTATCCCAGCGGGACCTCGAACCGCCTCCCGTCGGTGGAGTACACGACGCACTGGCCCTTGCCGGCCACCGACGTCGATGCGCCACACGAACCTTCGGCTTCTTTCCCCAGCGTCGCCGTGAGCCGCTTCCTCGCCAGGGAGGCCATTCTCTGCCACTTCTTTGCCATCTGCTTCTCCTGCTTTTTTGGCTGGAAATTCAGAGAACTTCAGTTTGTATCAGGTGATGTTCTGCTACTATAGTTGTATGTAGGCTTGTAGTACTCGTCTTGCTGATGGACTGATGAAATGTTGGGTGCAAAGATGATGGTTTTATAGGTCAGGGGCTCAGGGCAAAGAGAAGACGATCCAGTTCAAGTGCAGGTGCAGCAATCAATCTCAGACAGGCTCATGGTCTTGGAACATGCAGTGTTGCGAGAAGCAGTGTGTGCTTTTGATTAGATTTTCTCTGGGGCCATCTGTTTGGCACTTGTTGGGTGACTCACCCCGTTCGGCTGGCTTTGGCTGGTTCCGCTGGTGCTGATTTTCTGTGAGAGAAAAGTACTGCTGGCTGGTTGGTGGTTGGTGGCTGGAAACCAGCCGAACCAGTCGAACAAGCCGACTCGGCTTGTTCGGCTGGTTCGGCTGGTTTCCAGCAGCAGTACATTTCTCTCACAAAAAATCAGCACCAGCCACCAACCACCAACCAGCCAGCAGTACTTTTCTCTCACAGAAAATCAGCACCAGCGGAACCAGCCAAAGCCAGCCGAACGGGGTGAGTCACCCAACAAGTGCCAAACAGATGGCCCCAGAGAAAATCTAATCAAAAGCACACACTGCCACTGCCATACTGCCATACTGCCATGTCTCATGGGTCATGAGGACATCAATAAACAGAATGGCATGGCAGTATGGCATGGCAGTATGGCAGTATGGCAGTAGGCTTGCAGTATGGCAGTATGGCAGTAGGCTTGCAGTATTTGGGTGGCTAGGATATCAAAATGTGTTGCCCACTGCCATACTGCCATGTCTCATGGGTCATGAGGACCACATGTATATTGCTTGGGACCAATTCGTCAGTACCAGCTCTGTCAGTGACTCTGCAATGAGATACCAATTCTTATCTCTGATCTGTATGCCCTATCTTAAGATATCTGAAAATATTTGTGCCCACAGCACGTCATATCTGAGCAATCAGATTCAAGTCTAATCAACAGCCCAACACAGGTTGCTCGACAACTCTATATCGCTTCTTCAGCTCGCGGTCTGCTGGATCAGTAGCACAACATGTGAACTCCATTTCCTCGCTCCTCCTTGCAGTTCCCTACAAGATCACAGCTTGACAACTAGCTCTTCAAGCCATATTGTACAACTGAAACATGCAGCCCATGCTTCCCTGTCTTCATTTCCAATGTGCGGTGCCTTGGTTTAAGCCTGAAGAAAAAGCAGCTCTGAAAGGACCCAAACTAATGAATATATCAGATAACTGATGGCACGACTGCTTGCTGAACAGACGTGTTCCTCACACTTCATGTTGGCCAATAACTAGCACGGGGTCCTCGTGCCGCTTCGGCATGGCAGCACCTGCGTGGGTGGTCTCCAATCCAAACACCTAAAGCCCACCGCGACCGGCACCACCGGCACCGGCATGCGCCAAACACTCGGTCCCCATCAGAATCACATCCAAATCATACTCGCAGACGCACCTTGCAACATCACACTCAACATGCTCATGGCCCTGTCCCTTGCCCAACCATCCCACCCTACGCCTCTGCCATCCCCACCCATGTAGCTATGTGAGCTATATATTGAGTCAGGTGGCTTCCGCGAACACCATCAGAAGCAAAGCATTTCGAACTCAACTCAGAGCTTCCCAGTTTCCAGCCAAGAAAAAAGGAAAGAACCACCATGATCAGCACCAAGAGGATCACTCCACTGGCCAAGAAGTGGCAGAGGATGGCAGCGCTTGGAAGGAAGCGCCTCTCCAGGCGGGCAGCAGTAAAGGAAGCCGATGAGTGCTCCACCTCTGTGGCGAGCAAGGGCCACTGCGCGGTGTACACGGCCGACGGGGCGCGGTTTGAGGTGCCATTGGCGTGCCTGGGCACAGCAGTCTTCGCGGAGCTCCTGCGGATGTCACAGGAGGAGTTTGGCTTTGAGGGTGGCAATGGCAGGATCACACTCCCCTGCGACGCTGCGGTCATGGAGTATGCCATGTGTTTGCTCAGGAGAGGCGCCGCTGACGAGCTAGAGCAGGCGTTCCTTAGCACCATGACAACGTCATGCCATTATGCAAGCTGTGCCGCGCCGTATGTGGCAGCTTGCTGTTAGTTATTGTTTAGTTGCAGTTCAATCTATGTAGTAGGGCAAAGATAGTGTTTAGGCATTATTCTAGAGCCTTCTGATCCTG
>CM014271.1:16936340-16958700 GCA_004135705.1 Alloteropsis semialata | reverse complement strand
TTAGACTCTGCAGAGTTTGTACACCTGGACCCACTCGGGCTGCAAAGCCGGCCGTCGCCAACTTGAAACACAACCCACAGCACAGACCCTAGCCAGTGAACGGTACCCTCCTGCTTTTCCCGGCTTAGGATACACCGAAGACGCAACTCGGTGTCCGAGAACTGTGATGGCCTCCCCCACGGTGGCCAAGTCCCGGGGTATGAGCCTCCTTCGGGGGACAAAAGGCTACCGCCAGTTCCCCCATACACTTCCGCTAACTCCTTACAGTCCGGGTACCGCACTTAACTAGGCTGGCTGGAACACCCCCGTAGATGTAAGTGGTGTGTACGAAGTTCAATGAACCAGGCAATCCAACTCGGTTTTTGGTGCCGGGGTGAGCGTCACCGTCAAATTGCGTATCCACCTCCAGTGGTCCGCATCGCGCACCCATTACAGGTATTGCCGCCAAACTCCTCAAGTAACACAAAGAACATGTACCCGCAACAGGTACTCCGTAGGATGTGCCCAAGTACACACCCCCAGCCCTCGATACGAAGATCGAGTTAGTCTGCTCACCCCCGCAAAGTTCCCAAAACCCCTTACTCCTTTCCCGGGTTTTTGCCCCACACACGCCAAGAATCCTATCACAACCATCCCATAACACATGCAAGCATCGCATCAAAGTAAAGCAGGTTTATCAAAGAATACGGTAATTAAACAAGGCTATGCAATAGGACAGAATCATCATCATGCGATAAAGTAAAGCGCTAGCATACTAGTTGCAATGCCTAAATAGGATTCGAAAGCGGATAGGCGTGAACCTTGCTCTTGGTAGAAGTCCTCGACAACTGGTTCTTCCGGGTAGTGGTAGAAGCCGTCTCCTCCTTGCGTTTCCTCAGCTGGTCCTATTCACGAGAAAAGAAATACATCGGACCTATATTCAAATAAACTCCAAAGAAGAAGCAAAAAGAGCCCAAAAGCACTCAACTCCTGTTCTAACGCGTAGAGCATGATTTTAGAAATTTATAGAAACTGGTTTCATAATTTTCTGAGCTAGGATGAATTTATTATGAATTTTCTTAGACAAACCTATTCCTGAAATTCCGAAAAAGAAAAAGAAAAGACATTGACACGTGGCAGCACCAGGAAGCGACACGTGTCAGCTCCAGAGCGCGCCACGTGGCATGCTGACGTCAGCATGACGTCATCAGTGGGGTCGGCCACTGCTGACGTCATGATGACGTCAGCGTTGACCGGTCAACGGTCAACGGTCAACGGTGGGGTCCACTGGTCAGTGGGTCAGAGGGGCTGACAGATGGGGCCGGTTTGTCAGTGACACAGAGAGGCCGACAGGTGGGTCCAAGCTGTCAGCGCGGGGAAAAGGAAAAAGGCCGGTCGCGGGCTGTTCTCGGGCCGGATTTCCTACGGGCTTCAGAAGTTAGAGGGGGTTTTCCGGACTTCTTTGGTGGGTCGGCCCATTGCCATTTGCGGTAAGGACGGCTGACGGGGCGGCCCCACGAGTCAGTGGACCGGCGCTCGGGGCCCACATGGCAGTGACAGGGAGGAGGGGATCGGGATCCGGTGTGAGTTTGTGTGGCTTGGCTTCGGTGTGGGTCGCCGTGCGTGCGTTCCGGCGGCGTCCGTGGCGCGTCACCAGAGCGCATGCGCGGCGACGCGTTCGACGGCGGCGAGCCACAGGACGTCAGGACCATCGTGCACGCGGCCCGGACCTCCTGTCCGTGGTGCACGCGGCCCTTGGGAGCGAGCAAGGGGGTTCGAAAAGGGTCACGGGCAACTGCTCAGGGAGAACGCCGGCGGGCGGCGAACTCACGGTGAGCACACGGCGGCGAGCAGGAGGTTCAGAGGTTTTGGGGGGTTCGGTTTGGGTTTCCTGCACAAGGGGGCATGCGGCACGAAGGCCGGCCAGGCAAGGGGCTCAGGGGGCGGCGCGATGGCGTTCGTCAACACACAGAGCACGACAGGCACAACTCGGCGGCCATGGCGAGCACCACGGCGAGGAAGGGGAACAAGGACTCACGGGGGTTTGGAAGAAGTGCGTGAGGTCGAGCGTGTTGCAGAGGTTGCGGAACGGCTTGCGGTTCTTCTCGTGGTGTTCCTCGGCGGCTCCTCCTCCTTCCAAGGCGCGGCGGCGTCGGACGGCGACGTGCGGCTCCCGCGGACGGCGCCCTCCGAGCAGGTTCCTCCTCCGTGCACCCGCGCCTCCACTTCTCTTCTTCCTCCTCCTTCTCCTCTTCCTTGGAAACGGGTCGGGGTGAATTGGGCAGGGCTTCGCCCTTGGGATTGGGAATGGCCGAAATCGAGAGGGAGAAGGGGGTTTTGTAGGCGGGGCTCGGCCGGGGGCTTCTTGGCGGCCAAGGAAACGAGGGGAGCGGGGTCACGTGCTGGTGGGGCCGGACGGTTGCGCGCTCAGCGGGATTCGCGGCGGGCGAAGCGGGCTGGCGCGCGCGGGCGGGAAAGCAAAGGAGAGCGGCGCGGCGGCGTCGCGGTGAATGGGGAAGACGACACTGTGGCGCCGTGGGGCCCGCGTGTCAGTGAGGCGAGGGAAACGGTGCGGTGTCCGTGCGGTGGAGTGGGCTGACGCGCGAGTTGGGCCGACGCGGCGAGGTGGGCTGCGCGCGGGGAAGAAGGGAAAGGCCGGGTGGGTCGGGCCGGTGCTGGACGAGGTGGGCTGTGCGCGGGAGGAAAAGGTAAGGGAGGTTGGGCCGGGTTAGGGAGTTTAGGCCTGTTAGTAGTTTAGGTTTTAGGATTAGTTTAGTTAGGTTTTGAATTCGAATTTGAACGGTTTGAGTTCAAATTCGATTTCCACTCAAACATTCACATAAAACCAAGAAAGCCAAATCACTCTAGCATAATAATTTCCCTAATGCAATGCACATGAATATTTATTAGGAAATTTTTAGAGAGAGAGAAGTATTATTCTTGGAGTTAACACACATGTTGCACAAAAATTTTAAAATTCACCAAAATTCAACTAGGGATGTTACATTATAGCCCTGTGCTAGATGTTCACATGTGACCTCGGTTGCATTATTCAGCGCGTGAGTTCTGTGCCACGCAGCAGCTCCTCCCTTCGAGGCGTTCAGTCTGCCCTTATCATCTTGGGCTTTATCCGACCACGGGAGCGCTCTGTGCGTTCACGTGAACACTGTTCTTGTCACGACGTGTGTGGCGAGCTTATCCTTTGGGCTGCCTGACTGCCCCGAAGCTTGGAGATTCTTCTTTCTTGACCATTAGCCTGACTTTTCTAGTCGGCCCAATGCTCGGGGACTACTCCATATGGAGGGCTCCTTGTGTCGCCCTCCATATGCCCCATCAGGATGTGTCACTTTCTCCAAGTGGTGCAGCTCCTCGGTGCCCGACTCGGCCACGACTCGGCGCCACGCCACTCGAGGCTCCGCCCCGGGTTTGCCTAGGGTCATCCCCGGATGGCCTGCGGTTTTCTTTTTTGAGCACCGCCCACCCTTGTGTCGGCCTGCCGACCAAGGCGCTTCAGCCGACCTTGATAGCTTCGCTTCTTCGTCAACAGTCCATCACGCGCCTGCACGTTGCTCGGGGACTTGTGGGATATGGGTACCCCTGGGCCCACTACCGACCGGGTAAACAGTCGGCCTGAGCCCACGTCTGATAGCGATGTGGGCCGACCCCAGGCTGGCCCATGAGGATCCCTGGGCTTGATGGACAAGATTGATGAAGACTTAGTCCGCAAGGCACTCGGCAGGATACTCGGATCTCGCCCAAGGATCACGGAGATTATGTTACAATCGACTCGGATTACTTTCTTAGTTGTAGCCGGATAATGCTTATAGATAACCGACTTGTAAACCCTAGGCCGTCAGCCTATATAAGGCGGCCTAGGTCAACCCCCAGAGGGCATCTCATCTTCATCTCATTCTTCTCCGCCCCATTGTAACCACAAATTCGCCATTGTTCTCCGGAACCTCGTCGAGCAGATCAATACAAGGCCTCCGAGCACAGGACGTAGGGTATTATACCTCCGGGTAGCCCGAACCTGTATAATCCATGTGTCCATGTGTTACCTCGAGCTCCCTAGTCCTGCGATTGCCCTTTGCCTACAAATCAACCATCTGGGTACTTCCGGGTGGACTGCCGGACTAGAACTCCGATAGTGTCATAGTGCCTCTTGCATTTCGAATAGGCAACTTGTTGCAATATCCAGAGATTTGCTATCAGAATGATTTGCACAATGCCAAGTGCTTACTTCCTCCAATCCAGCATTGACCAGTTCTATCTAATTAAGGAACATACCCCATGAAGGCCACATGTAAACTGGGTCGAGCCTGTAAAGGTAATTTTGTGCAAATTTACAACTACAGATCCAAAACTCTACTGCATATGGCACACTGCAACGTTCCCATTCCGGCCGTGCCATCGCCCAGGTGAAATCATAATCAGACAAGGGAGTTAAGCCTTGGAGAAGAGATAGTGAACATAAAACTGGAACCCAGACCAGCAAATATGATAGTCTAAGCCTGGGTTTACTGCTTTGCAGATTTTTTTTTACGAGAAAATTATGTCCTTTATCCAAGTAAAAACTGAATGCTGTGACAACAAATACAGTCTTGCATGGCAATTTACATTACTGAAGTGAAAGTAGAGCAAGCAGCCAGGATAGATGCATAACCAGGTTCTGAACTTTCAAGCAAACACTGGCCACGGTGTATGTAAAATTTAGGTGTCTGATTGGGGCATGCAGCCATGCACGAAGATTCCGCGAAATTGGTCGTCACATGCCATGCTAGAAATCATGAAGACCATTGGTGGAAATTGAGGTATAGAACTGTCGACCAAGTTTCGTGATTTGCAGCAATCAAAGCACTGCTCGCCAACACCTAGCATGCAACTGCACCAGTACGTACAACAGTGAAGTGAACACTGCATCTGCTCAGCTCATGACTCTTGGACCATCCTGCCATGTCCCAAGTGAGGCATTGATGGTGGCTTTTAGCTAATCACCATCATGTCAGTATTCCATTCTTTCAGGGCAAAAAAAAGTGTGGACCCATATAATTCAGAAATTATTGTTGAGTAAGCTCAACCAGTTTAGCTCCGAATCATTTGATACAGGACGCTGGAATACAGACCTCCAAAAAATGCTGGATCCAGTGTGCTTCCACTATCATTTCTGTCCAACAGTCGTACTGTAGTACATATCTGATTGGCCAACCACTGGTCCACTATCTTTGTGTTGACGGTGCACCGAGCAATTGTCCAGAAAAACTAACTCTAAAACTTGATGTCTACCTTTTCAGCCAACAATGCATGTATCAAGCTCATGGGCAAAGATCAACACTGATGCAGCTTTCTTGATTTCTTCTGGGACTGGATCCACAGATGCACGACAAGAGAGGAGGTGTCCTGGCGGCTGCGGTGCGTTCTTACTCCAACATTGCAGACGTGCTAATGGCGGAGGCGCTGGCGGCAAGCGGCGGAGTGCTCTTAGCAATTGAGCAGGGAGGAAGGAAGGTGATCCTGGAGACCGACAATGTGACGGTGGTCACTCTTCTTCGCTCAGATGATGGATTCCGTAGCACTATCGCTGGTGTTTGGCATGAAATTAGAGAGCTTAGCTTGTCTTTTGATTCTTTTATTTGTGCTCATGTTAACAGGGAAGGAAACGAGGCTGCCCATTTGTGTGCGCGCATGCCTTCGGTTTCTGCCCCGGTCATGTCCTGGGTTGGGGTTCTTCTGACTTGGTTAAGGGAGGCCGCTAACAAGGATTGTAACAATGAGTCTTTGCAATAAAGCTCTCTGATTTGCCCTAAAAAAAGCTCATGGCCCCTGACAGTCAGTGGGGTCGTACCTTTAATTTTAATATAGGTTAGAGTGGTTTTATTTAATAAAGGGTCAGCTATTAGTTAGTCTAGTACAAAATTTTCATATCCAGTATATGAAGTTTTACACATCTCAAATATTAGTTCACAAATATATATGATGATCTGTCATCTGTGATGTACCTATCTTTAAAAGTCCAATGTCTCGACTTCCAGCTTGCCATACCGCAACTCACGAACGGTGAGTCGCGACTCAATGTATCGGTGGAGCGGCGTAGGCGATTGGCCTCATAAGCGAATAGCCGATGACGAAGGGCAGGCAGGCGGCCGCGGCCTAGATGGAGTGCAACAAAATGTTCACCAGGTTCACTTTGTCGACTACGGCAGCTACGTGATGATAGTGGTGGATCCCATCCTCCAACTCAAACAAATGTAAACATACCCTAATCTTTGTCCCATAAACTATTCCTAATTTCTTCTCCATAATAATATAGAATTTTTGCTATAATTAGATCTAATATTTTTAGAAAATCAACGCAAAACATGAAAATAAGATAATGAAACATTCTTAATATATTGCCTGGTACTTTATATTGAAAGAAATTGTGATGAAATCAAGGCATATCCAAATATTGATGGTTTCAATGCGATAAAGAATCGCTCAGGTAAGATGAAATAAACAAGCAAGAAATATTAACCTCTTATACAAACTATTTGCTTTTGTGCATTATTATTGCTCAATACTATATATCAGGATTAGCTAGTGTATGTGCATGTGAACAATAAAAATGTTAGTGCAAATTTTCAAATGATTGAATCGACGAATGTTGTATAAATTTGTTCCCCCCCCCCCCAAAAAAAAATCTCTCCAGGTCCGCCACCGCTGACAATTAGTCTTAGAATAAAACCTGCACCAGGACCACCACCATTTCTTCACCAATATGTCCAGGAGCTAGCAAGTAAAACGCCATCCTTACAGCCAAAAGGTCACAAATTAAGCATTTCGAAGCACCATACCTGAGAACCAAGAAGAACCAACCATGATCTATCAAAAGAGTAGTAATAGATGTAAGATCACATATTAACATGAACATACATTTTTTTAGGAGAACGGGTTATGTAAAGTATATGCTTCAAACAGAAAATGCAAAGGGAATTGCCTATTGCCATATATTCAGAGTGAAGGAAGTAGTAACATATTTACTGTTTATAGAACAGTAAGACCATGTTTAGATTCACAAGAACTTATTGCGAAATTTACTGTAGCAAAACTAAATCGAAGATTAGAAGGACTAAACATGATCTAATTATAAAACTAAATACACGAATAGACGGAAAATCGTGAGAGGAATCTATTAAGTCTAATTAATCTGTCATTAGAGATTGTTTACTGTAGCACGACGTTGTCTAATCATAGCCAAATTAGGCTCATTAGATTCGTCTCGCGAAGTTACCCGGGTTGTGAAATGGGTTTTGTCAGTTATCCACATTTAATACTCCTAATTAGTAACCAAACATTCGAATTTACTGTAGCAAAACTTATCTAATGGAACTAAACACGGCCTAAATATATTATTCAGGACTTTACAACAAACATGTTGAAAATGAAACTCATCTAAATCATTGATACAGTACACAAGGGTCCTGCATATGCTCAGGGCAATTCTGCCAGCACAAGCTCAGGACTAGTCTAAACTCCAAAGTGGTATCCAAGTACAGCCTTGCGCTCACAGTCACAGGCACAGCCATGGAACAAAGTACACGTGTCTCCTTCTTCTCACTTGTGCACATGAACAAAAAAAGGGCCTGTTGGATCTATTAGTGCAAACAGTTAGCAGCAAAAATTAGCATGTGAATATCCAAACAGGCCCGCTAATAGACCTTCTAACTATTAGCAAGTGAAGGTACTAACAATTAGTTCATTAGTGATGCAGGGGTCCAAACAGTTTATATGTAACTCCAACCACCTATGCTAACAATTACTTACCTAAATCACATGATACAGTACACAAGGGTCCTGCATATGCAGCTAAATCTTTCATACAGCGCACAAGGGTACTGCATATGCAGTAGTTAGGGGGCTATTAGCTAACGAACTATTAGCCCTAGTGGATCCAAAACGAGTTGCTGGTTTTTTTACCTGCTATGCGATCGGGGCTATTCGATTTGGGGCTGACGTACCTACCTGCTGCGCGGCGCACTCGTGCGGGCCACGCTGACATCACACCAGACGGCACCACATCCACTGGCAAGCTCCGACTAAAAGGGGCGCGGCAGGCTCGACGGCGTTTGCCTGCTTCCGCGGCGCCGCCGCCGCGGGAGTGGCGGAAGGCGCCCGTAACGAGCAGCAGCCGCGGGCCCAGCGGTAACACAGGCTGTCACGCGGGTCCCACCAAAGAGGAAGACCTAAACCGCTCCGGGCCTTGCTTGAGTATGGGCTGGTTAAACTGGGCCTGGCTGGATCGCAATTGGTTCCTTTCTGCCCGCGCCGCCACCGCCGGCGAATTTACGGAGTTCCACCGGCGACGTCCTCTCCTTCAGTCCGAGAAGCCCGTGGGCCGATGCCGGTGCTGCATCTAGCGGAAAATTTGAGGCCATTACTTCTTGGTTTTCTACCATGCCATTCATGCAACGAGACGAGATTAGAAAGGATATATGAAACAAAGAATCATTTGTACAAATCTGCCATTCCATAATCTTAGTTCTTACATCAGGCTAAACAAAAACATACTGTACATCAGTAGCTAACGATAGCTATACACAGACAGCTGATTGGCTCATGAATCCCATCGATGGCGCCATGCCGCTGACAGTGTGGTGGCAAGGCCAGGCCATGGAGCTCAAAAACGCCCTCACAACTTCTTCAGCAGCGTCCCTTCTAAGCAAACACATGGCGTACTCCATCACGGCGGCGTCACAGGGCAACGTGAGCCTGCCATCATCGCCGGAAAACCCAAATTCCTCCTGTGACATGCTCAGGAGCTCGCGGAAGACGGCTGTGCCGAGGTATCCCAGCGGGACCTCGAACCGCCTCCCGTCGGTGGAGTACACGACGCACTGGCCCTTGCCGGCCACCGACGTCGATGCGCCACACGAACCTTCGGCTTCTTTCCCCAGCGTCGCCGTGAGCCGCTTCCTCGCCAGGGAGGCCATTCTCTGCCACTTCTTTGCCATCTGCTTCTCCTGCTTTTTTGGCTGGAAATTCAGAGAACTTCAGTTTGTATCAGGTGATGTTCTGCTACTATAGTTGTATGTAGGCTTGTAGTACTCGTCTTGCTGATGGACTGATGAAATGTTGGGTGCAAAGATGATGGTTTTATAGGTCAGGGGCTCAGGGCAAAGAGAAGACGATCCAGTTCAAGTGCAGGTGCAGCAATCAATCTCAGACAGGCTCATGGTCTTGGAACATGCAGTGTTGCGAGAAGCAGTGTGTGCTTTTGATTAGATTTTCTCTGGGGCCATCTGTTTGGCACTTGTTGGGTGACTCACCCCGTTCGGCTGGCTTTGGCTGGTTCCGCTGGTGCTGATTTTCTGTGAGAGAAAAGTACTGCTGGCTGGTTGGTGGTTGGTGGCTGGTGCTGATTTTTTGTGAGAGAAATGTACTGCTGCTGGAAACCAGCCAAACCAGCCGAACAAGCCTTGTTCGGCTGGTTCGGCTGGTTTCCAGCAGCAGTACATTTCTCTCACAAAATGTGTTGCCCACTGCCATACTGCCATGTCTCATGGGTCATGAGGACCACATGTATATTGCTTGGGACCAATTCGTCAGTACCAGCTCTGTCAGTGACTCTGCAATGAGATACCAATTCTTATCTCTGATCTGTATGCCCTATCTTAAGATATCTGAAAATATTTGTGCCCACAGCACGTCATATCTGAGCAATCAGATTCAAGTCTAATCAACAGCCCAACACAGGTTGCTCGACAACTCTATATCGCTTCTTCAGCTCGCGGTCTGCTGGATCAGTAGCACAACATGTGAACTCCATTTCCTCGCTCCTCCTTGCAGTTCCCTACAAGATCACAGCTTGACAACTAGCTCTTCAAGCCATATTGTACAACTGAAACATGCAGCCCATGCTTCCCTGTCTTCATTTCCAATGTGCGGTGCCTTGGTTTAAGCCTGAAGAAAAAGCAGCTCTGAAAGGACCCAAACTAATGAATATATCAGATAACTGATGGCACGACTGCTTGCTGAACAGACGTGTTCCTCACACTTCATGTTGGCCAATAACTAGCACGGGGTCCTCGTGCCGCTTCGGCATGGCAGCACCTGCGTGGGTGGTCTCCAATCCAAACACCTAAAGCCCACCGCGACCGGCACCACCGGCACCGGCATGCGCCAAACACTCGGTCCCCATCAGAATCACATCCAAATCATACTCGCAGACGCACCTTGCAACATCACACTCAACATGCTCATGGCCCTGTCCCTTGCCCAACCATCCCACCCTACGCCTCTGCCATCCCCACCCATGTAGCTATGTGAGCTATATATTGAGTCAGGTGGCTTCCGCGAACACCATCAGAAGCAAAGCATTTCGAACTCAACTCAGAGCTTCCCAGTTTCCAGCCAAGAAAAAAGGAAAGAACCACCATGATCAGCACCAAGAGGATCACTCCACTGGCCAAGAAGTGGCAGAGGATGGCAGCGCTTGGAAGGAAGCGCCTCTCCAGGCGGGCAGCAGTAAAGGAAGCCGATGAGTGCTCCACCTCTGTGGCGAGCAAGGGCCACTGCGCGGTGTACACGGCCGACGGGGCGCGGTTTGAGGTGCCATTGGCGTGCCTGGGCACAGCAGTCTTCGCGGAGCTCCTGCGGATGTCACAGGAGGAGTTTGGCTTTGAGGGTGGCAATGGCAGGATCACACTCCCCTGCGACGCTGCGGTCATGGAGTATGCCATGTGTTTGCTCAGGAGAGGCGCCGCTGACGAGCTAGAGCAGGCGTTCCTTAGCACCATGACAACGTCATGCCATTATGCAAGCTGTGCCGCGCCGTATGTGGCAGCTTGCTGTTAGTTATTGTTTAGTTGCAGTTCAATCTATGTAGTAGGGCAAAGATAGTGTTTAGGCATTATTCTAGAGCCTTCTGATCCTGCAAGCGATCAAGTAAGGTGTCAAACCCTCAAGAGAAAAAAATGTGTTAAAGTATAAGAAGTTAGAGAGTCATTGTTCTTATTCTTTGTACATATTAGTTTTGCTGCAGAGAAGCAGAAATATATGGGTTTATCACATTGTTAGGACATACATACAAGGCAACACAATTTCTTCAGGTTAATGCATGTGGCACAACTTCCATACCTTGCAAAAGCGGAACTGAATCATGAACTCGTGTCTCCATTCATTCATGCCCTCTACGCTGGATCCAAACAAAACTGAAATGAATAGTGACTTAAGATGTGGAGAAAGACCAAAGATGAAATTTTAAATCTGCAGGGCTATCAGAAGCTGAAAAATTGCATATGTTCAGCATGCTATGTACTTGTAAATTGTTTCATTGCCATGTCCTCCAGGTCTGTGAGTAGTAGTACTTTAGGAGTAAGGTGGTCCTCATCATCGTCGGATAGTTCTCTCTGTCTGTATTAGATCAACATCACATGATCTTGCACTTGCAGTACATGAATGCTTGTTGGAAGGGTACCAGAATATGACCTCAAGTGTTCCTTCAGATTTACTAAAATCGCATAGCTGACTTCCAGCCCTGAGCAGATTGCAGACACAGTTGCCGCTTCAAATAATCTATACACCTGAAGAATAAAAATTGCAACAGAATCCAAAAATTAATCAGCTCAGAAATAACGATAGAAAAAGGCTACTAATAATATGTGACATTTTTGTACAGAAGTGGAAAGAATGTACTGTTCACGTAACCAGATTCATCACACTACCCATAGTGGTCATAGTACGCCTTTCCTTCTACTCACTTGTGCACATGTTCAGGTCAATTTTGAGCAATTTGGCTGATTTTCAACCAAGTATAACACAATACCTATATGTGCAAATACGATTGGGGCGCCTATTGTTCGATTTGGAGTTCTAGAAACTCACCGGAGCCGACGAGCTGCCTGCGCGAAGCGCACTCGCCCAGGCCACGCGGACATCGCACCCGACGCCACAGCCACCGCGGAGCTCCGACCAAGGGGCCGCGGCGGACTCGACCCGCCGGCGGGGGCGGGGGCCGCGGCGGCGGAAGGGTCCGTATCCGTAACGAGCGGGCAGCCGCTCAGTTCCGCTGCGGGCCCAAGCTAACAGAGGCTGATGTGCGGGTCCCACTGGAAAGATCCGAACCGCTCTGGGCTCTGCCTTTCTCCAATCTGGGCCGTGAGAATCCAATCATATTGTTAATTCCCGGGCCCTGATTTCAAATTAGGCCCCCGCGCCGCCGGCGATTTGCTGTGTTCACCGACATCGGCGTCCTCTCCTTCGTCCCAGAAACGCGAATTCTGATTTGTTTTAGAAAGTAATAAAGAAACGAAGGATCGTCACATGTTGCGGTGATTTGATAACATGAGTTGAGGCTTGTGATATAGTATTTCATATAATTTACAACGGTTCTACAAATTTACATCCGGTTGAACGAAAATTTGCTATACACGAACAGCTAGCTGATGGCTGCATGGCCCCACACGGCAGACAGTGTGGCATGGCCTCACCATGGAGCTCAAGAACGCCCTCACAACCTCTTGAGAGGCATCTCGCCGGAGCAAGGACATCACGTCCTCCACCACCGCGGCGTCACAGGGCAGAGTGATCTTGCCGTCGTCGCTCGCGTACCCAAACTCTTCTTGCGACAGCATTAGGAGCTCGCCGAAGACCACCGTGCCGAGGTACGCCAGCGGGACCTCGAATCGCCGGCCGTCGGCCGAGTACACGACGCAGTGGCCCTTGCTGGCCACGGAGGTCGACGCGCCGCATGATCCTTCGGCTTCTTTCGTCGGCGCCGACGTGAGCCGCTTCCTCGCCACATCGGCCATCCTTTGCCATTTCTTCGCCATCTGAACAAGTCTCTTGGCACTGACCATTTCTGCGTGGCCTGCTTTCCTGGCTGAATGCTCAGGGAGCCTTCTGTATCAGGTATTCAGGTGGTATTCAGCTGCTATATGTAATACTTAGGTTGATGATGAGATGAAGTGTTGGTGCTAAGCTCTGATGGATTTATAGGTGAGAAGCTGAGAGGAAAGAGAAGAGCATTGGGTTAAAGGCAGCTATCAAACAGGCCGGTAAGGGACAAGGCCACGAGCTTCAGAACATGCAGTGCTACATGGAGAAGCAGTGTGTGGTTTTGATTAGATTTCTGAATTTCTTCTGGCGCCGTCGGTTTGGCGCTTGTTCCAGCAACTAGTAGCAATGTCTGGGCCACTAGGATATCACAATGTGCTGCCATACAGCCATGCCTCTTGGATCTTGGAGATCACATGTAAATTGGGTCCAATTGTCGGTACCAGTTCCTTTCAGTGGTTGTGCAATTTGTGATTAGTATGTCCTACTCTTATCTTAAGATATCTGAAAAATTTTGTGCCCGGCACATTGTTTCTGTGAGCGACCGGGTCAAGCCTATCCAACGGCGCAAACAATTTGCTCGACAGCTTCATGTCACCTCTTCAATTTGCGGTCTGCAGCTGGATCGCTAGCATATCATGTGAGCTCCATTTCGCAGCTGCAGCTTCCAGCTCCCTACATTCCAGTGTATTTTTTATCTCCATTCTTCGAACGTGCCATTGCCATCTAACTGAAACATTCAAGCCCATGCTTCTCTGTCCTCATTTTGCTGTGGGTAGTGCCTTGTTTTCAGTCTGAAATGAACCCAAGCTGATCGGCATATCTGTCCTCTGACGGCTCAACCGCTAGCTGAACAAGCCTGGCCGGCTGGCCCTCATACTTCACGTTGGCCCCAACAAACATGGGGTCCTCGTGCCCCTTCCCCGCACAGAAAGCGGCACACCACGCCACGAGCCCACGACCGGCACCGGCACCGGCACGCGGCCCCCACAAGAATCTCATCCAAATCGTGCTCGCGAACGCGTCCTGCACATCGCACTCACCATGCTCATGGCCTTGTCCCTTGCCCAACGATTCTGCTCCTGAAGTCGCATGAGCTATATATTTACTTCAGGTGGCCTCCGAGCACCATCACTCATCACAGCTTCACAAACAAAGCACTGCAAACTCAAGTGCTCTCCAGTTCTCGTTCGTCCAAAAAGAAAGGAAGGGTCAAAAAGTACCAACCATGATCAGAGCCAAGACGATCGCTCAGTTGGCCAAGAAGTGGCAGAGGATGGCAGCGCTTGGGAGGGAGCGCCTCACCTGGCGGGCGGCAGCGAAGGACGCCGATGAGTGCTGCTCCTCTGTGGCGAGCAAGGGCCACTGCGCGGTGTACACCGCCGATGGGGTGCGGTTTGAGGTGCCGCTGGCGAGCCTCGGCACCGCGGTTTTCGCGGAGCTCCTGCGGATGTCGCGGGAGGAGTTCGGCTTCGCGGCGGGCGACGGCAGGATCACGCTGCCCTGCGACGCGGCGGTCATGGAGTACGCCATGTGTTTGCTCCGGAGAGGCGCCTCTGCCGAGCTAGAGCAGGCGTTCCTGAGCACCATGGCGATGCCGTGCCACTATGCAAGCCATGTGGCGCCGTATGTGGCAGCTTGCTGTTAGGTGTTGTTTAGTTGCAGTTCAGTGTATGTAGGGAAAAGATAAGCTTTATTCAGAGCCTTCTGATCCTGCAAGCGATCAAGTAAGGTGTCAGACCCTCGTGGGAAAAATTGATGTGTTCAATAGAAAGTTAGAGAGCCATTGTTCTTATTATTTGTACATATATAAGTTTACATGCAGAGAAGCAGAGATATATTGGTTCATCACATTGTTAGGTTTAACATTACGAAGCAACAAAGTTTCTTCAGGTTACTCAATGTAGCACAATGCACAACTGTCATACCAGGCATGAGCTGAACTGAATCATGAAATCGTGCCACCATTCATTCAGGCCATCTACACTGAATCCCAGCGAAACTGAAATGACAGCGGAGTTGAGATGTAGTGAAAGACCAAAGATGGAGCTTTAGAACTGCCGGGCTATCAGGAGCTGCAAAATTTTCGGTTCAGGATGCCATGTACTTGTAACTGTAACTTGCTTCATTTCCATGTCCATGTCTCCTGGTCTGTATTTTAGTAGTAGTACTTTAGGTGTATAAGTTTATCCTCTTCATCGTCAGAAACCTCTTCCGAAATAGATCAATGTCACAAGATCTTGCAGTACATGAATGTTTATTGTGGTACCACCGTACCAGAATATGACCTCAAGTGTTCCTTCAGATTTACAAATACTGCAGAACTGACTTCCAGCCCTGAGGCCTGAGCCCCTGAGCAGATTGCAGAGACGGTTGGGATTGCCATTTCGAATAATCTATATATCTGAACAATGCAAGTTGCAACAGAATCGAAAAAAGGATATTCAGGCCGGGTGTTCAATTCCCCCAAAAAATTTTCACCAAAATTTTTCCCAAAGGAATCTTACATGCATGGAGTAGTAAACGTGTGTTAATGACAAAACCCATTCCATAACCCCAGGTAACTTTTCGAGACGAATCTAATGAGCCTAATTAGGACATGATTTGCAACATTGATGCTACAGTAACCATCCGCTAAACATCCACTAATCATGGATTAATTACTATCATTAGATTTGTCTCGCGATTTTCAGGCGAGATCTATAATTAGTTTTATTATTAGTCTACATTTAGTACTCCTAAATGGTAAGATTCTCTTGCAAAATTTTTCACCAAAATTTTTTCACGGAATTGAACACCCCCTTAGTTCGTGAGTTCAAACATGCAAACTTGACTGTAGCAATTGTAAACCCAAGATTAGGAGGCCTAAACATGATCTAATTATAAAACTAATTACACGGATGAACGGAAAATCACGAGACGAATCTATTAAGCCTAATTAATCCATCATTAGAAATTGTTTACTGTAGCACGACGTTGTCTAATTATGGCCTAATTAGACTCATTAGATTCGTCTCGCGAAATTACCCGGGGGTTATGGAATGGGTTTTGTCATTAACACACGTTTAATACTCCATGCATGTAAGATTCCTTTTGATAAATAGCGAAGTTTGAAAAGTTGGAAGTAACTAAACAAGGCCTCAGCTCAGCAAAAGCTGGTACGCTAGACAAAGGCTGCTAACAATATGGTTTTTTGCGAAAGACTGCTAATAATGTGTGATATGTTGTTGTACAGAAGTGGAAAGAATATACCGTTCTGTTAACAAGATTCATCACCATTGGAAATAGTACACTGGAATATCTTAATAACTCTGGATACTGCAACAAGTTTGTTCTGAAATTGCAAACTGTTCAGAGACGGTGCCTGCCGACTGATTGCCATCCCCTGCAATCAGCCTGTTCGGTTGGCTGGTGGCTGGTGCTGATTTGTTGTGAGAGAAAAGTACTGCTGGTTGGCTGGTGGCTGGTGGCTGGTGGCTGGTGCTGATTTGTTGTGAGACTGAAGTACTGCTGGCTGGTGGCTGATAAGCCAAGCGAAGTTTTATGCATCATCGCCCATGATAAAGGCTCCCCATTTTGTCATGCCTGCCCATATGTGCTTTACGTTGAGGCACGGACTATCCTTGCCTCTGCATATTGCAACTTGTTGCAGTATCCAGAGTTTTGCTACTGCTTCATTCTTTTGTGTTCATGTTTCCATGTCTGTTTTAGGGTGCGTTTGGTACGGCTGTGGCTGTGGTTGAAACAGTTTCGGTCGTGGCTGTGCTGGTGGAGCAGCTTCTCTGGTAGAGCTGAAGCCATTCTGGAAAGTGTTTGGCAAAACAGCTCCGACTGTGGCTGTGCTGATGGATGAGAGTGGTCAAATGTTCTGTATGCCCTTGGCTATGTGTATTGTTTGAATGGATAAATTTTTGAATGTTTAACATTAGGTGGATGAAATGTCCATAATACCCTTTCTTTTTCTTTTTTTTCTTTTATTTTCTTTTTTCTTCCTTTTATTTTTTATTTCCCCTTTTCTTCTTATTCTTTTTCTCTTTTTTTTGGTTATTCTTTTTCTCCTTCTTTCCTTTCCACCGAACATCCTTTTCTTCTCCCCCGTCAGGCCTTTGTCCCTTCCATGGTTCAGCCCAATTTGGCCCAAAAACACTACAGCCCATCTACATGAAGGCAAAAGCACGTAGGAGGAAAGGCAGAACCACAGAATCGCCCATGCCCTTTTCTTTCTAGCTCTGCCTTATCCAAATCCCGCATCCAGCGGCGCGATGTTCAGGGTCGCGACAGCGACGACGGAAGGGAATCCGGCGCTTCTGCAGGCCACACGGCGATGGCCAACCTCACGGCTTCGGATCCAGGGACTACAGGCGGCGCTCGCCCGCTCGGCAAGCAACAACCCAATGGGCGGTGGAGTGACAGGACGACGGCGCTCGGCGAGCCTGTAGCAGAGTCGGCGAGCGCGGTGCGCCGGCGCGCATGCGTGCGATGGTGCGAGTAAGGCACCGCCCCTGCGACAGCTGCCGGCCACCTCCCTGCGGGCCGTGCCCCCGAGGCCCCGACAGACCCGCAAGACGCTGATGGCTGGGCGAGCGAGAGGCAGAGGCGAGATGACGACGACGACGACGACGACGGAGGAGCTGCGGGGAGCTGCTTTTTTCGGCTCCCCCTCCTCTAAATGGCTCTGACTGGATTCGGGGGGCTCCGTCGCCAGAGCTGATCCGTGGGAGGCCGTTTGGCAAAGCTTCGGCCCCTGCCATCCATGGAGCCGGAGCTGGAGCGTGCCAAACGCACCCTTAGGCACCGTTTGGATCAGATTTAGGATTCTGAAAATCTAGATTTTATATGGATTTTTAAAATCTAGATTCCAAACAAAATCTAGATACTGCTGTTTGGTTCTTTGGATTCCAAAATCAGATTTTACTATGTTTGCTACATACATTCTTTTAATGCCCTCCGTCAATTGCAATACTTCCTGCCAATGCAATTGAACGCTGCTACCACGCCGGTTGGTGCCGCCGCGGCATGGCCAGTGCCTCGCCCACCGGCGGCGCCACGGCCAGCAGCACGGCCAGCACCACGACCGGTGCTACCGTGGTCGCTCTCCGCCGACGAAGCCATACGAAGACGAGCGCAGAAGGTCCATGTACGGCATGTTGTCGGCGATGTCCATTCCCTGTGAGTTCAGGTCCAGCCCTTCCACTCCAGCTGCTCGCGAGGAGCAAAGCTGCAACAACCGCCAGAGTGGGTAGCCGCCATGGGAAACCTTGGGGTCTGACTGAAGAAATCGAGGCCAAGATTCGATGGCGTGCGATTGGAGTCCCAGCAGAACCCCTCCTCTTCGCGCTCCCCTTCCGGAACCATCCGCGGACAGCAGCTATGCCGGTTGCTGCTGGCCGGAATCGCCATGTGCGAGCTCGCCGAGCGGGAGGAGGCGACGGGGTCCAGCGGCAGTACGAGGCGGCGGGCTTCACGGGCGAGAGAAGGCTGCGGGGTATAGAGCAGGGGCAACGAGGGATGCCGCAGGTGGACATGTCCCGCAGCCTAGGCAGGGACGGGTGGGGAGGACGCGCGGAGGAACTACGGCAGACTGGAGATCGGAGGTGATGTCGACGCCCGCGGGATTATGTGTAGGATGGGATGACGGAGAGATAAATGGCAGGTTGGGGTCATTTGCAATGGAAGGCCCATGGTCAAAATGGTAATTTCACTATCCTACATCTGCTGGAAGCTGCTCGGCCCCGGATTCCAGGATTTTCAGAATCCAAAAATCTACCTGCTTGAATCTTCTGCATAATCTGCCCCGTTTGGACGTCGTGCGGCTTCTAGATTGTAGATTCGCAAAATCAGTAGTAATCCAAACGGGGCCTTAGTAGTTACAAGGAATTCAGGACTGACTTGCCCTCAGCAAATCGCAGAAACAGTTCAATTTATCATTTCAAGTTATCTATATACCAGAACAATACAAATGCAGCAACAGTTTGAATCAGCAAATCCTTGGCCAATCAAATACTCTAGAGACACACTGTAACCTACGAATAATATGTGACATATTGTTGTACAGCAGCATTAAGAAAGAATTTAACAAATCGTGAGCCTGCTTTTGATGTTGCACTATGGAAGCTTGCCGGACTTGAGCGCCTCAAAGCGTGCAGTGAGAGTTTCATAGTCAAGAGGCATATTTGGATGAACACGAGAATGAAGGTTCGCCTTCGGCAGTTCAGGGAAATCGTTATCCAGCTCTTCCTCTTCAGAGTGACGGTTTTCTGAGAAGGGCTCTCTTGTAGGAGGTAGTGGCCTTTCTACCGACTGTATCTCCACATCATTTTCATCCTCTGACTCTGAACACAATCCCTCAGAATCATCAAACTTTATCTCTGAGTGCACCTTCCGAGCAGCACGGCTGGTTCTTTTGCGTGTCTTCCTAGTGTCAAAATCTGCAGGATAGTTGTCTCTGTCTTCTATATGGTTCGTTCCGCTGAAGCTTCCTGTGCTGGATGTTTTCCCTCCACGGGGTTTTAGTTCATCAAAGGCACCTGTAACTTCTTTCCTGGATGACCTGCTTGAGTTGCTCATTGACTGCCTCTTGCAGGAATGAGTGGATTCATGAGTGGGAGCTTTGCAATCTTCGACTTCATCAAATGGATGGTTACTCTTATTGGCAAAATCAGCAGCAGCCTTGGCAGCAGATGCTGCTCTCTCAGCAGACTCTGCAGCTGCCCGAGCGGCCGAAGCAGCATCTTTGAATTGCATAGTGTCCCCGTCATCATATTCATCGTCAGAATACCTGGAGCTGCAGAAAAGAACAAGACGACATGTATGAAGAAAGAACTAAGGCTATTGCAGTACGAGGACTTATATGGTTACATGTCTAGAAGATCTGGAACCTGAAGTTAGTTGGAATTGGTTGCACAACATGTGGTGTCAGAGTAGTCTTAACAGGCATATTGGAAGCTTCAACAAATGTACTTGGCCCTTTCTGCAAAAGAAGTCAAACCTATTAGATAAGACGTCAAGCATGTAAGATAGAAGTACGCACACAGGAGTTTGAGTAGCACATACAATCAACTCTTCAGCAGGTTTCAGAAGCTCCTGCTCACTCTCAGCGGTATCCCAATCAATCTGGTGCTCTTTTGCTATATCCTTTAGAACTTTAAGCTTAATTTGCCCAGAAGGCTTCATAACTGACAGCTTCTCGATCAGCTTCAAAAGGGGATCAAGTTCAGAGTCAAGAATGGACACAGGCAAATACATTTCAATGATCTGTTGAATTTTAACTAAAGCATCAATCCATGCTTACAAGGTTATTAACAGCAGCATCTGGGCGCAAGTCAACTGCAGCAGAAACAAAATCTTTGCCATATTTCTTTTCAAAGATGTCACGAATCCGACCGAGTTCAGGGAGCTCTGAGCACCTTGGAGCTGCAAATATCAAACTGCAGATACCTTCTTTCAAGTCTGCTGGGCATTCCCTGAATAAAGGAATGGAAGAAGAGGTAGCACGAGATTAGGAACTTCTTTTTCCTTAGTTACAAGAATAAATAATTTTTGAGCCAAGGGTTGCGAAGACAAACTTTTGTTTTGCAATGATGGGGAGGCGCGTGACAATCAGCTCACAAAAGAGTTCAATGATCTCATTGGCTGCCATGAAGTTCTGTTCTCTAATTACATGTTCAACCTACAAAATTGCCACATAGATGGATTAGTTGTATGATGAAAATTGGTCCACATCAAATTTTCCATTTCTATCCTACTTCTGAAGAACATATGATGCGCAAGAATGAAGGAGTCCAAAGAAAGTCACGGTAAACATTGCAGTTTGCAGAGGTTTACATACTTTTTCTACACAGCTTCAAAATTGTGGCCATTCTCCAGAAAATTAAAGCATAACTGATGACTTAACTTATCTCAATGTTATTAATGCATGTTTAAAGCAGTTAATATCCAACAATCAAAGTTTCCCAATTACTTTGACTGTGTAAGGCAATTAATTTCTTACAATAAAAGCCTTCCAATTGTGATTGTGTCCCCTCTCCCCCATCTGATTAGATACTGAGTAAACCTTAAAAGGAACCAAATCAACTAACTTATACGGAATTTCTTGCCATTGTACGCCAGAATCCCCCATTTCTTGGTGTCGCTGCTCTGGAAATCGGAAAACCCGCATCTAAAATGCCTAATTACGGGGAGATCAGAAACGAAGAACACGCGCAGGCGCAGTTTTCGAGGCCGAGAGGAAGGCGCATCAGCAACCCAAGTTTCTCCGACGAACTAATTTGCAATGCACATGAAACAAACAGAAACTGCTGGTCCCGGGTGCTCGCTCACCCTGATGCGCGCGGTGTCCTCCTGTTTGTCGCGAAGGAGCGCGGCGATGTCGCGGCGCATCTGGCGGACCTGCGCCTCCCGCCGGTTCCGCAGCAGCTTCATCCGCGCCGTCGCCATCCGCGCCTCCGTCTTGCTGCCAAAATCAAGACCCGTCCGTCAGTCCCAGAAAACCCCCCCTCGTCGCAACGAAGAACATGACGAGAAACGACGAACGGCGCGGCGCGGAGGAAGATGGCGCACCACTTGGAGGCGCTGAAGGATCGGCGGAGCAGCACGGCGGCGACCGCGGCGCCGGCCAGCCGCCGCAGCGCGCGCGCCGGGGACTTGGAGTCGCCGGCGGTCATCATCATCGCCGCCATCGCCCTGCGAGGCCCTGGGACTCGCCGCCGGCGCAGAGGTGGGTGGAGGGGACGCGGGTGCCGGTGGCGTGGGTGCGCGAGGCCTTGGGACTCGGGGAGACTGACAAGGGTTTTGTTGCGTCTCGTGCTGCCGCTGCCGTTCGGCGCTGCTGCCCCGAGCCCAACGGTCACATTGACTGGGACGGAACACGGAAGCTGCTGCGGAGATGCTCCTCGACGAGGCGATGGCCCCGTAGGGCCGTATGTCGGTGGCTCGGTGGGCCCGAGGTGGCAGAGGGACTGGGTGGTACTGCGCGTGCCGTAAGGCTGTCCGCACTGGTCGTCCCCTAAATGCATCCTCTAAAAAAAATTTTGTTCTGGTCATCGATATTCCATACTCCAAACCAACTTCTCCCGCAGCCGTCATACTCCAAATCACATACTCTATCCCAACTCTACTATATTTTATTCATTCATCCATCCCAACAACCATCTCCTCACTCCTCACCTTTTCTTTTCCTTTTCTTTTTCTATCTCCTCCATTCTTTTTTCTTTCTTCTTTTTTTTTCTTTTCTTTTTCTTTTCTTTTTTTCTTTTCTTTTTCTTTTTTTTCCTTTTTTTCTTTCTTTTTCCTCTCTTTTTTTTCTTTCTTTTTCCTTTCTTTTTATTTCCACCGCCGGCCTCTGGATCTCTTCGCCGCCGCCCTCTCTCCCTCTTCGCCCTTCCTCTCCCTCCCTCCCGGCCCCTCCTCCCTTTCCCTCTCCCTCCGGCGAACCCCTTCCCCGCCGCGAGCCCCTCCCCCTGCTCGAGGCGCCGGCCGCCTCCTCCCTCCCGCGGCCCCTCCTGCGCTCCATCTTCCGCGCCCCCTGCTCCTCCCCCTCGCGCAGGGGCCGCCCCCTGCTCCTCCCCCTTGC
>CM014271.1:16881461-16923103 GCA_004135705.1 Alloteropsis semialata | reverse complement strand
GCAGGCCGAGCAGAGCAAAGCAGAGAGGGTGAGGGAAAAGGGGTAGGGCTCGGCGGCGCTCACGATGGGGCGAAGGAGATGTGGTCGAGCTCGGTGCGGACGTGGTCGATCTCCGGGTGGACTCGCGGTATGGCGTCTTGGCGATGCGCTCGTCGTCCTCCTCGTTCACGGCGATGCTCCGGGCGGCGCGGTGCGTTCGTCGCAGGGGAAAGCCTCCTCCGGTCCGGTTCCTCGACGAGCGGCTTCTCCAACTCTTTCTCCTCCTCTTCCCTTCTCTAATTGGCCGGCGACATGGTGTAGCAGGGCTTCCGCCCAAGGATTCGGCGATGGGAAAGCAGAGAGGAAAGGGGATGGGAATTATATAGGAGGGGGTTGCGTGGGCGAGGAGGAAAAGTTGGGCGCGGCCAGGCTGGCGCGGGCGCGGGCGCGTTGGCTTGGCAGCCAAGGAAGAGCGGGGCGGAGTACCTGGGGGAGGCGTGAGCGGGCGCGCTCGCGGATGAGGGCGGCGCGGTGCGTGCGGCGCGTGCGAAGAAGAAGAACAGGGGAGGGGACGGGAGAAACGGGCCGGCGGAGCTGGGCCGCGTGCGCCAGAGAGAGAAGATAGGGAAGCGGGTGCGGGGTGGTGAGTCGGGCCGATGGGTTGTTGGGCCGGTGTCGGGTTAGCTGGGTTGGGCAGGGGTTTAGATTAGGCCGACGCTGGTAAATGGAGAGGGGAGTGAGTTCGGGTTGGGCCAGAAACAGCTGGGCTGAGGTTTTAGAGAGATCAGAGGATTAAGCCCAAGGAGGATTTGTTAGTTAAGTTAGCCTTTGAATTTGTATTTGAAATAGGATTTCAAATACAAATTCACACACAACAAATAGAAACCAAACAAAAGCCAAATCACACAATCATTTATTATTCCTAATTACAAATTAAAAGCACAATTTAATTACTAAGAGTTTATTAGAGGAGAGAGAGAACACACTTCTAGGTTTAAGCAAACAATTCAAACAAAAATTTTTAAATCCACAATTTTTCAACACGGAATGCTACAGACTCCCCCCCTCACAGGAATCTCGTCCCCGAGATTAAGGGTTACCTATGGCTCGAAGAGGTGCGGGTACTTCTGTCGTAGATCTGCTTCTTTCTCCCATGTGGCTTCTCGTTCGGTATGGTTACTCCAGAGAACCTTGCAGTAAGGAATAGAAGTCCTTCTTGTCCCTTTTACAGTTGTGTCCAAAATCTTCACAGGGTACTCCATATACTCCAATGTGTCCTGAATATCCAAGGCTTCCACTGGCACTTGCTCGTCTGGCACGCGAAGACATTTCCGCAACTGCGATACGTGGAATACTGGATGTACTCCAGCTAGGTCTTGAGTTAGCTTCAACTCGTATGCGAGTTTGCCAATCTTCCGGGTGATCTCAAATGGTCCCACATATCTTGGTGCCAACTTTCCTTTGATATGAAATCGTTTCGTGCCTCGTAGGGGTGATACTTTCAAGTAGACAAATTCTCCAACTTCAAAGCTTAGATCTCTTCTTCGCTTGTCAGCATAACTCTTTTGACGGCTCTGAGCAGCTTTCAGATTCTCTCTAATTTTGCTCACATGCTCTTCAGCTTCCTTAATATCATCTGGTCCAAAGAAAACTCTTTCTCCAACTTCCGACCATAGTAGAGGTGTACGACACTTCCTGCCGTAAAGTGCTTCAAATGGCGACATCCGCAAACTAGCTTGATAGCTGTTGTTGTATGAGAACTCTGCGTAAGATAAGCTCTTTTCCCAATCTTTCTTGTATGTCAGAACACAAGCTCTCAATAAATCTTCCAATATTTGGTTAACTCTTTCAGTCTGACCATCGGTCTGAGGGTGAAAGGCTGAGCTATACTCCAAGCTTGTTCCCATAGTTTCATGCAAGTGTTGCCAAAACTTGGCAGTGAATTGCGATCCTCTGTCAGATACAATAGTTCGAGGTGCTCCATGCAATCTCACAATATTGTCAATGTATAGTTCTGCTAGCTTGTCTACTCTGTAATCCGCTCTTACAGGTACAAAGTGTGCTACCTTCGTCAAACGATCCACAATAACCCAGATTGAATCATTACCTTTCTGAGTCCAGGGTAATCCAACAACAAAGTCCATACTGATGCCTTCCCACTTCCATACTGGAATTTCCAAGGGTTTGAGTAATCCTGCCGGTCTTTGATGTTCGGCTTTTACTCTTTGACATGTGTCGCAATTAGCAACATATCCGGCTATATCAACTTTCATATCCTTCCACCAAAAACGTTGTTTCAGATCTTGGTACATCTTGGTACATCCGGGGTGTATAGAATATCTCGAATCATGAGCTTCTTTCAGAATTATCTGCCCAAGCTCTTTCACTTCCGGCACACATATTCTTTCTTTCTTCCATATAGTTCCTTGTTCGTCAACTCTGAAAGTAGGGAGATGTCCATCCCGCATTCTTTTGACTATATCCTTGATCTCTTCACTTTCCTTCTGAGCTTCTCGGATTCTATCTTCCAAATTAAACTTGATCCTCATTTCATTCAATTGACTAGTACTTACTATCTCCAACTTCAACTTTTCCATTTCTTCATACAAAGCCGGTTGGCATTCTTGCACCATAAGATTATTGCAATAGCTCTTACGACTCAACGCATCAGCAACTACATTTGCCTTGCCAGGATGGTAGTGAATTTCCAATTCATAATCTTTGATCAATTCCAACCATCTTCGTTGCTTCATATTCAACTCTGATTGCGTGAAGAAGTACTTCAAACTCTTATGATCTGTGTATATGTCACATTTGTTTCCAATAAGATAGTGTCTCCATATCTTCAGAGCATGCACTACGGCTGCTAATTCCAAGTCGTGAGTAGGGTAGTTCTCTTCGTGCTTCCTTAACTGGCGTGAAGCATAAGCAACTACCTTGCCTTCTTGCATTAGAACACATCCTATTCCTTGTCTGGAGGCATCACAATACACAACGAAATCCTTCCGATTATCTGGTGTTGTCAGAATTGGAGTAGTAGTGAGTCGGTTCTTGAGCTCTTGAAAGCTTGCTTCACATTTGTCTGACCATACAAATGGAACATTGGTCTTCAACAAATCAGTCAATGGCTTTGCAATCTTGGAGAAATTCTCGATGAATCTGCGATAGTAGCCTGCTAATCCAAGGAAACTTCGGATTTCTGCGACATTTCTGGGTTGCTTCCATCCGGATATAGCTTCAATCTTCTCGGGATCGACTGATACTCCATCTGGGGTCAACACATGTCCAAGGAAAGTTATCTTCTGCATCCCGAACTCGCATTTGCTGAACTTGCCATATAGCTTATGTTGTCTAAGCTTCTCTAGCACTATCCTCAGATGTTGTGCGTGCTCTTTAGCTGTCTCCGAGTGAATCAGGATGTCATCAATAAGAACTACAACAAACTTATCCATCTCTTCCATAAATACCTTGTTCATCATTTTCTTGAAGCAGGCTGGTGCATTGGTCAAACCAGACGATACGACCATAAACTCAAATTGTCCATATCTTGTCACAAACGCTGTCTTAGGAACATCAGACTCCCGAATCCTCATCTGATAATATCCCGATCGAAGGTCGATCTTACTGAAGTACTTTGCTTTCTTGAGTCGGTCAAGCAAGTCATTAATCCTTGGCAACGGATACTTCTTCTTGACGGTCACTGCATTCAACGAGCGGTAATCGATGCACATTCTCATCGAACCATCCTTCTTCTTGACAAACAATACGGGTGACGCCCAAGGTGAGGCACTCGGCCTAATGATTCCTTTGTCCTGCAATTCTTTGATCTGCTTCTTCAGTTCATCCAATTCTTCAGCTGTCATTCTGTAAGGTCTCTTAGCAATGGGGGCTGTTCCCGGCATCAGATCGATCACAAACTCTATTCCTCTGTCTGGGGGCAATCCCGGTAATTCATCTGGAAAGACATCTGGATACTCTTGTATTATTGGTATTTCTTCCAAGGTCTTGGTTGTAAGATTGTACACCATCTTTGGTACTTCTTTGGACTTCGGTACTTCTGGTGCATCCTTTGCATCTTCTACTATCAAGTGGTTCAATCTTCCTTGAGCTTCACTCTGAGGTTCTCTTTCTTTCTGGTTCTGACTGGTTTTGGTCTTGCGTCGTGATTTCTTGCCAGGACAGTTGAATGTCTCATGTCCGGGTCTCCTGCAGTTACGACATTTAGTCATAACTTTTTCTGCGTTGTCATTCTGCTTGGTGCGATATTCCATAGTACTTTCTCCTTGAATTGGATTGTGGCAATTCATCATCTCAGTGTTCTGGTACTCATTGTACTGGATATCTCCGTTGTTGTAGCTGGGTATTGGGCAATCATCTTCTCCCAGAGATTGGTTATATCTATTCTGTTGGATCATGCCATGGTATGACTGATACTTCATTCTTCTTCTCTTGGCTTGGTTCTCACGTCCCTTGATTAATTCCTTCTCGACTTCCATAGCTCTGTTTACCATACGCATGAACGTTCGGTAACAGCCACTTATATACAGCCTAATCTCCGGGTTCAGGCCTTGGCGAAACCAATATTGCCTCTTCTCTTCAGTGTCTGTGCGTATGGGATCATATCTCGCCATCTTGGTGAAGCTTCGTAAATACTCTTGCACCTTCATTGTGCCTTGGGTAAAATTGCGGAACTCTTCTGCCTTGATCACACGAGCTTCATTGGGAATGTTGAACTCTAGGAAGGCTCTTTTAAACTCTTCCCAAGTGATACGAGCAGGGTCTTCATGGGTTCTGCAGTACTCATTCCACCAAACTCTTGATGTACCGATCAACTGATAGGCAGCTAGTGATACACACTCCTCATCAGTGCAAGAGGTCAAGTCCAATCTTTTCTCGATTTCATCTAGCCAATCCTCGGCTTCCAAGGGATCGTCTGTTTGGTCAAAGGTGGGTGGCTTCAGCTTGATAAAGCTCTTGATCGTCTTCCATTCTTTATCTTCAGGTGTTTCTTGTCCGAGAGTCACTGCATCTGCCATGCGTTGAAGTATCTGGGTCTGAGTCGCAATCACTCCAAATAGACTTGACTCTGGTAAGGGTAGTGCTTCTTGCTGGACATTGTTTGGTCCATCTTCTGGATTCGCTTGAATATGGTCTTGAGCATCTTCGACTACTCCCTCCATATTCTGTAAAGCATGGTGGAGGTCAGTTCTAGGCAGAAAGGCTCTCATACTACCTAAAAGTGGAGTCAAGTACAGGCATGTAAATACCAACTATTATATAAGGCTACACTCAAGGGTAAGAACAATAAGAACCAAGAAACTGCGACAAGAAGCGCTCACTCAATCATGCAAACATTATATACAGTGCTATCTTAAGGCTGACTCCTATTGCCTTAAAGATCTCACACACTTCGCGATATAACTAATTCGTGGCATGTCAGATAGGGTGGACTTCTATATTTGATGGTTCATGGTCTTCTCAGCAACTCCTCCATTGAGTTCCAATTTCTTCAGTTGAGGCTACGTAAGAATTTGCTTCAACGTAGGTAAGATAGAAGAATTTCAAGGTATGAGGGGCAGAATCAGTATAGTTCAAGGAGGTATATATTAAATAGAGCGTTTAGAACTTTCTAAGGCTAACGACCAACTTAGGGTTGCGTGCTACGGTCAAGTACAGCTCTGATACCAACTGAAACATCCCGGATTTCCAAATCGGAGAATCCGACTCCCTGTACCAATGTGATAGTCCCAGAATCAACTGCTATCACGTACAGATCTCATTTCAGCATAATATCATATCCATACTTCGAATCAGAGTACAATTATTACAAGGACAATATGGAAAGCGTAGCCGATACAAGCCCTTTGGGCTAACGACAAGAAGAAAGCCTACGAAGCGGTAGCTAGGTCTTCAAGTCTTCATCTCCAGTCTTCGCCACAGGCAACCTTGAGCGAAGCATCACAACCCTTCAAGTAGCATCCATCGGCTGAATCCGGAATCAAGTCCAAACCTGCAAGCTCACGAACTGTCCCCAAGGAATGGGACAGGTCCACGTCACCATCCGTATGCAAGCTTTAAGGTGGCCTAATTCTAGTATAACAAATATATCAAGGAATTAAGCTGGGGTTTTCCTATGCAGCAGCAGCAGCAACAGAAATAAAGATCTCCAACATCAGCTTCCCAAGCTATCATCTCCACGGGTCAACCCTAGCACACCAGGGTCCCGTCGCATTCTCACCTCCTGCTCCTCACGAGTCGATGGGAAGACTCCCACTCTTCCCATCTCAGCGGCTACAAGCCGGAATCCGCACTATCAGCTCTCAACCAGCCCAAGGCTATGAAAAAGGAGAGAGGTAGAATATCCCAAAACACTAATCAGAAGAAGCCGGATCGAGGGGTGTCCATGACCGAGGACGCGGCTATACGTATAGTTTTAACTCTGCAGAGTGTGTACACCTGGCCCCACCCGGGCTGCGAGTTGGTGGCCGCCAACTCGAGACACAGCCCACAACCATGACTTCCTAGCCAGAACGGTACCATACTGCTTTCCCGGGCTTGGGACCCGGAACTGTGAGTCTCTAGCCTGGCCACCGTGGTGTCGAGAGTCTCGGAAACAAAGGGCTGTGAGACAGCCGGGCTTCGGTGGCGCCACCGGTGAGCCCAATCCTAACACACTGCTCCACAGAAATGGTACCGCCCAACTAGAAATGGCTGGAATCCTCCCCTTCTGAGGATAAGTGGTGTGCACGTTTGACAAAGTCCCGTCACCAGGTCCAACTGACTCAGCCTAAGCCAGAGCAAGCAAGCCTCCAAACTGGGCCGTCCGACTCCGCGGTACGCCAGTCTACCCATTACAGGTAACGTCCTCCAACTCCTCCAAAGTAACCACAACAATGTACCCGCCACAGGTACTCCGTAGGAAGTGCCCAACACACTTCCCGAGCCCCGACCAAAAGGTCGGTTAATGTCTGCTCACTCCAGCCGGGGGTTCGAAACTCTTCGGTTTTATCCCAACCCAAAACTCACGCCAAGATGATCAAGATCACAGCTAATCCCACACATGCAAGCATAGCGCGAATATAACAGTGTATATAGGTATACAAGGATATCAGGTATTAATCAAAGGCTATGCACGGGTTTAACATCATCATCATGAATTAAAGCGCTAGCAATTCTAATAGCAATGCCTAATAGGGTTCAAAGTCGGAATGGGCGTGAACCTGGAGCAAGGTCCTTCACTTTCACTTTCTTGATGAAGTCACGATTGTCGTAGTCGTAGTCGACGAAGTCGTCCAAATCTTCCGAGAATCCTAATAATCGGATAAATAAACGATAAGCTAGTTGCAAATAAACTCCAAATAAGAACCAAGGAAGAGCCAAAAGCACTCAACTCCTACACTAACGCGTAGATCATGATTTTAGAAGAATTATGAAACTGGTTTCATAATTTTCTGAGCTAGGATGAATTTATTATGAATTTTCTTAGATAAAACCTATTTCTGAAATTCCGAAAAAGAGAAAAACTCAGAGGCCGACACGTGGCAGCATCAGGACACGCCACGTGGCAGTGATGACGTCACCATGACGTCAGCAGCGGGGTCCACCTCTGATGACGTCACCATGACGTCATCGTTGACCAGGTCAACGGTCAACGGTCAGTGGGTCCCACGTGTCAGTGACACGCGGTGTATGACATGTGGGCCCGGATTGTCAGATCTGGAAAAAGAAAAAGGCTGGAGCGGGCTGCAACTGGGCCGAAACTGTTTATGGGCCTTACTTGGGGAAGGGAGTGTTTGGGACTTTGGTTTGGACTTCGGTTTTATGGGCCGAGCAGATTCGGCCCAAGGCCAGCCCGTTGCCGCGGTGGAAAGGTGCTGGTGGGGATCTGGTTGACAAGATGGGCCCACTGGTCAGCGTCACCGGCGCATGGGCCCACTCGCCAGCGAGAGAAGGGGGGTGGATGGGATCTGCTGTGACTCGTGCGGCGTCGAGTGCGTGTGGGTCTTCGTGTGGTCTTCTCCGTGGCGTCGCGCGTCGAACACGGAGCGCGACGGCGTCGGCGGCGATCCTCCAGGCGCGGACGCGCGGCTCGCTGGCGCGGCCTCCTGTGCCGATTCCTTGTGCGCGTGAAGGGAGAAACACAGAGCAGGAGCAGCGGAAGAGAGCGGGAGAGAAAGGCGGCAGCGAGCAGCAACGCTGCGGCGGCGGCTCGGATCAGCTTGGGGCTACGGCGTCGAGGCGAACAAGAGCGAGGTGGTGAGGAGATGTGCGTGTGCGGGAAAGGAATCATGCGAACGTGTCCCTGCAGAGAGAAATCGAGCCGGCGGCGACGGCCGGGACAGGCAAAACAAGGAGACCAGGTTCACGGAACATCCATGGCGGCACGGCAGGCCGAGCAGAGCAAAGCAGAGAGGGTGAGGGAAAAGGGGTAGGGCTCGGCGGCGCTCACGATGGGGCGAAGGAGATGTGGTCGAGCTCGGTGCGGACGTGGTCGATCTCCGGGTGGACTCGCGGTATGGCATCTTGGCGATGCGCTCGTCGTCCTCCTCGTTCACGGCGATGCTCCGGGCGGCGCGGTGCGTTCGTCGCAGGGGAAAGCCTCCTCCGGTCCGGTTCCTCGACGAGCGGCTTCTCCAACTCTTTCTCCTCCTCTTCCCTTCTCTAATTGGCCGGCGACATGGTGTAGCAGGGCTTCCGCCCAAGGATTCGGCGATGGGAAAGCAGAGAGGAAAGGGGATGGGAATTATATAGGAGGGGGTTGCGTGGGCGAGGAGGAAAAGTTGGGCGCGGCCAGGCTGGCGCGGGCGCGGGCGCGTTGGCTTGGCAGCCAAGGAAGAGCGGGGCGGAGTACCTGGGGGAGGCGTGAGCGGGCGCGCTCGCGGATGAGGGCGGCGCGGTGCGTGCGGCGCGTGCGAAGAAGAAGAACAGGGGAGGGGACGGGAGAAACGGGCCGGCGGAGCTGGGCCGCGTGCGCCAGAGAGAGAAGATAGGGAAGCGGGTGCGGGGTGGTGAGTCGGGCCGATGGGTTGTTGGGCCGGTGTCGGGTTAGCTGGGTTGGGCAGGGGTTTAGATTAGGCCGACGCTGGTAAATGGAGAGGGGAGTGAGTTCGGGTTGGGCCAGAAACAGCTGGGCCGAGGTTTTAGAGAGATCAGAGGATTAAGCCCAAGGAGGATTTGTTAGTTAAGTTAGCCTTTGAATTTGTATTTGAAATAGGATTTCAAATACAAATTCACACACAACAAATAGAAACCAAACAAAAGCCAAATCACACAATCATTTATTATTCCTAATTACAAATTAAAAGCACAATTTAATTACTAAGAGTTTATTAGAGGAGAGAGAGAACACACTTCTAGGTTTAAGCAAACAATTCAAACAAAAATTTTTAAATCCACAATTTTTCAACACGGAATGCTACAATCGGACTGGGGCGGTTTTGGTTTGACAACAAATATTATTGAACTGGTTTGGTCTAGTTATGGTTCAGTTCTCAGACCATTACCACCTTTACCTTCAATTGGTAATAGTAAGATATCTTTGAGCTAGCTTAGAGATAGCCATTGGAGGAGGCATGAAACGGCAGACAACGATCGTCGAGCTACGTAGCTACTAGCTAGGCTAGGGGCCTAGGGCATTGTTAGCTTTTCAGAAGCGCATATGCGCGGCAAGGATGGAACAAACACGGGCAAGGTTTTCAGGAACTCGCTGCAGGTATCTCCTCGCCACATGCGCCGCGCAGCGGCAGCTCTCGCAGAGGATCTCTCGAGTTCGAAATCCAGCTGGGGTACGGCGCGCGGCACAGCAAGGTACATACTACAGGCGGACAACATGAAACTTTGTGCGCGGTGCGGTGGCCGCTGGCCGGGCCCGGGCACCCGACACGGCCCCATGCGGCGTGCAGAGCAAATAATTTCTCGCGCCATGCGGTGCGATTGCGATGGCATGCTATAGAAAGATGCGCTCCGATCCGGCCGCCTACAGATTCTGCTGATCGGAGGTGACCTGGAAAACTCACGTCGCCGTCTTTTCCCGGGGCCGGGGCGGCTGTGTTTGCTCCGGCCGCGGCAATCATCCTCGCTATGCGTGACCAGATCTCGCTCTAACGGGTCGGCGCTAGCTTCTGCATCCGATCCGTGGCATGGCATTGGCATCCCATCATCTAGTATCTCTTTTCACTGCTACTGAAGTTGCATCTGGCTTGCAGGATCCATGCGTGTTGAGTGGTGACCTCTTCTTTCACACGAGCGCCATGTAAGCCGGTCGAACTGAACACAGGAAGCTAATACCTGCCTGCCTGCAGGATCGAACGATCCCTATGCGCTATGGCATCCAAGCTTCCCTATGAGTATCTGACCAAGCATGCATGCCGTCGAGCGTCGATACTCGATAGCCCCCCTGGGGGTCAGAAGGAGATGCGTCATTGGAGTTTGGAAGGAATAACCAATCGAGAGTAAGCCGCGCATGCACAGTGATGTCCCAATCATGCCATGTGCATCTGGCGCTTTCGAGCTGGGATCATGGCATGCCGTGATTGTTCTCCCTTTGTTCGCTAGTACTCCCCAGCCGCGCGTGCCCCCACTCGCCTGCGGCTCCGGCCCTGCGCATGGCCGCTTTCCTGGCTGGCTCGAGCAGCAACACCGATATCGCATCTGCGGGACGGCCGGGCACTGACGCGGTGCGTGCGAGATGCCTAGCTGTGGACCGGGATCGTCCTGCATGCGATTGACGTAGTACGTGACAAGCGGAAAGGGGGAGATCCGTGGATCTGTCCGGGGTCTGCAGCAGCCAGCAGCGAATCGAACGGCAGTGCACGCTGGGCACGGCATGAATTGAATAAACTGTGGCGTCCTGGCGAATGTAGCCGCTTGCCTCGCCGCCGACGAGACGCCGCGGTCGGTCAGGCAGGCACTCGAACATGGATGCGCGCAGCCGCGGCGGGCTGATGCGTGTGGCCTTTAGTTTTGGGTTTGGACCGATCGCCCACCGCCCGCGCCCCGTCCCGGCCGGGCCGCGACGCTCGCTCGCCGCACAGGCCCCTCGCGACGGCATCGTGCGTCGGTGCACGGCGTCAGAGGGGTCTCGGGTGGGCGAGGCCGTATGGCCGTGGCCGTCGTTGGCGCCGCCCACCACGTGCCGGGCAGCGGGCAGGGTGACGTCGGCCCTCGGTCCCTGCGTGGCACACTGGCATGTCTGCGTGCAGCGAAGGAGGCGCGTGCCGTGCCTGCGTGCCCCCATGCTCGCCAAAGCTGCATTCTGCAGGATGCTCTCGCCGCGCGCAGAGCCCGCAGTGTTGCATGCATGCAGATTCGGCCGTGGGCCGCTGGCCGCATTGAGGGTGGTGGCTGTCGATGGTGGATCTCCATCCGTCCGTGCACGTACGCGCCGCCGTACTGAAGGGCACATACGTACGCGAGCGGTAGTGTCGATCTTGGGCACGTACGTCTGTACGTACGTACACCGAGTGCCGGCCGGTACCAAGTGTCGTCGACCGGCTGTGGTGTGTACGTGTACTGCGTACTGGTGGACAGGTGGCGTCGTCAGCGGCCTGGGAACTCGACGGTTGATTCGATTCCTAAAGCGTGCACCGTCGCAGAGAAGAATTCTGGTCCCATTCGGAGCCGCATCCGCAGAGAAGAATTCTGGTCCCATTCTGGGCTTTCTTGGAACAGCCCGCGGCGTCTCTCTCTCTCTCTCTCTCTCCTTTTCTCTCTCTGTTTCATCCAGATTATTTGTACTCTCTGAAAAGAGCCCGCGTCAATTCGAGATGACCAGCTCTTTTGCTCCGTCGAAAGAAATTAAAACGAGTTCGATTCGGGCACGAGCACGACTGTTTGTACTCGGTCGCACTGCTGCCATGCTCCGGCGCACGTGTCGATCGAGCCCTCCTCCTCCTCCTCCTCTCTCTCTCTCTCCCTCCGCGCCGTGATCCAGTCCAACTAGCCAACGCAGCGCGTCCGCCGTCCGCAGGGCAACGGGCGCGGGCGAGAGGGCGAGGAGTGGGGTGGCTTGGCGGGGCAGAGGAGAGGAGCGCACGGGCACGACTCACGAGCACGGCGGCAGCGCGCACCAGTATTCCATGGACCCCCCCCTGCCGGCGGCGACTGGCTAGCTCAGCCGAGCACAGTAGTACACTAGTACTAGCTGCACGCACCCATCCACTACCACCATGTCCTCTCGAGCTTTCCCACGACCGAGCACGGCGCACGGCCACTGCAGCAACAGGGACGAGTGGACGACGACGACGGACGGACCCGACCTAGCTGCTAGATGCCACCGACGGAGGACAGGTCCGTCTTTCCCAGCCGAGCAGCTGGTGCTTGGAATCGGAGATCGATCGACCGATACCGCACTTCAATTACGCTCCGATCCACCACTCGTCATCCCCCAGCCATGCCAGTGCCATGCATGAGTGACCCATCAGTGGCACGGAGCGGGTCCGGTTGTCCCCTCTTGTCCTCCTCTGCTGGTAGCGCTAGCTAGCTGCATCCTTTTCCCGCATGAGGTCATGCACCAGCTGCTAGGAGAGGGCAGTGGTTTAGATCGACGCATGACGACGCCCAAGCGCAAACTGGTGACCGTGGCAAGTGGCAACCAAAGGCGCGCGCGTGCGGACAAGGCGAGACGACGCCACACGTTGCCCGGCACAGCTCCGTTTGATTGGATCAAAACAATGCCCATCTGCCAGTGAGGTTGCATTTCCTCCTGGCGATCTCAGAAAGCATGACAGCAACGGTGTTTTGCACTTGTATCCTAGCTTTGCTGATGGCACCTGGGAATGACCAAAGCCAATGTAACGCCAGCGCAATGTTAGATCCCCTCGTTTTGAAACTGACGGAGCGTCTCTATCAGCACCATGTCAGCTTCCACGACACCAGAACTCCCTAGAAAATTCACCCACAGGGGCTGCGGCCATTCTTGTCCCGCTTACGGAAAGGCACGGTAGAAAAGTTTATAGAGTTTTAAAACGCCTAAGCAAAAAGTAGGAAACGAAATCGAGCTTTCTTCGTTCCATCCGTCGAAGAAAAGACGCTGGAAATGGTGTACACAAATCAACTTGTCGAGTTTTCTTGTGGAAGCAGATATAGCAGATGAACCACCCAAGATCGAACGCCTCTGTCCCCCACACTTTTATTTGTTCCCTTGCAAAACAGCAAGAAGCCAAATGGAGAAATCGGAGAGGAGGAAAAGCAGAGGCGTGGATTTGAGAAGCGGTCTGTGTCATCTCATCAAACCTGCTCCCATTTATGTAAAATCAAAGACCTAACGCATCCTTTCCATCTGCATCTAGCCTGCCAAGTTCGTTCTCCTCGGATGGAATAGCAGCTATATGCGCCGGCACCTTTTTGCATGATGTAATGTTTTTTCTATCTAATTTAGTAGCTTTAACCAAGACGGTCCAAGTATATGTTGTGATCTTCTCCATTCAAAGCTTACCTACCTGAATTATTCCCGGGCAAAAGCGAAATGTTCGAAAGCTAATAATAGCATAGTATATGGCTTTCCATTTGTTTGATGCATCTCTTAAAAGGTGCCCATTGTGGTAGTCTCACCAAACCCACCAACACTTCACATTATATGTTTTTGGAGAGGAACTGTGTGCCTTTTGAATTTTTGAAGGCAGCACGAGCATATCTCCATATAGCAAACGTAGCACTCATTTATAAAATATTAAAAGAATTATAAAATCTACCAAAATTAAAGGTGCTCTTGTATAGCTATATATGATCATGGAGCAGACGATTGAGAAATCCACATAAACCTATGCACGTTTCATTTGAAAACGACAACGATATGATGACTCAAGCTAGCCATGATCTGAGTGAACACAAGTACACAGCAACCTTATGCAATATATATGATCAAACTCAAGCTAGCCATGATCTGAGTGAACACAAGTACACAGCAACCTTATGCAATATATATGATCAAACCCTTAGCAAGTGGATCACAAAATTGTCTAGTCCTTCTGCCATTGTGCTTTTGCCACTATGTGACAGAAATATGGATCTAATCGAAAAGGATACTTTTTTTAAGATAGCATGAGCGTTTCTTTTCTTTTGAAAAAAAATATATCAAGTGTACATTATTCACTTGAAAATGTGGTTGACGATTGACGTTTGGGCAGCCGGTTGAGCCCCTTGACGGCTCACGGCTCCCTGTACACGAACCTGTTAAACATTTCCCTAGCGCAAAGGTATTCGTTACAAAAGTACTTTTTCTAAAAAAAGTTTAAATCTTGCCATTGTATAGCTGTGATTCATGGAGTAAAAAAAATGGATAATAACGCACATAAAAATACTATTACATTTAAGAACGAGTGATGATTCAAAGCCATATTTGAGTAAACACTGTACCACCTTATGCAAATGCAATATGCTCAACCACTTAGCAAGTGGATCAAAAGATTGTCTCATCTTTTAGTCATTGTGCTTTTACCACTACACTTGCATAGACATATCACATATGGCTCTAACCCAAAAAGGATACCTTGAATTGTGCAGCAATGTAATGGGTAAACCCATACTACACCACCTCGAACTAATCACATGCATTCTCCAGGGAAAAGCTGTTACGAAGATACGGTTGGTTTCCAACAGAAACCAGCCACCAGTGAGTGCATCATGGACACCATGAGTGACCAACGAACAGGGAGACATGGAGATCTAGTTCCACACATGATGGTTTGTGAATGATACCCACCCCATTCCAGGTACAGAGCTGATACACAAGACTGTCTGTCTGTCTAGAACATTTGGTTCTGTCGAGAGAAGCCTGTGGTGTACGCGCTTTAAGCCGGTATAAAGCGTACGAAAAGGCCTCCATGACCCATACACGCTTTGAGCTTTGGAGAGTAGTGGATGGGCGAGTGGCGTCTGCATTTGGAATGCCTACATGTACATATACAAATCCCAGCCGTAAGAAAGGTAAAGCACTTAACACACAAAAAGTACCCGAAATTGTCCTTACTTGAAAGCAACAGTGAAATCCTCTGGCTCCGATGGGAAAAAGGCAAAAAAAAGGCCCGCGCCATCCCCACCTGGCATCCATCCCCGCCGTAGGTGCCCGATCCGACGGTTGGATCTGCCCCCACCTTGACGGAGAATCACCGGGGGAGTGCGGCTCAGGATCTTGGACCACGGCAAGGGTCCCCAAGGCCTTCAATCATTTGCACAGGCGCGCCCTGCAGGTGAGCGCATTCAACGTCTCAACCCACTGCCATGCCGGATGCAAACATTGCAGATTGCACAGCCAGGCAGGAACCCACATGCTCGTGACTCCCTGACCCTGAAGGCCTGAACCCTTGTGACCATGTGTAGACCGGAGGAGTCATTGCAGGTGCAGAGTCCGGCTCGTGGCTAGCACAGTGCACGCCATGGATGATGATGGGCCGGGGGCAGATCGATGTTTTATAGCCGCGTTTAGTGGAGAATCTTTGCGGTACATGCACAGATCGATCGGTCGCTGCTTCCGTGTACACTCGACGCATCGAAAAGCAAAGCTTCTGCCAGTGCACGGAGCGCCCGACACGTAGCGTGGATTCGCCTCGGCTTGGGTTCGGCCGTGCTCGGCGTTTCTTTTTGTTTGGGCACTCTGCGATCCGGCTCTCTCTGGTTCCGTTGCTCTTTTGCTTTTCCCCTTTTCGAGAAACGGGTGGATTCGGCGACGGACATCATCTTATCTGCAAAGAAATTCTGGCCGGTTTTAGGAAGGAATTGTTCAGCTGAGCCTGAGCGGCAAAAGGTCAGGTCGATGGCGCCGAGATGTTTCGGATCGGATGGATAGATAAACGCCTGCACTGGCTTCCAGACAAAGGCTTTTGGTTGTGAGGGCCATGCAGAGATTTCTGGATGGAACTTTGCCCAGAGAAAAAGAGAGGGGAATGCCGAGCAAGACGAGGCTGGTGCAGATCTTGGTGCTACCACCACTGCTGCTTTTTTTCTCTGTGTCTTCAGATCTTTGTTTCTGTCCAAAATTCAATTGCTTGAATAAGGCTCTTTTTTTTTTGAAGTTAATGAATAAGGCTCTTTGAAATTTCAAAAAGAAGGAAGTTTGGCATCTTCAGGATTGGGCTCTGTCAAGCAAGGTAGATGGACGGTTAACCTGAACTTGGTTTGATGGGTAGAAAGTGAAACGCAAGCGCTGTAACCTGTAGGGTCTGAACCTGAATTTACCGAGTAAACAAATTCTAAATAAAACATTTGATGTCAGGATCTACACATGACGCTCTGATGTTTGACTAAATACGTAATTATAATACACTCTTCCCGACTAGCCAGATCGGACACTTGGAAACTAAAAAAAAAAATCAAGCACAATCTCAGGCCCTGTTTGGTTTGAATGGGCTTATAATAAGTTCATAAGCCTCTCAAAAATATATACTTATAATAAGCCTAAAATAATGTTTGGTTGAAAAACTTATAATAAGTCCTCATAGTCTTATATGACTTCTATACCCCTGCCCAAAAGAGAGAGAGGGTGGGAGGAGAGAGAATGGGGAGAGGTAGTCCTATAAGCGCTTTTGGAGGGGCTTATGGACTTATAATAAGCACCCCAAATAAGCCTCAAAATAAACATGGGTGTTTGGATGAAAAGGTACTTATTTGGAGCTTATTTGGGGTGCTTATAATAAGCACCTCCAAACCAAACACCCACTCAATCACATCCTTGCTCCAGTTTTGACTTGGAACGGCAAAGATTAATAGCACAACAGAGACAAGGCAGGTCTTATTATTCAGAAAAAAGCACGCCTGCTTCAACACCCATGCCCTAGTCTACGGGTAATCCAAACCGTCCGATCATGATAGGGCCGCTAGGATGCAACTAGAGGTCGGCGCCGAATTGAATTTCAATATAACTACGTGTGACCTACTCGTAATTAGATACTACGAGTATAAACGTAGGTGTCTAACCGACGAAGTAAGAGTTGCAACGAGCAGTCACAGCAAGTTGGGTATATTGCCATGTCTCTTTCAAAGTCGTGGGAGGTAGTGCTCTCTCTAATTTTTTTATTAGATGTCACGTTAGGTTTGTCTTAAATCTGACTTGTACAACTTTGATCAAATTTATATAAAAATATATCAACAACTATACTATCAAATATATGCACTATCAAAATATATCATATAGTGAATTTAATAAAATAAAATTGATATTGTAGATGTTGTTATATTTTTCTATAAACTTGGTCAAAGTTAGACGAGTTTGACTTTGAACAAACCTAATATAACATCTAATAAAAAATGGAGAGAGTAATCTGATTATATTTTTTTTGAGATTTTAAATGCAGCTGCAATTCGTGTGCTAGTTGAGGTGGCTTTGTCAGAAGTCCAGATATTTAATCTCTAGTCACATGCAAGACTCTACTGTAAGATCAAATATGGAGCAGAGTAACACAGGAAAGGGGGGTTTGAACAGTATTATAACGTCAAGGCGAATCTGCCACTACTAGAAACCCTGATCGTCTCATCATTGTGCGCTATTTTTAAATTTGCTCTCTGACCTGAAAATTTGGGTTGGGGATCTTTTCGATCTAAAAAGAATAGTAAGGGAGTGCTGAAAAGTGGAAAATCAAAATCAGAACATTATTCATACAAGGTGGGAAAATCGAATATTTATCATCCATTTGATCATTGGGACCTTATTTTTTGTGTATCTTGAAGCTCTTTTCCTCGCTTAATTGGGGTAACCGTGTGGAGAGTTTGTACAGCCTGTTTTCATCCCGTTCAATACACGTGACATATGGTTTATGCTCCTTTTGAAAAAAAACAAAAAATAAAGCTTGGGTGTGTTCCATGAAATTGATGCATGTTATTGATCTTGAAGGTGCTATGGATATAGCATAAAAATATGCCTTTTCCTCCCTCTCTTTTTCGAAAAGCATAAGAATAAGCTTTTGCCGGTGAGAAATTCCCACGAGCGTGTCTGACCGTTGGCTCGTTTTGACCAAAAGAAAAATTCAGAGTCGGAGAATATTGTTAGAACTGCCCGAATCTTTTTCAAAGTCGTAGTAGGAATCCATGAAAGGGACCTTGCGCTGGGATCTTATTCTTTCTGCATTTATCAAGAATTTGTCTCGCCAACTCCACTCGTCTCGATCTGGCCTACAAGGGACTTTCCGGGCAACAACTAGGAACATGAAATTGATTGGACAACTAATAGTCAATTATGAGTCTTTTACAATCCACACATTTTTATGAAATATCTTTAATTCTTTATACGACGACCACGTAGGAGGAAAAAAAACTACTACATGTTTAAAAAGCCAGTGGCAAAAAAATTACAAATGCCATTTCTTTTAGACAATGGAAGAAACGTACTTCTGGCTTGATTCAACAGAGTTGCCAAACTGTAGACGTGGCATGCATAATTGGGACTCATATGCCCTACAGTTCGCTAGTCCATTATTTTGTTTTTGTCTTTGTGGAAAGGAATGCCGGCTTTAATAATTTACTGGGCCCGAATGATTCGTGGTCACGTGACGCAGCGGGAATGTAAAAGAATGTCGTCGGGAGGAGTCCCCTGTGTCCTTCAAATGATTCCATCCATGCAACCCCCCGACCTTGACCACGAGGCCGGAGATCTTCTTGTTACGCACAACCTCACTGACCAAACAAACAGAGACACCTTTCTTCTCACTCCTCTCTTCCGCTGGCCACTGTCTTCTTCCTTAAGCAACAGAGAGACAGACAAGACATGCAATACATGCATTAGGCCAGTCTTAATGAGGAGTTTCATAGCATTAAATTTCAATGTCACATCAGCAAAATTACTGACTTGGCAAGGTGATTAATTGAGTGGGTTTCATGGGATGAGAGAGAGGAGTTTCATCCCCATGAAACTCATCTAACTAGGTAACTGTGCAATGAAACACCCCACTGAGACTGGCCTTAGAACTAGAGTTGAATTGCAAAACTAGGACGGTATCGTATCCCCTCCTGCCACAGATATAGGTATGTATGATCACGTCGTACTTTTGTAGGTGACATATTATAGATCTAAGGGCATGTTTGAATTGGATCCTAAGGCTGCCACGACTAATCTTGGAAAGTCCCTAGCGCATGCTACAATTTAGTCTGCTTAATTTCTACCACGTCATAGATTTTGCATAAGGTTCGGCGGTCAAATTTCCCGGCACAAAAGAACGACAAGACTAATCTTAGTAGCTTTAGCAAAGAATGGCATAAACTTAGTTATGAAACAAACATACCCTAAGTGAAGGTGCTCATAGTTTTCTTTAAAAGATAAAAAAAAAGATGTTCATAGAAAAGTTTTCTTTAAAAGATAAAAAAACAAGATGTTCATAGAAGAGTTTTCTTCAAAAGATAAAAATAAAAAGTTCATAAAAATAAAAACAAGCTAAGCACCTTAACTGTGCCGATAATTGAACGTCTTTGCAAAACCAGCTTAATACGTGGGCACAAGATAATGTAGCAGAAAAGCTAGAAATCAACTTATTTCAGGACGAGCGAGAGCTACGATCATCGTAGGCGTACTGCTAAACTTTTGTTCATCCGATTCGTATAGTAGTATTGTATTAAAAGCGACGAAGGATACGCGGACAGTATAAAGCCAGAGCGACACCGTGTTCCCCGACCCCGACAGGTGAATTCCTCCGAATAAATGCATCCGGGCGGCATGCCTGCTGTCCGCCGCGGTCCGCCCCCTGAACGCCTCGTGACCGCGGGACATAGGGGGTGTTTAGTTCACCAATTATGCATAAATTTTGTATAATGCACACGGTCCAATACACTTTTTCTCTCTGTACACGCCACCCAATACATAAATTTTTCACCCTTTCCATTCGTCTAAACACCCCCATATACGCAAGCCGCCATGCGTGGCAGCACCCGGCAGCCCAGTATCTGTACACCGCACGCGGGACTGTACGTGCGCGCAGCAGGCTCGGCTCGCACGGACCAACTCCACTGTTCCGTTCCACATACCAGTCTGCACGGCCGGCGTACGTACGTGTATCAGCTACGGCCGGGAGTTGAGGGGGATGCCGGCCGGCGGGACCGCCGCCTTCTCCTAATCCCTTTTGTCACCGATGACACCGACCCCCTTATACCTGTGTGCCTGTAGAACACGCTGTGCATACTACACTCAGGACGCAGGTACCAGCCGGTTAACATGCAGCGGCAGCGGTGCGGCCAGCCGGCCCGGCCGGGCGGCATGGGCACGGTCATCTGGTGCCAGGGCCCCCCAGGGACGGTGGACGCTGACGCATGGCCGCGCGCAGTGCCTCGGTACCGTGCGCGTACGGCATACCCCGGCCGGTCGCCATGCTCGCCGGCCGGGCGCCGCGACAATGCTAGGCCGGCGGCACGAGGGCTCGGCAAAGCAGGACACGCACGCAGCCAGAGCAGCAGCAAAGTCGGACTGAACTGAAGCCACGCCGCGCCATTCCCGGCCGGGACGACATGGATCTAGACCTGAGGGGCGCGGGCGCGGCACACGCGAGGCTACCTGCCTGGTTGCATGCAGAGACGCAGACGACGAACGAGCCGATTGGAGCGTAAATTTTTTTACGCTATTTTGACCACTAATTAGAGGTATTAAATAAAGTCAGTTTATAAAACTACCTTCACAACCTCCGCAAATTCGCGAGACGAATCTAACGAGGCCTTTGACCGCACGATTAGATGATGATTACTGTAGCATTACTGTAGCAAATCATGGATTAATTAGGCTCGTTAGATTCGTCGTGCAAAGTTACACTCATCTGTGAAAAGGTTTTGTAAATAGACTTCATTTAGTACTCCATGCATGCAAGATTCCATTTTGTAAATTTTTTTTGACACCCTCATCTGAACACGCGGGGCCCCGCCGTCGCCGGCCCGGCCGCCAGGTTGGTGCGCCTCATTAACCCTCGACGAGAACGGCTAGTAGCCGAGCCCTCCTCTCCGCCGCACCGGGTTCAACCGGTCCAGTCGAGTCGAGTCCTCGTCAGTGTGCGTGGCCGTTACTGCTGCATGCTATTGCAACCTTTTACCGCTGCACAGAGCCACAGGCGCTAGCTCGTTTGGCTGGGGCGGCAGCCTGGAAGGCCATGATTGCCGCACCGACTGCGGCCTATTCATGGGTGGCTGTGGTGGCGCGGTGTCTTCTTCCTTCCATTCCACCTGGCTCTCGCTCTGCCTGGTGGTGGCGGTAGCCTGGGTGACTGGGTGACTGTGCCTGCTGGGCCTGTTTAATTTCAATTTTTTTTTAAAATTACCAAAAATTTTTCATACTGACAACTATCCCCTCTCACAGAACACGCTTTCCAATTAAAATGTTTTCACCACTTTTCAAGTTTCATTGGAATTAAACAGGCGCTGGGGGTGACTGGGTGAGCGGCCGATCGAGTAGTCGCCAGGCACAGCACAGGCAGAGCCAGCCGCCCAGTTTTGACTTTTGACTGACTGACGTCATCGGTCAGGTGAAAAACTGAAGCAACAGCAAGGCAATGAAGCCAGAGCGCTCGGCGTTTCACACTTTCACTGCACCCGTGAAAACCACTGGCCTCTCATACGAGACGGATATTTTTTTCGTTTTTCCTGCATGGAATGGTGGTCAGTGCAGCATTGGAGCTGGACAGGGGGAAACGGACATGCCGCCAGGCGCCAGGGCGCCAGGGATCGGGGCGAGAGGCGCGCGATCCCGAACTCTCTCGTCATGTCCCGAGCCTCAGAGCCTGCCCAGGGCAAGCCCAGCATCCCCAGGGGGGGTGCTGCTGCCTGTAACAGACTGTGTTACGTACTCCTAACCCTATTACGTACGTACTAGCTGCTTTCCGGTCCTCTGGAGAGCAAAGTGATCGATGGCGATGCATGCATATGCATGCCCATCTGATCGATCCGACCGTGGGTAGCCGTGAGAAATTTGGGCTATGTTTGTTTGGCCGGATCAAAAAATTGATCCGGATTACTGTCGCCCGCATGAAGCCCTAAACGAAAGTTTATTTGCAAAACCTTTTTACAGATGAGTGCAACTTTGCGCGACGAATCTACTGCACCTAATTAATTCATGATTTACTACAGTAATGCTACAGCAATCATCCTCTAATCGTGCGGTCAAAGGCCTCATTACATTCGTCTCGCGAATTTGACAGGGGGCTGTGGAGGTAGTTTTGTAAACTGGTTTTATTTAATACCCTTAATTAATGGTTAAAGACGCATTTAATGGGATCAATTTTTTGATCCCAAACGAACACGCTCTTGCCTTTTCAGGGGAACAGAAAAAAAGGCGGGGACACGGGTACGGCGGCGCGCTGCAGCGCAGCGGCGAAAAGGAATCCGCGCACGTACGGTTGGTTTCCCTGTTCGAACTGAGGGGGTGTTCAATTCCGTGAAAAAATTTTGGTGAAAAATTTTACAAGAAAATCTTATCATTTAGGAGTACTAAATGTAGACTAATGATAAAACTAATTATAGATCTCGCCTGGAAATCGCGAGACGAATCTAATGATGGTAATTAATCCATGATTAGTGAATGTTTAGCGGAGGGTTACTGTAGCATCACTGTTGCAAATCATAGTCTAATTAGACTCGTTAGATTCGTCTCGCAAAGTTACCTGGGGTTATGGAATGGGTTTTGTCACTAACACACGTTTACTACTCCATGCATATAAGATTCTCTTGAGAAAAATTTTGGTGAAATTTTTTCTTGGGAATTAAACACCCCCTGAGTTTGTGTGAACGTGCCAGCATAGTACTGTAGTTTTCATGCACACACTCTGCGCTTGTTTTGGCAGCAGGCCAACGGAACTCCGGGACGCTATTTGTATCAGCGTGAGAGAGCTACTGATTAGCTGTGTGGAGGTAGCTGGCTTGATAGTTGTTAGTAATCTAGGTAAGAGTTGTTTATTAGCTCGTCTGTTGGACAGTTAGAGTTAAAACTATCTAGCTGGGTGGCTCTAAACAGGTCTCAAGATGGATTGAAGGCACACATTTGGTGAACACTGTGGATGAGCTGCGACAACCATGTAGAGGGAGGGAGAACGAAATTGACACACAGTTTGATATAGAGATATGATACATTTTAAGGGCCGACTCTTCTATTATGTTTGTTTGGGCAAATATTGATTGCGTTAATCTGTATCATATCATTCGGTCTGGAGAGTTTTTTTTTCAACCTTTTGATGAGCCAGGTTACTCAACAAAGTAGTCGAAACAGGCGACTCTTTGCTCTTCCATATGCAAATTAGTGATTGTCATGATAAGAGCGGTTACAAATTGTACATAGAATCTTAATTCGAATAAAAGGAATTTAAAGTTTTCTTCTCTTTTTTCTTGGTGCCTAAAGGCGGCTGAATATGTTCTCGTCCATTCTCCACTGCTCTCTTGGAGTCAAACCCTTCCTAATCCAACTCTACATTATTCTCATATGACGAGCCCCCATATGTTCACCAATCCAGATATCCAATACTCCAAATCTATATACCCTCAATGTTGGATCATCTCCTTCTTCCTTAGTTAGGCCTTATGATGTTTAATGTTCCCACACGGCCACACACTCATGCGATGAGCAGCACAGCAACTCTTGTTGCCATCTACCTAGAGCTCACTTGATCTCTGAGATCAAAGGGACATATAAAGCCCATTGAGAGAAATCCAAATTATACTTACCCTCCAACAATGTGAGAATTGTTTCTTTTGTCTGCTCTTAGATACACACGCTTTTTCTCTAAGAAGAGATTTTAAGACGTGCAACACCATTTGTCTCCACTTATCGAGAGAGAGAGAAATCCTCTTCCTAGGCCATGTTTAGTTCACCAAATTTTTTCATCGCTACAGTAAATTTGAATGTTTGGATACTAATTAGGAGTATTAAATGTGGATAACTGACAAAATCCATTTCATAATCCTCGGGTCAAATTGCGAGATGAATGTATTAAGCCTAATTAGACCATGATTAGACAATGCCGTGCTGCAGTAAACAATATCTAATGACGGATTAATTAGACTTAATAAATTTGTCTCGCGATTTTCCGTCCATCCGTGTAATTAGTTTTATAATTAGATTATGTTTAGTTCTCCTAATCTTCGGTTTAAAATTGTTACAGTAAATTTCGCAAAATTTCTCACCGATTTAAACATGCCTCTATAGTGGTAATTGGCACAATAGCCATTGCATACCATATGCTTGCGGTACCACTTGTTTTTACTACTGAGAAGACTCTTGTATTTTTTCAAGATCACGAAATTTCGTACTTTTCTTCGTGAACATTCTTTTCCCTACGGGATTTCTAAAATCTTCAAACGCACAAACAAAAAACCGCCGAATCCCAGAAACCGAGCAGGGCATCACCCGGATTCATAAATCTTCACACCAAACACTAGGGGTGGGCAATCGGTATTTACCGAACCGATCGGTTTGGTACTTCGGTTCCTTGGTACTTTGGTTCCTTCGAAAATAGGTACCGATCGGTTCCTTCCAAAAATCGGTACCGGAGAATTTCGGTTTCGGTACTTTCGGTTCGGTTTCGGTATTTACCGAAAAGTACCGAACCTATCACACATATGTGCAACAACAAGTTTAAAAGCTAATTTTAACATGATTTCATAGGAAATAATTGTGCTAAATACATACATATAAAAAGTCCACTAGACCATAAGAGTAAAGTAACACAAATATATGATATAACACTCCACAATAATATAATCAATAATATAACAACATTCACACTTAGCATATTACATATAGTTCGGTAAATTCGGTAAGTTCGGTTTTCCTCGGTAAAAAACCGAATTTACCTCGGTAAATTCGGTTCCTAGGAATTAGGAACCGAACTAGGTACCGAAAACTTCGGTTTCGGTGCTTTCGGTTCGGTTCTCGGTATTTTCGGTTCGGTGTTCGGTTCTCGGTATATTTTGCCCACCCCTACCAAACACCCACCTCGCTGATCACACCAAACCGCACCCCTCTTCACACCATCTCGCACCCAAACAAAATAACCACGTCACTAACAGCGCGCCATTAGAAACGGCAGCAATATACGTGACAAAAACCGGTAGCAGCATGACTCAGAAAATCGAAAAAAAACTGAGAAATAGAGAAGAAAAAGTAGAGAAGAAAAAGAGGGAAAAAAGAACGAAAAATTCCAGGGGCGGCAGCCCAGCCCAGCGCCTGCGCACCCCACCAAAGCGAGCAGAGCGCCGCAGGGTAAAATCCAGCCCTCCACGCCGGCGACAGGCGTCAATGTACGGATGTCTCCCGGGCCCTGCCCCACCCCCGCGCCCGGCACCGGCAGCCCTCCGTCCTCCCTCCCCTCCCCTTCCGTCCGTCAAATTATTCCGAGCTTTTTCTCCGGTAAAACCACCGCACCGAAAGAGCAGCAGCGCGGACGCGCCTCGATGCCTCGTGCTCCATAACCAGCGCCCACAGCCAGTAGCCGCGCGCAGTCTAGAGGCTAGAGGCCCCCTCCCCCGCACTCGCCGACTCTCTCGCCTGTTGCCACCGCCACTTTCCTCCCCCACTCGGAGGCTCGGGGGAGCGAGCGCCCTCCCCACCGCCGCCGCGGCCCCGTTCCCGCCGGGGAGGAGGGGGGAGGAGCATGCGGGTGGGATTTCACCGCGGGCCGGAAGAAGGAGGAGGAGAACCTGCTGCGCCTGCGCCTGCGCCGCGCGCATCGCGACGAGCCGTCCCCCGCTGGCACCCACGCCAAAAGGCGAAGATTCTCGCGCCCCCGTCCCCTCCACCACCTCCTGCTGTAGCCGGTAGGAGGTAGCCACCCCAGATCTGCTCTGCTCGCCCCAGCGCCCGGCGCCTCCCCGCGCCCGCCCCCCCCTAGATTCGCTCTCCCCCCCTCGCGCCGCCATGCTGCTGCTGCTGCTGCGGCGGCTGTGAGGAGTGTGACTGGACTGGGCGAGCGAGCAAAAGTCCTATTTGTCCTGTTTCCCCCCCTTCCCGGGGCCGGGCCGGGACCGAGAGGATGGGGTGCGGCCAGTCCAAGATGGAGGAGGAGCTCGCGGTGCGGCACTGCCGGGAGCGCTCCGAGCTGCTGGCGCAGGCCATCCGCCACCGCTACACGCTCGCCGACGCGCACCACGCCTACGCCGAGTCGCTGCGCGCCGTCGGCGCCGTGCTGCACGACTTCCTCCGGGGCGTCCAGTCGCTGCCGCCGCCGCCGCCCGAGTCCGCGCTCCGCCTCCCGCAGCAGAGGAAGGGGGACGGGCTCCCCGCCGCCTCGCCGCCGCCCGCAATCGCCTCGTCCTCCTCCGCCGCGCCGCCCGTCGCCAAGCAGGTCCGCATCGCCCCCGACGACGGGCATATCCACTTCTCCGACGATGACTCCGATTCCGAGGGCGGCCACATCAAGTTCCACTCGGACGAGGAGCCCGACCAGGCCCAGCGACGCCCGGAGGTCGTCCGGTCCGCTGTGCCGCCGGGTCCTCCGCCGCCGCAGATGGGACCGCCCTATGGCGGTGGCCCCGGCTATGCGCCGCCGCCACCGTATGCTCCTGGATACGGTTATGGGTTCGGCTCTGGGCCCGGGCCTGGGCCTGGGCCTGACTATGGCGGCATGGGCATGAACGGCGGTGGCTATGAACCAGGCTATGGTGGCATGGGCAGCGGCGGCTATGGACAGAGCTATGGTGCCATGGGCGGCGGCGGCGGCGGCAGCTATGAACCGGGCTACGGTGGCATGGGCAGTGGTGGCGGCAGCGGTGGCTATGACCCAGGCTATGGTGGCATGGGCAGCTATGGCCAGAGCTTCTTCAACATAAGCTACGCACGCAGCCAGCCACCTCCGCCGTCCGTCTCGCACGAGCAACGCCTGCAGGCCACCAATGCCAGGGTCCACTACTATTCCGGCGAAGGTGATCCACAGCCACCCCCACCCGGCTATGGTGGTGGGTACCCCTACCCACCGCAGAGCGCGGGCTCTTATAATCAGTACGCCTATGGTGGTTACTATGGTGGTGGTGGTGCTCCTGCACCACCGGCAGACATCCCCTCCTCCTCTCGTGAGCCAGTCGCACCGCCGCCGCCGCCATCTCCTCCAAGGGTGTCTACCTGGGACTTCCTAAACCCGTTTGAGACTTATGAGAGCTACTATGAGCAGCCAACTGCTGCAGCAGCTCCATATACTCCCAGCAGAAGTTCGAAGGATGTGCGTGAGGAGGAGGGAATACCAGAATTGGAGGATGAAGATATGGAGGTAGTCAAGGAAGCATATGGTGATGAGAAGCATCCGGTGAAGGGCTACATGGGTAATGGGAAGGCGGCAAAGGAGGAGGGTAGAAGCAGCACCGGTGGTGATGAGCTACCCCGCAAGTCCAAGTCATCTGAGGCCAGCAGTAGTGGGAGCAGCTTGGAGCATGACGTGCATGTAGTGGAGAAGAGTGTTGTCGGAGAACAAGTTCAACGCTCAGAGCCTCGCCAGCATGTTGCGGGTCTGCCTCCAACAGGATCCGAGAAAATATACATTGATGACACTGAGGTAGTGGTGGAGATCAGGACTCAATTTGAGCGTGCTTCAGAATCAGCCGGTGAGGTATCCAAGATGCTTGAGGTCGGGAAGATGCCTTACTATCAGAAGAGTTCAGGTTTCAAAGGTTGGTAAAGCACATTTAGGATCTGTAACCAGAATTTCAGTTTTATCGTGCACATAATGCAAGTGTGAATGCTAATTTGACCCAATGTCTTATACAGTATCTGCAATGATGATTTGCGGGATACCGACGATGGAGGAGGAATTCCTGCGGTTCGAAGAGGACAAGGCGATGGGATGCGGCAACCTTTCCTCAACGCTACAGAAGTTGTACATGTGGGAAAAGAAGCTTCTTGAGGAAGTCAAGGTATAGAATGTGCTTTACATCTTTGAATTTGTTGGGAATGTTGTGATCCGTGAGACTGCTTTTGGGCATGTGATCTTATTTGATTGCATTTTAGTTAAGAATGCAGAGTCCACATGACCCAATCCAGTATGCAAAGCTTCAGATTTCTCCATTCTTGTGCCATCCTGTGTTGTTCTGGTTTGTTCTATCAAGAAAGTCAAAGAGTTTTGGACCTTTTCCTTGAGAAATAGCTCTTGATTAGTTTTGACCTTTTAGGACATCAACTGCAGAGCATGCAGATACTTAGGTTGTGAATTTACCTGCACAAATACCAATTTTGGAGCTCCTCAATACATTCACGGGTCATTTATATTTCTTATATCCTTGGGAATGATTATGCGTTTTCTCTTTGTTCTGCTTTATGAGAAATGGTCTGTGCAGTAAATGATTATGTCTGTGGTTTTATACACCTTTTTGTCAGCCTTTATGCTTCTCTGTTCAGCTTCTTTGTTCTCAAGACTTCACTCTGACAGACAACACAGTCCTTTTACTTTGCCATACTTGTATGGTCCATGTTTTTTGACAGTTTTATTGTTTTTGTTTTTGTTAAGTATCAAGTAAGGGCTAAATAAAAGACAGTTCTTCAATTTTATTGTGTCAATGATTGTAACTTCTTTTTTGCTTTACAGACTGAAGAGAGGATGCGGGTACTGTATGACAGAAAACGTGAGGAACTGAAAATGTTAGATGAGAAAGGTGCAGAAGCTGATAAGCTTGAGGCCACCGAAATTTACATCAGGAAGCTATCAACAAAGATAAGCATAGCTATTCAGGTTGTAAACACTATTTCACAAAAAATCAGTAAGCTGAGGGATGAAGAGCTATGGCCACAAACATGTGAGCTAATTCAAGGGTACGCGGTTCTGTTCTGGAAGCAGCTCTTACCTTCTTATGTTAGCTCGTAAAGTACTCATGTTGTTGCAATATGATCTCTATCCGTGCTCTGTTTTATTGGCATTCCTACTTGTCCAACTAGCATTGTTTTGGTTCTTTCTTTCTGCAATTCATAGTGTACTAGTGTGGAAAATCCAGTACCCAAAGTTTCTCACTGACTGAAGTAGTGATGGGATTCTTGGAAATGAAGCCATTTTCTTGACAAACCATATCATGAAATAGGGATTATAGGAATAGTATGTTTATTGTGATCTTGCGCCTAAATAAACGGATAATCCTGTACTGATCCTTATAAGAGTGATAGTAGATGTACGTTAAGAATAAAGCTGGGTGCATTTTCTAGAAGTGTTATCACAATGAGTTCCTGGCATAACAGATATATAAAATGGTTTGTTGAAATTAAGAAAATGGTAGTTTGTGGTTTCTGAAACCCTGGTCTATCTGCATGCCCACAAAAAAAAAATACTAGAATTGTTTGACTTAGGCTGTTCATGGCGATTAAATAAACAGCTATCATCGCTTATTTATCTGTGATTATTTGTGTTGAAATTGTTGGATCCCATTTGTTAGTGCTGTTACAGTATTTTGTGATCATTACTGTTCTATGGTAACTGTTTGGAACTGCATTTTTGGGTTCAGAACTGCATGCTGTTGGTGTGTAGTGGAGTTGTCACCTGTGCACCCTGTTTTTCTCCTGATTAATCATTTGAACTTTCATATTTGCCATATAATATATCTGATGGATGAAAAGTTATGTATGTTTCAGGTTGATGCGGATGTGGAGCATTATGTTAGAATGTCACCAGATACAGTTACATGCCATATCTCAAGCTAAAAATATAGACTCCATGATAGACGCTGCAAAGTTTGGTGAGGCTCATATGGATCTGATCAAGCGGTTAGAGCTTCAGCTATTGGATTGGATTGCTTGTTTTGCCGCATGGGTTAACGCACAAAAGAACTATGTTAGTACTTTGAATAAGTGGCTGACAAAAGGAGTTGACTATGTCCCTGAGGAAACTGAGGATGGGGCACCTCCATTTTCTCCTGGACGATTAGGAGCACCACCGATTTTTGTCATATGCAACAATTGGGCTGCTAGTGTGGCGAGGATATCCGAGAAGGAAGTAGTTGATGCAATGCAGGCCTTTGCATCCAAAGTTCTAAACCTTTGGGAGAGGCACAGTTCAGAGCAACGGCAGGGTATGATGGCTAATAAAGGTATGGACAGGGACCTTAGGGTGATGGAGAGGGATGAACAGTCGATGCGCAAGGCTCTGGAAGCACAAAATAAGAAGCTTGTTCTCATTTCAAATCAGAGCGGTGTATCCTTGTCTGCACAGGTTTTACACGAGGGAGGCCCTGGTGCTGAAATTGGTAGTTTGCAAACAAGTCTGAAGAATATTTTTGAAGCAATGGAGAACTTCACTGCTGCATCTGTAAACACTTATCAGGATCTCCATCTTCGTGCTGAAGAAGAGAAAGAGAAAGAGAAAGCTCGTGTCGCCCAAGAGAGTGGCAGAGTTTCTTAGTTCCTTTCTGCTGGTTTTGTTGGTACATGAGGACATGAGTATTTTTCAGTGCATAGGAACAGACGCAAGTGGTTCCTGCCAGCATCAAGTGCATGGCAGTGGTGCGATGCTAACAGCATCTGATGCACCTTGCCCATGGACCTACCATATCTTGGATTATGGGGGCCGTTGGATAGGCCTGTGGTATGCTCAGTGAAGCTAACAAGTTGCAGTATGGGATTTTGAATCGAGAACACCACTGCATTCTTGTCATTGGATGATCAGGCATACTCGTGCCCACCCTGTTACCGGGAACATTATTAGGAAAAATAGACAGGATACCTGAAGGAACATGGGAAGAGGTACTTGTCCATCTGAGCAGATCAACAATGGTTTCCAGTTCACTGGAAAGCCAAGTATCATTGGAAGATGCGAGCTGCAAAGTCAGACCAAAGCATGAGATGTTATAAATCCAGGATTCATGAAACTCCCCACATCCATGTCAACATACATAGACAGCAATGACCTAGCAAAGGTGCTCCCGTAGGAGTGGCGTGCTGGCATGCCAATGTACATACAGAGGCGACGCCGGATGAGTCCGCTGCTGGGACAATGGTGCTTTGAGTGCTTCCTCTGCCGCTTCGCGGCCACAACCGCACCGGAAAGAGGACTCTTGTAGGGTTATCACCAGAGGTTGATTGATGAGCTTGTAGGATTAGATCAGAATGTCCTGACCCGTTCTGCTGATGCGCTAACCCCTCCGGCCATCATCAAATTTTTGGTCCTGTTTATTTATTATACATATTAATTCATTCGAAGCACCCCGTGTACAGCTGCTGGCTAACTCGAAACCTGTTGTGCCATATTTATTCAATTTTTTTTAACACCCCGGCTCGCTGTCCTTGTGAATTGCTGAGTGCTGAGGCCCTGAACTACCAGTGATGATTGCCTGATAGATATGTGGAGTGTAACGCGTGCAGCAACTCCAGTAAAAGAAAATTGGTGTTCTGGTGAGGCAGTGCCGGTGTCGTTGCTGCGGTAACGCCTCTCTGCATGCACTTCCGTTGGTCCTAACTGTGGTTTGAAGCGCGGCAATTTTCTTGAATTGTGGGGCTCTGAGCATCCCTTGTTCCGGTCCAGGTATCATGCGGTCATGCCCCGTCTGAAGCGAGGTCGCATCGCATCCGTCTGAAATGGGCAGCAGAGGGCCGCCATGTGTGAACCGGGAGGTTGCGGTCCACCTTGTCTCGTGCGCACCGGACGAGTTTCCAGCGGTGTCGCCGTGACGGATCCGATCCGATCGCGCTGCTCTGCTCTCGCCGGTGCGGTCGGACGCGACACGACGTCCAGCGTGGAAAAGGAAAACGGGAGCCTGGCCTCCCCGCCGGCGGGTACGGCCGCCGCGTCGTCGTGTTCCTTCACGTGACGCCGGGTTCCGCCGCGCGCCATGCGCCATGCGCTGCGCCTGCCGTGCCCGGGGAGACAGACGAGTCCGTCCGTCCGTCCACCGGCCGCGTTCCGTCGCCTTGCGGCCGGGGTGAGCTCGTCGTCACTTCCGGGCGGCCACAGGCCCACAGCCCGCAGCCTCCTCCCCGCTCCCTGCCTCGGCTCATCTGGGCCAAGCGCGCCTTGGCCCACGAAGTGCCGCTGGCTAGGACACAGCCCATAGCAGCTGCGTTGTACCCCGAGCCCGAGGTGCAGAGGCGCTCTGTTGCTGTGGGCTGAATTCTGTTTTGGGCCACTCGGTCCACACAGCCAGCCAGAATCACACGGGCCGCCCGCCCAATCCTATCCCTTCCTTTCCGTTTGCCACTCGCCATGTCACTCGAATTTCCAGTGAACTGAGGGCGGCCGCGATTGGAACGAAAAAAAGCAGTGAAGCTTCCACTGCCATGGATGATGCCCTCCACTCACCATCCATCTAACATGTAGGCCCCCTAGGGCGTGACGTGGCCCGGGGCTGTCGGGGTTTGTGACCACTGAGCCCTGCATCCAATCCGGAAGAGGTGGTTGCTCGCACGGGTGAGCAACATGCACGAGAGGTAGGCGCGGCCAAGAAATTCGTCGCACGCAGACGCCGCAGTTACCCGCCGCCAAAGCAAAGCCAGGCAATTTCCGCAGCATGCCGGCTAGAAAATGCCTACGTTCCCAGTCCACCAATAAACAACCCTGCGAAAATCTTGCGTCGAGGAAAAAGGAGCTCGCGCTCGATCGGCTGGATTTCGAGTTCGCACGCACGGGGCCGGAAAGCAACGTTATTAGGTCACAACAACCAGACCCACCTGACGCCATGGTAGAAATAGAACAGAGATTTATATATATGTAAATATATAATTTCGTGAAGGCAGACATGATCTGGGCCTAATCCACCGGGCGGTCGGGCGGTCGGGCTAATGCCTATGCAGGCGGCGACATGATGGGAGCTAGCTTAGCGCGCGTCGCCGTCGCCCAGCGGGTACGTGTCACGCGCACGTCAGCACGAACGAGCTGGTGCATGGTGAATTGGTGATGGTGCAGTGTAAGAAGGGAGAGTGGAGCACGCCTCGCCTCTGGTCTGTTCAGTCGCCGGTGCGGCCCTGCGCTGCGCGCTGGATCGGGCGGAGCCTTTATCCGAAACTAATATGTATCTATACCTGGTAGTACTAATATTTTTCGGATCAATGATGAAACAATGACATGTTAAGAACCTCTTTAGAACTAGAAGAGATGTCCACAGAGAGGCATCTAGAGATGATGGTCGACTTGCTGGGCGTCCTCTGGGAAATAAAGAGAGGAAAATCCATGCTCACCGCATGTTGCTCTCACACCTGGATGATGACATTCATGGCTATTTTATAGCTGTTGAGATGAGGATACCTATAGTGACCGAGAATTCCATCTCCCCGTGTAGGGTGCTTGGGATAGGATTTTATTGATCGTTCAGTCTCGTATTTATACAAGCAAATCTACTAATTAAGCTAGACATCTTCCCACAACTATCTATCTAAACCAACAGGTTAGATGTAGTGTTGGCGATCAAAATTGGCACAAGGACAGCAAGGCAGGAAGAACTGGTGGAACCGGATTCTCAAACCGGTAAAACCGGTTTGGTCCACTGTTACCCGTCTGACAGCCAGACCGGTGGAACCGGTTTGGGAACCGGTGGAACCGGTTTTCCCCGAGTCCTAGTAGGGTTAGACTCTTTTTGTAGATCCGAGTTGTAATAGGACTTTCCTTGCGGGGTACGACCTCCCCACCCTATAAATACGAAGGGTCACGGCCGATTGAGGGTTATCCAATCGATCAAAACACTTATTATCTTTACTTTTTGTCATTCTCTAAACCCTAGCTTTTCCAACTCTAATTCTGTTCGTTCTTCGTCTCTACGGCGTTTAACGGCGCTCTGAGTGGCCTGCCGATCTCAGAGAAACCCTAGGCGCGCCTGCCCTGACGGGGTCCCTCCCGGGCCGGCGATCTTAGGTCTACGCAGCAGATCCCGAGGAACCGGTTTCACCGGATCCTCAAACCGGTTTTGCCTGGGCCTGCTGCAGTTGATCGATCCGTTGCGGATCTCGCGCGTTCTAGCGCAATCTCGGTGTGTTGACCATATCAGGCGTCAACACATTTTTGGCAACTCTGCTGGGGATTTTGGAAATCTTGGTTTTAATAACCGATTATTCAAACCCTAGCCAGATGGGATCTATCTCAGATCTTGACAAGGACAACATCGTTGTTCCCTCCATGGAGGAGATCAGCGAGGAGGAACGCCTGAAGTTTGAAGCGGCCCAAAAATTCTTCAAGACTCAATTCTTGATGGGGCTCAAGAAGGATCGCCACGGCAAGGTGACAAGGACTCAAGACTTCACGATGCCGGCGTTCGTGATGAAGGATCAAAAGGTGGAAGAAATCCCTCCGGTAACTGCACATCCACTTGAACCTTCTACTTCTAATCCTGATAATGATCTTGGTGCTGCACTTCTATATATCGATGAAGTAGTTAGCACTCTTATGGACAGGATAGATAGAATTGAAAAGGAAATGTTGGTAGAATCTTCTTATTATTCACAAAATATACAACCTACCCAACATGGGAATATGCATGCTAGTGTGTCGGCTACACCAGGAAAAGCACCTGAAAACCCTCTGTATGGTATGCCGGCAAATTTTTATCCAGGACAGGTACCGCCGCCAGCGCATGTTTCGCCAGCCTCGGCGAAACCGGTTGCACCGGTTCCAGAAACCGGTGGAACCGGTTCTGCTGCTCAAGCTGGACAGCAGCTTGTTCCACACGCCGCAGCTCCTCTTTCGGTGGTCCCTAACCGAAATACAGAAGTTGTTAATGGATCTCTTACATTAGAACACGTGCTTATACATCACCCCCCATACCTAATCAAAACACTAATTCTAGCGGGGTTCCTAATGATGTATATGATCAATATTTGCGGCAAAGTCCTACTAGCATGCCTCATATTGTTCCAGTTCAAAGTACAGCCACAGGGCAATCTGATCTAGCTCGTTCAAATTTATATGCTGAATTTTATAAGATGAATGACGAGTTAGCTACTATGATGCAGGATAAGCTTGGCATTGATATGGGTAATTCTAGATTATATCAAAAACCATATTCTGCTAATTTTGATGCTGTAGCTTATCCCAATAATTGACGTGTTCCCGATTTCGTTAAATTTAATGGTGATGATAGCAAGACCACTTGGGAACACATTAGCCAATATATTGCTCAACTAGGAGAAGTTAGTTCCAATGATGCTTTAAAAGTTCGCCTGTTTTCATTGTCTTTAACTGGAACTGCTTTTTCTTGGTTTTCTTCATTAACTCCTGGCTCAATTAATTCATGAAATCAATTAGAACAAAAATTTCATGATCATTTTTATAGTGGGAGTACTCAATTGAAATTGATAGATTTGACATCGGTTAAGCAACAAAGAGATGAATCTGTTGTTGATTATTTTAAACGATTCAAAGAAACTAGAAACCGATGTTTTAATTTGTCACTTTCTGAAAGGGATCTTGCTGATGTTGCTTTTAATGGTTTAAGATCCTCTATTAGAGAAAAGATAGAAGGCTTTGAACACTTTTCGGTTATTCAAGTACAAATAAGAGCTTTAGCTACTGAAAACCGAATTAAAAATAGCAAGGATACATATAAAATTCATTGTTCTAATGTTCATCTTGTGGCTTATGATTCTAGTAGTTCGGACGGTGATGAAGATGTGTATGTTGCTGAACTTGTATGGCCTTCTAAGAATAAATCGTACACTTGTCCATCTGTTAAGCCAATTCAAAAGAATCGGAAAGAAGAAGTGCGATTTACTTTTGATGTTTCCAAGTGTGATCGTATTTTTGATGAATTGTTAAAGAATGGAAACATTAAAATGTCTCATACTATTCCTCCACTTGAAGAACTCAAAAGGCGGGCATATTGTAAGTTGCATAATTCTTTTTCGCATGCTACTAATGATTGCAATGTTTTCCGTCGACAGGTGCAATCGGCCTTGAATGAAGGACGTTTGACACTACATGAGATGCAGGTGGATAAAGAGCCTTTCCTGTCAATACCCTTGAGATGCAAGCTCCTAAAGTTCTGATTCGGCCGCATCAAGTCGAATCAACTAAAGGAAAAAATATTGTTGTGGGTGATGAGAAGCCAAAACCTGAAAATCTGAAGGGAAAATCAATTGTCAGGGAAGTGGTGTGTGAGAAGACCCCCAACGGCAGAGAGACATTCAAAATCACTGCAAGAGTCACGGATCTCGGAGGGCAAGGATCATCAAAGAAGCCGTTTGAGCCTGTACAGGACAAACCGGTTCCACCGGTTCTACTCAGGGGCGCCAGAAAATGTTGAAGCCTAAGCGTACGGAGATTGGAACTTGGAAAGTCAATGTGGCCAAGGATCAGGGTAAAGTTGCAAAGCCAAAAGTGACCTATGACCAATTGTTTTCCAAGTATGCAAATCAAAGGCCAGTTGATGATGATTGGCCGGCAAAAAAGAGAAAGAGGTCACCTCCACGCCAAGAGAAGCCAATTTCGCCTCCAAGGGCGAATAACAGGTGGAAGGGTGACAATGCAGGTTCTTATCCCCAACAGAACCAATATCAGAACATGCCATGGATGCCTCCGTACTACAATTATCAATATCCGGCATGGGATCATAATGGGATGAATATGCCTTATTACCCTGCGCAGTATCCTCCTTTTCATCCAGGATGGGGTAATAACAGAATTCCAGCACATGAGAGGTTGATAGATAACCGTTCGGCTCCTCGTCGATCAGGTTGGGATGTGCCACCTCAAACCGGTGGAACCGGTTCTGCAAACCGGTTAAACCGGTTTCCCCAGAAAAGACAGCCTTCTCCTCCCAAGCAAGTTTATCAGCCTAAGAAGATGGAGAAAGTTGTCCAGAAGATGGAGGTCGACTAGGAGAGGACTACTGCTGCTGACATCATCCAGATTGGTGACTTCCAAATAAATTTGAAGGACGATGACAAGATGCCTATGATAATTGGTGATGAAGTCAAGCCATCAGTCTAGGAGAACATTGCTGCAGAGCCTGATGTGGGTAAAAAGGTTGAAATTGATAGAGCTAAATACCTTATGCCTAGATGGTGTCCTCCAGGTTTGACACGAACACAAAAGAGGAAGTTGCAGCGACTTCGCTTTCAGGACCAGAAAGAGAAGGCACTGGAGAAGCAGAGGGAGGAGCACTTCAACAAGTACAGGCCGATGATTCCTCCAGGCAAGGGGTGGAAGAAGACCGAAGCTACAGGGCAAAATCCGGTGGAACCGGATTCCAAACCGGTGGAACCGGTTCTACCCCCGTCGCTGTCCACTGTTGCATCAGAACCGGTGGAGCCGGTTCTGAAACCGGTGGAACCGGTTTCTGCTGATCCAGGTTCATCTCGAATTGCCTCTGAAATTTCTGTTACTCCTGCGTTTGATCAGAAGTTGTCATCGGATTCCCAGCACATGGACGATGAACAGCTAGTTGATTATGGGTCGTCACCTGAACATATGAATGTTGATGCTAATGTGGTGCACCTATCTTCGGATTATTACATTATTCCGGAGGATGAGATTGCTCATTTAGACTTTGGCCCGAAAGAAGCTATATTTAAAAGGCCAAAGGATTCTGAAAATCACTTGAAGGCGCTGTACATGAAGGGACATATCAATAGGAAGCCGATTTCAAGGATGCTTGTTGACACCGGGGCGATTGTCAATTTGATGCCTTATGCTGTGTTCAAGAAGCTTGGTGGACTTGATGATGAGCTGATCAAGACCAACATGACTATCAGCGGTGTGGGAGGAGGCGAGCCTATGAGTGCTAAGGACGTTGCTTCTATGGAGCTCACCGTTGGAAGCAAGACGTTGGCTACCGCTTTCTTCGTCGCCGAGACCCAAGGTAACTTTAATTTAATATTGGGTCGTGATTGGATTCATATGAATAGATGTGTACCTTCTAGTTTGCATCAATTTCTTATTCAATGGGTAGACGAAGACATTGATGTTGTGCATGAAGACACATCGGCTTATGTTGCAGTGGCTGATAGTTCTACCATGTCTATGCATGATCATGTTAAGTGCTTAACAGGTTAAGATATTTCTGACTATGAGATGATCAGTTGTACTAGAGATGGCTTCGTGCCTGCTGTTCTAAAGCCGGTTGAGTATCGGCTAAACCATTTGATTTGAATTAATGAATAGTTCAGAATGGTTGCAGCAGAGACTTGAGCACTATCGGGCACAAAAGAACGATATGTGTGAAGCTATTGAGGACTTTGATGACATGAGTAAATTAGGACAAGGCTTTACGTCGGCTGATCCTTTAGAGGAGATTGATATTGGTGATGGCACTGTACCTAGGCCGACGTTTGTAAACAAAAATTTGAAAGCTGATTATAAAGCTGAATAAATCGAGCTGTTGAAAGAGTATGTTGATTGTTTTACATGGAATTATCAAGAGATGTCTGGTTTAAGCCGCGAGTTAGTTGAACATCGGCTACCTATTAAGCCTGGTTTTAGACCGTTTAAACAAACTGCTAGGCGTTTCAATCCTAATATGTATGACCGAATTAAAGAAGAAATTAATCGGTTGTTGGATGCAAATTTTATTAGGCCTTGTCGTTATGCTGAATGGTTATCTAATATTGTGCCTGTTGAGAAAAAGGATTCTGGTAAGCTCAGAGTTTGCATTGATTTTAGAAATCTTAATAGAGCTACTCCTAAAGATGAATATCCTATGCCTATAGCCGACATGCTTATTAATGATGCTTCTGGACATAAAGTTATTAGTTTTCTTGATGGTAATGCTGGTTACAATTAAATATTCATGGCCGAAGAGGGTGTCTCCAAAACGGCTTTTATATGTCCAGGTTTTGTTAGTTTGTTTGAGTAGGTAGTCATGACCTTTGGTTTGAAAAATGCTGGTGCTACTTACCAAAGGGCGATGAATTTAATTTTTCATGACTTGCTTGGTTTAATCATAGAAGTTTATATCGATGATATTGTTGTTAAATCGGCTGGTTTAAATCCTCATTTAGCTGATTTAAGACTTGCTTTTGAAAGAATGCGTCGATATGGATTAAAGATGAACCCACTTAAATGTGCTTTTGGTGTGTCGGCTGGAAAGTTTTTAGGCTTTATTATTCATGAGAATGGCATAGAGATAGATCCTAAGAAGATTAAAGCTCCTACATGCAAGAAGGATTTGCAGAAATTCTTGGGCAAGGTGAATTATTTGAGAAGATTTATTTGTAACTTGTCTGGGAAGGTCAATGCTTTTACTCCTATTCTTCGGTTAAAAGAAGAAGCCGAATTTACTTGGGGGGCAAAACGGCAAGAAGCTTTTGAGAAGATTAAGCATTACTTGTCTTCGCCGCCGGTCATGAAAGCTCCTAGTAGAGGAGTTCCATTTAAATTGTATGTGGCTGCTGAAGATCAAGTAATTGGAGCTGTTTTGACTCAAGAAACCGAAGGGAAGGAACATATTATTACCTATGCAAGTCGTCGATTATTGGATGCCGAAACAAGGTATATATTTATTGAAAAGCTTTGCTTGTCATTATATTATGCTTGTATCAAGATGAGGCATTATTTGTTATCCAATACTTGCATAGTGGCTTGTCAAACCGATATTATTAAATACATGTTGCATAGACCAATTTTAAGTGGTAGAATTGGTAAATGGGCTTATGCTCTTATTGAATATGAATTGGCTTGTGAACCTTTGAAATCAATGAAAGGCCAAATTGTTGCTGATTTTATTGTTGAGCATAGCATTAATGATAATGATCTAGATATCGGTTATATTACTTTTACCCCATGGAAGTTGCATTTTGATAGATCGGTTTGTAAGAGTGGTTGTGGCGTTGGTATTATTTTTATATCACCAAGTGGTGCTGAATTTGAAGCTCTTAACCGATTAGAAAATGATTGCACTAATAATCAAGCCGAATATGAAGCTTTATTATTCGGACTAGAAATTTTGCATGACATGGGGGTAAAAACATGTAGAAGCATTTGGTGATTCTCTGCTGGTTGTACAGCAAGTTAATAAAGTGTACCAATGCTTTGATGGACTTTTAAATACATATCTTGATAAATGTTTAGACATGATTGCTCAATTTGATGAATTCTCTATATATCATGTTTCAAGAGATGAGAATCCAAGGGCAAATGCTCTGGCTCAGCAAGCGTCTGGCTATGATGTTCAGAAAAGAAATTTTTATGAAAGAAAGCCGACACTTTGCATAGCCGAGACATCTGCCCAGGAAGAACCGGTTTCACCGGATCCAGGAACCGGTTCCACCGGAAATTCCGGTAAAACCGCTTTTGGAACCGGAGAAACCGGTTCATCCGCTGACAGCAGTAATTCGGTCCATGAGCAATCAAAAATTAATGAGTGACGAAGTTACTGATTGGAGAACACCTATTGTTGAATATTTGCGGAATCCTAATCATAAAGTTGACAGAAAAGTCCGACGATGGGCATTTAAATTTATTTTGGTTGATGGTGAATTATATCGTCGGACGGCTGAAGATTTATTGTTGAAGTGTTTGGATTCTGGTCAAGCTAAGATTGCAATGGGTGAAGTTCATGAAGGTATTTGTGGTACACATCAATCGGCTCCTAAGATGAAGTGGCTTTTGAGGAGAGCTTGTTTTTATTGGCCTAATATGATAGCTGATTGTTTTCGGTATTACAAAGGATGTGAAGAGTGTCAAAGGTTTGGGAATATTCAGATGGTTCCAGCAGCTTTGTTACATCCTATTATCAAACCTTGGCCTTTTCGAGGATGGGGATTGGACTTTGTTGGGCAGATTCATCCTCCTTCATCAAAGGGACATCGCTTCGTGTTGGTGGCTACTGATTATTTTACCAAGTGGACCGAAGCGGTACCTTTGAAGAATATGACACATCGGGAGGTAATTGAGTTTATTACTGAACATATTATCCATAGATTTGGCATTCCACAAACTTTGACTACTGATCAAGGCACTTCATTTATATCAAAGGAAGTTCGTGAGTTTGTTGATATGTATGGTATTAAATTGCTCAATTCATCTCCATACTACGCTCAGGCTAATGGTCAAGCCGAGTGTAGTAATAAGATCTTGACCAAGTTAATTAAAAAGAAAATAGAGGAGAATCCTAGAAGGTGGCATGAGGTTTTATCTGAAGCTTTGTGGGCTCATCGTATATCTAGACATGGTGCTACTAAGGTTACTCCTTTTGAGCTTGTATATGGTCAAGAAGCTGTTTTGCCTGTTGAAGTGAATTTAAATGCTTATCGGTTAGCTAAGCAAAATGATCTTGATGCTATTGATTATCATAATTTGATGATGGACAATATTGATGAAGTGACCGACAAGTGATTGAAGGCCTTGAAGGAAATTGAGAAGGACAAAATTCGAGTTGCTAAGGCTTATAATAAGAAGGTAAAACAAAAGTCTTTTCAGGTTGGTGATCTCATTTGGAAGACAATTCTGCCTATAGGATCGAAGAGTAACAAGTTTGGTAAATGGTCTCCAAGTTGGGAAGGTCCATACAAGGTGATTAGAGTGATCTTCGGTAATTCTTATATGGTGGAGACTTTGCAAGGTCAGCAGCTGCCAAGAGCTCTTAATAGAAGGTACTTAAAGCAATATTATCCAAGTGTTTGGCAAGGAGCTTGATTTATATGGCCGATAGTCTTAAATATCGCCCTTAGAATAAAAAGGCCGATGAATTCTGTTTAACATCGCCCTCAGGAGTGTTTCTTGTGCTAAAATGTTTTCTGGTACGCAAGCTTTACCAAAAAACAGGGGGGCATATGTTGGCGATCAAAATTGGCACAAGGACAGCAAGGCAGGAAGAACCGGTGGAACCGGATTCTCAAACCGGTGAACCGGTTTGGTCCACTGTTACCGTCTGACAGCCAGACCGGTGGAACCGGT
>CM014271.1:16862855-16880461 GCA_004135705.1 Alloteropsis semialata | reverse complement strand
CTAACGCCCTACGTCCAGTGTCGATCTGCTCGTGTTACTCGCGTTGCTCGTAGTAGGGGTTACAAGCGGTCGAGAGAGGGAGGGGCTCCCAAGTCTCTGAGTGCGTCTGAGCGTGAGTGTTTCGTGAGTTGTGTTCTTGTGTGTGTGTGTGTTGTCTCTCCCCCTCTCCTGAGGCTTGATTTTTCTATTTATACTCAGGAGAGGTGAGACTTTACAAGGCGTGCTCAAAAAGGTAAAAAATAGAAAGCTTGCTGAAGAAGCTCCGCCGCCTGCGGGATACTGTGGACGCCGTACGGGACGCTGTTCGGGACGCTGTTCGGGGTTGTTGGGGACGTGGCTCTCCCCACGTGGCGCCTGCATGTTCGGGGTTGTTGGGGACGTGGCTCTCCCCGCGTGGCGCCTGCGTACGGGCAAACAGTGGTAGTCACATCCGTCGGCCATATCGGACAGTGCTTGGTGAGGCCAATTAATGCTGATGGGAAGCGGCATGGGCGTATGGAGACACATCCTTATGCCGGGTCTTCCGGGCGCCCCACTCCGTCCCGGGCCCACGCCGATTCGGGCGAGACGAAGAGAGGTCGGGCGAGACAGCGACAGAAGTCGGCCGAGGCGGACGAGGGTCGGCCGAGGCGGACGAGGGTCGGCCGAGGCGGGCGAGGGTCGGCCGAGGCGGATGAGGGTCGGCCGAGACGGACGAGGGTCGGCCGAGACGGACAAGGGTCGGCCGAGTCAGGGGAAAATCGATCCTCCCCTGACCTGATATTATCCTTGCTTGCGGGTTTTCCTATCCCCATCTTATTCCCGAAACTGCGTGGTCTCACCCGTCGGTGAGAGGGTCGGATATTGATATCCGACACATGGATTTTATTCATTTCGCTGGTGACGAAAAAATAGCGAAAACCAAATTTAAAATCTCTACCTAGAGTTGGTCTGATTGAGCCGTTTAGTATATACAGGCGATTCCTATCAATACTTAGAGTTGGTCATGCATCTAATCACACCCGAAATTTCCTTGTTGCGTCACAACGATTGACTATAAAATACAATTTTAAAAATAGATATACAAACATTATAGCATTCATATTTTGTTCCTAAACATATGTAATTCGAGTGCAGCATTTGTCAAGCAAGCAAAGACATTTTTCTATTCAAATTGAAAAATACCTTTATCAATTAGCATTGAGCAACTAGCAAATTTTCAAATATGAGGAAGGACACCATTTCCACACCAAAGAGTGCTTCATACACTTTTCCATGTAACCTAGGTTCATGTGCATTTGGCTTCCATGGGTCGCGTCACATTCCAATAGACATTGCGCTATCTCACCGAAGTTTCGAGAAAGTTAAGACCTCACTACAACACAAGGTTCGTGATGATCATCAGAGCTAGATTTTATAGATATTTCCTATCAAGCGCACATGTAGTTGAATAACAAGAATATCAGAGGTAGCTGTTCTCAGTGGCGGAGCCACAGGGGGGGCTGAGGGGGCTCCAGCCCCCCCTACATTGATGCAACAATGAAGAAAACAAAGAGAGAAAGAGAGAGTAGAAGAAGGAGAGGAGGAAAAAAATGAAGATGAGAAGAAAGAATGGAGCTCAGCCCCCCCTAATCTCCAATCCTAAATTCGCCACTGGCTGTTCTCTATACAAAATATAAGAAATAGCGGGTGCTCTCACATGAACACATTTGAGACACGTACCCTATCATTGTTACGAAGCAATGTCAATATCTTTTATGCTTACAATCTTGTTTTATCTAGAAACATCCTTAATAACAAGATTTGTAGTATTTCTATTTTATCTTGCAAGAATCAAGATATTCAAGAAGTTTTCTTTATGGCGTAAAGATTTTTGGAGGCGCGAATCAGAATTTGTGTCAAGGTAACATTCAAAGTACACGAAAAAAAATTAATCAAATAGTGCTCTTAATCAAATGGCCAGATAATTAGGCAAGAGGACATCTATGATCATTATTGAAAAAGACAGACGCGCTTAAAAATTTATAGATTTTAGCATAGTATTTTTGTATCTTGCACTTTCTTTGTAGTATCGCATCATTTTTATTTTTATTTACCTGCCTCTTTATTTAGCGTAATGGCATAGTTGAGGTAATTAACCTTGGCATCTTAGTAAGGAAAGGCCATAGTCTATAGATGCAACTATGCAAGCCTGCAATAGCGTTTGTTGCCTGATGGAGCCAGTAGGGATGAATGAATTGTCAATGTAAACGAGCTATCACTATCAGTATGCATGTGTATTGTTTCTTTATTGACAAAATGCATTGCGACTTAACACGTACTCCCTTGTCTAACACTCTGACTCGGGGCCGCGTCTCTGCAAACAGCACGGGGTACCTGGTCCAGTGGCTGGGCGCGCGCGTTCAGCGGCGGTGAGTGTTTTTTTTTTTAGATAGACGGCGGTCAGTACTCGGCACTCGGTCAGTAAAACAAGTCGTGGTCGTGGAGTACGTATGCCCTTTTACTTTTGGGAGCGGTACGTACCTGTACATGTACGTGCGTGCGTACCGGTCTCTGACGCGTACGAGGCGAACAATTGGGCATGCTTCCCGAGGCGTACGGGACTGAGAGAGTGGGCGGGTCCCTGCACATACGTTAGCCAAAGCCCTTTTGTAACACGTGTTGCATTGACATTTCCGTTGGTACGAGTACAGTACAGTACGTGCGTGTATACAGCGTAGCTGCTGCCTTTGTGCAGGTAGCGAGTACGTACGACTACCTTGCCGGTACTTACCTTCAGTTATTTTCTCGTTTACTGGGGGTGTGCATAAGCTAGCTGTTGCCGAGCAAATGGAGACAGACGTGAACGCCATGATCCCCTTCGGCGTAAGGCGATCAAGATAAATACTGGCTCGTCTTTCCGATGACTTAACATGCAGATTAGCTAGCTGGTAGTCAATTACTGAATTACATTACCAGTTTTACACCGATGGCTGTTCTTCTACCACACCAAAATGGACGCATCAGAGTTACATACACCAATGGACTGCTAAACACGTACCGCTACTTGGTAGATCGGGGGTAGGCAGGTAGGATGACTAGTACTACTACCCCGTTTCTCCTGGTCAAATTGCATGCCTCGTTGCCTGGCTGAAAGAGAGGATGGAGCCATGCCGGCCCCATCCCGGCCGCCGGGCAGAGCTAGCGGGCGATCTCGGCCTGCAGGGAGGCGTTGTAGCCGGCCTGCTCGATCTCCCACCGCAGCTTGGGCGTCGCCGGGTCCTCCTCCGCCACCGCCTCGTACTCCTGCCGCACATATGTCGTCATCAGCATGATTAGTTAGTCTTTAGTCTTTACTGGTACACTTGGCACGCGGCTCTGCTCAACACGACAATCAGAACCAGCCACCATAGTGGACTGTACAGTGTGGTGGCTTATGCTTGATGACGTGCTTAAAAAGCTAGTACTATTACTACTAGTAGTATCGTCATCATCATCGAACCAAATCATTACTCCTACTTGTGGTGCTTCAGAGAATTATAAATGCTTGATGACCGGATTAAAGGGCTGCTTTGTGGACTGTTTCAGATCGACTGTAGTAAGAGTATACTAGTAGTATACTAGTAAGAGTATACTATAAGAGTATACTATAAACAAATAATGTGGACGCTTTGTGGGCGGTCGCGCGTGGAAAATAAAGGACTGGATCGGTGCCGTTGCGCACAGGGAAAGAAAGGAAAGGGACGAGGTGGAAAGAGCAGAGCAGGGCAGGCGAGAGCGTGACACTCCCCCTTCCCTGCCCTGCCGCTGCGAGCAGCTGCACAGACCACCAGACAACAGAGAGGTCCGGCATGGGCCATGGGCCAAGCCGTCCTCGCGTGCGTTCGTGCGTGCGCGTGTACATGTACGCGCCAGGCCTGACCAGGTCATCCTCATCCGCCACACGACCAGCGAGTCCCGGGCCGCCGCGAGCGAGCGGGGCGGCAAGGGGCACGGCGTCGTGTTTTTTACCTCGAGCTTCTGGACGAGGTCCCTGGCGTCGGGGGAGCTGACGAAGATGTGGCGCTGGGCGGGCTTGATGAAGCCGTCGTCCACCGCCTTGTCGATGAAGGCCAGCAGGAAGTCGTAGTAGCCGTCCACGTTCAGTAGGCCCACCGGCTTGCTGTGGATGCCCAGCTGGGCCCACGCGATCACCTCCAGGAGCTCGTCCAGCGTCCCGTACCCGCCTGCACCCATGGACGAACAAGCTTTCATGCGCCGATCGTTCAGTCATGCATCCTGTTGGATGCAAGCAGCTGCTTACCCGGGAGCGCGATGAAGGCGTCGGAGTTTCGCGCCATCTCCGCCTTGCGCTGGTGCATGCCCGCCACGGCCCGCACCTCGCCCACCGTCTCCCCGGTGATCTGCGAGGCCATGTTTGATTTATTACCAAGGAATCAGTCATGGAGTACGTGGCGGAATGAACTGGTGTGGGCAATGGTGGCGGTGGCGTCTGCCTCTCGTCTGTCTTACCTCCTTGCCCATCAGGGTAGTCGGAATGACGCTGCAGCAGGAAATCGACACCACACCAGAGTTAGCTGGAGGAAAATCGGAGCCATCACGGCGCTACGGCAGAGGCACAGACGGAGACGAGAACTGACCCAATGACGTGGCCGCCGCCCTTGTGCACGGCCTCGGAGACCTCCCCCATGAGCCCCAGGCTGCCCCCTCCGTACACCAGGTCCACCTTCCTCGCCACCTGTCGATGCACAGTTCGAGCTGGAGCTGAGGAACCAAACAGCAAAAAGCTTCTGATGACATGATCGCAGCGCCGGCGTCGCTGGTGCTCACCAGCTCCTTGCCTAGCTCGACGGCAGCGTCCCGGTAGCTGCTGCGCTTGCCGGAGCTGCTCCCGCAGAACACGCACACCCGCCTGAACCTGCTGCTGGTGGTGGTGCTGGACCCCTTTCCACCGCCGCCGCCGCCGTTCTTCTCCACCGCCCCTTCCATCCCCCCTTCTTCCGCTACAGAGTCGTGTACTTGTCGCCCCCGACGCGAGGGAGCAAGAGAATTGAAAGGAGCCGCCGTGCGTGGTGGGGGCTGGCTGTGCCCTGCTCGACCAGCCGGCGGCCGATATAAAAAGGGCGCGCTTTCGGGCCCCGGCGCCGGGGGCCCCGCGCGAACAGTAGTTCTTGATGAATCCACGGTTGGGGCTCCAGAAAAGAACAGGGATTCGATTCGCGCTGCGCCTCGGGTAGCCGGGTACCGGGACTACCACACGGCGGCAGCTAGGTCAAATCCGCCATTGGTTAGCGGCCATGTGCCCGGAGTAACTAATCCCCGCCGTCTCTTCTCGTCCCGTCCGGTCGATCGGGTCAGGCCCAGGCCCGGCCGGCCAACCAAGCAGCGCTAGTGTGGTGCCGGCTACGGCGCTGGGCGCTGCTTCGGTCGGCCTCGTGCACGCTGTAGGCTTGCGTGGCCGATCGATCGTCGACGATGTCGCCGTCGAGCCGGGAATAGATGTCCGGTCGCGCGCGCGCTAGTGTGGTGCCGGCTACGGCGCTGGCGCTGCTTCGGTCGGCCTCATGCACGCTGTAGGCTTGCGTGGCCGATCGATCGACGACGATGTCGCCGTCGAGCCGGGAATAGATATCCGGTCGCGCGCGAGAGGTTGCAGCGGGGATCGATTGCTGTCTGTGGAAAAACACTGAAGCTTGGTGGTGCCTCTCGCTCTGAAAAGGACGGGCGCGCGGGGCCTTTAGAGTTTAGATTGACCCGGTTTCTACACATGTTTCAGTCATGTTTGATTGATGTTTGGAGGAAGTTGGTAGTGCAAGGGGGAGATTAGTCTCGTCAGAGGGTTATTAATTTATTATTTTCAGGATCGGGGCTAGTAGAATTTTTCAGGGCCTTATCTGATACTGACAGTGAGTATGTGGCCCAGCTCCACAAGTCCAAGCACTCCACCAACAGGTTCAGCACCACAGGCCGAATCTGACCAACGTGTTTGCATGACACCAAATTCTTCTCCATTTTCATTTCTTTTTTGGTTTTGCGAGGCAGTAATTCAGGCAAGCAAATCGTTGGCATTAGCAGCTCCAATAAGGACGCATGTCAGCCAACTCAAGCAACCGTCTCACTCAGCTAACTGGCTTCCAGGGTTTTTTAGAACACCAGACTGAAGCCAAACACGTTTCCTCTCCTGATCCTGGCCTTGTTTAGTTCGCAAACTTTTGCGAACTTTGCAAAAAGTTTCTCCATTAAAAACATGTTCTCTCTCGCGACATGTTTTCCAATGCAAAATTTCTGCAAAGTTTCTGAACTAAACTTTCTGCAAAATTTCTGCAAAGCCTCACACATCTGCCCTTGGAAAATGCAGCCACCGGCCTCTTCCCCTAATCTCCTCTCCCCCAGCCCCAGTCATGGCAGCACTGCCGAGATTCAAGCAGAGCAGCCTCCTCGCTCCTCTGAGGCCTTGTTTAGTTCAGTCGAATCGATCGAATTTCCTATAGAAAAAGTACAATGGGAAGCGTGTCCTGTGAGAGGGGACACGTTTTTCAATGCGTTACTTTTGGTCGAATTGGTCAAATTCGCTGGAACTAAACAGGGCCTGAATATAATCTCTGTTACTACTAGGAGCAGGGGTTCAGACTTCAGAGCACGCAACGCACCCACCAATGCTGCAGAAGCAGAATCCACACACACTGCACCCCCGTAGCATCAGCATATAGGAGAATCAATCGATCGCAGCTAGTCCCAGTCCCAGCTGCGCGCCGCGCCATGCTGCTACTTCGCTCTGCTACTCACTTGGCTGCCGCAGCTGTTGAATTCACTCCGCGAGCACTGAACCGGTAGTCCGGTACACACGCTACGGGGCTAATCCCGTACGGTAGGTGTAGGAGACTATGCATGAGTCAGCTGGAGCGCGCGCGGCAGCTGATCTAATGCACTGTCACTGCACTACTGGTACAGCGCTAAGCTGGTAGTGAGTGGTAGCTCAGCTCAGCTGTGTAGCAGAGCCGCCATGCTTGCTTGCGGCAACGTCCGGCGCCAAGAAGCTGAGAAAAGTGAAAGTTACTTGAGCTGCTGATAGCTGCTACTCTGCTATACTACCATGGAGAAATAGCGAGGGAGAGAGAGGAGTGAAATTCCATGGCCATGGCGTGAGCGGTGAGCTTTGAGGAGCCATGCATGCATGATGCATGGTGATTAGAGAGCACCACCAGTCGCTCCCAGCTGTCACTGGGAGCTTTTGCCCAGCAAAATTAAACGCGCGGTGTTATGGCGCCTTGATCGACATGGCGCCAAAGCCAAAGGCTAGCACCACCATCACACCACGTCCGGATCCATTCAATTCCGCTGCGGCCACCTGTGCTAGCTGCAACCCCACTGCACACAGTTACAAACTCACAGTGAGCTAGCATAGCCGAGGTGCGCAGTGAGCTGAGCCGCCAGCTCCGGCGAGCTAGCACTCGCAGTGGTCAGCACTTCCGCGACGACGATCGATCGATGATGGACCGGCCCGTCTGACTCGGCTTCGCTTTGACTGGTACGGCTCACTGCCGGCTCAGCACGTACCTCCGCCTCTCGCTATCCAGTAATAGCATGTCTTCGCTTGCAGTTTTCCCTGGTAATCATGTGAACTCCATTAATCGGGCGTTGGAATAACTGATAGTCTGATACTAAAAGCCTCGCCTGCGCCGGCCAGTCGATCGTCCGTGCATCGCCGGCCAGCTGGCAATTGCGAGCGCTTGTACGCCCGGCAAGGCGGCAAGAACATCGTACATCATGCATGATCATTCTCACAGTGGCGCGTACTGGAGTAGTGAAGAACCGAACGGCGAGAGCTATCGTCGGTAACTCGTCGAATTTTACGGTCTCAAAAGCTGCGTGGATCCATGGATCGCCGCCAGTTAATTCTCTAGTAAATGCCTGGGGCTCGTGATGATTGTTCCTGCACGCTCCTAGCTAAGAACGTAGGAAAAGATTTGACGGCGATGCGCCATGTACACATACATGCAACCTCGCTAGCGGTAGGCCAGTACCAGTAGCTTCCATGGCGGTGCAGAGTGCAGACGTCCATCCATCTGTAGGCGAGTAACTTCTCTGCAAGGAAGCTACTGCGTGCTACTCCAGTCGTGCTCGTAGCTTAGTACCAGAAGAAGAGCTGGAAGAGGCACCGACAGTATCCGTTCGATGTGGTAATAAAATGGGAGGGTCGTCGAGCATTTATCTCGACTAATTTCTCAACCTTGTCTGGTTTGCAGAATTACAGTTACGGGCTACCGTGATCTAGTAGTTCTCCGATTGTAATTAAGCGTGTAGTTTGCGTTGCACATTTCTGATGTTCTTCATTTGCCGACAGACAATTTTAAACCATGCAAGAACCTTTGCTGGATAGGATATCGACGGGATCCCTGTTTCCTGCAGTTGCCTGTATTAAGAAACACACGAACACGCTATGCGTAGTACATATCCACAAGAATTTTTTTTTTCAAAAAACCAGTACAAACGCAGACACTTGCACGCCCACACTGACCTCTATAAATACATGCACACAAACCACACGTCGTCTATTACTGAAAAAATAGAACAATGCTAATTAAATCCTCGAATAAATAAAAAAAAATGTGACGTCCGTGCCGTATCCGGATGGACAGGTATCACAGGAAACCTAACCTAGTTCCACATCCACGAGAGTCCTTCACTAGCCAGATTATATCATTACTTTATTTATGCAAGGCAAGTAGACTTCACAGACGAAATTACATGCACAGCTAAATAGCAGCAACAGACCACCAAAGATGTCGAATTAATATATAGTGCATGCATGCATGCATGCTACCTTGGCAACTTGGCAAGAAACTTCATCTCCACCTGCTGCTTCTGGAGCACCGGCGTGACGCGGGCCAGCAGAGACGTCTTCTTCTTGGCCGGGAAGAGGAACGACTGCAGCGGCACCTTGGCCTTGTTCGACGGCACGCGGCCCAAGTTGCCGCCATGGGCGGAGGAGGAGCTGGAGTCGTCGTCCTCGGCCCCGGCCCCGGTCGCCTGCGTCTGCGCCGGCAGGCTCACGCTCCTGTGCAGCTTCGCTAGCGCCTGCTCCACCTCCGCCTGGAGCCCCTTGACGTGGTCCAGCCCGGCCTGCAGCTCGTCCGACACCCTGTTGTTCTCCTGCTGCATGTTGAGGACCTCCCCCTGGAACTTGGCGGCCTGGTACGACGTGAACTCCGCCGCCTCCTCCTCGTCGCCCTCCATGTCCAGCGCCGCCGTGATCTCCTCCTGTATGTCGCACAGCGACGTGAACCTGCACTGCAGCTCCCCGCGCAACATGGCGTTCTGCTCCGACCACACCTGCAGCTCCGTCTTGAACGCCCTCAGCTGCTTCTCCGCCGTGCCGTCCTGCTTGCCGTCCTCGTTGTTTATCAGCTGCAGCTTCCTCTGCAGGCCCTCGTGCTTGCTGTGGAACTCCTGCACCCGCTGCAACGACGAGCTGAACTTCATCCAGAACTCGAGGTTCTCGTCCAACAGCGTGTCGATGTCCCTCCTGAACTTCTCTTCCAGAGGCGAGGCGTTCTCCGCCTCGGCAACAGCCGGCAGCCTCAGATCCTCCAGGTTGAAGCCCCCGTGCTCAGCACCCGGGTCATTCGGCTTCCCACCCCCTGCCGGTTCACCTCCATCTTGGATGGCCGAGCCCATCCTTATCAACCTCGAGATGGAAGAAACACTTGGTCTCCTCTGATGGAGAGAGGAGTAACTCGGGGTCCTCCTGTGACCCCGGCGAGAGCAGCTACTAGAGCTCCCCTTGCACGAACCCTCACTGATGCCTCCTTCTCCTTCCCCTGCAGAGCTCGCAATCTCTTCGCGGAGCGACCGGATCTCATTCAGGCATTCCTGGTTCTTTTTCTCCATTTCCGCAAGCTTTCTCTTCGCGTCCTTGTAGTCCTCAAGGAGTGAAGTGTAATCGCCCAAGAGGACCTTCTCCTTATCTTCTAGGCTATCTGTGAGCCTCTCCTGCAGCTTCATCATTTCAGTAATGCTGTCAGCTAAAGGTGAACCAACCTTGCTCTTCTTCTCTTCCTTCTCATCGTAGCCTCCAAGGTCTGAAGAAATGTGACGAAGCCGTACCAGTGAACCCCTCTCACGTGAACTTTTGTCCTGTCCGACATCTTGTTGTTGCTCGCTGCTTTTTGTGCTATCGGATGATTCGCCAGTGTTTGTCACGAGTACATCATCAGAATCGTTCGGCTTGACATCACCAGACTCTGGCTCCGCATTGTCAGCATGGGGTTCGGCTTTCTGAAGCCCTGCCTCCTTCGTGTCACAATACTCTTCTGATGATGGCTCTATCAACTCAGCTGGTGGTGCTTCATGGGATGTTTGTGCAGATGCAGAACCGGTGTGGTGCTCACAAACTGGCGATAGCAACAACTCTGATATACTGCTGAATCTGCTTATTGCTTCCACGAAATTGGATCGGATTGTGCTTTCATCCTTGTGGAAGGAGCTTTCAAGAGCCTGAACTCTAAAAAGATCCTCTTCTACTTGCCTGAGTTTCTCAGTCAGTTCGCTCGATCCACTGGCCAGCACTGTATTCTCGTCGTCCAGGCTCTGCAAGGAATCCTCCAGCTCGCTATTTTCCTGACGGAGTCGATCTATCTGGGAGGTTTGTGATGAAACCATGAGCTCCAAGTCAACAACCTTGTTAACAAGTTCATCAATGCTCTCTGTAACTTCTGCCATGGAGATATTGCCGTCCTTCTCAAAGTGTTCCTTGATCTTGTCAATTATGGCCTGAGTTTCTATATCACCTTGTTTGGCATAGTACACATCCTCCATCTCTGCGCCATGGTTCTTTCTTGTGTTTTTGTCAGTAAAATCCAGAGGATCAGGCAGAGATTTTCCATGTTTGTTCATTATAACCTTGAGCTTCTCTCTGAAAACCTTAACTCTTTCCGACTCTCCCATTGCTTGCCCCGCTGAGGCCTTCCGCTGTTCTTGCAGTTTCACAATAGTGTCTTCACAGGACTTGAGTGCAGTTGCTGTCATCAAGGCTCTGGCTTCATCATCTTCAATCACCACGCTTTCGTCGAACTTATCCTGGAAGTGGCAAACCTGTTCCTGCATCTCATTGATTTCCTTCTCAAGATCCCAGTATTTTGCAATGCCACTCTCATATGAGCTTTTGATAAATTCTTTCTCAGTCTGCATGACAAGTATAGATTTCTGTAGCCTGCTGATCTCTTCCCCTGCATTCTCTTTGTCAATTGGAGCTGAGGCACTATTCTTCTTTGCTCCTCCACCCATTGATCCAGGATATTCTCCTTTCTTCTTCTTCATCAATCCATCAACAGTTGACTTGTGGATTTTGCGTGGATCAACTGGGGTAAATGCCTTTGGGATGTTATCATCCTCCTCTTCCAGCATTGCATACTGCACCTGGTCAGGAAAGGCAGTGGCGATGGTGTGGTTTGCTTTGTGGAGCTCCCCTGACATAATATCATACCGGTCAGCCAGAGACTTGTATGCCCGATATACTTCCTCTACCTGAGTGATCACCTCAGGTCGCCTCTTGTAGTACATTTCTGCCCTCTTTGAAAAGGAATCAGCCTCCTCCCCAAGGAGCAAGAGCATGCACTTAACCCTGTGTTCCATATCTGCAAATAAGTATCAAGAATTGTTAGGCACATAAATATACATACAACTATAAATTGGCGATGCGTATTAATTGGCGATGTTCTCCATACTATTCTGAGATGACAATGCTGGTTATGCAAAAGCAAGAATCATACTGATGTTAATCTGTGTATAATTCATGAATCATGGTTGAAAAATCCACTAGATTGATACGATTCCTTAACATGAAACTTGAACGAAAAGATTGGAACTAAGCGCATAATAAGAAAGTGCAATACAAAAGATCAAAACAATAGATGGTTACCTTGGAGGTGGTTGTCGAGCCATTTTGACTGTTTGGTGCGGATGTGGCTTGCCCACCACCATGAATACGCATTGCTCGCCGCCCGCTGCAGCATCCTGTCTCTTCCTCCACCTTGTCTGAAATCCAATCTAGTGGCATTAATCCTGACGTGATAATTACCATGCGAGAGAAGAGAGGCTGGAGACAAAGAGAGCAAGAAAGGTGGAGGGGGGAGAGGTCATTGTGAGGCTGATAGCCAAGTCCTTTCATCGCAGATACACAACAATGGCTAAAATTAGCAAAGATGGTGAGAGGTTAAAGGAAAGGAGTACACAACACAACAAAGGCACAAGCAAGCTCATACATCAGACCTTCCCTTCCTGCACCCGTTGGCGAGCACTATGAAATGCTTAAGCCCTGCTTGGAACGCAGGAATTTCGCAGGAATCGCGCAGGAATTTCACAGGAAACAGTTCAATTTCACAGGAAAAACGCAGGAACAGGAAAAAAAATCCCGCATTCCAAACAGGCCAAAGTCTCACAATAGGTCGCAACACATGCATGAGCATTTTGCAAAACACGGAGCTCGCCAACGGGTAGATCTTTGGCCATCTCTTTTCTGAAGGGGTGCATGCTCGTAGATGCAGGGTCATTGACAATGTCAAGGTGCTGCAACAAGAAAAGAAAAGCAACCAGGATTCTAAGCGGGTAAATATGTGACATCACCGACGTAGCATTGACTAGCCACTAAATCCCACTTGGGACAGGGTACGCATGCGTACCACCTCACTTACATTGTTACACACTTCTTAGTTCATGTACATATAACCATAGGTGTTACATTATAGGCACCCAAGTTTTTTCCGGTGATATGTTTAGGACTTTAGGTCAAGCCACACTATCTGCAAGTACAACTGTACAAGTCACTTTAAAATCTAATAAGTGGAGAGACCAAACTACAAGCATACGCACCACATGGGCCACTTGGGCGCCTTCTAAGATACTGATATCTTACAACACCTATACTTCGTTCGTCCTGGAATAAAGGTCATTCTGTGTTTGTCCTAAATCAAAATTTTGAAAATTTGACCAAGTCTATAGAGAAAAGTATTAACATTTAGCAAATCAAATAAGTAAAGTATAAAAATATATTTCACAGTGGGTCTATTGATACTCATTGGATGTCATAAATATTATTATTCTTTTTTAGAAAGTTCGTCAAAGTTTATTTAGTTTTGACTTAGGACAAAATTAGAATATCTTATATTTTAGGACGGAGGGAGCATGTAGATCTGAAACAGTTATGTGATATTAAAATGGATTAGTGGGGGGTTTTGAACCAATTGAATTTTCGTAAGAGCAGTTCCAGTTTATATTTCTAGATGACTTCATGAAGACCTTTAATTTACTATAATACATACTTGGAAGATTAATACATGCTAAGTTGTGTTTTGGCTTTGCCAAATATAAGACATATATTGGCTGCAATCTATTTTCTCTCAAACACATCGGAGAGAGCTGTGTATCATTACACTAACAAAAAAAAAAGGTACCGACTGCATTCTTTTGCATGTCCTCTTGCAATGTTTTACAGGTGGATGGTGGAATTTTGCGTCCATCAGACACACGTTCCTATTTTTGGATAGATAGTGTGGGCATCCCCACACACTGCATAGGCCCCAACAAAATGCAAAATCTCTGCAGCATAGCATGTAGAATAGCTGCGTATGACATTGGGAATTCACAGTTAATTTTTGGGTGTTGGTGTTAGCCAACGTTTCTCTATAACTACATGTTGACGCCTGATATGGTCAACACACCGAGATTGCGCTAGAACGCGCGAGATCCGCAACGGATCGATCAACTGCAGCAGGCCCAGGCGAAACCGGTGAAACCGGTTTGAGGATCCGGTGAAACCGGTTCCTCGGGATCTGCTGCGTAGACCTAAGATCGCCGGCCCGGGAGGGACCCCGTCAGGGCAGGCGCGCCTAGGGTTTCTCTGAGATCGGCAGGCCACTCAGAGCGCCGTAAAACGCCGTAGAGACGAAGAACGAACAGAATTAGGGTTGGAAAAGCTAGGGTTTAGAGAATGACAAAAAGTAAAGATAATAAGTGTTTTGATCGATTGGATAACCCTCAATCGGCCGTGACCCTTCATATTTATAGGGTGGGGAGGTCGTACCCCGCAAGGAAAGTCCTATTACAACTCGGATCTACAAAAAGAGTCCAATCCTACTAGGACTCGGGGAAAACCGGTTCCACCGGTTCCCAAACCGGTTCCACCAGTCTGGCTGTCAGACGGGTAACAGTGGACCAAACCGGTTCTACCGGTTTGAGAATCCGGTTCCACCGGTTCTTCCTGCCTTGCTGTCCTTGTGCCAATTTTGATCGTCAACATATGCCCCCCTGTTTTTTGGTAAAGCTTGCGTACCAGAAAACATTTTAGCACAAGAAAACACTCCTGAGGGCGATGTTAAACAGAATTCATCGGCCTTTTTATTCTAAGGGCGATATTTAAGACTATCGGCCATATAAATCAAGCTCCTTGCCAAACACTTGGATAATATTGCTTTAAGTACCTTCCATTAAGAGCTCTTGGCAGCTGCTGACCTTGCAAAGTTTCCACCATATAAGAATTACCGAAGATCACTCTAATCACCTTGTATGGACCTTCCCAACTTGGAGACCATTTACCAAACTTGTTACTCTTCGATCCTATAGGCAGAATTGTCTTCCAAATGAGATCACCAACCTGAAAAGACTTTTGTTTTACCTTCTTATTATAAGCCTTAGCAACTCGAATTTTGTCCTTCTCAATTTCCTTCAAGGCCTTCAATCACTTGTCGGTCACTTCATCAATATTGTCCATCATCAAATTATGATAATCAATAGCATCAAGATCATTTTGCTTAGCTAACCGATAAGCATTCAAATTCACTTCAACAGGCAAAACAGCTTGACCATATACAAGCTCAAAAGGAGTAACTTTAGTAGCACCATGTCTAGATATACGATGAGCCCACAAAGCTTCAGATAAAACCTCATGCCACCTTCTAGGATTCTCCTCTATTTTCTTTTTAATTAACTTGGTCAAGATCTTATTACTACACTCGGCTTGACCATTAGCCTGAGCGTAGTATGGAGATGAATTGAGCAATTTAATACCATACATATCAACAAACTCACGAACTTCCTTTGATATAAATGAAGTGCCTTGATCAGTAGTCAAAGTTTGTGTGATGCCAAATCTATGGATAATATGTTCAGTAATAAACTCAATTACCTCCCGATGTGTCATGTTCTTCAAAGGTACCGTTTCGGTCCACTTGGTAAAATAATCAGTTGCCACCAACACGAAGCGATGTCCCTTTGATGAAGGAGGATGAATCTGCCCAACAAAGTCCAATCCCCATCCTCAAAAAGGCCAAGGTTTGATAATAGGATGCAATAAAGCTGCTGGAACCATCTGAATATTTCCAAACCTTTGACACTCTTCACATCCTTTGTAGTACCGAAAACAATCAGCTATCATATTAGGCCAATAAAAACAAGCTCTCCTCAAAAGCCACTTCATCTTAGGAGCCAATTGATGTGTACCACAAATACCTTCATGAACTTCACCCATTGCAATCTTAGCTTGACCAGAATCCAAACACTTCAACAATAAATCTTCAGCCGTCCGACGATATAATTCACCATCAACCAAAATAAATTTAAATGCCCATCGTCGGACTTTTCTGTCAACTTTATGATTAGGATTCCGCAAATATTCAACAATAGGTGTTCTCCAATCAGTAACTTCGTCCTCATTAATTTTTGATTGCTCATGGACTGAATTACTGCTGTCAGCGGATGAACAGGTTTCTCCGGTTCCAAAAGCGGTTTTACCGGAATTTCCGGTGAAACCGGTTCCTGGATCCGGTGAAACCGGTTCTTTCTGGGCAGATGTCTCGGCTATGCAAAGTGTCGGCTTTCTTTCATAAAAATTTCTTTTCTGAACATCATAGCCAGACGCTTGCTGAGCCAGAGCATTTGCCCTTGGATTCTCATCTCTTGAAACATGATATATAGAGAATTCATGAAATTGAGCAATCATGTCTAAACATTTATCAAGATATGTATTTAAAAGTCCATCAAAGCATTGGTACACTTTATTAACTTGCTGTACAACCAGCAGAGAATCACCAAATGCTTCCACATGTTTTACCCCATGTCATGCAAAATTTCTAGTCCGAATAATAAAGCTTCATATTCGGCTTGATTATTAGTGCAATCATTTTCTAATCGGTTAAGAGCTTCAAATTCAGCACCACTTGGTGATATAAAAATAATACCAACGCCACAACCACTCTTACAAACCGATCCATCAAAATGCAACTTCCATGGGGTAAAAGTAATATAACCGATATCTAGATCATTATCATTAATGCTATGCTCAACAATAAAATCAGCAACAATTTGGCCTTTCATTGATTTCAAAGATTCACAAGCCAAATCATATTCAATAAGAGCATAAGCCCATTTACCAATTCTACCACTTAAAATTGGTCTATGCAACATGTATTTAATAATATCGGTTTGACAAGCCACTATGCAAGTATTGGATAATAAATAATGCCTCATCTTGGTACAAGCATAATATAATGACAAGCAAAGCTTTTCAATAAATATATACCTTGTTTCGGCATCCAATAATCGACGACTTGCATAGGTAATAATATGTTCCTTCCCTTCGGTTTCTTGAGTCAAAACAGCTCCAATTACTTGATCTTCAGCAGCCACATACAATTTAATTGGAACTCCTCTCCTAGGAGCTTTCATGACCGGCGGCGAAGACAAGTAATGCTTAATCTTCTCAAAAGCTTCTTGCTGTTTTGCCCCCCAAGTAAATTCGGCTTCATCTTTCAACCGAAGAATAGGAGTAAAAGCATTAACCTTCCCAGACAAGTTACAAATAAATCTCCTCAAATAATTCACCTTGCCCAAGAATTTCTGCAAATCCTTCTTGCATGTAGGAGCTTTAATCTTCTTAGGATCTATCTCTATGCCATTCTCATGAATAATAAAGCCTAAAAACTTTCCAGCCGACACACCAAATGCACATTTAAGTGGGTTCATCTTTAATCCATATCGACGCATTCTTTCAAAAGCAAGTCTTAAATCAGCTAAATGAGAATTTAAACCAGCCGATTTAACAACAATATCATCGATATAAACTTCTATGATTAAACCAAGCAAGTCATGAAAAATTAAATTCATCGCCCTTTGGTAAGTAGCACCAGCATTTTTCAAACCAAAGGTCATGACTACCTACTCAAACAAACCAACAAAACCTGGACATATAAAAGCCGTTTTGGAGACACCCTCTTCGGCCATGAATATTTGATTGTAACCAGCATTACCATTTCGGCCATGAATATTTGATTGTAACCAGCGATTACCATCAAGAAAACTAATAACTTTATGTCCAGAAGCATCATTAATAAGCATGTCGGCTAAGGCATAGGATATTCATTTTTAGGAGTAGCTCTATTAAGATTTCTAAAATCAATGCAAACTCTGAGCTTACCAGAATCCTTTTTCTCAACAGGCACAATATTAGATAACCATTCAGCATAACGACAATCTTTATCTTTACCTATTTCTAAAGAGAGGTTTGCTTCTTCCCTCTTTTTGGTCCGTCGTGACATGTGGGTCCCACCTGATTTGTTGAACATAGATTTCCTAATAGAGTTAGATTCCCAAACAAA
>CM014271.1:16839510-16861855 GCA_004135705.1 Alloteropsis semialata | reverse complement strand
AATTCTCATGGCATGTTCTGCGTAGAACCGGTCTGACCGGTTCCTGTAACCGGTCTGACCGGTTGTGCCCAGAACAGCCACATCTGACCTTGTCAAGTCCTAGAAATCAAATCCAATCGCTCTTTTTGTCTTCCATATATTCCTGTGATCTGATCTTAGTATTTTCATACTCTATATATCCAGGAATCAGTGCTTATGGCTCCACAAAAGATGGTGGCAAAAAGAAGAAAGCAAGGTCAAAGTGGTGATGAGGACATCGCCGGGGGATCTAGCCAGGTTCCCGTGGTTACTAGGCCTGGTCTAAGGCCTAGAGGACAGAAAAGGGCTGCATCAAGAGAGATAGATGACAGTGATGAAACAGAATCAAGTGCCAGCAGTGATGATGTTGACATTGAGGATGAAGACTTTGTTGTGCAGCCAAATCGTGGCAAAGGGCCAGCAAGAGAGGGCAGCAGTGATGATGATGATGAGGAGGAAGAGGAAGAGGTTCAGGTCCCTAGAGGCAGGAGGCCTCCAGTTGGTCAGGGTGGTAGCTCCTCTGCTGCCATGCCTATTGTGATGGCTCCCACAGGTCCAGCTGATCGCATTGTTGTTGATTATTTTGGGACTGGGACCACAGAAGGGATAAGGAGGATGAGAAAGGAAAATCCTCTCAATGTGCCTAGGTCTGCTACAGATTTCAGATTTTATACTTCTTTTCAGCAGGACTACTACCAGACCGTCATTATGAGAAGAGCTAAGGTAGTGGCAGAGGCACAGTGGATAGATTGGGCTGCATTGGAGAGGAAAAATAATCCATTGCTGAATCTAATCATCAAGGAGTGTGAGGACAGAAAGATTAAGAGTTTCATGGGATACTCACATGATTGGAACACCGAGATAATAGCCCAGTTCTATGCCACATTATATTTTGGGACTATTCAGGGAGACCAAGTGATGCATTGGAGGACTGAGGGAGTTGCTTATAGCATCACATACACTCAGTTTGCAGAGTGTCTTGGGTTCAGAAAGAAGGATGCCAGGCGTGGCAAGATCCACTTTGAAAACATAATGGCACCTGAAGCAACGAAGTTCATGTACACCAGGGGAGAGCGGTACAACTATGGCAAGGTAAAGGGCTTGTATACCTACTACTCCATCCTAAACAGAATGTTTAGGAAGACTATCTGCCCTAGAGAAGGAAATCCCACAGATATATCCCTATATGGTAGAAATCTCCTTGCTAGAATGAGGCCAAATGGACAGAACTTTTGTGTTGCTGATTTCATTTGGGAAGAGATACGGGCTGTGTCTGAGAGCACTCAGAAGTGCTGTGGTTATGCGCCCTATATCATGAGAATGATTGAAAGGGTAGCAGGGAGGACTTGGGGTATGGATGGTGTGCACTTGCCTCTNAGAAGTGCTGTGGTTATGCGCCTTATATCATGAGAATGATTGAAAGGGTAGCAGGGAGGACTTGGGGTATGGATGGTGTGCACTTGCCTCTCACAGTCAAAGTGCCCAAGCATCCCATCCCTATATCAGATGAAGAAGAAGAGGCAGAAGAAGAAATTCACGTGGAAGAAGGAGAAGTGGGGCAGCAGGAGCAGCACTTTCAGCCCGGGGCTGCTGGCCTGGGGCCAACCGGTCTGACCGGTTCCCCAGACCGGTCTGACCGGTTTGGGCCTGGGCAGCAGCAGTCGGCGAGTTCGTCTCGGTCCAGTGGGAAGCCATCATCTCCAATGAAGAAATTGCTTAGCTTTCTCACTGGAATATGCAAGAGTCACAGGGATATAAAGATTGAGCAGCAAAGGGCAAGGAGGGCAAGCAAGAAAGATAGAGATTCAATCAAAATGATGCACAATGCCATGCACTTGGAGCCGGCAAGATCTCCGCCCTCTCCAGAGCCTGTTGAGGAAGAAATTCCTTCTGTTGAGGAGATGGTGAGACAGTACAGCTCAGGGGCAGGCTATGAAGAATACTCACATATCTTGGATCCCGCCTTTGGAGCTTCTTCGTCTTCAGTCCCACCACCTCCACCACCTCAGCAGTATGGTGCTCCAGCCCAGGGGGATTTTGGCATTCCCTATGTTGCACCTGCAGATCCTCCAGCTCAGCCGGAGCCATTTGAGAGATTCATCACCGGTATCTTCGCCGATCCCACTCTTCCCTCCGGATGGGCTCCTTGGCCTGGACAGTAGTTTACAGCAGCAGTACAAAGACTCTTCTCCATGCTTTTTGGATGATCGATGACAAAGGGGGAGAAGAAGACGGATTTAAAGCTTAATTTGGTGTGCTGTCCAGGTGGAACCGGTCTGACCGGTTCCTGGAACCGGTCTGACCGGTTCCTGTCATTTTTTATCTATGTTGGAGAGATGAACTTGTAATAAATGTCAAACTTTATGTATTTGTGGACTTGAGAGTTTGTAATGTGTGCTACAATGTGTGATGTACCCTTTAATGCTTATTAAGTAACCTTGTGTTAATTTGTTATGCATGTGTTGATGTGATGAATGTTTTGTATATATACTGACTGGGAGAACCGGTCTGACCGGTTCCTGGAACCGGTCTGACCGGTTTGACCCCAGACAGCACATATACACCTTTGTTTATTGATGTGAAAATTCTTGTCATATGCATCACGTTGTTTTTGATATATGTTACACACACTTGTTGCACCCCTCGGATTCTGAGATATAGGGGGAGCTCCCATGGTTTCTTTTTATATGTGCTTTTGGCATGTGAGGCCAAATTTGAAAATTTCAAATCCAAGCACATATTTAGGGGGAGCTCATCATATATCTGAGAATTCAAAATGATTTTATTATTATATTTGTAAGCTTTAATCGGGTTGTCATCAATCACCAAAAAGGGGGAGATTGAAAGTGCATCTAGGCCTCCATGTGGGTTTTGGTGAGTTTAATGACAAAACGATTAAAGGTCTAACTTGTTTGTCTAAGACTATGAGCAGGTTGATGTTGGTACATTCATGGTGTCATGATTTAATTATATATAAAATGAATGTTATTTGGCTCATAATGTGAAAGGCAAGCAAGTGTGTGATCCCCTTATGCATAAATAACGAATGACAAGCATGTATGTTGATACATTATGGACAAGTCAACCAAGGCATATCTATGTGGTTCCAATCTATGAGAAAGCTTGTTGATATATGAAGGGATCATTCAAAGTGGAAATTGCAAGGCTCCATGTATGTACACCGAAGGGACATATAGTTATGTGACATACGTTGGTCTCATTGTTGGAAGCTTGCAATTCATGGGATATTCTTTATCAAGTCAAAACAAGCAATAATAAAGCAATGACTTGGAGATATGCTATGTGGGTCTCCAAGAATATGAGATGATTTATTTGACAAAGAAGAATGATATGCAAGACTTCTTGTATGAATGATAAAAGGACATGAGCATATATGTTACACATTGGTCTTCAATTGGAAGCTTGCAATGGTTTGGATATTCTTTATCAATCAAGAACAAGCATTTGAAGAATCTTTCAAGTGGAATTCATTCAATGGCAAAGCAAAGCTAACTTGATGATGCAAGGGTAAGTGGTGAAGAAACAAATCGAGATGACTAGAGCGAGGGACTAAGCAAGCTTTGGCTAAGTGACGACTTATGACCATGTGCGAATGCTAAGGTGAAGTATCTAGTATCCGGGGGGTTTCGAAGTATCATATCCAAGTATTGTCAAGAGAAGCAATGCAATGCATATATGTTATGGTTGATGAAGAAAGTGGCTTATGGATTAAAGTGAACTCAAACATAAGTTGTGGAAAATCCTAAGTCACTAGCTCAAGGTTGATCTGCTCAAGATGATGAACAATGTTGAAAGCCCTCAAGTGAAGAATATTCAAGTATTGGCATGATTATCAAAATGGAAGCTCAAGTAGTTGAAATATGTTTATTTATATGTCTTGAGTTTAGGTATGCCGTACTATCAAGAGGGATGCAACATTGGTTGATAGACATTCACTGAAAGTGCTCAAAGTCAAACCCATGAGAGTCTAACCTTTAGAATTCTAACTTAGTGGGGTTTTCAGGCAAGAACCGGTCTGACCGGTTCTGGGGACCGGTCTGACCGGTTCATGGCCTCTGAGCGTCTAACGGCTAGTTCAGTTTGAAAACCGGTCTGACCGGTTTGGCAAACCGGTCTGACCGGTTTTGTCTGACAGAATAACGGCTAGTTTTGGAAGGGTTGGGTATTTATACCCAAGAGCTCCTCTTTGAGGGGCTGCTGGTTCTGTGCGTCCCTTATACCTTCTTGAGGCCAGCTGAGCTCTTCCCAACCTCTCTTTGTGAGATTTGAGCAATCTTTGTGAGATTTTTGAGTTGGGTTGAGAGAGAATATTGTGTGTGAGCTAATTGTGAGCAATCTGATCTTGAGCACTTTTGGTGGCGTCCAGCAACTTGTGAAGCATTTGTTACTCTTGGAGCTTTGCTCCTAGACGGCTAGGCGTCGCCGTTGAGCACACATTCCTTGTGTGGTTGTGCCACGGAAGTTTGTATCACCCATCCTCCTTGTGAGGAATCAGTAAGTAAACTCAATCCCCTTGGTGGTCGATTGGGTGAGGAAAGGGTTAGGTGTGACAACCCGGCTCTTCGTGAGCACCTCAACGGAGACTAGGATTCACCTTGCCTTGGTGGCTGCTTAGTGCATGTGGTGAATCTGAACTTCGGTAAACAAATCCTTGTGTTTGTCTCCATTTACTTACTTTTGTCATTTCTAGCATTTACTCGTAATTCCGCATATCTCTACTTTGGTAAACTTATGCTGTGTGCAGGAGCTTCATAAATATACTTGGAAACACCTGGTGAAGCTTGTTGTCCAAAGTGGTTTGTGCTAGAATTGTTTGGGGGTTGATCTTCATTATTGTTCCCTGTCTGTCAGAGGAAACCGGTCTGACCGGTTTCAGGAACCGGTCTGACCGGTTCCAGTGCTGACAGCTGGGTTTCAGTTTTGTAATTTGCAGAAATTCGAAGAAACGCCTATTCCCCCCCTCTAGGCGACATCAAGGTCCTTTCAGTGCGCTCGCCGGTCGGAATGCCAAACGGACAAAGGCCTCGGAGGCAACGGTTCTAAAGGCTCACTGGCGAACCCATTTTAGTCCGGACGTGCCCCGACGGCTTAATCAGAGAAACACGAAAGGCCGAGTGTTAACGACGCAGACGCTTAAGTTCATTACATGAAATGAGTTTAACTGTCCGAAAAACAAAAAAAAAACTAATCAGGGCGCCCATGGCCCCTCCTCCTTTGCAGTCTCGGCGGCGAGCACGGACGACAGCGGCGCCACCTCCTCCTCGAGCGCGATCACCTCCTCCTGCGTCGTACCGGGGGCGAACCCGTCGGCGAGGTACTCCAGGCCGATCTCGGAGTAGTGGGAGCGAGCAACGGCGAAGGCGCGGCGCACCCCGAGGAAGAGCCCGTCGCTCGCCATGGCTCGGGCCCGAGCTGGGATGCGCTCAACGTCGGCGAGCAGCGAGCTTGGACCCCGCTCCGACCGCACCTGAAGGTCGCTGAGCACAGCCCCGACCGCCACCCGAAGCGCGTCGTACTCGTCCCCCTCCTTCTGCAGCAGCCCTTCGAGATTGCGCGCCTCGGATGTGAGGCGCTCGATCGTAGCGCGATTGGCTGCCACTGCTTCGGCCAGGGAGGCACACTGCGCCTCGGCCTCCTCGCGGGCACGCCGCTCAGCATTGAGGGCTTGGCCCGCCGCCTCGAGGTCGCGGGCCTGCCCCTCGACGAGCCCCCTGGCCGAGTCTCGCTCCTCCGCCGCCTGGGCCAGCTGAGCGCGGGTTCCCTCGAGGACGGCGAGGACCCGGTCCCGGTCGGCCCGAAGACGCTCCACCTCGCGGACCAGGCCCAGCCGGACTTGCTCCCGAGCCGCCGAGTCCTTCTCCCAAGAGACCAGGACATCGCTCTTGCGCTGGTCGGCCTCGTCGGCATGCTGGCACGCCTCCGCAACCCGCCGCCGCAGGGACTCGATCTCCTGGTTGGCTGCGGCCAGCTGCCCGTCGAACTCGGCTCGTGCATCGGCACGGGCGGAGGCGGCTTCTTGGCGGGCGACCGCCAGCTGCTCCCTCAGGGCGTCGCGTTCGGCGGTGATCGAGGACAGACGGCCCCACGAGTCTTTCTCCCGACGCAGGAAGAGAGACTTGTCCCGGCTGCGGGCCATCAAAGACTGCCAAAAAACAAACCAGAATCGGAAACCACTCGGGAAAAGAAGAAAGAGAAAACAAATGAAAGAAAGATTACCTCCCCGCAAGGGATGGCGACGTCGCGGAGGGCTTCCAGGGCGGAGTTGAGCGATCGCACCGCCAGCCCGACCCCAGCACGAACCCGGGAGGCCTCGCTCTTCTCCTCGGCGTCGTCCAGGGAAAAGACAACATCGCCAGAGGCGCGGTCGGTCCAAGTGACGCGAGGGCCCCCGAACTCCAGGGGATCATCCCCTTGCCGGACGATCTCGCGGCCCTCCGGGGCGTCGGATGCAGTACGGGCCTCCTGACCCGAGCTCGACCCCGCAATCCCTTCTCCCTCGAGAATGGCCGTCGCTCCCGCTCCATGGACCAAAGGCGCGGGGGGAGAAGACATCGGCATCTCGCCCGAATCGGGCAGCGGGTCGGGTAGGGCGGCGGTGGCGTCCGGCTCAGGGACGACCTCCTCCTCGCGGTCGGCGGTGGTCGGGGACGCAACCGGCGTTGGATCCCTCGGGGCTTCATCTCCTTCGCCCGTCCCCTCCTCGGGCAAGAGCCCGACCTCTCGGGCCGGGGGGATGGGGGCTTCTTGGTCATGACCAGGGCCGGAGAGCACCGCTTCCTCCTCCCCGGGCGCATCCCCGTCCGGCGCGGCCGACTCGGGCGGCACCACGTCCCCCGCTCCGGCCGGATCCTCCGCGAGCGGGAAGTACAGCCCGGCGAGGGCCTCCGGGATCACTTCCGTCGAGTGCGCGAACAGGGCGCCCGACACCGCGGCGAGCTGCTGCTCGGGAAGAAGCGGGTCGAGCACCCTCTCCACCTGGGGGTCGCCCAGGTTGATCCCTCGGCTCGACGCCACCTCGGCGGTCTGGCGTGCGAGCCGCTTGATCGGCGCCAGCCCCAAAGGAGCCGCCTGACTTCCCCTCCTGCAAACAAAAGGAGCCTTCGCACGCTCGTCCTGACATGGGCGAAGGAGGATCGACGAAGAGAGAGGGAAGAAACTTACCGGCGCGAAATAGGAAAGCCGCGGGACGGCCGCTTGACCGGCGGAGCCGTCCCCGACCCCGATCCTTCCTCCCGCGGCCGTTTGCCCCGGTCGGCCCTCGGCGAAGTCCGTCCTCGGGTCGGGGGTGGAGTTGGCGCACGTCCGCCGTCGCGTGACGACCCCGTGGCCTCCGGCGTGCCCCGACCGGCCGGGGACTCGCGCTGGGGGGCCGGTTCGCTCCAATCGGATCCAGTGGAGGAGTCCGAGGCGTAATCAAAGCCCCCCTCGAAGGGGCCTTGATCCTCCCTCCACAGCCCGTCCTGCCGAGCCTGCCGACGTCGCTCGCGGTACTCCTCCTCGGCCTTCTCGCGGGCCAGCCGCTTCTTCTTCTTCTTCGCCTTGTCCTTCTCCTTCTTCAGGCGTTCGGCCTCCGCGCGCGCACGGTTCACGGCCCGAGTGGCCGCATCCTCGGGAAGCGGGGGTCGGGAGACCCTGAACGACAGGGGGCGCTGAAGAGGAAGAGGTTCAGATGAGTCTCCGGACTGAAAGAAGGAATGGCGAAGGTAAAGGAAAAAACCCCGACGACTAACCTGGATGAGGGGATCGCCCATGGGGAGCATGACAGGGTGGTTCGGCAACGGGTACCCCGCGGACGAACGCTGGACCGCTTCGCGAAGGCGAGCGGCCACCTCCTCGGCGGAAAGCTCCCCGACCGCCATCACCGACCCTGTCCAATCTGCCGCCAGGGTCATCTGGTCCAGGCGCAGACGGCGGGCCATCAGGGGGAGGACGCGGCGCGAATGGTACGCCGCGAGAACCCCAGGACCGGTAACCCCGAGCTCGCGAAGCCGGGCGACCGCGCCACGGAGCTCGGTCAGGTGAGGCCGCTCCTCCTGGGGCGGGCCCCAATGCCAGCAGTTCGGCCGCCCCTCGATGAGCCTTCCCGTGAAGGCCGGGAAGGGAGCGCCCGGGTCGCTTCGCAGGTAGAACCACCTCGGCTGCCACCCCTTGTTGCTGGAGGTCAGCGGGAGCGAGGGGTAACCCTCGCCCTGACCGGTGCGCAGCCGCACCCCGGCGCAGCCGTATGGCCTCGGCCGCCCCTCCGCCTTCACTTCCTCGACATGGAAGTAGGACCGCCAGAGGTTGAAGTGGGGCTCGATGCCGAGGAACCCCTCGCACAACGCGACGAAGACCGCCACGTGAAGCAGGCCGTTGGGATTAAGGTGGTGGAGCTCGATGTCGTAGTAATGGAGGAGCCCGCGGAGGAAGTAATGTGGAGGAAGTCCCAAACCCCGCTCATGGAAGGGGACGAAGGACACCACGTACCCGTCGGCCGGAGCAGGGACCTCCTCGTTCCCCGGCGCCATCCACTCTACGAGGTTGGTTCGCGGGCACAGGAGCCCGCGCCCCACCAGGCGCTCGAGCTCACCCTCCGTGACGGAAGAGCGGGACCAGGCCATGACCGGGAGGCGAGGAAGGCGAGGAGAAGAAAGGCGGCGGCGGCGATTTGAGGGCAGGCGGGCGGCAAGAGAGGGAAGGTACGGGCTCTCCCTTGCAGGCGGCGGCGACGATTTGGGGACAAGAAGCGGAGGAAGAAGAAGGTCCGGGGCCCTCCTCCTCTCTGCCTTAAATGGGCAGGTGAAGGAGCAGGCGCGACGCCTCGGGTCTCCCACCTGCGCCTCGGCACGCAATGGCCACGCGGCCCACGACCCGCGCCCACGATCTCCCACGTCTCCCACGTCTCCCACGTCCCGAGATTCACGCCCAGGCTCTCTCTCTCTCAACCCCTTCGCATTCCATATCCTGCCTCTCTTTTATTTATTCCGCGTCTATTCACGTTTCCTTCTCTTGCGCATTTATTTTTCAGGAGAAACAAAACAAGCCCGGGCCGTTCTTGGGCCCAAGGGACACGACGCGAAATCGAAAAACAGCCCAAGAGTTCGAAGGCCGGCCCTAGGGTCCGACGGCCGCTCTGAAGCGCCCGAGCGAAGGGGCAGAGATGGGCGGGCCCACTAGAGGCCATAGTCTCGGCACACGGGTGCCGAGGACGCCCAGACCTGCGTTCGAGCCTAAGATTCCTGACCCCATGTATCTCCCCGAAGAGAGGCGACGAGCCCCTGTGGTCGGTCGAACGACCGCGGGAACTAAGGGGGTCGGGAACTCTGGGGATTATCCGAGGTCGATCACCAGTTGATCCGACGGTCCTCTCCCGGAGGGGGACCGAGGCCTCGCTCGATCTAGCCCGTTAGTAGCTCACCGGGAGCCGTGTTTCGGCCTACGCGGTAAAACACGAGGCGTGCCCTTACCTTCCGTCCCGCGGAGGGAGTGCGTGAGGGGAAAACGATAAAAAGACGAAACGGCTTCCCGCCCGACCGACTCGGGGGCGCACGGGGGAGCCGAAATCGCAAAAAGAGGCCGACTGCGCGGCCGCAGAAAGACACCCCGAGTCAATCAGATTCTTTTATTTCTCAAATAAGGGCAAAAAGTACACGCGGCCAAACGCCGTGAAATAACGCAAACGGGTTTCGCCACCCTCGGTGACGAAATCAAGCGACGAAGGGAGCAGGAGATCCGATGCAACAAGAAGGGCCGAACTGCGAGCGTCGCAGTCCTTCTTGTAGCATCTCCCCGCCCGCCGACGCCGCGAGGGGAACTCGGCAGAGGATCACGCCGCGGTGCCGCGACAATGGAGTGTCACCACCGACTCTCTCCGTCGTCCTGGGGCCGACAGTCGCCGGCATCGGCATCACATCGGCGCAAGGGAAAGGAGAGGAAGCGCGCAGGTGGCTGTACACGACCACTGCAACTGCCCTGGCGACGCAAGTCGGGGAGTGGCTTCAGCTCGCTACGGCACACGATGCGCCCGGATGCCTGACGGACATGGCGCTCCCGCTCATGCACTCCCCCTCGAACCCGTTCCACCGCCACCGAGGCAGCACCAACGGACGGGAGGAGTCGTCGGAGCCAGAGCCGTCCTTCACTTGCGACGCCGAGCAGCACTCCTCCATGCCGGAACTCCCCGAAGTCGCAGTCATTCTTGTGGCATCAGGCGACTAATCTCTCGGTCCCCGGACCAGGGGGACGCCCTCGGGGCGGTTCACCGACCAGGGATCTCATGCTAACGAGAGAAAGAAGAGGCAGGGTAGTTGCGTGCCCAGGAAGACGGCCCGGGGGACCCCATTTATAGCCCGAGGGAACCTGAGTCAGCACTCAGGCCGGGTACGGGGACGCGCCGCGTGGCCCTCCATGCAAAGCGACAGAGCATCACCAACGAACAGTGAGCTCAGAAAGGACGACATGACGGCTCAGAAGGGAGACACTGCCTCTGAAAAAAGCGGACCATGCTCCGGTCCGTTGGGCAAAACGCCGTGTCATCCTGTAGGGACCGCACAGAGATGGCAAACCCGACTTCAGCCTATAGGCGAACCACCGTTCCCCTACAGGCTCGGGGGCTACACCCACCGGGTGCGCTCGCGCGCCCCGGCGGGGAGAAGGATAAACTTCACTCCAGCCTATAGGCGAACCAACCGTTCCCCTACAGGCTCGGGGGCTACACCCGGTGGGTGCGCTCGTGCGCACCCCCGAGTGACATCTGATCAGGCATCGAGAAAGAGCCTGCGCGGAGAACCACCTGTCCTCCGTGCAGGCTCGGGGGCTACTGTCGGATATCAATATCCGACCCTCTCACCGACGGGTGAGACCACGCAGTTTCGGGAATAAGATGGGGATAGGAAAACCCGCAAGCAAGGATAATATCAGGTCAGGGGAGGATCGATTTTCCCCTGACTCGGCCGACCCTTGTCCGTCTCGGCCGACCCTCGTCCGTCTCGGCCGACCCTCGTCCGTCTCGGCCGACCCTCGTCCGCCTCGGCCGACCCTCGCCCGCCTCGGCCGACCCTCGTCCCTCGGCCGACCCTCGTCCGCCTCGGCCGACCCTCGTCCGCCTCGGCCGACCCCCGTCCGCCTCGGCCGACCCCCGTCCGCCTCGGCCGGCCCACTTCTGTCGCTGTCTCGCCCGACCTCTCTTCGTCTCGCCCGAATCGGCGTGGGCCCGGGACGGAGTGGGGCGCCCGGAAGACCCGGCATAAGGATGTGTCTCCATACGCCCATGCCGCTTCCCATCAGCATTAATTGGCCTCACCAAGCACTGTCCGATATGGCCGACGGATGTGACTACCACTGTTTGCCCGTACGCAGGCGCCACGCGGGGAGAGCCACGTCCCCAACAACCCCGAACATGCAGGCGCCACGTGGGGAGAGCCACGTCCCCAACAACCCCGAACAGCGTCCCGAACAGCGTCCCGTACGGCGTCCACAGTATCCCGCAGGCGGCGGAGCTTCTTCAGCAAGCTTTCTATTTTTTACCTTTTTGAGCACGCCTTGTAAAGTCTCACCTCTCCTGAGTATAAATAGAAAAATCAAGCCTCAGGAGAGGGGGAGAGACAACACACACACAAGAACACAACTCACGAAACACTCACGCTCAGACGCACTCAGAGACTTGGGAGCCCCTCCCTCTCTCGACCGCTTGTAACCCCTACTACGAGCAACGCGAGTAACACGAGCAGATCGACACTGGACGTAGGGCGTTAGTGCCTGAACCAGTATAACCCCTTGTGTCCTCTCGCGAACCATCCGAAGCCCAGACGCGCAATCCACTAGATTTACTTGTTGGTTATTTCTTACACCGACACCATGAATTTCACAAATTTGCTAAAAATTTTGGCCAAATTTGTTTGAAAATGTTTGACTAAATATGAACCAATCTATTATTCTCACAAATTATAGTATTGTAGTTGTTTGTTTTCATCTTTGTGTCCCAATTTAGGTGGGATTTAAATTCTCAGCTAGACTGTTTAAGACATCTTTTTACTCCTACGGATAGTGGATGCCACTTGTCATTAAGAAAAAAAATGAAAAAAGAATAGAATCAAGAGCTAGAATTGATCACAAGTCATGTTGAGCACAAGATTGAGTTCCCACCACTAGAAAATTGGTTGCTTGATGATTGTCCATTTATATTAATTGTTTATAATACAACATGTGTCAAATTTTTTTGACCAAAATGACAAATTTCATTTGTCGCTGAAAATCCTGAAATTCACAAAACTTCGTTGAAAGTTTGAACCCTAATTCTAGGTCATTGCTATTTGACCAAAATATTGTAACAAAAATCTAGTAACAATTGTCCAACTGTGTGGCAACACTTGCATACACACCTTGTTGTTACAGCAAATAACATATGCACTTGATATTCCATAATTTTTTCTCTTTTTCCATGCCATGTACATAATACTATCAACTATAATGCAAACAAAAAAACATCATATCACAAAATGAACTATCCAACAATAAGCAATGAGAACAAATTTAAATAAAATGATAAGTTCATAACATATACTTTATCTGTTATAATATGTAAGATGCTTACATTTTACCATAGGTCAAACATCACTAATATCGGTTGGTAGAAAAATATATTATCTATAATGTAAAATAAATTTATTGTCAAAACTTTAGTGTGTAACAACACTTTGGATGCATGACTAAGCTCTGCGAAGATTCTCACATGTACAGAGAAAATGAATGACCAACAATGGTGAATCGGTGTTAAATGACATGGTAGAGAGGTTAGGGCAATTTCCTTATATGCCATCGATGTTTCTATGACAGCCCCTGTAGTCACTGATAGTGGTATATCAGGGATTTAGAAGTTTAACCAGTGCCATGTGAGGAATTATTCTTGATGTTAATGTTTTTCCACCAATAAATATCTTGCTATTGTGCCAACACGCGCTAGCACTACTAAAGTATGTTAAACTTTCATTTGTGTAAGGTCGAGCTTGGAGAACAGATTATGCAAGGAAAACAAGAAGACAAAGGAGAAATTGAGACATGAATAGTTGCCATTTTAATTGTATCCCCAAACTTCTAATTTTCACATGCTGATTCCTCTCTCATTTTTCTCTATCATAGCCTGATGTTTTGTTTTGTTTAGTGGACATGGGGTGAAGCTTAGGCTCAAAAAACAATTCTCTCTTTTTTCCTCCTTGCACATTTTTTTATTCAAACTCAATTTTGCATGCTCTAGACATCACATTTTGGTTGAATTTATCATGTAATTCTAGTGGTACATTTCTAGTGTGTGAACAAAATAGCACCATAACGCAGAGGGAGCACCGAAACATGCCCCAACAACCAAGCATAGAAGCTCAAGCTAATCAACAAAGAAAGAAAAATGAAAACTACAGGTGCATAATAAAGGCAACTATATTGATGTTGTCTGGTTTACGGTTTTATACAATAAATAATTCTAAGACGATGTAACAGACAAATCATAGAGTGACCGTCTTTTAAGTTGTCTCATGCTAACCCATTAATTTGTGAATGAAATAAAAAACATCATGAGGGATTTGTGTTATACTCTCATATTTTAGCTTACAGGATGTTTGTTTTCGGGTTCTCTCACCTCCGTTTCTCTTGCACGTCATAAAAAATTATACATAGGTTTCTTTCAAAAAAAATATACATAGATGGCAGTGCATGAATCTAAGATATAAATCCACTCAACTTGCTCGTCCCTCAACAAGGCCGTAGCAAAAGTGGAAGGGCCAGGATCAAATCAAAGGAGCCCTATTACATACCGTAGAACGTTCTAGAGAGATCAACACAGCAAAGGTCGCGATCTGTTCGATTGGTCAGATTTCCCTTGTGGGGATTTCAGCTTTGCTTCGCGCTTTCCCGGGAGTCCGAGATGGATCATCGTCGTCTCGTACTGCTGCTGGAACGACCGACTCTGTGCACTGCACCTGCGAGCGAGGTGTTCCGGCCGGCCGCTGGGGACCGAGAATGCAATACCCTACCGTGCAGCAACGTGCGCTCTACAGTCTTGCACGACGACGGGGACGTTGTTGCCAACTTACCACACCGACTGCTGCCGGCTGCCTGCGTGGGCCGGCGCCGGAGGAGAGGACACGCAGGCGTGCAATCAACGCCTGTGTTCGGGTCGGACTCGTCCTACAGACTACAGTCTACAGAGGCGATGGCTGGGACTGGGACGGGTGAATGCTTGGCTGTCACACTGTGCTATCCTTTGGTGGTACGTGCTGTAGTCTGGTTGGTATACTCCATACATTATCCATATCGTACTGGCCTGTATGTGTCGCATACAGAGTGCATGCATTGCTCGGATTTTATCTCTGCGCTTGCATTGGGTTCCACAAGACAGACTAGCTACTTCTTGTCGCGACAACTGAACCACCATTTTCATGCAACTTTCTTTGTGCAAAATGTGCCCGTCAGAGAGCATTCGCACCATCCGTCCGCGGCCATTATTTGTCAACACGTACGGAGATGGCGTGACGGGTGCTCTTCCTTTTTCATGTGTATGTAGCAAATCTCAGGCAGCTCTATGCAAAAAAAAAAAGGTGCCATCTAACAACCGTTTTAATAGTTACTCAAAATTCCAGGCCCGTAAACTAGAACCATATAGTACGTACTTCCTCACTGCTGGTGCGCACTTGAGCACTTGAACTCGCCAGTCGCCACAGCGATCACTTTATGAGTTAAGCGTGCATGGCGAGTAGTCCTGCACTTCCGGTACTTGTTCATAGATCCAGAGTTCGACCGGGGCCCGGACGCTAGCTGTCTGGCCTGGCCGAAATCCTAGAGCAAGCTCTCATCATGCTTGAACAGGCAAAGCAAGCTACGCTACTGGTGCCTCGATTCGAAGCCAGCAATTACCAGTGTGTGCGCCAACCGCTAGAGATCTGACCATACTATACTACTACACCTACGTACGTATCTTGCGGCGGAATATGGGCACCCCAACAAGAAGGTAGCTGTGCTTGAGTCGGACTCGGCCACGACGACCATCAAGCTAGCTAGAGCTCTGGATCGAGAGAGTTCATTTATTCCAAGTTCCAGCCAGAGGCTAGCCCAAACACATCACTGGCCGTCAAGCCGTGGATCGAACCAAACGCGTGTGTTGTGCGCGTTCCTGCTGAATTTCTGAACTGAAGCAGGAGAGCACCGGCCCGACACATGAGAATTGACACCGGCCAGTCATCAGGATTGGCTGGCTGGTGCCGCAGCCCGCAGGGGAACTTTGAAATCCTCTGGCCTGGCCTGGCTCGCGGCCATGCGTCTGTACCAATTAACCAGCCCTGCCTCATCCAGGGCAGGGTGGTGCGCCGGGTATGTACCGTTGGGTAGCACGCATGCGCCAGGACGGCAGGACATTGGTCTACGGTGCGAACTGTAGCAGGGGATAGGCCTGGCCCATCTCCCCAAAGGCCGGGGGCTTGCTGCTGCTCCGACGTGCACACTGCCAGTCTGCCACTGCACTGTTTGCTGCCCGCCCGTAAAGGTAAAGCAACGAGTACGACGTCGCCGTTGGACGCTGCCACGATGGTAGAGGAGGACGAGTTGGTGCTGCTGCTGCGTCTGTCCATGTCCTGAACTCCTTGATGTCCATCCATCTTAGCCTGGTACACCACCGTACAACCTGCTGCTCGAGTCAGGAATATGTGCACGCCGCCTGGGCCGGGTTCGCCCTTTTCTTGTGCCATGCGTATCCATCTCACTTCATTGTTGCTCGGTGTTATCCATCTCAGCTGATCTCACTTGCAACTTGCAAAGCGTTCTCCTTTTTTCCTCAGCAACCTGCAAATTAAATTAGATGAGCTGCTACTGCTCTTATTCTCAATTTCACATCACAAATGACACTTGTTCACTTTGCATTGCATGTTATACTGCTACTATACAAGTAACGGCAAAAATATAAACTATCACCTGTGTGCCCCTCGATGATAAGTAGAGGCGCTAGCTATATTGTGCAGGGCCCGGTCCTGTCTTGGGTATACATGGGCAGATGAGCGTGGAGCCATGGACCAGCTGGGAGGTAGGCAGGTTGCTAGACGCGGGCCACGCGGCCCTTTCCTTCGCGTCGTCGATCTCCCTGAGAAGAGAATCATCGTGGGCATAGGGCTGGACAAAATGCTCATGACTCGTTAGCTCGCTCGGCTCGAGGCTTGACTCAGCTCGGCTCGATACAGCCAGCTCGAGCTAGTTTGTTAGCTCGTTATTATAACGAGCGAGCTCGAGCAGCTCGCGAGCTGGCTCACCAGCCAAACGAGCCGAGCAAGTGTTAACAGGCTGATAAATTCCCCAAAGGCCCAAGGCCCAGTATAGAAGCTCTCTGGCCTGCCACGCTTACACTCCACCGAGACCGGAAGTCCAACCCTAGTACTGGCCGCCGCATCCAGCGGCATTTGCGCATCCCCGTCCCTCCGGACTCACGTCCGCCGCCGTCGCCACGGCGCCACCGCCCCTCATCTCCATCAGGCCTCCTCCGCCTCCGGACCCACGTCCGCCGCCGTCGCCGTGGCGCCACCACCCTCATCTCCATCAGGCCTCCGCCGTCCGTGTCTCCAGCTCCAACACGCATCCCGTTGCATCTACCTGTCCACGCGACCGCGCGTCAGCAAATGGAAGCCACGAGACTCGCGATGCGTGCCATGGAGGACAAGCAGGGCGAGCAGCCGCTGCCTGCGCTGAATCCGTGCCGGTCGGCGCGTAACAGCTAAGAGCTTCTCCGTTGGGAGTTTGATTCTTTTGAGTTAGTCGTGTGTTCCATTTGCTTTTTTTAATGGGAATCTTCCGTTCGTGATTCAGTTCCTGCTGCCATGCCATGGGATATTCATAAGTTTACCAATTTTTTCTTTACTCGCCGTAGCATGTGCTGGATTCATATGCTACAATTTTTCCTCTAACTCGCCATTGCTTGCTGCCAGGCACCGTCGCACTCCGGCCTTTGCCTACCTCGCAGCACGGCTCGGCCTACGAGCCTCACCTGCCGCAGCCAAGCGCCCTCTTTTCTCTCAGCTCGCGAGCCAAAACGAGCCGGCTCGAGTTTCCAGCGAGCCGAGCCGAGCAACGTTTTTTTTGCTCGTTTAGATAGCGAGCCGAGCCGAGCCAGCTCGCTATCAGCTCGACATCCACCCCTACATGGGCATGTGGCTACTGGCTACGGCTCAGCATGCATCTCGCTCGTGACGTGTCACGGCTCCATTTTTTTTTTAAAGTAGTCACGGCGCCATACATACGCGTACGTTCGCTACCTCTAGCTCCTGACAGCACAGGACGCGCCACGCACCGGCCTGCTCGCACTATGAGAGAGTTGGACGTGCTCTTCTTCCGTTGTGGCCTTGTTGGGCTCCTCCTTGTAGCGCTCGCCCGCTCCATCGTCCGTGCTGACCATTTTTCTAACTTGAGCCGTAACATTTATAGCCCATGAATGAAGCCCAACTTGGGCCAGGACATTTCCCTCCCCTCCATTTTCTGCGATTTCCCAAGGTCCAGTTGTGTCTGACTGACTCGGAGCCCGCACATGGAAATCGCAAAGGCCGCGACCCGCAAGCATGTGGAGAGAATGTGAGATGCGGGCGTGCCAGCCTGTCAATGCCGCGGCATGTCCATCGCGTCGCGCGAGTGAGTGAGCAGCCAGCTCGCGAGTCGCGACCATCGCACATTCGCCCTCGCAGAACCCTCGCCTCCGTGACTGATGACGACTCCCGATCTCCATGTCGCATGCACCCTGCGGCCCCGCGCGGCTGATTGGTTTGCTGCTCACCGCAGCCTGGCCCGTTCTAGCGATACAGGCTCTGAGTAGCCAGGCTCCCCACATGCGACGTCCTTTTGATTGGTTGCCGATTTCAAGCAGCCAGGCTCGTCTAAGACTTTGATTGGTTGCCTGCGCAACAACCAGCGGCAGCTGCTTTTTGCTTGTCCGCAGCGTTCGCAGCAGGCTCGCTCGCATCCCACCAGCCAGGCTCTGGAGAAACGAAAAAAATAGCTGCATCCCGAGAGTCTGGCTGAGGTCTTGTTTTTGCACCTGTCGAGCCAGGCTCAGTTCACCGTTCAGGCAACCAATCAAGAGGACCCTGCATATGGTGAGCCTGGTTCGCTGAAATGCAGGGAACCAATCAGCCAAGCGTCCAAGCCCCTGCAGGGTCGTCGTCACATCACATGGCCGCAACAGCGGCGCGACACGTCGAGGAGGCAGCTCCAGCTCCAGCCAGCAGCAGCGCCCACGCGGCCCGGCCCGGTCCGGCACGGCCCCGGTGCTTTCCCTCGCGCCGCGGCCGACGACGGTGCCGCCCGGTCGGCCGGCCGGCCGGTGTCCTCATCCGCCGACCAGGGGTGCTGCCGTGGTGGTCGGCAACTCGGTTCTTCGGCTGGCTCGCCTTCTCCTCGCCTCGCCAGGGCTGTAGTGCTTTGTTCGTGTATCGCCGAACTGCGGAAGAATCAGGCCGAATTAACAGTCAAAGCAGAACCTCGTGGAGACGCACAGGCACAGATCAGAGAGTCATTGCCACAGGCCGGGTTGACGAAGGAACGGCCATTGCCGAGCCCTGCATAAGCAGCGAACAACTTCCACTGCTACAATTGAAACTAGTGATTGGCGCGCGGCCCGCCGCGCGTTGTGCTGCACGATTCTTTACTTTTACAATCGATAGAAAGTAGAAACCGACAAAAGTACGTCAGATAAATACATGTTCACATATAACACATAACATTTGTTCCATTTAAATAATTTAGCAAGGGTAGGGAGTCCCATGGTACCTTTGTATGAAAGGGCACAACCACATTCAGTTACAACACAACTAATAAAAAGAGTGGTACTATTGACTACAAGATGTCATCATACTGCTATGTTGTTGCTTGCCTAACTACAAGATGGAAAACAATTTGTAAGATGATTAGCTAGTATATGTAATAAAATGAAGAAAATCTAAATGTAAACAATTAACAAAGATGTTATATTTTGTAGCAAGTAATAACACAAAATTTTACTTTTTATTTTCAAATGCTTTCAAACAATGCAGGTGCATCGATAGGACTAAAATATATCTCAACCAGGTTAAAGAGACCTATACTTCCCTTAACGGTCAGGTTTTACTATTATATAAGACTCTATAGCAGTCTACATTCAATTGATTGAAATCTGTGAAATTAGAGAGACCAAGGGAGAAATGTAGGAATAAACCTTTCATCAACAAAACTATTAAAAAATAACAATTTCGTACATAACGCTCACTAAAAGATTAGAGATTCAAATGGGGCCTGTGCTCTCCCTGTTTCCTCCGCCTTTTGAACAATTGAGAGACGTTTCTGTCCATCAGCAACTACAACTGGTGTATTACAAAACTCAGATGCTATACATACGAAAATGACCCTCAAATGGCTAGACAAGATGCAGAGACAACTGAACTCGTAAAATGTTTTTTTTGTGAGGATCACTAATTTCCTTTTCAATTTTGGCATACATACCACAATCTAGAATCCAGTAGATAAATACATAGTCTGTAAGTGGGAAGGAAATTTATAATAACAGAGTATTTTAGACTAATAGTTAATATAAAATTCTGTAAGCACCAGCATGCGCTGTGCATATGCATTTGTCAAGTTGTTTGAGACTGGCCGGCACCTATATCACGCCACTCAATATAGGATAAGGTTGTTTCATTGGAAACACGAGGGCCTAAATACAAAACGCCAACACATATATCTAACACCATGAGTTTGATTTCTGAGAAATATGAGGGTTTAAATATAAAAAACCAGTGGCTTATGGCAATGGATGAAAAAATTTCGAGGAAACGCAAGGGTCTAAATACAAAACACCGGCACCTATATCTAGGACCGCGGGTTTGATTTCTTAAAATACGAGGGCCTAACGTAAATAATTGATTGGATTTCATTTTTTAGAAATGGGAAGGTCTAAATGTAGAAAAAATTAGAAATATAAGGGTCTAAATGTAAATAATTAGTGGGATTTGATTTTTTAGAAATGCGAGGGTCTAAACATAGAAAAAAGATGACTTATGGCTAACCGTCGGATGGCCATTCGACGACCGAAAAAATTTCGGCCGACGTGGCCACCCTGGCCGGCCGAAGTACCTTAATATAAAATTCTGTAAACACCAACATGCGCTGTGCATATGCATTTGTCAAGTTGTTTGAGACTGGCCGGCACCTATATCACGCCACTCAATGTAGGATAAGGTTGATTCATTGGAAACACGAGGGCCTAAATATAAAACACCAACACCTATATCTAGGACCATGAGTTTGATTTCTGAGAAATATGAGGGTTTAAAAAAATTGAGGAAACGCTAGGGTCTAAATACAAAACACCGGCACCTATATCTAGGACTGCGGGTTTGATTTCTTAAAATACGAGGGTCTAACGTAAACAATTGGTTGGATTTGATTTTTTAGAAATGGGAAGGTCTAAACGTAGAAAAATTAGAAACACGAGGGTCTAAACGTAAATAATTGGTGGGATTTGATTTCTTAGAAAAATACGAGGGTCTAAACGTAGAAAAAAAGATTTAAATGCAAAACACCGGCACCTGTATCTAGGACCACAGGTTTGATTTCTTAAAATATCAGGGTCTAACGTAAATAATTGGTGGGTTTTGATTTCTTAGAAATGGAAAGGTTTAAGTGTAGGAAAATCAGAAATACGATGGTCTAAACGTAAATAATTGATGGGATTCGATTTCTTAAAAATACGAGGGTCTAAATGTAGAAAAAAACAACTTATGGCTAACCGTCAGATGGCCATCCGACGGCCGAAATTAATTCGGCCGACGTGGCCTATCTGGCCGGCCAAGATTCCCGCCTCCTTTAATAAGAAGAGATGCAGCTTTTTTTTAGTATCAAACGAAGCGCTCCATCTTCGTGCAGGATCACTGAAGAAGAGAGCATGGGCTGCCCCCGTCCTCTTGTACTTTCCTTCCGGTCGTTGACACGGGCTCTTGATTCCTGTCAGCACCGCTGGCGCCTCCTATCCAACGGCTGCATGAGGACACGATCGAGTACATGAGGCGGTTCTCTGATGTGGTCGGTTGTATTGATCTAGGCGAGACATGCTCGACACTCGACAGGAGGCATATTCAGTTCAGGCTTCAAAGTAAAGCCCGGAGCCCGCGCTGCCCCTGTTCCACCATGGTCCATGGGGAGTGGATCCTCTGCTGTTACTGCATTTCTTTCTACTACTGTCCAAGCGCATCGTTACCTGTTGTTGTAACTACGAACCGTCTTAAAGATTCTGCAGTCAAAGGTGAAGACAACATTGGTGTCTTTTATCCTCTTTGTCGTCAAATATTCGTGGAGCACTAAGATTAAAACACCAGGCGACACGTGTCGTGTTACAGGCTACAACACACAGGGTGTGACGACACATCTGTATTAAATTCAAGAAAAATGTGCATGAACAAATTTTAGGGAAACTTTAGCTATACATCCTAAATTGTCAGCGCAACATTTTCACTCATACCACTCTAAAAAGATCGGGCATACACCACATGGCAAGAAAATGACAACTATCAACTCAAAGCTTGAAAAAGGTAACCAACTAAGATCAACCAATCCAACCAAGGATTGTCATTGGTGGACCTAGTTTCGATTTTTTAAAAAAACAAACAAACAAGTATCTATATAAATAAATGCACATTGTTTGTAATGACACAAATACAAATACGAAGACATGTGTGTTGCATACTTGCATGCAAGGTGACATCGGGCTCAAGCTCAAATGCTACAACAAAATACTCAGAGCCATTTTCGCTCGCCTCGAGCTGGTGCCTAACTTGACGATGCCTGCTTTGCACGGGGACAGCTCCAACACCGCACGCAAAGCCTGTTGGCGCCAACGCCTGCACCAGGCCACGAGGCCGAGCAAACAAGCGGACAAGCCCCGCGCCGGCCCACCCACCTGACGGCCCCCCGTGCCCCGCGGCCCGCATCTTGCCGCCCGACCGCTCCGACACCGCTCGCCGAGCACGACGCACCGGCCTCCCCAACCCCACGACACGCTCCACACCACCGCCGCCGCGGAGACCAGCACCACCATCTGCCTCCCGCCGCGTGCCTCCGTCCTCCCCATAGGTGGGGCTCGGGACGCGCCGTCGTCGGGACGCAAGCGCGGGACGGTTCGAACACGGACACGATCGTACGGTGCCAAGTTGCGTCAAGGGATCGAGATCGATGGCGTGCCAGCAGCTCCGTCGACCAGCCTGCCCCTGAGGCCGCACGCCCTGGTGCAGGAGCTCGAGGACGAGCTGCAGCGGCTCCGGCCGGTCCAGCGCGGCCGCGT
>CM014271.1:16801532-16823770 GCA_004135705.1 Alloteropsis semialata | reverse complement strand
CACAGACCAGCATTGAAGTATTTCTGGAACTCAGGAGAGGATGCTGTGCCATGTTGTGAGGTCGGCTGTACGCGTGTGGTCCACCAAAACTGGCCTGGTGCCCTGGTCGTAAGCACATTTTTTGCCGTCTTCACGGATTCAGTTGCTGTCACTCACTGTTCAGCGGTATTGGCGTGTTTGGATCCGACAGGGCTATTAGTCTTGTCATATCGGATGTTTCAATACTAATTAGAAAAAATTAAATATAAACTAATTACAAAACTAATTGCACAGATGAAGACTAATTCACGTGACGAATCTATTAAGTCTAATTAATTCATGATTTGACATTTAGATGGGGGAACATATCAGGTGCAAACCAACCCTTCCGTGCAAACTATGGAAACTTCAATCTGGACCACGTGATATTGATCCAAGGGTGCACTTATGGGAGGTGGGAGGGGTGATTTGCAAAACTCAGGGAAGGTGGGAGGGGTGATTTGCAAATCACCCCTCCCACCTCCCCTGAGTGCACCCTTGGATCAATATCGTGTGGTCCAGATTGAAGTTTCCATAGTTTGCACGGAAGGGTTGGTTTGCACCTGATATGTTCCCAGTTGATGGTGCTACAATAACTATTTGCTAATGATGAATTAATTAGATTCAATAGATTCGTCTCGCGAAATAGCATAGGATTTTTGCAATTAGTTTTATAATTAGTCCATGTTTAGTCATTCTAATTACCATACGAACGTGACAGGAACAAAAACTTTAGCTCAAGGATAAAAACAGCTCGTCGCTAGCACCGGATTCGCTCCGACGCGCTCAGACCAAATGGAGACGCTGGTCGCAAGCTAAATATAAGGTTTTTACAGGGCCATATAAGAAGACACGATATGGCAGTAGAATTCAAAAGATAAGAGAAGAAAAACAGATCTTACGCAAGAAAGCAGCTCTACACGAGAACTAAGGCCCACATTTCTACAAATTTGTAGAGCTAGAGCTGGTCATTCATGGCTCTAGAAATCTGTAGAACTAGAGCTGTGAGCTGACCGAGGGTCTTTTGTTGAGTCACCTTGACTTTTTTTATATTTAAATTAAAAGTTTAAAATATTTTATTTTATTAAAAAATACCAGATTCTACATAGAGCTGGGAGCTAGAGCTCTACCAAACAGGCCCTAAGAAAAAAAGAAGAGATGATTGAAAGAGGAAGAGAAATTGGGAGAGGAGAGAGAAAAGATAATTGAAGAGGTAATTTATTTTGAAAAAAACCTATGCAATAGAAACATAATTTTCATATTTAGTGTCTATATGACATAGCAAGTATGGCAACTATATAGTGTTGTTTGGGTTGGAGATGGCCTGACGGAGCATCAAAAGAACTCCTGCCGGACTGGTTGAAAAAAGGCCCAGTCCAGATGAAAATGTTGTATTGATATTTTCAAAATTGACATATAATTAAGAAGGCACTAAAATGGTGTTCGATAGAAACTCTCTAGTGCATAATTTTATGATGTGGATTTATAGGCTTTACTATTAATTTTATCAGACATCGAAAAGTGGTATATATGTGGTTTTATCTATATAAAACTAGTATATTATCTCTTTCTCCAAAATTGATGCCATGTATCAAGAAATACTTACACGCATGCAATAATAATGAAACCTTATGAAACTCCTCAATTATGTCCTTGTTTTCAAGAGCGCCACATCATTTAGTGTATTTTGATTAAATGAATGAAACATGCATCTCAATGCATAGTTTTATTTTGTTGTTTCATAGACAACCATTGATTTTAATATATGACATATAGTATTGGAGAATCACTAGATGAAATAAACTTTTTTGCTCCGATGCCAATGTGGAACAGTGTGCACTAGTCTCATTTTTTTTTTGCGGGTACAGTAGTCTCATTTAGATGAGACATCTCTCTTCTTTCTTTTATGGATCTAATGATATATTATCAAATCTGTCTACGTGACGTAAACCGAAATTGGGAACATACGTTGCCTCGTGGGCTCGTCGACGCCCGTTTTCCAAATTGGATCCTATGATGCGCTAAATAGCTCAAAGCTAAGGGGGCAGCAGCTCGTCGACGCCCGTCTCACCGTCTCACCGGGGCAGCGATAGTGATTGGGATGCAGCAGCTGAAAGCTCTGCTTGGCCTGGCGCACTTCACCAATGTAAATCCCGGTTCTGAACCTAGCTAAAGAAATCGTCCAATGTAATAACAATGAAGGAAGTACAAGAAGCTCTCCTGGATGTCCTAAATATCGATTAGTGACTTTATTTCACTATATCATATCATGTAAGATGATAATCTATTTATATCAATATATAATATATATGATTTCATAAGAGAAAAAAAATGGGCGTACCCAGTGCTGAGAGCTCCCACACTGTGCGGGGTCTGGGGAAGGGTTATTAGCGACAAGCCTTACCCCCGCAATGTGCAATACGGGGAGGCCGTGGCTCGAACCCGGGACCTTCCGGTTACAGGTGGTAGTACTCTACCAACTACACCAGGCCCGCCCTTCATATGATTTCATAAGAGACTTGTCAATTAATTAAATATCATGTATTCTCTCATGTAAACATCAAATTGGCTACAAAGATTAAGTTATGTACTAGATCACCATGATTTGTGTGTCAAAGAATGCATTAAAAATCCTGCAGACAGCTAAATAGACGACCCGTTGTACAAACTGTCTGTTTAACTGTCTGTATGTCACAAATAGACAGCAGCTGTCTAAACTGTTGTACATACGCTGATATGTGGCCCGGAATCTTTGCCCGACAACCAGCTTAAATCCAGTTCCTGGGAGGCTGCGCTCGTGTAGTGCCGACTGTCGAGCGTGCGTGTGTGTCTCTGCCTGGGAGTTCGCTCATGTTAACGTTGTGTGCCGATGATCCGTTGCGGATTCGAAAACAGATGCAGAGCTGTTGACCCGCAACGGTCCCAGCCTTGCAGGATTTAGGAGTCATGCAGCATGGGCGTTTGGATTGGATGCCCTGCGTTCTGACAGAGAGCGAACGATCCCGACCGGCCGGCCGGCAAATCCAAGCCGATGCAGCAGCAATCAGAAGCATCAGGCCATTCCCAACTCATGGTGTCCATAGATAGTGTCTATGTTGCCAATTAAACAAGACACTATGTTTAGAAACTATATCTCTCAATGCATAGTTTCTTCATATAGGTTCATAATTAATACTCAATCCATTATTCTCTCTCATCTCTACTAATGTTGTTCAATTATCATGAGGAAACTACCATCTCTCAATGCATGACTTGGTGGTGTCCAGTGCATAGGTTCTCGTGAAGAAACTGGGTCTTGTATGAGACCCGGTTTCTTCCTCTCTCCACTCTTTCTCTTATTTAATATAGTGCCATGTAAACTAATAGTCCTAGGTGGCAATATAATTAATGCTATGGAAACTATCCTTGTTGAAGGGTTGGGATGACCCCATGCGCTGGGCATGTAGGGCATTGGAAATTTGGGATGACTCGGAAATCAGAGCTCCGCCAACGAGGCATCGCGATCTCATGAGGGCAGTCCCAACCCAGACTCCACTTATAGAGTCTTAGCGTCAAGACTCCACTCACAAGAAACTATACTCCTCAATGCGCAATTTTCTATCATAGCATCTTATGATCCACTTGTCTGTCTCACAGATGGTCTTGATTTGCGTGAAGACTTGGTTTCTTAGTTAGACTTGATTTCTTATGTTTTCCCTCTATTTCTTCAATAAATACAGCGCCACATCAGCAAAAAGCTATAAATGAAAGGATACTTAATAGACTTAGACTCTATGGTGAAGACTGGGTTGGGACTGCGCTTGCGCTGAACGCACTACGAGTACGAGTACGATCACGACTCACGAGGCCGCTGTGCCGAAGGCCGGAGCCGTGGAACGCATATCCTGTGGTCCGCGGGACGGGAGCAGGCGCACGGACGGACGCGCGGACAAAGGGCGCCGCGCCCCACGGCCGGCACGGCGGCACCGGCAGGCGCGCCGGCCCGGGCACAGATGGGATCGCCGCCGTCGGTTTCCCGGCTCGCCGTGGACGGGCCGGACCAGTCACATTCACAAGGCGTAAAGAGAACCGGAGCTCTCACAGCTACGGATTGCAGTGCGGCGAACTGCTTGCGGGCTGCCTTGCCGCCCCACTCCGGCAGACCGGCACTCCGAGTCTCCGACTGTCCGACACGCAGCTTGCCGGCGCGTTATCGCCACTGTCGCCAGATTTTCAGTTACCCGCGCGGACACGATCACGCGCGCGTGCCCGGACTCGGCAAGCTCGAGCTGTTGCATGGCGAGCTGCAACGCCACCGGGCGCAGAGGATCCGCACGAGCTGCTGCAGGCGAGCGAGCCAGCCGGCCACGCTTGTGCTGTCTTCTCCCTCCGCCCCACCCCCACTCGCTCACTCACTGCGCACACCCCACTAGGCCCTGCAGTCGTCTCTCGTCTCCAGTGCATTTTACTGGCCCCATCGCCCCCTCGCCGCACGATCCGAGCCGTGCACCGAGCAAGTCACGGCCACGATCCCTCGCCAAGCTCAGCTTTGACCGCGCAGCAATGGCCACGATGAGAGAGAGGGAGAGAGGCCACCCCACCTCCACCGCCCAGCTCGCTGCTGCACACTGCCCCACTCCTCTACCTCCGCGCCAATGCGCCTCCCCAACATTTAAACGGCCAAACCCCCCTCCAAACCGGTCCAAACCCTACAACAGTAACACGCGCACTCATCACACTCGCTAAGCTAAACAAGCCAAGCTCCCTCTCTCGCCATGGCCGCAATGCCGCCGCCGCCGCCGCCGCTGCTCTGCCTCCTCCTCGTCGCCGCGCTGGCGCTGTGCCCGGCGGCGCGGGGGGCGCGGTTCGCGTGCAACGCCACGGCGCCGCGGGCGTCCACGTGCCAGGCGCTGCTCTCCTACGCGCCGCCCAACGGCACGGCCACGGCCACGCTCGCCGCCGTGCGCGCGCTCTTCCAGCTCCGCTCCCACCGCGCGCTGCTGGCGGCCAACGGGCTCCCGCTCTCCACGCCGCCCACGGCGCCCGCCCCGACGCCGCTGCGGGTGCGCCTGCCCTGCCTCTGCTCCGGCGGCGCCGGTGCCACCTTCCAGCGGCCTACCTACCGGGTCCGCGCCGGGGACACGCTCGACGCCATCGCCCGGGGCGTCTTCGCGGGCCTCGTCACCTACCAGGACATCGCCGCCGCCAACAACGTCTCCGACCCCGCCAAGGTCGCCGTCGGCCAGCAGCTCTGGATCCCCGTGCCCTGCAGCTGCGACCCCGTCGCCGGCGAGCCCGTCGTGCACTTCACCTATGTCGTGCCGCCCGGGAGCTCCGTCGCCGCCATCGCGCAGGAGTTCGGCTCCACGGAGGAGACCATCCTCGCGGTCAACAAGATGCCCGACACCAAGGGCCTTCTCGCCGGCCAGGTTCTTGATGTGCCGCTCCGAGGTAGGCAATCGAAGACATCCGTCTTGTTCCTAGCATCTCGTGTGTTCTTGATTTATTCGACTTCTTTTTAGTAGATTCCTGCTTCATCTAAAAAATGAAGTAGATTCACTTGCAGTAATTTTGAGTTACTATGTAGGCCCTGTTTAATTTCCCCAACTGTCCAAACTCACTAAAAAGTTTTTACGCTTAGAACCGTGCCTCGGACACGCTTCCCAATGCAAAATTTTTCACCACTTTTTCACCAATTCATTAGAATTAAACACCCCTCTACTGTTGTTATGGCCTGTGAAAAGTTCTGAACCTCTTTGCATTCGCACCTTTTTCTGATAAAAGTTGCGATTGACAGATACGCTTTGCCTCTGGGCAAATACAAGTTCTACCTCTTTCCTCCTCCCCCTTTGCACGCCAGAAAAAGTTCAGAAGTTCCTTTTCAGATTGTTTGCCTGAAAAGTTTGTGCTTTTGAATAGGCAAAAAAGAGGATTAAAAAAATGATGTCACCAGTTGTTTCAGCATTTCTGCTTGTGTTGTCCTCTCCATATTTCTGCTAGTTTGTAAGTAGCCGAGCATACCTTCGACCTTAGCTTGGAAACCAGCTGAGGATTTGTATTCTTGATGGAAGACGTGTAGATTGCTTTATGGGAAAATGAGTTGGTATCTCCAACAGAAGTGCTGCCAAATCTCTTGCCGTTCTTTCAAAAAAAAAAAAGTACTGTTGATGCTTGGTTCTGTTGTCTGTCATGATTCAAATAAGCTACTGTATATCTATCTGGCTTTTTGAACGTTGTTTGGATCTGATGTTCTGAGCATTGACATTTGTCATCTCTCTTTGGAATGAAGTCTGGATGAACTAGATTAAGGTAACAGAAGAGTACGATTCAGATAGTATTAGTATGTTATAGCTTCACATCATTGTAGTCTGGTCATGTCACTCACCTTGTTTGCTTGCCGTTGTCATAGTCTTGCTATTGCTAATGCTAGTATTGTTTGTGTTGTTAAAAATGCACCTCAGCCTCACGTTTTGTTCACCATTCTAAATGAACTGAACTATTGGTGCTCGAGCTTGACTGTAATGAGCATTCAGTCGTACACATTAACTCAAGAGTTTCATTCTGGGGCTAATTACATTCTATGCAGCCTGTGGTTCTGCCATTAGCAACACAGCCGTTGACCGCAACCTTCTTGTCCCAAATGGAAGCTATATCCTCACCGCCAACAACTGTGTCATGTGTGGCTGCAGCTCCAGCACATGGCAGTGAGTGCCCACTCTACTGAAAATCACACATAAGGAATCAGTCTTTGTAACCAAATTCCAATCTCACAATGCAACATTGTCTTCAGATTGGACTGCCAGCCAACACAGGGATTAAGCTCATCGTTCTGCCCGGCCGCCAAGTGTGGTGACATGTTCCTCGGTAACACGTCCTCCACCTCATCCTGCGAGAGTAGGACGTGCTCCTACGCCGGGTACACCAACAGCACATCTTTTGCCATCCTTGCCAACATCACCACCAGCAACGAGTGCAGTGGTGAGTATGCCCCGGTTATGTTTCATGTTTGAACCAATAACTATCATGATGTGTGCGCTTGGCAGTACCTGATTATGTTGCCATTGACCCCTCTGTTGTTTTTGTCACTGGCAGCTGGGATGTCTCCAATGGCGCAGCCGGCGCATTCCTCAGCCTTCCGGTTGGAGTTGGCGTGGTTGAGATGGACGGAGCTGGTTATCTGTCTTCACGTCGTCTTGCTCTGTCTTGACTATCTGCGCCAAGACTGAATGTTGCTGTCATCTGTATTTTGTTAAGACTCTGGGCCTCTGATTCCTCCTAGACTCCTAGTTTGATGCTGTGAGTAATCTGTGCGGTGTTTGCGCGACTTTGACCTGTAGCTGGTTGGATCTGTAAGTGCAAACGCGAGGGGAACACTTTTGTTTTGTGCTAGAAGGTAGATCAGGAAACATTTGTACTTTGTCAAACTTTTGCAAAGATAATTTCTGTGGTTATGATTTTAGCCTTTCAGTGTTCTAGAATCAGACTGTTTACAACTTGTGAGATACTTCATCCACTCATTCTAAATTATTGATCACTTCGGCAGTTTGCGAGTTTTTTTAGCGGGCTGAGAGGAAATGTCTCCAGTATGAGAATGTAGGCCCATGCTTACGCTCAAGCTCATCGCTAGTTACATCGGCCCATGGCCCCGGCCCACTCACGGCACTCCTTTTTTTTTTTTGGCATCATACGTACAACGCGCCGGAGAGCTTCACCCCTTCCTTACCGCCGGCAGGAGACGCCGCCGCTCCCCATCCAACGCCGACCGACGACGGTTACCAGGTTCTAAGCTGCTCTCTCATCATCTCCCCTGTCGTTGTAGCTGTCCTGTACTTCCAACGAGGAAGCCAGTGTCAGTTGGAGTCCATGACTGATACGAATCGCGGTCGGAGACGAACAATTGAATCAACGTTATCTGGGTCTCTAATCTAATCGGAGAACTATTCTGGTTTCCATATCCGGGTTGGGGAGAAAGGCCCGGCCTTGTTGTCTCTCATGCATCGCCGGAAACTCGCCGGCGCGATGGCAGACGCCGGACGGAAGCGTCGACGTGGCCCTTCTGTCACTCTCGTCGCCTGCAAGCGCCGGGCGCATGGGCGGGACTGGACGTCTCTCCCTTCGGACATCGACAACGTCATCGCCGAGCGGCTGCTGGCGGAGGACGTGGTCGACTACATGAGCTTCCGGGCCGCGTGCGCGCCCTGGCGCGCCTCGACGGCGAGCCCGGGCGACCCCACGCTCCGGGACGCCCGCTTCCGCCCGCGCGGCTGGGTCGCGCTCTGCGACGGCGACGGCGTCCGCCCGGCCGACGCCTGCCAGGTGGACCTCTTCCACGCGTCCACCAGCAGGCGCCTCCGCGTCCGCCTGCCGGAGCTCCGCGGGCACAGGATCGTCGGGTTCACGGAGCACCACCGCCGCCGTGCGCGTCCTGCACCCCTTCACCCGCGTCTTCCTCGACCTCCCTCCCCTCGCCCAGTCGCCCCCGTCTTCCGCCACCTGGTGAAGGACACGCGGATGGACGCCGCGGTCTGCTGGTCCTACGCATCCATCGCGGTCGTCGCCTGGTTCCCCGCAGCTCCGGTGGTGGTCTACGCGGAGCCGACGCGTGCGCGCTGGCTCGTTATCCACCGAGGCCTCGAGCTTGGGTCCGTGCTCTCTTGATCCTATTCACTTTTGGGGACCCCGAGCGCTCTGCCCCGCCGAACTCGCCCTGCCACCCTCCCTCCCGCGACCTCCGTTGGCCGCCGCCGCCGCCGGTCGGTGGTGGCGGCGGCGGCGGCCCAGCCACTCCTCCCTCCTCCCTCTCCCGCTTTTCCACCTTGCTCTCTCCCCGCTCGGCCCCCATTCCTTTGCTCCGGTGTCCGCTGTTCGCCGCCGGAGGGCCATCTCCGTTGTCGGCCGCCGGAGGCCTGATCCGCGCCCTCCGCGGCCGGATCCGGTCCTCCTCTTGCTGGATCTGCTGGTTCCCCATGGGGACGCGTCACCTCCTGCCTCTCCTTGGTCGCCTTGCCGTCGCCGTCGCCTCGGCGGGCTTGGGGCGTGGCCTTTGCGCCGCCGCCCCCGGCGGTCGTGGCCCTGGTGGCCCTTGGCGGCCGCGCCGACGGCCTGGCGGCCTCGCGCCGGCCTGCGTCCGGCTCGGAGGAGCCCTCCTCCTCCTGGTGGATGTGCCCCTCCCTGACGCCTGGAAGTTGGCTCGCCGGTGGGGGTGGCCGGGGTGGCGGCGGGTCCCGTGGCCCCATGCCGCTCGCTTCGCTTGGTTCCTTGGCGTCGCGTCGTTATGGGTTGGAAGGGGGTTCTGGCGAAAGCCATGCCCGCTTGCGGGTCGATGACGGCGACGCCCTCGGGGGCCGCTTACCTTCTTGAAGGCGTCATCCGATCCCCCTTCTTCCCCCTCTTCTCCGGCGAGCTCTACAGGTGAAAACCTAGACCATGTTTGGTCGGGCAACGGTGGCGCATTTGGCGTCATTCCCTCCTTGGAGGCATTGTTGTCTGCGCTCTGCCGAGTTCGGGGTCGTGGGGTTCCTACCTCTATCCACCTTGTTCAGGCGTCGACTCTCGGCTCGTGACGGTGGCTGCCGCTGTCACCTACCCTTCGACTCTGCATTTGCTTCATCTTCTCCGCCATCAGTTTGGTTGCTCAGGTCGCTTTTGGCTAGACGGATGCTTTGCCGCCTAGCTGGTTGATATGTGTTTCGGTGCGGATGCTTTGCCGCTATGGTCGTGGTCTTGGGTGGATGCTTTGCCACCTCTGCTCTGTGTCGACGGATGCTTTGCCGTCGCGGTTGCGGACTTGGTTGTGGTCTTGGGTGGATGCTTTGCCACCTCTGCTCTGTGCTGACGGATGCTTTGCCGTCGCGGTTGCGGACTTGGTCGTGCCCTCTGGGTGGATGCTTTGCCACCCCTCTTGTTTTGGGTGGATGCTTTGCCGCCGGAGTCTTGGTGCTACGGTGGATGCTGTGCAACCTTAGTGATGTTGCGTTTTTCTTGTTGCAGGTTCGGTTGTTTTGGTGGTGAATTTCCTTTGGTTTGTGGGTTGAGTGCGTTGTCCTCTCCGTGTTGCTTGCTGATGTCTGGGGAGTGTCTCCGTTGTATGTGTGTGTTTTTTTCTTCCGTGTTTCTCTGTTTTTTGTCCTTTGTGCTCTGATGTTGGTCAAGTTCTGTTTGGCCGCATCAGGATCGTGTCTGTAACTGCTTTCTTCTTAATGAAATACGTGCTAAGGCACGGTCGCAAAAAGAGCTTGGGTCCGTGCTGCCGTTCCAAGGCAGGCTATTCGGCATCAGAAGACGTACCAGGCAGATCATCCAGGTGTACCCTCGGCACCTGCAGTACCCAGTGGTCGCTTGTGTCCCGAACATTTTTGGCGGACCCCAGATATGCAACTACCATGTCGTCGAGTTCGGGGGACGCATGCTGCTCGCTGTCCGGCATAGCGCCATCGACGGGAGCTTGGAAGGGTGGCCGCCCCTCGCCTTCGCCTTCTTGGCCGATGTGCACAAGAGAGAGCTTGTTCCGGTGGACAGTCTCGGCGACAGGGCGGTCTTCATTGGCAGCGATCGCTGCCTGTGCGTCTCGGCCAAGGACCTCCCGTCCATCAGTGGCAACTCGGTGTACTTCACCCTGCCCACGGCTGACCCCGTGGTGCTGCACTCGCTGAGCGAGCGGACGTTCGAGCGGACATCGACGTTGTCCCTCATCCACGACTTGAGGGAGAGGATCCGGCCCTCCGTGAGGCCCTTCACCCTGGCTGATCACCTGCTGTCTTATTGCCACCATGTTCAGTGGTAGGTTCCGCGAGCTAAGCTCAGAGTCTCGAACTACTAATTCACAAACTTATGCCATCTCTCCTGCTGCTGCACGTCTGCACTAACTTAATTATGGGTCAGACTAATTTTGTCATTTGTGTTCGTGCAGGACAAAAGGGCTTATGTTTCACGAGTACTTCAGCGTGCCTGCATCTTGGAAGAAGATGTTGAAGAAACTGAATGCACAGGATCACGAGATACAGATTCCAGTCGTGAGCAGGGAGAAACACAGAGAGAAGATTGATGTGCAGCGTCCAGCGACACGAATAGTGGTCCCCCCTTGGTCATTGGCACGACGCTAATATTTTGATGTGAGCGAACACGACTACGCAATTTACCCCACCGCCACCGGGCCGGATCGGACTTAACGACCGCGGGCCGGATCGGACTTAACGACCGCGGACCGGGTTTGACAGAAAAGTCGATAAGCATCCTCGTGCAAGTGCATTAACCATAGTTTTTTTTTTCATGGCCGTGTTAGTTTCTTTTGCGAGAAAACACGAACAAAAGGAAAGCCGAAAGTCAAAATGCACATTTTTATCATAATAACGAGACATCCTCAAGGAGATTTAAAACTAGGAACAAAACAATACCTCCCGGTATATGATTTTATTGTGCAGTTAACAGGTGAACCACGACATGTAATTGTTCCATTGTTTATAAGGATAAAATGTTTATAAGGCCCTGTTTAGATTTCTCACACTTTTCAAACTTTACTATTCATCAGAGGGAATCTTACATGCATGGAGTATTAAACGTGTGTTAATGACAAAACCCATTCCATAACCCCCCGGTAACTTTGCGAGACGAATCTAATGAGCCTAATTTGGCCATGATTAGACAACGTCGTGCTACAGTAAACAATCTCTAATGACGGATTAATTAGGCTTAATAGATTCGTCTCGCGATTTCCGTCCATCCGTGTATTTAGTTTTATAATTAGATCATGTTTAGTCCTCCTAATCTTCGATTTAGAATTGCTACAGTAAATTTCGCAAACTTTCTTTTCGAACTAAACATGCCCTAAGTTTAGAACAGACCCAAGGTAGGTAGCATTTACTAGTAGGCGGTAGCCTCACCTAAACGTAGGAGGCCACGTCGATAAAATAATCTAAGGTAGTATCCCAAAGTCATCTTCTTAGACTATCTCCAACAGAGCACCCAAACCTAAAATGGGTTCGGCACAGTGTTTTGGGTACTAAAATCAACCTCCAACGGAAGATGCAAACGGACCACCCATTTTGCGTACCCAGCCGAACGCGAGGCAAAAAAGCGTCGCCTCTTCCTGGCGACGCAGTCCTCTGGCGCGACGGGGCCCAGGCGGGTGGCACAGGTGGGGGAGAAAGGGGAGGGGAACTCGAGGGAAAGCTCACCGACGTTGGAGGTGGAGGACGGCGATGGTGGACGGTCAGAAGAGGAACTGGGCAGGGTGGCATCCCCTTCACTCGGCCTTGTCGGCGGCGGCGACGACCGCCTCCTCCACCTTCTCCGCCAGCTCGGCCACCTTCTCCTCGACCTTCTCCTCCACCACGGTCGGGGGCGGCGGCGCGGACGGCTCCTCTGTTGCGGGCGCCTTCTCCTCCCCTGCCTCGGCCGCAGTGGCGGGGGCCTCCTCCTGGTCGGGGTCGCTGGCGGGGTCGGTGGAGCCGGAGACGGCACCACGGAGGTGGTCGTGGAAGGGCCTGAACGCGGTCTCCACGGTGACCCATGCGAGCGCGAGCCCCCTGGCGACGAGCACCGCCGTCTTCAGGGCGCCGCCCTAGCGCGCTCCTTCTTCCTTTGTCATGGGCACTCGCGGGTCACTCGCTGGAGATGGGGTGGGCGTGATGCGCGTGTGTGAGGGGGAGGGAGGAGAGGGAGCAGAGGAGAGGATAGGGAGGGGGAGGTGCTCCAGGTGTGGGGAAGCCGCCGCCGGACTGGCGCCGGCGCGCCACCGCCGCCACGGGTGAATTGGAGGAGGGAGGGATGCAGGGAAGAGAAGCTTTTGCGTACGGTTGTTGGAGATCGGAAGTATTTGGGTGCGTGACCCTTTGCTGTGCACGATCCAAATCAATAAATGGGTCTTGTATTTGGGTTACCTCTGTTGGAGATAGCCTTAGCTTCTATTTGCTTTGTCACAATGGCAAAAGCTACTTTTGCAAGGCAAGCAATTTGCTGCCCTTGCAGAAGATGAAGGCATTCACTTCTTTATTTCGTAGTGTGCTCTAGCGAGTACTTCAGCCTTTTTGTCATACAAGGCAATTGCTTCATCTACTGGGTGTTCTGACTCGCTGCAAGGTCATAAACGGGTATGACGTGGAGATTGTCTGAATACGTGGAAACTAAGGCTCCTAGACACGATGGTGCAGTAGGCCTGGCCTTTATGTAGCTACATGCAATTGCTCGAATTATTACAACTAGAAGAAGATGCATGAGCATACGCCACACTGAATGGAGAACCATGTGAGGAAGTCGGTGGCACCGGTGTGGACACCGCTTTGGATTTAAAATCTCATACAGCCTAGGTATTCTGAGGTATCAAAAGTTCTCCTCGCCCGATCTCTTTCCTCGTTGCATATCTGTCAAAAGCCTTCAAGGAATTATCTTCTAGTATGCCCAGGAAGCTATTCCATGAATGGTTTTGGATTTGGTGGGCTACATTTTGAGCATGGATGATTTATGGTTTGCAGCCAAGAACCGGTTTCACCAGTTTCAGGAACCGGTTTCACCGGTTTGGGCTGAGTAACCCTACCTCATCCATATTCAATGTGTAATCCTTTCGCAATGTTATAGGACTATTTTTCATGAATATACTCTTTCATTCCTACACTCTTATCCACCTATCCTGCTCAGCTAGCCTCACTTGTGAACAACCTAAGTAAGAATTGTTGGTTATGGAATATAGCATGTGGACAAGGATTTAAATTCAATTTAAATCCATCTTTTATCCATGGCCTAAAACCTGTTCTTGGTGCTCTGTGCAAAACCGGTTTCACTGGTTTCTGAAATCGGTTTCACCGAACCTGGACAGAGCAGTGCCCAGCTGATCTTAAAAATCCATCTTATGATCTTTTTCATCTCCAAATCATTCCTGAGTTCTGATCATAATATTCACATCCTTTTTGACCAGAAAGTTCTGACCTATGAGAGGAGAAAGAAAGAAATGGCTGATAATCAAAGTTTTTCTAGTTCGGGAGCTATGCCATTTGATGATCCTCCTAGGAGCAGTGGGCGCAATCTGAGGCCAAGGAAGAAGAAGAGAGCAGTTTCCAGAGATACTGAGGAAGTTCATGAAGAAGCTGTTAATACATCTAGTGATGATGATGAGGTTAGTGATGAAGATTATAGAGTTGAACCTCGTCAAGGAAAAGGAATAGCTGTTGAAAGCAGTGATGATGGTGAGGGAGGAGCTGGCAGCAATGAGGAAGAGAAGAGTGGTGATGATGTTGGGGAAGGAGAAGAGGAGGAAGAGATGGCCATGCCAGAAATTAGAAAACCTGTTGAGCCAGCCTCTAGAAGGGCAGAAAACTTTCTTGCAGGTGGTATGACAGAGGTGGCAAGGTTGAAAAGGAGAGAATACTATCTAGGTACTCCCAAGACAGCCACAGACTATAGATTTCACTCTCTATTCCATCAAGATTTTTATGCTACAACAATCATTGGAAAGAAGGGGCATGTTGAGGCCGAAGCAAAGTGGATTGATTGGGAATATATGGCTAAATTTGATCATCCTATCTTCAATGAGATTGCCACTGTGTGTGCCAACACAAGGATCAAGAGACTCATGAGCTTCAGATATTCATGGAACAAGGAAGTGATAGCTCAATTCTTTGCCGCACTATATTTTGATGAAGGTGGAAATGTAAGGAGAATGCATTTGATGACCGAGGGAGAGCCACATAGCATCACCTATCCCGAGTTCTGTAGAAGGTTTGGTATTGGAGAGGTGGATGCTACATATCCTCGACTTCATAGAGGTGATGGTCCTATGGCGCCTAAAAACATGAAATTCAAGTATCCTAGAACTGAGAGAGGAAACTTTGGAAAGGTAAAGGGTCTCTATACTTATTATCAGATCATGAATAATCTTTTTAGAGTAACCCTTACACCTTGAAAGGACCTAGATGTCGCCTAGAGGGGGGGGGGTGAATAGGCGAGATGGCCGATTAAAACCACCAATTGCAATTTTCAGCCTGTTGTCAGGACCAACCTGGTCTAACCGGTATTGGAACCCGGTTAAACCAGTTCTGGACAGTGAGGCTGCACAAGTGTTGTTCGTCCCCCCTCTTGTTCTTCTAGCACCAAATAAGCTTGGGGCACTGCTTGTACAGCTGTATTTCAGCAGGTCCACAATGTCCCTGCACACAGATAGAGCACACCCAAGTAGATCGGAACGGAAGCAAATATAAAGCTAGAAGTAAACAATTGAGGCAAACCAAAGAGAAGACACAAGGATTTGTTTCCTGAAGTTCAGACCCACTGCATGTCCACCATGACAAGCTCAGTGGTTCCTAATCTCCGTCGAGGAAGCTTATGTGACCACCACCTAGGTCAAGCTATCTCCTCGGCTCCACTAAGTCGATCTTTTCCCACGAAGGAGGCAAGACCAGCACATACAAACTTCCAGCAGCTCATCACACAAATGGGAGCTCGCCGGCTACGCCTAGCCGTCTAGGAGGCGAACCTCCAAGAGTAACAAATGCATACCGACTTTCTTGACGCCAACCACAAGTGCTCAAGCTAGTAAATGCTCTCAGATGCTCACTGATCTCACAAAGCTTACAATGCTCACACACAAAGTCTTCTCTCAACCCAACTCAAAGATTTTCACTCAAATCAAGTAAACTCACAAAGAAGTGTTGGGGAGAGCTTCTCTGCTGTTGGAAACGTGTGTAGGAGGCTTTGGATTCACCCAGAACCAGCAGCCCTCAAAGGAGAGGGCTAAGGGGTATAAATACCCCGGCCATCAAAAACTAGCCGTTAGAAACCTGCCAATAGCGGTTAGACCGCTATCCATACCGGTTAGACCGGTATTTCAAACTTACTAGCCGTTACCCTTGTCAGAGGGTCAATAGAGGTTAAACCGGTACTTAGACCCGGTTAAACCGCTATTGCCCTGTTAGCACTTTTCACTCATCTCAAGGGTTAACTCTCAAGGCTATCTCACATAGGTCAACTATTTGAGCACTTTACTGGTGTTTTGTCATCCAGCCAATGTAACATCCCTCTTGATAGTACGGCGTACCTATACTCAAGAATAAATATAAAACCAATTTATCCACTTGAGCTTGTGTCTTCAATCATGCCATACATGAATACATCTTCACATAAGGAATGTCCACATTGTTCTTGCTGAGCAAAACCAACTTGAGCTAGTGACTTGAACCTTTGTCTTGGAATAAAATCCACTTCTAGTTCAATTCACCCTTTCACAATATTATTCTAGAAAGATTGATACTTGCCAATATGAACACCATACGTAACCAAAATTCTTCAAGTTGAAATCCAAAGAAAGTTTCGTCACCCTAGCAAAGATACATGACTCAAGTCCACCACTTGATCACACATTGCTTAGTACCTTGAAATACTATCCCGAATTCCACCTCTTCTTCATCCTTGCATCACATATAGTTCCATATAGGTTTGTATCACATTTATATTCAACAATGAAAACCAATTCTTGATATGCAATACTCAACATTTTTATCCACCATGATCTTAGATATCCCATATATATCTTCAACAAGCCTTCATCAAGTTAGAGACCAATATATCACACATATCAACATGTCTCTTTCTTTGTTTCACCATAGCTTGCCATTCATCACATTCATGCATAATAGGATCATACACTTGTTTATATGTGTCACTATGAGCCATACACTTGCATTCAACCCATGAATAATTAGTGTATCACAAAATATACATTTTAATCCCTGCTCATAATCTGTGACAAACACGTTAGTCCTTTAATCCTTTTGTCATTCAATTCACCAAAACCCACCTAGGGGCCTAGATGCACTTTCAATCTCCCCCTTTTTGGTGATTGATGACAACCCGATTAAAGCTTACAAATGAATTAATAAAACCATTTTAGATTCTTAGATATAACAAGAGCTCCCCCTTAATATGTGCATTGAATTGAATTTCGAAAACTTTGGCCTCACATGCCAATTGCACATATAATATGAACAACATGAGAGCTCTCCCTATATCTCAGAATCTGTGGGGTGCAATAAGTGTGTGACAGAAATAATCAAAACAAGTGATGCATATGACAAAAGCACTTCAAGCAATAAAAAGAAGATGTTTGGTTTTCTGTCAGGACCATACCGGTTTAACCTCTCCCAGGGGCAGTTAAACCGGTCCTGTCTGGTAGAAAACCAAAATGAACAAAAATCACCAATCAACTATGCATCATACTATCACAAAGTAACTTAACAGAATAAACACATAGTTGCACACATTACAAGTTCTCAAGCCCATAAATAGATAAAGGTTTGAATTTATTACAGATCCAAGTCTCTAACACAACTAGAGACCGGTCTAACCGCCCCCGAGGCCGGTTAGACCGTCCAGCCCAGAACAGATACACATAATGTTGAGATGAAGCTTTAATCCTCGCTCTTCTCTCCCTTTGTCATCTATCATAAAAAAATGACCTGAAGATCTGCTCACTGTCCATCAGATCCTTGCCCATTGCCACCCATCGAACCCATCGAAGGAGAGTCAGTAGTCCAAAACACACCTGTAGTATTTGATCCAAAGATGGAAGTAGATAAATTTTGAGCCAATTCTTCAGTAGCACTAGAAGGTCTGGGAGGAATTGCTGCTGCTGAAGAAGAGACTCCCGGATCACCAAGTCCAAAGCTTGTCGAGGAAGCTCCCATGTAGCAAGAATATCCAAGTCCGGAGGCATAAGCTGACTGAGAGTGAGGCTGAGTCATCATACCACTAGGTATAGTCATGGGAGCAAATGTGGATGAGAAACCTCCATAATCAGTAGCTGCATAAGAAGGAGGTGCATGTGATGGTGGCACAAATGGATGGGCTGCTGCTGTTGCTCTTGCTGCTGCTGCCATAGCTGCTGTTGCTCCTGCAATATCTTCTTGAGTAGGAGTTGCTTGAGTTGAAGAAGAGTCACCCACATCAGGATAAAATATTCCAAACATATTTGTCTCTTGAAAGCTCCGAATCTTGGTGTTTGGAGAAGGAACCTCAGGCTCAGGTATGGTAGGTGAGATAGGTGACCGAGCGGGTTGAATGTTTTGAGCTTCATATAGCCTCTTGAGAGTATCTCTTGCCTTCTTTTCTTTGATTCTTCTGTCCCTATCAGCAACCATTATGTCTCTCTGGTTCTTACAAATGCCGGCAAGAAGATTGAAAACCTTTTTGAAACCAGATGAGGACTTCTTGGGCCTAGAAGAAGATGGACCCTGCTGTCCAGATGAAGGCCGGTTTAACCGGCCTGGGGACCCGGTTAAACCGCCCTGCCCAGACTGCTGCTCTTCAACTTGAATATCAGGCTGAGCATTCTCATCTTCGGTTGCTGCTGCTGGTGCTGCTCTAGGGGATGGTAACTTGAGGTTCCTGGGCTTGTGTGGCCTGAGAGGCTCATGTCTGACATCCTTTTGAATTGGGCCAATTTCAGTGCCCTTTTCAATGAGAAACATGATGTAGGGAGCATAACGACAACCACTCAGAAGATGTTCAGAGATATACTTAATTTCCTCCCAGATATAATCAGCAACATTGAATCTAGGGGCATCCTCACGCATGTACCAAAGCAAATCCCTCATGTGACGTGATATTTCTGATGTGTTTCCACCACGAGGAGATATGGTCACTCTAAACAACCGGTTAAGCACGCTATAATATGTGTAGAGCTGACCCACATTGCCAAACTCAGAGGGATTGGTCCCTGATGGATACATGAAGACCAGTTGGTTATTTTCCATAGGCTTAGGATTGTTATGAATAACAGCAAAATCTTCATTATTCTCCAGACCAAGGTGACCACAAAAATCAAAAAAAGTGAAGTAATAATCAGAGCCTTCGGTCCTCCACATCATAGCCCTTTCATTATCTGCATAGCCAAAGTGAACTGTGGCATAGAATTGTCCAATGAGCTCTTTGTTCCAATGGCGCTTGACCCCCATTAATCTCTTTATCCCTTGTCTCCTGCAGGCTTCAATGACTTGATTAAACACCACATTGTTGGCTTTTCTCATATGCTCCCAATCTATATATTTTGCCTCCTGTGGTCCTGCAAGCTCAGCAAGCTAATTTTGGTACCCAAACCTTGTTGGGTCCTTTGAGGTTAGTCACAAGGTGCTTAGTGTTGACGCAAAAAATCGGCGGTTGTATCTTCTGCGTGCAGCACACGAAGACCAGGGAGATCTGCTTCACTCCAGTGCCAGCCCACACTCCAGTTTAGGTTCGCAGCGTGCCAGTCAATTTGACCTGAAATTGACAAGGAGATAAAATAGTTAAATTACTCTTTGATTGTGCCGGCTCTATTTCAGACGATGGAGTAACGTCGAATTTTAGCCAAGACCCAATCAGACACGTGTCGGCCGATACCAATCGGACCTCAAAATCGGACTTCATTGATGACGTCAATCAGACCGAGTAATCGGACCTCAATCAGACACCAAATCGGACCTCAGAATCGGACCAATCAGGATCGGACCTTGATTGATATAACAGATCAGCCTTTCGAATAATAAAATAAAGCATAAAACAAGGCCAATATGTAAAGTAATGGATCAGCTGTGTCTTTAAACAAGATATCAAATAATCAAAGTATAAGCCGATACATTGTCCACCTTGCCTAGTTGCCAGTTTGACTCATCTTATCGGACCATCTAACTAGCCAATCGGACCATAGCTTTTTCAGAGAAATCTAGCTCCGACGTAGGGAATCTAGATTTCTCCAGCTATGATCAAATCAGATAGCTAGATAGTCAAATTCAACTTACCAATCTGACAACTAAACAAGATGCTCGCACAGGTGTTAATCAGATTAAGCAAATAAGCAGATAAAGCATTAACAGGATCGTTCTGATTCTAAGATATGCTACCAAATAATCAAGCAAGACCTAGCTCCGACGTAGGGAATCTAAACCACACTTAACATTCAAATAGCAATAAGGCATAACCAAAGCTTCCTTTGACTAATCAAGGTGAATCTAGCTCCGACGTAGGGAATATAGACCAAACATGACAATCAAAGATCAATCTAATCGTATTGCGAAGATCCAGCTCCGACGTAGGGAATCTACACCAGCGCAATACTCAAAGAACAACCAGATTAAACCACAAGGCATGGATCGGACCTAGAACGATGCTGTAAGATAAATATTGCTTAAATCGGACCAAGACCTGTGCTCAAAGCCATTGAAGAAGTAGAATTGATTCACATGGCGTAGATCTAAACCAATCTAGCAACTCCAACAAACCGCAAAAACTACCTTTAGTAACCAAGATTACTCTAGCTCCGACGTAGGGAATCTAGACTAATCTTGATACCTAGCTCCGACGTAGGGAATCTAGACATAAAGTGCAGTCCGATAAACGATAATCTGTTGAATAATCAATATTGATCTAGCTCCGACGTAGAGAATCTATATCAATCTTGATTATCCAGAGATAAATCGGTTGAACAGTATAAACGAGAAAGGGCGATGCGCCTCAATTCAAAGCCTATACTAGTTCGATAAATTGACTAACTTACTGGTAAGCCGGAGATCAGAATTGATGCAGCCCGTCCACCAATGAGCTTCGTCGGTAACTACTACTAGGGTTTTGGCGTGAAGCCGGGTTGTATTGAATTGTGAGAATTGTTCTTTACAATGGACGAGGGTTCATATTTATACCCTGGTCATGATGAGTCCTGATCGGACTTGACTAACTTGCAGATAAAGTAAACTAAGCTTAACATAAAACGGGACTCCCATATGCCTTCTGAAAAGGAAATAGTCCCCGCATCTGATACACTTCCTTCTTAGCCGACGCGCCCTTCTTCTTTTATCCATCATCAGATCGGACTTCTTGTTTCATCGGACTCCTCTCCAGTATCGGCTTCCTTCTTCGTCACATTCATCTTTGACCAGTCAACGGGCCCATCGCACAGTATTAGCCTCTCTACATCATCATCTGACTCAGCATATCTGGTGCGAAAATCTGGTGTCAACACTTAGGAACCCAAATAGCTCTCACACTAGTTTGAGGTGAGCTAATCACCTTAACAGTGCAAGTACCAACTTTGTGACTCCCAAGCTTAGTAAAATCATAATGAACAAGGTTTGACTTGGGAACCTCACCATTTGGGCAATCCTTACTCATATGCCCCTTTTGTCGACACACATAGCATAGTCGACGATTGTTCTTGCTGGATGGTTCCTGGTTCTTGTCATCTTGCTTCTGATCTAACCCCAACTTTTCTCTTGTCAAGACAGCTTGCTTGTATTTGATATCAGAAGATTTGTCAACCAGATCCAATACCGGTTTAACCGGTATTTGAACCCGGTTAGACCGGTATAGCCCAGAGTCCACTTCATTTTGTGAAATCTTGCATTCACTGATCAAATGCCCCTTCTCTTTGCACCTGTAGCAGATTCTATGTGCTTATCTATATTTTTGTCTTCTAGCAATCCTTATTTGACTCTTGAGCTTGCGGGAACCATTTGATGAATGATCAACTAAGGATAGGACTTTTGATCCCTTCATCTTCTCTTGAGTCTTGCATTGCTTGACCTGGTCTTGCTGAGATGTTGAGCTAGTGGCAGTGGACCCCTCCTCAAGCTTCTTCACCATGAAATCATGGTTATCTTGAGAAGGTTGCACTTGGCTCTTGCATCTCACCTTGATCAAGTCAACTTTTGGCTTTTCTACCTCTTGCTTGAGTTCATCATTTTCTTTGGCAATGAGGTCATCACAAGACTCTACAAGTACATACTCAATGCTAGATTGGCTTGCTTGAGAACAACAAGGCTTAGCACAAGATAAATTAATATTGACTTGTGAGCATGTGCATGTGTGTGTGAGAGGTTGATAAAATTTTACCGATGTGATAACAACCTCATGAGCTATTTCTAGTGAAGCATATGAGTCGGCAAGCTTCTCATGAGAATATTCAAGTTCTTTATGAGTGCCTTGCAAATCCATATGCTCACTAGTGAGCTTGTCAAGTTGAGCTTTGAGCACTTCATTGGCCTTCTCTAATTTTGTTAGACATGATAAAGAATTAGTAGCACAAGCATAATCATTTGCCAATGAATCATACTTACAGACCAAAGAGGCATGAGATGATTTGAGAGCCTCTAATTCCTTCGTCAAGGAAGATAGTCTCTCATCAGATTGACCATTGCCTTTCTTGGTCTTCTTATTCTTCTTCTTGGCCATCAAGCACATGCCCTCATCACTGGAAGATGAGAATGCTGCAGTGGAAGCTTTGCTTG
>CM014271.1:16790532-16800532 GCA_004135705.1 Alloteropsis semialata | reverse complement strand
CGTCCTACCATCGCACTGACTGCCTACCTCCGCCGTCGAGCCGGGGCAGCTGCGCCAGGCCGGGCTGCCAGCTCCCGCCGCCGTGAGACGCCGCAGAGGTACGAGAATCCATTTTTTACTCTCGATGCATCGAATCCCATCTTTGCATCGGTTCTTTCTCTCTCCTCCATGAATCACCCTTCTCCAACAATGATGCATCGCTTTCACCCCTCCACGTCAGCGTATGCATCGGTCACTTGAGAAGCCTTAAAATGCTGCCTATCTGCAACTGTGTCGACTCTCGAGGAACGCTAATCAACCGGGGCCGCCCCTCACCGGAGGCTGCGCTGCCGTTGAACGAAAACTCATCTCCGGTATTGATGGGAACTAGGGGGCCCGATCTTCCGTCAGGTAAGGATAACTCTTGATTGGGCGGAGTAGAGACACAAACGATCCGGCTTCCGATCAACACGACCCGAACCCCGCAATCGCAGCACCACTTCTCCTCTGGTTATCAACCGTGCGCAGCCTAATTGACCTTGCCGAGAAGGCTATCCCCTGCAATGCGATCAAGAACACAAGCAAGGGCAAGGAAGAACACAACTCGCTTATAGATATCCTTGGATTAAGCACTCGAATGTGGGGTTTCACAAACCGATAAACGGCGACTGTTCAACGACAGATTAATCTAAAGCAAAACCCAAGCGTCTAGGGCGGCGACTACTAAGTCTTATACATCCCAGAGGTGGCGGCCAAGGGGGTGGAAGACCTGGGGCACCCTTGGGGCGTGCTCCACCTGGTGGGGGCGCACAACAACTTGGGCCAAGGTCCCAAGCAAAATTACAAGGCCCGTGGCCCAATAAAAGGTGACGCAGCACCCTGGCAGATCCTGTACGTCCAATTGTTTCGATGATTCCCGTTGCCTCAGATGGAATTTTGAGGTGAGACCGGTGCCATTGGAAGCTATATGAAATTATCTTTCCAACCATATATGCATTACCTTTGCTCTCATGTGCTGAATGTTCACATGAGGCGACATCGTCATGCTCTTCTCCATCGTTGTGTGGTTGAATGTCCTGCAAAAGGGTAGGGACAATAGGATTTATAGCAATAGACTGATCAATAGAAAAGACATCACGATACCCCATTGCGTCCTTGAAGCCCAAGACAAGTCCTTCATCATCATTGTCGTCGACTTTGTCACCCAAAACAACACCCTCATCAATGTTCTCCTCGACATCAGAAGCACTAATGTAGCCTCCATCCTCAGAAGCAATGTATGCTCGTGGACTGGAGCACACATCGTGCATGTGACCAAATCCATGGCAACAGCGGCACCGAACTGCAGTAGTGCGCCTCGTGATGGTAGAAGAACTACTCCTGGCGGGTACCTGCAAGGAAGCATTACAAACATCCACAAGTTGTTGTGGTCGCCTTATGTCTGCAAGTGTAGCTGCGACCATATCAGTGATCTCTTTCTTGAAACTGTCTATGATGTCTTGAATGACAGTGCGTGCATCACGGTCGTCCTCAGCTTTTGTTCCTGACATTATTAGCAAGAAATCAGGAGAAATACGAAGGATTATTCCTATTAATTATTATGCATGGACAGTGGAATCCCTCCCTCTCACATGTGTCTTAACAAGCTCTTACAAGGTTCTTACCAAAATAATGCACAGGGTGGTGCAACCGGTGGCTGGTTCTCACCTTGAGGAAGTGAATGAGGCGATTGCAAGGGTCGGACGTGTGCTGACCAGAAGGATATATGTGGAGCTTGGGAGGGCACAATATTTGTAGAAAGGATAAACAATAATTCAATTCAGAATTGCAAAACTGAAAATTAGTCCCAAGCTAGTCTATGTCGCCGGCCTAAACTCGTCTCGGACCTAGTTCAAGCAAGCAACAATGCAACTCAGCACAAGGACTCAAAAGGATGCAAGCACTTCTGAATTCTTTGTCTTCTCTTTGTTTATCTTTTTCCTTCTTTCATTTTTTTATTGGTGCGGCTCTTTCTTCCTCTTTTTTTCACCTTTGCCTTTTCCTTTGCCTTTTTTTTATATGTCAAGAAGTGCCGCAAGAAAAATTACAAATCAGTGGTAACACTCAATAGATCTCAAAGCCCTTTGCCAAAATTTAACTAGTGCGGCGAGGCATCTGCACACCCAACAAAGACCTGACACTCTCGGTCAAAACAAATCACAAAAGTTGCTTCAGAAAAACAGTCGGCCAAAACTAATGAGAGTATTGGCTGAGAGATGAAGTCCTAAAATTAACGTAGATGCACCTGACTTTTCCTTACGTGAGAACAAAGAGAGCACACGCAGGAAGCAATTAACAAAAGCTTCTATTTCCTTTCTCTTTATATGGTGCACGTACAGCACACAAACTATTATTACTCCCGTTTCTATTTTCTTTCCACTTTTGCAAAGGAGACAAGACTCTTGGCACCACAACTATTGAAACTGGTATATGATATATGCAATCAACCGGTGCCAACAAATACTAGACCTTGACTCAATTAAACCAACGAACACAAAGATATGACAAGGGACGAAAATTTAGAAAAGCAATCTGAAAAGAAAAATTGTTGGGCACAAAAGGGTTATAGGACAGCGGAATCACGATGATGAACAAATATTTTTGTAGGGCAATTTTCTGGATTTTTAGGACGATGGCACAAACTAATCTAGGGTAAGCCTGACGGTAGTACCTGAGTCTCTGATTACCACTAGTATCATCGAAACAATTGGATGTACAGGATCTAAAATTCCATCTGAGGCAACGGGAATCATCGAAACAATTGGATGTACAGGATCTGCCAGGGTGCTGCGTCACCTTTTATTGGGCTACGGGCCTTGTAATTTTGCTTGGGACCCTGGCCCAAGTTGTTGTGCGCCCCCACTAGGTGGAGCATGCCCCAAGGGTGACCTACGTCGTCCACCCCCTTGGCCGCCACCTCTGGGATGTATAAGACTTAGTAGCCGCCGCCCTAGACGCTTGGGTTTTGCTTTAGATTAATCTGTCGTTGAAAAGTCGCCGTTTATCGGTTTGTGAAACCCCACATTCGAGTACTTAATCCAAGGATATCTACAAGTGAGTTGTGTTCTTCCTTGCCCTTGCTTGTGTTCTTGATCGCATTGCAGGGGATAGCCTTCTCGGCAAGGTCAATCGGGCTGCGCATGGTTGATAACCAGAGGAGAAGTGGTGCTGCGATTGCGGGGTTCGGGTCGTGTTGATCGGAAGCCGGATCGTTTGTGTCTCTACTCCACCCAATCAAGAGTTATCCTTACCTGACGGAAGATCGGGCCCCCTAGTTCCCATCAAGTGGTAATCAGAGACTCAGGTATTACCGTCAGGCTTACCCTAGTTTGTCTTTTTCGCCTTCATCCCACAGTCCACCAAAAAGCCCTAGAAAAATAGTTGTGTTCATATTGATTTCCCTCATTCCATAACCCGTTTTAGCCGCTGCAATTTTTCTTTTCAGTTTGCTTTTCTGAATTTTAGTCCCTTTCCATGTCGTTGTGTTCGTCGTGCCTAGACATTGTTCTTGTTTTAGTGCCAAGTTGTGCTTGCCCTAAATCCTAGCATTGTGTGCTTGTTCTGCTTGCCATATTGCTACGGTGCACCACTACTTGTTTCTAGTGTATTTGTGCGCACGACCACTGGTATCCCTCCATCTGTTGTTCATGTGAATACACGAGAGAGGAAAGAATCAGCAACAACGCTGAAAAGAAAGACAGGAGAAAGCTACGCTAGTTTGAAGGAATATAAGGCTTTCTGGTCAACATATTTATTGCTGTATTCCTGTTACAAGATATTTCCTATTTGTTTGGAAGTGGAAAGAGAAAAAGGGAACAATCATCTACGTGTGATAGAAAAGAAAGAATAGTTACTGTGTGCCAGTTTTTTTCTCTATCGGCTACTTTCATCCTGAGCTAATCTTGCGGCACTTTTTGATAAGAAAAACAAGAGTAAAAGGCAAAGAGGTGCTGAAAGGAAAAAAATAAAGAAAAAGCCGCACCAAAAGAAAAAAAGAAATATGAAAGAAAGTAAAGAAAAATAAATTTCAAAAGTGCTCGCATCTTTTGAGTCCTTGTGCTGAGTATTTTGATTGCTTGCTTGAACTAGGTCCGAGACGAGTTTAGGCCGGCGACATAGACTAGCTTGGGACTAATTTTCAGTTTTGCAATTCTGAATTGAATTATTGTTTATCCTTTCTACAAATATTGTGCCCTCCCAAACTCCACATATATCCTTCTGATCAGCACAGGTCCGACCCTTGCAATCGCCTCATTCACTTCCTCAAGGTGAGAACCAGCCGCCGGTTGCACCACCCTGTGCATTGTTTTGGTAAGAACCTTGTAAGAGCTTGGTAAGACACATGTGAGAGGGAGGGATTCCACTGTCCATGCATAATAATTGATAGGGATAATCCTTCGTATTTCTCCTATTTTCTTGCTAATAATGTCAGGAACGAAAGATGAGGACGACCGTGATGCACGCACTGTCATTCAAGACATCATAGACAGTTTCAAGAAAGAGATCACTGATATGGTCGTAGCTACACTTGCAGACATAAGGCGACCACAACAACTTGTGGATGTTGGTAATGCTTCCTTGCAGGTACCCGCCAGGAGTAGTTCTTCTACCATCACGAGGCGCACTGCTGTAGTTCGGTGCCGCCGTTGCCATAGATTTGGTCACATGCACGATGTGTGCACCAGTCCACGAGCATACATTGCTTCTGAGGATGGCGGCTACATTAGTGCTTTTGATGTCGAGAAGAACATTGATGAGGGTGTTGTTTTGGGTGACAAAGTCGACGACGATGATGATGAAGGACTTGTCTTGGGCTTCAAGGACGCAATGGGGTATCATGATGTCTTTTCTATTGATCAGTCTATTGCTATACATCCTATTGTCCCTACCCTTTTGCAGGACATTCAACCACACAACGATGGAGAAGAGCATGACGATGTCGCCTCATGTGAACATTCAGCACATGAGAGCAAAGGTAATGCATATGGTGTTGAACTCACGGAAGGTGAGAATTGTTATGATGTGCAGAATTTTTCCACCAATCATGCTAACATAGAGCAACTATCGGTGGAACCTTTACTTGTTTTACCTTTGTCACAAGATGAGTTGCTTGATGTTCCTTGTGACAAAGAAGAGTTGTGTGCCAATGATTCTTTTATTCCTATACCACAACTAGACCATATTGATGATACACATGCTGTTGAGATATATACGTGTGCTGAAAATAATATATTTATTCCCATTACCAGTGCACATGATGAAATGAAATTGTTGTCTTCTTTAAATACTTTGGGGTACATTGAATTTGACGTTCTGTGTAATCTAAGTTGTTTGAAGCAGAGACTTTTTGCATATCCTGAATTGCCATGTTTTACTAGAAATACATATCACTTCATTGGCAAATATAATCACAAAGGAGAATATATAGTGCATCGAGTTTATATTTGTTCAAATCTGAAATTTTCTTTGGTTGGACAACAATGTGATCAATTGGAGGGTTGCAATAAAACTAATCATGTCAAATCCAGTTCCTCTAGTTTTGTTTTCAAGAAACAGGCTAATTTTCAAGAAGGGGAGCATTGGTGGTTGTCACCTAGACCAGCCTTCAACTACAGCTAAACCGAGGACGGTTTGTTTTCAAGAAGGGGAGAATGATGAGGACATGAACCGCTTAGATACGTCCATTCAAGTTGATGATAAGGTGAGCTTGTTCCTATGTACTTTTAGTAATTCTAAGAATAGATTGCTGCCTTATGATATTAATATGATTAGGAACCATGAAGAGGATCACAAATTACATGAACAAAGACACATAGGTGAAAAGGGCCAGCAATGGACGTCCAAGCCAAGTTGGAGGCCCAATACATCTCAAGTTCGAGTCCTGCTCGGAATTCAGGAACAGTCCGCCTTAGATTGGACGCCCCGGTCACATACGGACTTCGATTTCGATGATCTATATATGGTTGGAAAGATAATTTTATATAGCTTCTAATGGCACCGGTCTCACCTCAAAATCCCATCTGAGGCAACGGGAATCATCGAAACAATTGGATGTACAGGATCTGCCAGGGTGCTGCGTCACCTTTTATTGGGCCACGGGCCTTGTAATTTTGCTTGGGACCCTGGCCCAAGTTGTTGTGCGCCCCCACTAGGTGGAGCACGCCCCAAGGGTGACCTAGGTCGTCCACCCTCTTGGCCGCCACTTCTGGGATGTATAAGACTTAGTAGCCGCCGCCCTAAACGCTTGGGTTTTGCTTTAGATTAATCTGTCGTTGAACAATCACCGTTTATCGGTTTGTGAAACCCCACATTCGAGTGCTTAATCCAAGGATATCTACAAGTGAGTTGTGTTCTTCCTTGCCCTTGCTTGTGTTCTTGATCGCATTGCAGGGGATAGCCTTCTCGGCAAGGTCAATCGGGCTGCGCACGGTTGATAACCAGAGGAGAAGTGGTGCTGTGATTGTGGGGTTCGGGTCGTGTTGATTGGAAGCTGGATCGTTTGTGTCTCTACTCCGCCCAATTAAGAGTTATCCTTACCTGACGGAAGATCGGGCCCCCTAGTTATAGTTGGCCATACGTGCCGTCCAGCACGACACGGCACGGGCACGAGCTGGCACGGCACGATTGGGCACGGCACGATTGGGCACGACAGATGCTTCGTGCCGTGCCGTGCCAGCCCACGGGCTGAACATTGAGCACGGGCACGGGCACGAAGCCAACTAGCCGTGCCGTGCCGGCACGGCGGCACGGCGAGCACGCCAGAGCCTGGACGTGCCCGTGCCGGCCCGTAGCCCGGCTACCTGAGTAACCACTTCATCAGTACAGAATAGATCAAAAAATGTCAAATTTTCAACAATTTCATATGAATCAGACAGTCACAGTCACAGAAAGTCACATTCACAGACAGTTAAGTCACAACTCACACCATTCACAACAATTTCATATGAATCAGACAGTCATAGAAACAGACAAAATTTTCAAAAGAAGTTCAAATATTTATTTGAGCTGTTTGAATGCTGCCTCATTAAAAACCTTTGCAGGTAAAAACTCAAACCTCGTGAGAAAACCCTGGAAAGAAAAAAAGAGTACAGCCAGCTCTTATTGTTCAAGGTCCATAGTTCAAGTTCATACATATTACATGACAATCACTGAATCACCTACGTCTAAGTCAGCTGTCTAGGAGACTACAGTTTCAGTTTCATCATCAAGATGCAGATTCTCAAAGGACTCTTCAAGTTCAGCATTCTCAATGTCATGCTGTAGTCTGGCATCACCTTGCTCCCAATCCTTCACCAGTGCAAGCATCTCCACCATGTCCGGGCCCAAACGACGTCGCCGCTCCTCAATGATCCTGCCTGTCATACTGAATGCAGACTCTGATGATATTGTAGAAACAGGCCCAGTAAAGACATCTCTAGCTAGTATTGATAGAACAGGATAGGATAGCTTATGTTCATGCCACCAGGTCAAGATGTTGAAATCATCGTCGTCGTACTGATTTATGGTATCACAGTCAAGATAGGCAGATAACTCAGTAGAAGCAGCAAGTAATGCACCAGAGGTAGCAGCCTGCAACAAAGCACTAGCAGATGTTCTCCTACACAAGGAAGATGAAGCACTGAAACCAGATCCAAACCCAGTAGTAGCACAAGCAGATACAGAATTAGGATCATTAGCTTCATTACTAAATATCTTACCCCATTGAGTCTTTCTCTTACCTGAACGGCCAGGTTGTGGAGGTCTCTGCAATCTCACATTACCAAACTTAGCTTCATATTTAGAATAAATAACAGATAACTCAGCCCTTACCTCAGTTAAGTAACAAGAGTAGTCATTACCATTCAGGTTAGACAAAAGACGAAGAACATTATTAAAACCTTTCATCTTAGCTCTAGGATCCAATATAAATGCAAAGGAATAAAGCATAGGTATATCACACCAGTACTGTAAAAACTTATCTTTCATGGGCACAACAACATTTCTAAGATCTCTGTCATTCTCATAAGAATCTAGATGTGATGCTATTTCAAGTACATGATGCAAAACTAATGGAGATGTTGGATAGTACACACCAGATAGAACAACAGTAGAATCATAGAACTGCTCAAGAAATTCAAGGATTTTTTCAGCAACATACCAGTGCTTGTCTGTCAGCAGTGCTTGTCCTTCAACCAAAGGATGCTGAGTTGTTATAAAAACTGAAAAGGTGCTCTTATGGGGGATGAGATGCTTAAGCATGAGGTAAGTTGAATTCCATCTCACATCCATATCCAAACCAAACTTACGAGGACGGGCACCAACAGCAATGCAATAAGACTTATATGCAGCTATCCTTTGGTTAGATGAATTCAAGAATGAAATGGCAGTTCTAAATGCAGAAAGCATAGGTTTGAAAACCTCAAGGCCCGCCTTAACAATAAGATTGATGATATGACAAGCACATCGCTGATGCAAGAACAAAGAGCCAACATAACCAGAAAGGAGAGGACGTAGGTTACCAATGGCCTTGGTGTTTGCAGATGCATTGTCCAAGGTAACAGAAAATACCTTGTCGGTCAATCCATATTCATCCACAACAGCTTTAACACGCTCAGCAATATTGTCAGCATTGTGAGATACATCAATCAATCTAAGACCTAAAATCCTCTTCTCTAACTGCCAATCAGTGTTCACATAATGTGCAACCACACTAAGATAGTCCTCCTTAGCATTTCCAGACCAAATGTCTGATGTAAGTGCAACAGATGAAACAGATTTCAAACAATCAACAAGCTTTGCACGATGATCTTTGAAGAACTTAGCAAAATCTCTAGTGGTTGTTTGCCTAGAAACAGATGCAAACCTAGGATTATGTGCAACCTTAATGTACTCCTCAAATGCTTCAGAGTCACCAAAACATAAAGGCAGATCAAGACGTGCAATCAACCTATAAAGCTGAGTACGAGCTACCTCTGGGCTATACTCCCAGCAAGCTACTGTGCCATCAGGATTAAATCTAAGCTGAGATTGAGCCATAGCATTACGACTTTTCAAAGCAGGGCATTTAGGAATATGTCTAAGTAAATGGCCAGTGCCACCAGTGGAAAGACCAGAGTATACCTTCTTGCAATGTAGACAGCGGGCACCAGTTCTTACCTCCTGACCATCTTTAATCTCGATGATCTCCTCGAAGGAGTCCCAACACTTTGATTTGTTGCGCTTCTTCCTCTTCTTCACGCCTGTGTTCACGCTCTCTGAGCCCGTGCCAGTGCCAGTGCCAGTGGCATTGTTGCTGGCACCATGGCCATGCGCGCCATCAGCATCAGCATCACCTACGTCTATGGGTGCTGTGCGGCTGCCAAAGAGCTCCTCCGTGTCTGCATCAATGTTGTCCTCGTCGTCATCTCCGGCTTGACCGATCAACCTCAACTCGTAGTTGATCGAGGTTGGATCATCGTCGTCCTCCATCGAGGCCCTCTGGTTCCTCACGGCTGCCGGAGAAGAACCACACCAGTTAGTGGAAGACAACAAGACAGCAGAGGAGGAGAGGCGGAGAGGACAGAGGAGGAGTGTACCTTCGGGCTGCGGTTGCAGGCAGTAGAGCCGGAGGACCGAAGCCGGAGCACCAGAGTCGCCGTCGATGGAGAAGAACCGAAGACAGAGACGGAGAGGAAAACCTTACCAGCTCACGGGCACGACACGGGCACTGGTCGCGGCAGGCCGGCTCACCGCCTTCCGGTTCCTCACGGCAAGCCGGAGCACCGGACACGGACGGAGCAGACGAGCATCAAGCAGTACTGCAGTAGTGCAGTAGAGAGCACCAGACAGCAGAGGAGGAAGAGGACGGGTATCGTGCCGGCACGTGATGGAGTAGATCCACCAGCCGGAGTTGGAGAAAAGGGGGGGCGGAGCACCGGATCTGGAGCCGGAGGGCGAGGAGGCGGCAGATCTTGCGCACCGCCGCGCCGCCCGCCGGACCGGAGCGGAGGACGGAGGAGGGACC
>CM014271.1:16752655-16790459 GCA_004135705.1 Alloteropsis semialata | reverse complement strand
CAAGGCCTCGGCCCAGACACGGCACGGTGTACGGGCCGTGCCGGCACGGGCCCGTGAAACTTCGTGCCGGGCCGTGCCCAGGCTGGGCCAAAATGCCGTGCCACGGGCTGGCCCATGGGCCACGGGCCATTTGGCCAACTATACCCCTAGTTCCCATCAAGAATGATGAGTCCGGCCCAGATGGGGTTTGGATGGAAAGCCCGACGCACCGATCTGGCCACAACGCCACTAGGGCCTCTTGTTGCGCCTCAACAATCTTAGCACCGACAGCCAAATTTACGACACACCGATCCGGCCCACAACACCACTAGGGCCTCTTGTTGCGCCTCGGCAATCTTAGCACCGCACTCCGGCGCACCCCTCAGGGAAAGGCCCAATCACCCCAAAAGACTAGTCCGATAGGGGAAGGGTGGCTCTCCCCTTTAAGGTGGCTTCCTCCTCCCTAGCTAAGCAAGGTGGGATTATTTAGAGGCTCACATGGTCACCGCCCGACTACAACTGAGCCTCTTTTGGCCCATTTTCTTGTTGCGTCTTTGCCAGCGGGTAATAATGGAGGATGTCCTCATCATTCTCCCCTTCTTAACAAGGGCCCAGCTCTGATACCAAATGATGGGAACTAGGGGGCCCGATCTTCCGTCAGGTAAGGATAACTCTTGATTGGGTGGAGTAGAGACACAAACGATCCAGCTTCCGATCAACACGACCCAAACCCCGCAATCGCAGCACAACTTCTCCTCTGGTTATCAACCGTGCGCAGCCCGATTGACCTTGCCGAGAAGGCTATCCCCTGCAATGCGATCAGGAACACAAGCAAGGGCAAGGAAGAACACAACTCACTTGTAGATATCCTTGGATTAAGCACTCGAATGTGGGGTTTCACAAACTGATAAACGGTGACTGTTCAACGACAGATTAATCTAAAGCAAAACCCAAGCGTCTAGGGCGACGGCTACTAAGTCTTATACATCCCAGAGGTGGCGGCCAAGGGGGTGGACGACCTGGGGCACCCTTGGGGCGTGCTCCACCTGGTGGGGGCGCACAACAACTTGGGCCAGGGTCCCAAGCAAAATTACAAGGCCCGTGGCCCAATAAAAGGTGACGCCGCACCCTGGCAGATCGTGTACGTCCAATTGTTTCGATGATTCCCGTTGCCTCAGATGAAATTTTGAGGTGAGACCAGTGCCATTGGAAGTTATATGAAATTATCTTTCCAACCATATATAGATCATCGAAATCAAAGTCCGTATGTGACCGGGGCGTCCAATCTAAGGCGGACTGTTCCTGAATTCCGAACAGGACTCGAACTTGAGATGTATTGGGCCTCCAATTTGGCTTGGACGTCCATTGCTGGCCCTTTTCACCTATGTGTCTTTGTTCATGTAATTTGTGATCCTCTTCATGGTTCCTAATCATATTAATATCATAAGGTAGCAATCTATTCTTAGAATTACTAAAAGTACATAGGAACAAGCTCACCTTATCATCAACTTGAATGGACGTATCTAAGCGGTTCATGTCCTCATCAGGTATGCTCTTGGACGGTTGGACCCGTGTGGCGAGCGCAGCCAGCTCGGTGCCGAGAGACCCTGAACCAATGTTGCGAATAGCGGGCTATGGGTTTTAGCGGTCCCCTTCCAAAAAGGCTATCGGGGGCTATAGCGGGGCTATAGTATTTAGCGTTTTGCGCAAAAACCACGATAATTCATCATATCTTTGCACATGTTTAACCATTTCAGCACATATTTGAGTGCAGTACATAAGCAAACATGAGAAATAAGCCAAAACACATAAGATAGGTCACAAGTTACAAGTTCATAACACACCATAACATAAATTGTGTTCATAACTTCATCAATTTATGGCTTCATACCATCAGCGGGGCTATTGCCCGCTATTGTTGCTCAAAAAATAGCGGGCCTATTGTTGCTTGAAAAATAGCGGGGCTATTGCCCATTACAGTGCATTTAACGACAATAATCTTAAAATAAGTGATATCATCGCGTCACCTCTCTCTGGCGCTATAGCCCAGCCCCGCTTAGGGATGGCAACGGGTAGGGTATTTAGCGGGTAAGCAATTTGCCCGCCCGCGAGCATGCCCACGATGTCAAGTTTTGCCCGCCCGCGACCATGCCCGCGGGTAAAAATCCTTTGCCCGTGCCCGCGCTCACCGGGTACGGGTCGGGTATCGGGTACCCATCGGGTGAGAATAAAAACATATCAATAATTTTATATTAATGTCTATCGTAATAGTTTGATAGCCACGTCGCCTTGTAAGCAACAAAAATGGTTCAAAGTTCATAACCAATGACTAAATTATCTACACAATTAAAAATTAACACAAACATACACAAATCTATTTCACATATGCCAAATAAAAATTACAATATAAGGATCAATTATTGTCTATGCACACATAAACTAAATAAAATGCAAGTGGTTAGATTTTTTTTTGACTTGGACCGTATTATATGTTTTTTTAGCCTTTCTTATGTGAAAATTTAATTAACTCATTATATTGCGAGTAACCCGATGGATACCCATGGGTAAGTTTTCATGCCCGCATCGTACCCACGGGCGAGGGCCATACCCATACCCTCACCCGCGAACGAGAACTTATGCCTATACCCTCACCCATCGGGTACAAAACCCGCGGATACCCATCCCCGTGGGTAGAATTGCCATCCTTAGCCCCGCTATAGCTTTGCCATTCAGCCCTGAACAAATCCAAGACGCGAGAAGAGCTCAGGCCGAGGCAGGCAGCCCACGTGCACGGCCAAAACCCTGGGCGCAGCCAGACGCCCCCACCAAAACCACCGTCTCCCCCACCTCGTGCTCTCCCCGCGTCGGCATCGTAGGAGCCCAAACGCCAGCGCCGCGCGCGGGCCTCGCGTTCCCTCCTCGCACCGCCGACCCCACGGCCACGGCCCACCCTCCAACCCGCCCGCTTCGTCATCGCCTCGAGCCTACTCCGGTAATCTCGCCACCCCGCGCTGGTCCGATCGCTCTGGTGCGCTTTGTATGGAGTTCGCCGCAGGAGCTCGGGTAGCCCCGCGCCCGCCGGCCGCCGGTTCCCTCCCCGCCCGCGACCGGCGGGTGGGCGGGGCAGCGATCGGGATCGGCTGGCCCCGCCGCGCCGCCGCGCCGAGGCTCTCGCTGTCGCTGCCTCCCGCCGTCGCGAGACGAGCGGTCTCCGCGGCGGGAGGTGGAGGAGGAGGCCACCTGCTTCCAAGGCGCCTCGTCGTTCGCTTAGCCGGCGGCGGCGATGGGTGGTTCCGCGGTGAAGGCGACCAGTCGTCTCCGGCGCGCGTTTCCCCGCCGAATGCCGCGAATGGCGCGACTACTGCGCGGTGAGTCCGTAAACGCGGGCGATTCGAGAGCGGAACTGTTTGTGTGTTTTGCCTCTAGCGCGCTGAGTCGCTGACTCGTCAGTGATGCGTTTGCTTATTTTAATTTTGTCCTTGAATTATTTCGTTCTCAGAAATTCAGTTGGGGATCATCCTGGAGGAGTTAGGAAGGAGCTCATGAATCTGGCCGTACCTGCCATAGTTGGGCAAGCAATCGATCCTGTGGCACAGTTACTGGAGACTGCATATATTGGCCGCCTAGGTAAATTTCCCGTCCCGTTAGTTGTAAAGAGGGCTTCCTCTTCAGCTGTATCAATTTTTAGCGCAATGTTTGATTTCTATAGTACATAAATAGAAATGGAATCACTCATTCCATTTTTCTACTTTTATTGGTGTTTGTCTGAATTCTGAAATCTGGCAGGTCCTGTGGAGTTGGCTTCAGCTGCCGTTGGTGTGTCAGTATTCAACATCATATCAAAACTCTTCAACCTACCCCTCCTAAGCATCACCACTTCATTTGTAGCTGAAGATGTTTCAAAACATGATTCTTCACAGCCTGCTTCTGGTACAGATGACAACCCTGGCTGTTTTGTGCGTATTAAGTAAGGAACGTACATCATTTAAACTTTGAAAGCTAACTTTCTCCTGATACTTGCAAGGAAATATATCTAGCAAGATTGGAGAAAGGAAGAGTCTGCCGTCCATATCTTCTGCTTTACTCTTGGCAGCTGCGATTGGTGTCATAGAAGCCTTGGCATTGATTCTGGGGCCTGGAATACTCCTCAACATTATGGGTGTCCCCCAGGTATTGGGCTTACAGAAGTAGGAATTATTGTGTCTAATATCCTTCATTCTTTAGATGCACTTACTAGTTATCACTTGTCAGGAAATCTGTTATTTATTGTAAAAAGCATAGGTATAATTTCCATGCCTTGTGAAAAATAGCTTGTGCATTTGGGTTTCAGTGATAAAGTAGTATATAATTGGATATGTGGCTACAAAAACTACTGTGGTATGGTGTGAAAGAAAATTCACTGCATCAAATTCCACATTTCCACACTTCATTTCAGTAGAGCCTTGATGCAGTCTTTATTTTCTTTGGCAGGCATCAACCATGCACAATCCAGTAAGGCTATTCCTTTCTGTAAGAGCACTTGGTGCTCCTGCTGTTGTAGTTTCTTTGGCTATTCAAGGTGTATTTCGTGGACTGAAAGATACAAAAACACCTCTACTTTACAGCGGCAAGTCTTGGATCCTCATAAGCTCAGTGTTTTGTATCTTATAGATAAGTCTGATTGGCACTGCTCATTAACATTGATACTAGTCCTAGGTGACACTACCTTGTATATTTACAAGTTACAACAGTATCTTGAATCATTTATTAGTATAAGCAGCATATTTTCCTTTCACAGAACCATATATAATTTATGTTTTTTTACATCACAACTCACAGATGCCCTGAGTTTTATGAGCTTCACTGAAAGGTTACACAATCTCAAAATTCTGTGTGGCATGCTGGCGCTATGCTCTTTGTTTTGTGCCCTTTTATAATCAGTGTATTTTTTGTACTATCGCTGAATTTGTAATACATCTTCAGGTTTGGGAAACATCTCAGCTGTGGTTCTACTTCCCTTTTTTGTGTATTCCCTGAAACTTGGATTAACTGGAGCTGCGCTTGCAACTATTGCTTCACAGTAAGTCTTGTGTTGTGTTCAGCCATACGTGCAGACACAATCACACAAAACAAAATTTCTGGATTTCACAGTACATGTGATTTATCATTCATAATACTTTCAATAATGTTGTTATTTTGAGATGTCCAGATATGTCGGTATGTTTCTACTTCTCTGGTCTTTAAGCAGAAGGGCAGTTCTATTACCGCCGAAAATCGAAGACCTAGAGTTTGTTGGATACATAAAATCTGGTGAGTTAAGTTGTTGCATTAATTCACATAGACCAGGATAGGGGTAGATGTTCAGATTACTTGATGGCTTCTTAGGCCTTCCAAAACTTTCACTATGTCTTAAATCGTGAGCATTTATTTTGCAACTTTAGTATTGTGGGTTACATGAATAACTAATTCTTTGCTAGCGTAACTTTCCTCCTGCATGCAAGTGTGAGCTCTTCTCAAATTTTTCTAGGTGGCGTGCTGTTAGGGAGAACCCTTTCAGTTCTAATAACAGTGACTATTGGGACTGCAATGGCTGCTCGGCAAGGCACATTTTCTATGGCTGCTCATCAAATATGTCTGCAAGTATGGCTGGCCGTATCATTACTTTCGGATGCATTGGCTGTTTCTGCCCAGGTGTAACTATTTTTCGTTATTCATTTCTTTGTATTTTGTTAACACCGCTTTTTCAAAAAAAAAATATCACAAATGTTTCTCAGTTCACTGTGTTTTCTGCAAACTCAAGCAATCTGTCTGTCCCAATGAAAACTACAGCTTGATCCATGGAATTTGAAGTTCCGAAGTAACGATGCAAGTCTTATGGCCTGCACGTAGTGGCTTAATGTACAGACTTAGAAGTGCCACTGAACAGGCTGTTTTTAGAATTGTCATTTTATATACAGCTGGAGATGTTCAAATTGCACCCTGCATGTCCATTATTTTACGAGTTTATGCACTATATAGTTCCTCTCTGAACAGGGCCTGAGTGCAGTCAGTTTATTTTATACTTTCTTGATTTCAGACATTGATTGCAAGTTCGTTTGCTAAACGTGACTATGAAAAGGTGACGGAGGTTACGTCTTATGTGCTAAAGGTTGTAGCCTATACTATGTTATTTTACTGCTAATTTGTATAAGACTATAGTTAGCAATAGAAAACATTTATCATGTAGCATGTTCTGAAGCAACCTACAAATGAATTTTATTTCGCAGACAGGAGTAATTGTTGGTATTGCTTTAGCACTTCTTCTGTCTGCCTCTTTTGGTAGACTTGCAGAAGTATTCTCCAAAGATCCCATGGTTATACAAATTGTGAGGAGTGGTGTTCTGGTATGGTCTCTTCATGGTACTTAGATAAGATATATCCAATCTCTGTCACACTGATTTCACATGCTGTTTTTGTTTTGAAGTTTGTTAGTGCCTGCCAGCCAATCAATGCCCTCGCTTTTATCTTTGATGGGCTTCATTACGGTGTCTCAGACTTCTCATACTCAGCTTCCTCCATGGTATGTGGATACAACAACTTATGTTATTTTGACCATTCAACTATTGCCATTGCTTCCATGCAGCAATGTTTTCCTTTCTGAAGTGATTTATTAATATCTCTTCGATCTACAGATGGTAGTTGGGGTACTGTCCTCTTTATATTTATTGTATGCTCCACGAGTTTTTGGCCTTCCTGGTGTGTGGGCTGGCCTGGCTCTTTTCATGAGTTTGCGCATGACTGCTGGATTTATGAGGTAACATTTCTCATATTAAATTTTCCCCACATGTTTTGAGGAGGAACTGGATATTGGATATTGTTTATGGGGGAAAACCCTCTTAATTGAAAAGTTTGACTTCTATTTGAGAAGTATGATTGTCTCTTCTGCGCTTCTCCATAAAGGTTGCAAAACTTAGCAGAGTTTAAGTCTCCTTATTCAATGATTCTGATCTTCCTAATAATATTTTTTTTCATAGAGTGGTCATCTTCTGCGTCATTCATATACTCACAAGCCTAATTGATGAAAACCCTGTTTTCTTGCAATCAAATTCTGCAGTTATTACTGCATTAATGCAGTGCACATATTGGCTACTGATGATGATAACCAGCGATTAAATTGTCAGATGCTTTGCTAAAATAATTTTCATTTTGGTCAGTTGTGATATTTGCATTGTTTGCTTTACAGATTGGGATGGAGAGCAGGACCTTGGTGGTTTTTGCACCAGGAAATCCCAGATACATGTTAGTGCAAAATGCAGCTTTCCATTTTTTTTTCCCAATGTGTCATTAATTCATGTAGCAATAATTAATTTGTGATACTTGCGTCTTTAGCCTACCAGATGGTGGGATGGTTGGTAAGATATAAGGAGTTCAATTGTTTGATGAAGGTTACATTCGATAAAATGTTGATCGCAGGAGCTGATTGGCCTAATGGCGAGATTGGGATGCAGAGGACTCATGCAAGACGCACTATAATTTCAAAACATATTTACTTAGCATTATGTTGATGTCCGTGTATGTTTTCAACCATTAGGTAGTTTTTAAACATACAGGTCAAGAGTAAAGGTACATCAGACAAACTTCACTTGTAGGTCTCATATAGGTGACTGTGTTCAGTGTATTATCTTCTCTGTGATTGAATTTGAAACTGTAGATGGGACATGGCAGAATTAATCTAGACAGATCTGTTAGGTTCCAACCTTACAGTTCAGACACCAGACAATTTCACACTGAGGTTTCACATTGCTGATGATTTTCATCATCTCCCCTGCCTGTATAACCTGAAGCAGAACATTGTGGAAGTATTTTCCTGTAGTGGTAATAACAAGTATTTTTCCTGTAGTGTAACAACAGTAAAATTGTTGAGATAAAGCCCTTATAAATCATCTCTACAGCCACGGATGTAGTAAGTCTGATCTCTTCGTCGTTCCCTATGAATATGCACCAAGAGAGATGCAACTACCTTCAGTGAAGACCTTCATAGTCAGCAGGTCCATATGGCTGGAACCATTCAGCGAGGAACCCTTTCTTCCTTTTAGGGTTGCATCCGATGTCTTGGCATAACAGATCATTCAACCAGATGTTAATGGTGCTTATGCAAGACCTGCGAAAATACCTCCCGTTGTATCTATTCTTGTACTTGGCCCATTCTGCCACACTCTTTTCCATGCTTGTTATGCTTGGCAATTTGAAGCCACCGGCCAGAAAATGGGCAACCCAGTTGGCCATCCTCTCTGAGGCGTATATGTTAGTAAGGCTCTCAGAGTACCCAACTATTGCCAGCTGAGGAATCCTGGGATGGATGCATTCTCTGCATTGTATGAATTTTGATAAATGAGATTAGTAAATCCAACATAGTGTTTAACAAGCACACTGTAAACAGTACAGATATTTGTCCGCTTAACTTCATATCTTGAATTTATTAAACTTAAATTATCTCCAGTCCAACTCTAGATGATGCAAGACTTTAAGCTATTTAGTAGGAATGAGCAAAGGATGCATGTTTCACTTTCATGGAGATCTTACGATTTGCACTGCGTATTTGTTTGTTTATTACAGAACTACTACATGTTATATGTGGCCTTCTAAAATAACTCTCTGATGTGGCTTCCTACTTTATCCCTGAATTATTATTTCATCGATTCTATTAATTTTTCTTGTTAAAATTGTTAACTGGTAACTGGTACGCTTGTTTTGTAGACTGGATGTTCTCCTTTGTTTCTTTTAGTTATGTTATGAAATGTAATGTTGATTGGTACTGTACCTCAAATATGGACTAAAACACTGTATAAGATGTACCTGTATAGAGGAGCTGCTGTATCTGGTGATCCAGCCACTATCTTTCTACACCAATTTGCTGTGAAGATGTCCCTAAGTTTCTGATCTCCTCTGAATCCTGTTGCTAGAATTACAATATCACTTTTTATGCTTTCATTTCTGTCTTGCAGGATGATTCCATCATTGGAGAAGTTGAATGCCTTGGATTTCTTGAGAATAATGCTGCCTTCATCAACCCTGTCATAAAACCCTTCTGGAAGCATCGCAATCAAGCATGAGGACATAGCAAAGGAGAAGCTGTAGTCAGGTACCATCCCATGCTTGTGTAAGGGAATGCTCCACTTGAAGTAAGTTTCAATCACTTTTGAGATTGCCCATCGCTGAAACGACATATAAACTTTCAACTTTCTGGATTCTGGAGCTTATTGTCTAAATGTGCTTGTTATTTGAAAATATATTCCTATTTACCAAGGGAGAGAGTGCAGTAGCCAGCATGTAACGTAGAAATCCTTCATCAGGTTTATGAAGTAGCAGCTGTGAGATGCGATTTAGATAGAAGTAACTGAGGTCAACTCCCCATATGCTTGACTTGTGGACTAGCCAGTGCTTTGTTCTATATATGATGGTGCATGGCTGGGCTGCACCTGCATTGAAATTGAAGTCTTTACTTTGTAATCCTTGAAATGACTGTTTCTAGTTAGGCAGGGTCGAATTCTGTACTCACCATTCACTTTGGCAACCTCTGCAGCAATGTCAAATGCTGATTTTCCAGAGCCAACTATTGCGACGTGCTTCCCCTTAACAAAATTAGCCACATTATCCATGTAAGAGTAGTCCAGTGAGTGTAATATTTTGCCCTTGAACAACTCAGGCCCATTTGCCGGAAATTCTGGGATATTTGGGGTTCCACTATGCCTTCCAATGCACAAGATGAGAAAATCCACCTGAAAAACCTGTGACAGGAGATTGCACAAAAATGTTGTAGTATGGTATTCAAGTTTATTCCACATGTTAGATAAAAATTTGGTAGCAGAGTTTCTAGATCTAGGGAATTTCATTTTCACCAGTTTTCTTCCAATGAACCAATATAAGGTTGATACGTAGGACGAAAAAAATGAACTATGAACATAAGTCGATGGATCATAATTTCATTTTCGCCAGTTCTCCTATGAACCAATATAAGGTTGATACATAGGACGGAAAAAAAAAAATCTGAACTGTGAACATAAGTGAAGTCGATGGATCATACTTACCTCAGTGCTACCAACTTTCAAGTTTTTCACTGTGATGCGCCACCCTCCATCCTTCCCAGTTCCGAATGCTGTTCCATTGCCAGACCATTGCTCCCAGCACATCATCTCTTCCTCAGTTGCACCAAGGTACCCAACACCAAGCACCTGGCTATTGAACCTGATGTACTTGAGGAGGCCAAATTTGCACGCATATGACCTTAAGTACTCCATGACCTTGTGGTGGCTTGGGTACGCCTCCGTCACGCTCTCTGGCCAAGCCATGTCTGAGAACCGGAATGCTGTTGTTGGCGCCTGAAGCCTTGTCGACTCCAAGGTATGCGCCCACACTCCACCGATGCTTTCATCTGCCTCAAACACCACTGGACTAAATCCCTTGTCGAGTGCATGCTTGCAGGCTGCTAGGCCGCTCACACCTGCACCAACAATACCGACCCTCTTCCTCTCCATTCCCTTGCTCTGCTTCTGAGGTCTTGGAGGGGAAGGAAGAGGAAGGAGGGAGGGGAGGCTGTCTCTTTTATATAATGTTCGCGTTTGATTCTTCAGATAAGCCAGATTTTTTGAGCTGTTGGATCTTTTCACATGGGGCCAAAGGCCAAACAACCACCACTTGCTTGTTCTTTGGTCGCATCCTGGTTTATTCATGTCAGCCTCTGAGCTAGTGTCTTTGTTCTGTTTGCTGTCAGTTATTTTAGTATTCAGTGGGAACTCAGGAATCCTTGCAGGAAATCTGGCACTTGAGTTTTTTAAGTGATTGCTGAGTCATAGGTCTCTATTGAATTTCAATATCTATATCAACTCATGATACAAAGGAAAAGTGCCATGCGTCTCTAGGTGATTTTACAGACCGTCAAATGGCTAGGTTTTGTCCCATATCACCTAAAGCAATTCTCATATAGGCATAAACCAGAAACATGTGCATTTATCTTATGCATCGATTTTTTTTTAACTCCCTTATGGAACAGTGTGAAACTTGGCATATCTGAAAAAGTAGGTTGTGTAAAGAATCTTTTACATGTGCCTTTAGTTTTTCCAGATTGGACTTAAAAAAACGCAAGTAAAAGCATAAGGGAAATGTGCTTTCTGTATAGTTCGGTGTGCACCTTTTTATAGAAACCAAAAAGAGAAAAAGGAAACGTGCATTTGTGTGACCTTGTTATCAGGATTGGGTTCGTTTGAGTGGTGCGCATCATCTAGTAGCTGGATATCTAATGCAGTCGGTGTGGTCGTTTGGATCCTTGCCGTCTTTTGGGTACTGTCTTATTCGCTTGTGCTGGTTCACTTGCTGAAATAGACTCTCTTTTTTTTGTCTGGATCATACCTCGTGGATTTGTATTTTGTAAGTTGTTTGGTGCGAAGAGTTTTGGTGGACAAGATGACCTGTTATTTTGAGCTAAATAAGCCCGTGTAGTTGTATCACACTAAACTCGAAGCGTCTCATTGACATCATCCTGACGGTGGCACCAAGAAAAAGTGGTTTTCGGTGTTCCTGAAAGACCTGTAGGCGTGTATACTGTTGTCAATGATGCCACAGTCAGGAACTCAGGATGATGCCAATGATACGCGTATTGGGTTCTGGAAGACCTGTACCTGTAGTAGTATACTGGTGTTGGTGTCATTCAGCTCGCTGCTATTATTCAGGCTTTCAGCACCAGTACGTATTTCAGGTACACCGAAGCCACTTTACTGCTATTCTTTCATCACCAATATTGTAAGGTTTGCCCTGTTGACGGACAGTTCCAAGTACGAGTTTGAATCTCCTTGCTCTTGTTTGCCACAAAATGGCAAATTGAAGTCGGTTGTGGCACGGGATTCGTACAAATCACACCATTTTAAAAGAAAAGAAGATTGGAACAAATCACACTTGGATACGTGCCCTTTGTAAACTTTGAACACTGTCATAGAGGACTAGCCGTACTAGGTAACCATTGTCTATGAAGATTGTGTATAAACTGCCCAGAGCGCAAGTCCGTGACGCAGCATTGCAGCGCTGCTGGTCAATGTACCAGATCTGGATGGGTGTGATACAAATACACTACGGCCGGCATCCCATGAATCCTACTCTGGGTCAACCACCTGGGCCGAATCTCAAAAGCCGATGGGCTCTCACACGGCACCGGAAGAGGCTTTCATTCGATATCGGCGTAGTCGACGGCGCCGTAGGGCTGGAACCACTCGGCGAGGAGGCCCTTTTTCCTCCTGGGTTGGCAGCCCATGTCGCGGCACATCTCGTCGTTGTACCAGATGCTGACGGCGCCGAGGCAGGACCGGCGGAAGCTCTCCCCGCTGCTCCGCCTCATGTACCGGCCCCACTCCGCCACGCTCTGCTCCATCCGCCGCACCCCCGGCAGCCGGAACGCGCCGTCCAGGAACCGCACCACCCACTTGGCCATCATCTCGATCGAGTAGATGTTGGTCAGGCTCTCCGAGTACCCGATCACCGCCATCCTCGGGATCCTCGGGTGCACGCACTCCCTGCACACGCATCGACCGACCGATCAAACAAGTTTGTGAAGCGAACCATGTCGAAGAATGAGCATGCGCGACTGGCTGATCTGACTGACTGACTGACCGGTAGAGAGGGGCGGGGGTGTCCGACGAGCCGGCGACGATCTCCTTCACCCGGGGCGACACGAACATGTCCCTGAGCTTCTGGTCGCCGCGGAAGCCGGTGGCGAGGATCACCAGGTCGGCGGGCACGACGCCGCCGCCGCCGTCCAGCACCAGCCCGTCCTCGCAGAAGCTGAACGACCTCGACCGCCTGATCACGACACTGCCGGCCCTCACCTTGTCGTAGAACGCCTCCGGGAGCATGCCGACCTTGCACGACGAGATGCACCCGGAGAACCCGTACTCCGGCTCCATGCCGTACTCTCGCATCGGTATCGCCTTCTTGTAGTATGCCCCCGTCAGCATCGATATCAGCCACGCCTGCACGTACACAGCCGCAGGACACCAGAGTTCAGTGCCACGAACGCAGGGACCAAAACGAGTCTCTGAATTTTTTATCCTTTTGTGGTTCAATCAGGTGTTGCGTACCAAAGGTGTCAGCAATGTGGCGAGGAGGCTGGACGCCAGGCCGGCGCCGGGCTTGCGGACCATGAGCTCCGCGAACCGGTTCATGTAGAGGTACCCGATGTTGAGCTTGCCCCAGACGTTGACGTCGTGCAGCAGCCACCGCGGGCTCCGGCAGACCATCGTGCACGGCCGCTCGGTGCCTGATAACCAAAAGGAATGAATCAATTCAAGACGTCGTAGTAAGCGTGCCTGATAACCAGCCCGTCACCAGGAAGCTCTTCGATCGAGCGACTGACCGTTGGCATCGGCGCACTCGGCGGCGATGTCGAAGGCGGACTTGCCCGAGCCGACGACGGCGACGCGCCTGCCCTTGACCAGCGCGGCGGCGTCCGCGTCGTCCATGTCGGAGAAGTCCATGGAGTGGAGCACCCGCCCGCGGAACGCGTCGGGCCCGGCGCCGGCCGGGAACGCCGGAATGTCCGGCACGCCGCTGAACCTCCCGATGCACAGGATTAGGAAGTCGAACTCGTACGTCTGCACGCGGCAAACCCAAACAGAGAACCACTAAACGTCAGGCACATTGTCGGTGTCAATCTTGTGCGGTTGTGCCCTCTGCTGCTTCGACACGTTCACCGAGCACACGTACCTGCGTGGCGTCGGAGTCGCCGTGGCGCACGGTGAGGCGCCAGCGGCCGGCGCCATCGCCGCAGCCGAACGCCTCGCCGTTGCCCGCCCACAGCTCGGCTGCAGCAGCGCCGCCGTCGTCCGCCTCGCCGACGTACTCCGCGGCCACCACCTTGCTCCGGAACCTGACGCAGCCGTCGACGCCGAAGCGGCGCGCGTAGGCGGCGAGGTACTCGACGACCTGGTCGTGGCGCGGGTACGCGTCGGCGCCCTCCGGCCACGGGAAGTCGGAGAAGCGGTACCCCAAGGCGGGGGACTGGAGCCTGGTGGAGGCGAGCGTGCGCGTCCACAGCCCGCCCACGGAGGCGCCGGCCTCGAACACCACCGGGCGGAAGCCCCGCGCCAGGAGGTGCTTGCACGCGGCGAGCCCGCTCGTGCCGGCGCCGACGATGGCCACCCGCTTCTCCGCCTTGTGATCCATTGCCGTCGCCGTCTGCTGGTCCTGCCGTCGCCCGCTTCAGCCGTGTGCGCGATCTCGTTCTCGGGGACGGCCATTTCTGGAGTTAAATAATGGCGGCGGCGCGACGCGCGAGCCATGCGCGGCATTTTTCAATGCCGGGGTTTGAGTATCTTGTTTTGGTTTGATTCGGCCATGGGTTGGACTGTTGGAGTTGGTGCGATTCAACATTGGTTGCTGAGGAAACCGGCACGCACCTTAGCAGCCGGGAACGTAGAACAATGTTCCATAGGACAATTTTTAGTACCTGTAATGTAAAAAAAAACTTGGTAAGTACTCAATCCTGTCGATCCGGGAACTTGGTGACTATAGATACAATGCACCTGCCGCAGTTTGAAGACTATGTGGCTATACCTGTATACCATGGGACCTGTTTGCCACGGTTTGGAGTTTGACGAAAGGGTTGTGAAGTTAGAAAGGACATGAACTGATGCACAGCAACAGTACGAGGTTACTGTGTCGTCGCGTAGGTGTCTCCGCTGAATAATCCCAGCCTTGGATCCAAATAAAGCAACAAGTTGAATCTGTAGGCTTGGAACAATTGGGTGAATTAGCAGCTGTTCGAATATATCGGTCGACAGTCGACTCGTATATTGGCCGTGTTCAGATGGCCTGGACAATTTTTTATCCTCAAGGAATCTTGCATGCATGAAGTACTAAATGAAGTCTATTTACAAAACCCAGCCATAGATGAGTGTAACTTTGCGCGACAAATCTAACGAGCCTAATTAATCCATGATTTGCTGCAGTAATGCTACAGTAATCATCCTCTAATCGTGCGGTCAAAGCCCTCATTAGATTCATCTCGAGAATTTGCCAAGGGGTTATGGAGGTAGTTTTGTAGACTGGCTTTATTTAATACCTCTAATTAATGGTCAAAGTAGGGATCAAAAAATTGTTGTCTATCTGAACACGGCCATTTCCCTCGTCGGACCGGCATTGCATCTCGTGAGTAGCAAGGAAACCGCAGGCCTTTTCAACAGCCTTTGCCGCGGCAGTTGTGAGTTGCGACTACGCGCTAGCCGTTGGCTAAATCTCCACCGTCGGATCTCAGCACCGGTGGCTTGGGGCAACACCGTGATGGTGCGACTGCTGAGGGCCTTTGCAGGTCAAACAGAATGACTGAGGCGCCAGCGACATTGTATGGGTCGGGAAGGCATTGCACAGGTCAAAGAGCTTTATTACTTAGCCAGGAGAAAGTACAAGTTACGATCACGATCAACATTCAACAATATTGGCAACACATCGAGGTGTCACAGCTCTTTGGCTTTCTCCTTGTAGAAACCAATCTCCGTACGATCTGGTTCTGTCCTTCTTGTTGCAGCCACTGCCTTGGATTTCATAACTGAAAGCAACTAAATTTAAAGTTCAAGCGTACAGAATCGCAATTTTGCAATTTCTATCTGTAGCTAGAATAAATCTTTTTAAGCTACCCGCAAAAAAAGATTGTTTTAAAGCTTTGCTGTTTCTTTTCCTTTCTCTTTTGTTTTTTCGAAACAAAAAGGCCAGCCTTTTTAGATAGGGGCCTGGAAGTTCTTCTGGACGAACAAAAAAGAACCGAACAAAAACCCACACCGCACAGCCCAATGGGTTGAGAAGTGACCAGTCCATGGAACAAAAACTTATACCGCAGAGCCCAATGGGTCGAGAATTGAGCAGTTCATGGAGGCCCAGTAGGCTTCCAATCGCCCGGCCCGACCAGTGCGACCTCTTCCTCGTTCTTTCCCCTCTCCTGTCGTAGAACTCGCACTCCATTTGTCCCCAGCTTCCAAGTTCGAACGCCGTGGCGATGCCTCCACCCCATCGATAAACCCTAGCTCCTCCTCCTCCTCCTCCCATCCCAGCTCGCCTCTCCCATCGGGCTACCACTACCAGGTGAGAGGCCTAACCTGAATCTCAAATCTTTTCGTCCTTCCCTTACATTCGCGCTGGCCCCATTGGCAATGCGCGTTCGTCTTATTCTCGAATGTCATTCGTGAGATGGCTTTAGGGTTCTTGATCTTCGATTGAGTTGAGCGGGAGTGTGTGTGTGTGTTCTTGGCTATTTCTTGTTCCTGAACCTGCTATACTCAACCCTGCAATTCTAGGCTCCGTGGATTTAGTCTGACGTTGAATGGCTGTGAAAGGGTGTCGATTTTGACACCATTTTTTGATTCCTGAAAAAAATCATTTTTTCCCAAATGACCTGGCAGTTTATCGAGGGATTGCACATTTAGAGGCGTTGGTCTTCTAGGATTACACTTGGTATCGCCATGACTCTCAGTGATGTGAATTGTGCTCATCAGACATTTAGGGAAGTAAGACCTTGGTGCTGCAGAAGTTTATTAATTTGGCTGTAGAATGCAGAATGCACACCTTTACTGTTAGATGTCTCCTGTTCACTATGGTTGCAAGACGAAATCAGAAACATGCTTTTCCTATAAAAAGAATAATAGAATCTACTGAAGTTGCATGGCATACTGTAAGTTTGGAATGAATTTCTTGTCAGGTATGGCCCCATGGTTTATCATAGATGAAGGGAATTGAATACACATGAAACTTCGATAGATGTCTGACTGGTACCATGCTACCTTATGTTATGAGTGATATTCTGCAGTCCCTTTTATTATTTTGCTGCTCCATCATCTAAATAATTTTGGCTACTTGCAGCACTGTTATATCCTAGTCCAGCAGCTAGCCATCTCTGCTGCTCTGCAAGGTTTATTTGCTTGCTTGGTAGATATGAAAGTCCTCTTCGAGTCTGGATCGTTGTATTCTTGTTTGTTAATATATTATGCGCTTTCTTGGAGATTCTGTTCTCTATGCTCATTAGAACTGTCAATGCTATTTTCTAGATAACAATATAACCATAGCTACCCAGCTTCTGAAACTATGTAATATTGCATCAGATTGTAACTGGAAACTGAACACCAAACATAACCAGAAATACAGGACCTAGTGGTAGAAATGACCTGATGTGCCTGCAAGTCTTCATCCTTGTTGGTTACCACTATCCTTATTCCTTAGCTCAGCAGATCCTACCTGGTGCTGATGTCTGATGATGGGTATATAATTCATCCAATCTGCTTATCTGCAGGACCACCATGCCTGCTGGTGACAACCCGCACTCAATCTCAGAGAAAAAGGCAGCATTGCGAGAGTCTCCAAAACAGATTAAGAATGTTGTTAGCGAGCAACCCAGGAGTTTCTTTTCTAAAAACAAAGCTGCTGCTACAGTTGGCCTTAAGCGACCACAACCTTATGGTCCCCTGAGTCCAACCAACCATCACACTCTGGGAAATCCAGGGGCAAATGGCCATCTTGTGTATGTACGCAGGAGGCCTGACACTGATCAAAGCAAAGGAGGCACTTCTGCTCGTGCTGAAGGTGTCAGTTCTATTAGCACAAAGAAACCTGTTGCAGGAGGATCGCAGTCACAGGAACCAAGTCTGAAGCATCAGAACAATGTACCTCACACCCAGTCCGCTCCTCAATTTGCGTCTCCTGCTGCAGGTACTGCTTCCCCTGCTTTGCAATCCACAGTTTTGCCAGCTCAGCATTCTTTCGGGAAGCAATCTCCTGGAAAGGTTGCTGTTCGGCCAACTAATGATGTGAACACTAGTCTGCCACCATGCAATTTGGTGTCCTCCACTCCAGTGCTTCAAAGTTCTGTAGCTGCTAATTTGGCACCTAGCAGTGTTTTGTCTACTAGTGCAGCATCTACCCTAGCGCCTGATCGAGCTGATCCATCAAGATCAAGCAATCACGAGTGGAGTGATAGATTTATTCAGCTGCAGGCATTCTTGAGAAATAATGAGCAAACAGGCAAGGCGGAGTATATACGCAGCAAACAATCTCCAGGAAAGGTTGCTGTTCAGCCAACTAATGATGTGACTACTGGTTTGCCACCTCGCAATGTGGTGTCCTCTTCTCCAGTGCTTCAAAGCTCAGTTGCTGCTAATTTAGCACCTAGCAGTGTTTCAGCTACTAACGCAGCATCTTGTGCTGCTATATCTGCTGCTACTTTAGTATCTAGCGCTGTTTCAGCTACTACTGCAGCATCTAGTGATGCTATATCTGTTACTATAGCAGCTAATCAAACTCATCCACCAAGATCAAGCAATCAAGATCGGAGTGATAGATTTCTTCGGCTGCAAGCATTCTTGAGAAATAATGAGCAATCGGGGCAGGAAGAATATATCCGTTGTAAGTAACTCTTTTGTTTTAGTTCAATGCAATTTACTACAACTAGGTCACACACTCTTTTGTGTTCTCTTACAAGAATTGTAGTTTACAGCAACTGTTATATTAATTTTATACATTGTGTCCTTGGCTGAACTGTAGTGCTTCGGTCTTTGTCATCTGTTGGACGAAGTAAGCATGCTATTGAGCTGGAGAGACGGGCAGCCAATCTATTGATTGAAGAAGGTAATACCTGCAATCTGATTTTTTTTTCTTTTTTGCAGCTTTGAAATTTCAATTCAGTGTTACTTCAGTTATGCTACTCAAATGACTGGCTATCTATGGAAGCATGAGCTCTTGTCCTGACAGTTACTTTTTTGTACCCATCAGGGAAGGAGCTGGAGAAGATGAAAGTTCTGAATGTACTGGGCAAGCTTTCGCCCAATAATGCTCCAAGATGTCCAGCTCAGCCCACTACGGTCAAGTATCTGCCATTCCCAGCTCGCCAATGAAAGGAGTGGGGGATTTGGTTATGTTGCTGCATAATAGGGATTCGATGAGGTTCCTTCTGAACTCTTGCCACCTGAATGCCGACTTATAATTGTTGCGTTGTCTGTGAGAACAAGCCTTGTATATCCATCCGGATGAGTTAGAGTAGATTGACTGACATGCTCTCATGGTGTGAGCATTATCATGGCGGTATGTTACCCACTCTTTGGCGCGCCATTGTATGAAATCTGATGTAACCATGAACTCTAAGGTGGCTGCTTAGTGCAGTTTCTTCTCTGGCCAACTCTTTGCAAGCTTTCACCCACAGATCCTCCATGTACTTTCAACTCAGCACCTTTCTGTTATGCTTCAGCCTTTTGAAAACCGTTGATGAGAAGAGGTGGAAGAACAGGTGACTTGCTGCTGATTGGTGTGTTGCCTTAGCTGAGAGAACAGGCCTACAAAATCGACTAACATGCTATCATGGTGTGTGCGGTTTCTGGAAATCTGATGTGACAATGCACTCTAAGATGGCTGCTTAGGGCGGTTCCTTCTCTGGCCATCATATTATTCATAATCCGTGCAACTGCGAACTCAAAAGTCTAACCAAAGCAGGAAAGAGAAGTGTGTTGGACTAACAAAAAATTCCAGAAATATTTATGCAACTGATTCCGTTTAATAAGTGTTGTTCACCAAGTGGACGTGTTGCATTGATACAGACAGTACCAGTATATTTTTGTGGATACTGCATCTTGTTTAATTGCACGGGGACATCAAGTACCAAATAAGAAGAGATCGCTGGCAATTTGACCATTCGAGCCGAGATGCTTCATTATTGATGCTTACGACTACCCATGCCGACATAATTTACGAAGGCTATCGCCAAAATAAGTTCTGGCTCCCTGCTAAGCAGCAGACTATATATACTTCTAATTGAGAGAGTTGAAGAGCAAAAAAATAGGGCACCAACATGGTATAGATCTGTGAAGCACAGTTGTTTTTTACTCTTTCCCCCCCTATCTTCCTTCTTCCACCACCACTTATTGCAGTTAGGGCAAAAGTACCATTCTTCCTCAGTTTCTGCACAAGGAAGCATGATACTCTCGCGAGTAATAGTTAGCAAGTCATAAACTGAGTAATAATTAGCAAGTCATAAAGAACATAAGGCCAGTTTCAATGGAGAGTTTCATTGCACAGTTACCTAGACTGAGAACTAGGTTACTGTGCCAGATGAGTTTCACGGGGATGAAATTCCTCTCTCATCTGATGAAACTCACTCTATTAATTACTTTGCCAAGTCAGCAATTTTGCTGATGTGACATTGAAATTTAATGCCATGAAACTCTCATGAAACTCCTATTGAGACTGGCCTAAGGCTAACTGAATCATGCCTGAATTTCTGTATGAACTCTTGCGAGACATTCATGTAAAACCAAAAAAAACTAGGACTGCGATTACACTATCATCAGAAAAAGCAACAGGCGAAACATGGGGTATTACACTATAAGTTCGCATGACGCACTATATGAAAGATCAGTAGAGATTTGGGCAAGTTCTGACCTTATTCTCCTTTGCCACTTACTGAAACTTTGCACAAGCACCAGTGCACCACTCTGGTGAGTTCAGCACTATGTAAGTTGAGAGTGCACCCTTGGCATATATTTTTGCCAGATAATTCAATTATATATACAGCTTCCTTAGACTTCACGACATTAGTAATCGACACAAGATAAAGGAGACGACGGAGATTCCAAGCACACAATTCGCTCGGCAAACGTCAGGGGTGCAGTAACTTTCAACCGGTGGTTTTCAGAGCTCCATCAGGCATTCATGCCTGACGATTTACCCTGTCATGGTTGCTGCTCCTGGTGCACATAGCAAATCAGAAATTATACTCCTCTACGAATCCACCTTCCTTGACTTGGAATATTCAAATTGTCAGGGTTCGATGCAGTTCAGTACAGCCTCGAGATTTCGATTTCAGATTAGTTGTCAGATTCCGAGTATCAATGATTGCGTGCCACACTGTTGCATGTCTCAATTATTAATGTGAGTCCCTATGATCCACCCATTGTCTACAAAAAGTTTCCGCGAAAATTGCTCGCCCCTTGCAATCGAGCTCTTGCTGTATTGGTAGAGGGGCCCTGCCAAAGGCTATAACAATGGATGCTCAGCTCCTGAGTGAATGCTGGAGCCCTGGTACACTAAAGAAAACGGAAAGAAAGATGCTCACTGTTGTACAAGGTTATCAGATTACCTCAGGAAATACTACTAAATGTATCATGCAGTGATGTTGCTCTCTTGACAAATCGTACAGCATGAACATGCAGAAGATGCACACAGAGAGCAAGCAATTCACGTAAGCTAGTGTTTATTGCTAGAAAACAACACCCCTGATATATATATCTATAGTTTTACATGTTCCCAGGCCGAACTGGATCCATGGTGGCGATGACTCCTCGTGGGCCCCAAAAATTAGGTGGCCCTCGGGATGGGACCCACCGACAGGAGAATTTTAACCACCAAAACGGGATCTGATTGGCGGGAATTAACAAGACCTCCCCAGCTGGTGGAGAGGGATGCTGATGGTATATTGGCATGCCACTAAAGAACACACAAGCTTTTGGTCAAACAATGAGCAACTAGCATCTGCAATGAGCTCTATGGCAGTGACTCAACCAATATAGAAAAGGGAAAGCAAGAAGAGAAAAGTGGGCACTCCATTTGTTTTATTTTTTTGGGTGATGTCAAGGTAACTCAGACGAGCATTCTTGGTGCCTTGCACTTTATCATTGATGTCACTCTCCAACTAGTTTCTTCTCTACTCTTCATCCGGCCAGTTGAGCCAAGCAATGCGCACCTCTCTCTACGCATGGAGCGCAAACAAGCAGCATAAACAACCACATGATGGCATGTCACTAGAAAACAGATTACCTCAGAAAGAATACAAAAGGTAAAACAGTGTTTCCATGCTAGATTAAATCAGAATGACATGTTAAAACAAAACTGTAGTCTGTAATCTTGATGTGTTATTTAACCATACCATTTTCTTAAAGACGGTCAGAATACTAGAAGTGTGTCTAAAATAAAAATGTTCAAAGTTTATATAAAAAAGCAGGGCTGTATCGGTTCAAAAAAAAAAAGCAGGGCTGTATTACACTATTGCACCTGTACTGTGCTAGCTTGTTGCATCGCCAAGAGGCACCAAGATTCCTATACATGTCATGGAATAATGAATCAAAGCTCTATTTTATCGCATTCCTCCCTGATCAGGGCGGAGAAACACATTCACATGGGAGGAATCAAGCAAAATGAGGTTAGTACAAATAGTAAGTAACATCTTGAAAATATTTAAAGCACTTCCAAAACTGGAACAGCCTTGGGAATAAAAAAATATATTGTTCCATCATATGGTTAACCTTTCAAATTGGACTTTGGTATCCGGATCACATGTATCTCCACCCAAACCACAATTATGTTGCTAGTTTATTGATCTTTGCTCACTAGAGAGTTGGAATAACTTGTACTTTTTAACCTCCTCGAGTAAAGAACTGCAGAAAACAAATGAAAGAAAAGATCAAAGAAGATTAAATTAAAAGACCAGCCAATCCCAAATAGACAAGCATCTGGCCGTACATATGTAGCTTTACGAGATGCAATCTTAGGAGTATGCAGAAATCATATTTAAATAAGCAAGTGCTTCTATGATCTCTAGGAATATTGTTGAGCGTTAAAATAAATCTGGTGCAAGATAGCCCCACAACTAACATTGCACTGTACCCCCNAAAAAACTAACATTGCACTGTGATTTAGTATGAAGCTTTATCATTTTGCCTCTCTTCTTTACCTGAAGTGTCGAAGCATAATCGAAAAATTGGTTCATTTTAGCTTGGAGATATTTAGAAGCAAACGAGATGATTGATGGCAATGCAACTGCAAATGTAATCATTCATTTGTTTCAGAGTAAAAATGTAATCATTCGTGGCAAAGAGAGCTCCAGCCCTTAAGTTTGAGACACTGTTTTTTTTTTTTCTGGTATGAACTCTGCTGTTAGACAGCATCATGCATATGGTAGTCAGGTAGTGGGAAGTGGGAACATTGCATGCCAAAACTCCATCCTTTTTTAAAGTAGTTGTCCCGGAATCTGCGGTTTGCGTTCTTTGCGTACAGATGACAAATTTTGGTAGGCCCTACACCAATATATGCTAGAATCTTCAATCAGTACACCACACCTAATGACCTGATCCCCCTCTATGTTGTCACCATTGAGGTTAACCCTGTTGCCTACATTTCTGTGGTCTTGCTTGTGGCCCCAAAACCAGAATGGACAAATGAATGTGTGAGCTATCAGCAATAATAGCAATAAGGACAACTTTTTTCTACACATTCATAGAATTCATACTACTACGGTAACACACATGAATAGACAGTTTGGGAATCAGACTAAGGCCTTGTTTAGTTCGTGAGTTCAAACTTGCAAACTTGACTGTAGCAATTTTAAACCCAAGATTAGGAGGCCTAAACATGATCTAATTATAAAACTAATTACACGGATGGACGGGAAATCGCGAGACGAATCTATTAAGCCTAATTAATCCGTCATTAGGGATTGTTTACTGTAGCACGACATTGTCTAATCATGACCTAATTAGGCTCATTAGATTCGTCTTGCAAAGTTACCCGGGGGTTATGGAATGGGTTTTGTCATTAACACACGTTTAATACTTCATACATGTAAGATTTCTTTTGATGAATAGTGAAGTTTGAAAAGTTGGAGGTAACTTAACAAGGCCTAACAGGTAAATGGTTACCTGAAAAACAGCCTTCCCCAGTTCCTCCCCACCTTGCAAACCACTCATGTTTGTTTGTTTTTTTTTAAAAAAAAACATCTCAACCACCCATGGTATTGTGAAAGAGGGGATTCCTGCAAGGAATCCTTCTCAAGCAGAATAATTACCCCTGCATGTTGACTTTAATATGGAGGCGGGTATGGTTGGATTCCGGCGCAGTGCAGCTGGGGCCCCGTGAGAGGGAAAGATTCTATAAAGAAAACAAAATTGCAGTGGTGGCCCCACAAGCTCTGTTGCTACGACAAAACCAGAAAAAGAGGGCAAAACCAAACCAGGCCCGGCCAAGCAAATTTCTTGTTCTCCTTTCCGTCTCTTACAGCAGCAGCAGGATCCACTAGATGCTCTGGTAGAGCACCGAGCTTTTTTTCGGCGGTGAGCTGAGCAGCGCAGAGCTACTTGGTGGAGGCTAGCACCGAGCTAGCCAGGAGGAAGAGAGGAGAGCCAGTGCCCTTTTTGATGACAAGTAAGGGAAGCGTCAGACGTGTGATTACCAGTGAGCTGCTTGCTCCCTCTCTATCAATCTCTTTCGTTGCTTGCTTTCCGCTGAAAAAGATGTGTTCTTGCCTACCACCCACACCCTGCAATCCAAACGGATGCATGTCTATAACTCAAAAATCTCCCCAAGATTTCCATGTCCCCATGGCTTCTTGGCTCAAGATGTGCATGGAGCCTTGCCTCTCGATCTCCAGCAGGGGAGAAGTGAAGTGCTGTGACTTGCATGCTCAAGTGTTTTTGTTATCTATTGTTACAAAGATTATAGCTCAGGCTAGCTGTGATTATCACTGATAGATGCAGTGTGGTGGTGGTGGTCTGTGTGATCAGATTCTGAAGGCGTTACCTGCATGGAAGAGGGAGGAGGAGACCCCCAGCCGAGCGTCTCCGTGCAGGCAGGCACCCCGTCCGAAGGCGCGGCGGCCGTGGACCTGGACCTTCTCGAGCAGCTCCTGTCCGGCGACAACGGCTGGTTCGAGGTGGTGTCGCGCTCGCCCAACTCGCTGGCGTCTCCCCCACCCGCGGCCTTCTTCCCGGCAGACGTGACGACGACGTCGCAGGCCGCGAACACCAGCTGGTGGATTCAGACGGGCGGCGCAAGCCCCTCCTCCGTGCGGGAGCGGTTCAGCCAGGCGCTGTCCTACATCCGGGAGACGCAGAGCGACGGCGACGTGCTCGTACAGCTCTGGGTGCCCGTCAACCGTGGCGACCACGAGCGGCCAGCCGTTCACGCTGGACCAGCGATCCGACAGCCTCATCCAGTTCAGGGAGGTGTCCACCAGGTACCAGTTCTCGGCCGATGTCAAGTCGGGGGGCTCGCCGGGGCTGCCAGGGAGGGTCTTCATTGGCAGGCTCCCCGAGTGGTCGCCGGACATCAGGTACTTCACCACCCATGAGTATCCCAGGGTAAGGGATGCACAGTACCTCGATGTCCACGGCACCATGGGGCTGCCTGTGTTCGAGAAGGGGAGCTACAACTGTCTGGGCGTCATCGAGCTGATCATGACAAGGCAGAAGCTCAACTTCACCTCTGAGCTCAACACCATCTGCAGTGCTCTCCAGGTACTATACTATAGCTCAATCTCACCACCGCCCCTGAAAGTTCAGATTAATCTATCGCAAGTGTGTTAGGTTAGGAGATCAAATTACCAGCTTAATGCCGGAAAAGAAACAGCAGTTTGGTCACTGACGTCACCTTGAAGTACCTGCATGACAATGATTAGCGTACAAAATAGTTCGAGTGTTTCCAGGTCTGGGCTTTCCTAATGACAATGGTCCTTGCAGGCAGTTAATCTGAGAAGCACCGAAGTTTCGAGCATTCCACGCATTCAGGTGAGCAGCAAAGAAATTATATATATTCATTTTTTCCCAAATTTATTCATTGTTTCACAGCTGAGTTTTGGCAAATATCGCATTTTGTAAACCAAGAATAGAAGAACCTGTATAATCCAATTTATATACATATTGCAATTTAACATTTACTGTTGGCATGATGTGGAAAGGTACTTAAAATTGCTTTTGAGAAAAAAAAAACTTTGCAACTTCCATTCTAGCATAGCTTAAATATAGAAGTGTAGATAAAGATATTGAGACATAAAACAAAGGATACTTATATCTTCTCATGACTTCATGGCCACTCTTCTTGATTATCACCAGTTCAGCACTGCTTCCTACAAAGATGCTTTACCAGAGATACTGGAAGTCCTGAGAGCAGCCTGCCTCACCCACAAGCTACCATTAGCTCAGACATGGGTCACATGTGCTCAGCAAGGTAAACGGGGCAGCCGACATTCCGATGAGAACTACCAATATTGCATCTCCACCATTGACGAAGCATGCTTTATGAATGAACCCAAGATGCAAGATTTCCATGATGCCTGCTCTGAACACCACCTACTGCGGGGGCAGGGTGTTGCAGGGAAAGCCTTCACCACAAACCAGCCATGCTTCCTGCCAGACATTGGTTCCTCAACTAAACTGGACTATCCATTGTCTCACCATGCTAAGATCTTTGACTTAAAAGGTGCAGTGGCGATCCGATTGCGGTGCACACGCACTGGGACGGCCGACTTCGTGCTGGAATTCTTTCTGCCAACAGATTGTGAAGCACTTGAGGAGCAGAAGGCAGTTCTGGACTCCTTGTCAGGTACCATGAGAAGTGTTTGCCAAACTCTACGTGTGGTCACTGACAAGGAGATGGAAGATGAGGCAATGCGGGAAATGAACGAGCTGAACTCATACACTCAGGGGAAAAACAAAGTCGAGGAGTTGTCCTTGGGAGCCAATTCAACAGATCGTAGAGGAAAGGCCTCTTGGACAAGTCTAGCAGAAACTTCACAGCAAGAATCAGAGTTAGCTGCATTGCGAATGCATGAAATTTTCTCACCTGGAGGACAGGGTCCATCTCAATCCAGTGCTCAGGCAACGGCAGAAGGCAGCAAGGCAAAAAGGCGTACAAAAGCGGAGAAGACTGTGAGCTTGCAGGTTCTTCGGCAGTACTTTGCTGGTAGCCTGAAAGATGCAGCAAGGAGCCTTGGAGGTAAGTGAAACCATCATATAAACGCAAGATTCAGTTATGCATAATTTACTGCTTCAGCATGACAGTATATACCATCAGTCATTTAATTATAGTGATACATGTCATCAAGCCAGCATGTTAATCTGATTGAGCAATTAGATAGTGTTATTTCCCATAGGAAAGTCAACCATCACATGCATCCCATAGTCGCAAGATGAACATTCTTATCACCCTTATCGTGATCTGTGTTTCCCTTCCCATTAATAGTATACCACTAGACCCCATATGTGGAAAGCCCATGAACATGAAGAGACATGCAAAGTATAGCACAACAGAAAGTCAACTTTCATGATCTGACATAACAAATAATAGTACTATCTAGAATTTGGTGAGCAGATCAACCTTATGGACTTATGATTGTTGGCTAGTTGAGCATACAGTATACATAGTCTAGAACTGACCAGTTTCTCATACGGTCCCATTCATTGCTTACAGCTAAAAGCCAATTGGACAAAACAAAACACTTTAACTATATAGCAGTGTTTGAAATGTTCAATGTGGTGCTCTCACCCTTAGGACCACAAACTAACTTATCATAATGGGATTAATGGCAATTATGGCATAGCAGTACACGTAGGAAAACATACTTTCCAAAAAATAAGCCCATAAACTAACTTATCATAGTGATGTGATATGATGTTTTCCAGAGTTAGAATAGAAGACAAAAGGGGGCAGACAGTATCCTTATCATGTGTACATTGCATCTCCAGATTGTGACATCTTTTATGTCAGCGTGCTTATATATGTGCTTGATCTGGTTGCAAATATACTAACAACTTATCTTATCTCCCACAGTGTGCCCTACAACCCTCAAAAGAATATGCAGACAGCATGGTATAACCCGTTGGCCATCACGAAAGATCAAGAAGGTAGACCACTCTCTAAGAAAGCTTCAACAGATAATCGATTCAGTTCATGGAGCAGAGACATCTTTCCAGCTCAACACCTTGTACAAGGATCTCACAAACACCTCAATATCATCTGAAAACAATTTATCAGGAAGTATCACTGTTCCTCCAACTAATCAGAGCAATCTTACTAACTTTGACAAGTACCAACACCACAAATCAAACAGCAATGTGCCATCAACTTCACACTCACACTCTTCGTGCAGCCACAATTCTGACTCAAGCCCCTCATGTAGCGGTGGTACAATAAAACATGCACCACGGGATATAATTGATCTGATGAAGTCAGGAAATCCTGTAAAAGACAGCCCTATTCAGACTCTGCAAACAGAAAACACTTCATTATATGAGAATTTCTCAGTTCATGAGGCACCGATAGATCTTCTACAGGATGTTACTGAAAAGGCTAATGGTAGACATCATTCTTCTCGAAGCCCATCCTCACCCAAGCAGAATGCAGAAGCAAATATGAGAGTAAAGGCCACATTTGGCTCAGAAAAGGTGAGATTCAAATTGAACCCCGACTGCGACTTTCAAGAACTGAAGCATGAGATAGCAAAACGTCTGAGTATAGTAGACACAAGCTCCTTGGTTTTAAAGTACTTGGATGATGATTCAGAGTGGGTCTTGATGACATGTGATGCGGATTTACAGGAGTGCCTTCATGTATACAAAGTAGCAGATATCCAAACAATCAAAATATCAGTTCATTTAGTTGTTAGTCCAGCTACAAGGGTCACCACTGGTCACACTGGTTTGTCATGACGACAGTATGAGCCTCACCACTTTATGAGGTTTACTCAGAATTCTACCTGGATTACTTGGTTTTATACTGGGGAAACCAAGAGTCCACATTTTGTAGTCTGTGCAAGGTACTATGTGACACTGATGATGAAACTAGAGTACTTGACAATGGGGAAGGTCAGTTCTAGGAATTAGGATTAAACCAAAGTAAGTATGCATTGCTTGTAAATATTCTCACTGATGCACTTGAATCCATGAAAGACAATGCAATCGATTGGGTTGATAGGGTGAAGTATCTATAGATCAGATTTGCTCCAAGTATGTTTTGATTCTTGGAATACTGATGTGCAAAATCCTTGATGGCTGCTTTCAGATAATTGATCAGCTATAACAGTTCTTAAGACAGCATAACAGCATTCCTTCATCGCCTGAGTAGCCTGCTCTGTTCAATGGACATGAAGTTCTGCTTCTGAAATTGCAATTTTCTTCATCAAGGATTAGTTCTAGAAATAGGATGATATGATACTTAGTTTGTTCAATTTGTTTGTACTTTAAATAATAAAAAAAGTGTATGGTACACTCATGCTACATGATGGCCTTCATTGGAAAGAATGTCTACTTCTGTAGACATTACAGACTGTTTTTCTTAAGAAGTTTCATTTGCTGAACCGTTTGGCATGTCTATTGTCAAGTATGAATATCAAAGTAGATTATCAATTCTAATAATAGCACATGAAAGCAACAAATGCGAAAATCATATCACAAATGCGAACAACATATTTAATTAAAGTTCACCAGTAACAATTTATTTTTATGTTGCCTTGCTAATAATAAAATTCACACGACCAGAATACAATGTACATAGTAACATAGCTTAGTAAATGAAATGTGCATGGGTAGATGAAGTTTACCGTGTTTATTCATGCCATGCAGATCAAGCAAAATCTAAAGGATGCATTCTTCACCGAGAGGTTCACATAAGAAATATGCCTCTACATTATGAAATAGCATAGTCAAAGGATGCAGAAGGAATATCGTGCCAACCATATATGCATATTTCAAATGCAGGGATTAACAAACCACTTCTAGGACTGAGACGTTAATCTTTGAAGATGAAAGAGGCAGGCAACTGATTGAATGCATATGTTGCAGCCTGTTCGGTTGGCTGGTGGCTGGTGCTGATTTGTTGTGAGACAGAAGTACTGCTGGCTGGCTGGTGGCTGGTGGCTGGTGCTGATTTGTTGTGAGACTGAAGTACTGCTGGCTGGTGACTGATAAGCCAAACGAACAGGCTGTCAACAACTCAAAAAAACAAGATATTAAACAGATTTGTCTAGTGTATTTGTCTTTTGCTCCTTGTTTAGCCTTCTTCACTTGACCAAAATGATATCTCATATTTCTGAAGTCAAAACTCTTGAACAAGAAATGATACTACTGGTCCTGATATAAGCAGTCAAGACTCAAGCGTGCTGATATTCACCTCTCCACCACATCCTGGAAACCATCCCAAACATCACGCTGACATCTGGAGACCATCCTTACAGTTCAAAGATTCACACATTTTTTTCCAAACCAGGATATCTGTAACATGTTTCAGCATCTCGTATTCCTGACAGGATAGAGTTGCTGGTCAAGCTTAAGGCAAGGGATCAAACATTGCATATTCCAACCATTCTGAACTTGGTTGGTTCTACAACCTTTCTGAAAAGTACATGTGACTATGCTGATATGTTTTAATGCAACAACAGGAATGTTTGCAGTCATTGTCCTTAAATAACAGCTCATTTACTCATAAACTAGAAGAATGTAGTAACCAGTTAACAATGCCACAAGAAAAATCACATGTTCAGCTTTGTTTAACTGTATAATGCATAGCTTAAAGTCCTGAACGTTACAAGATTCAACAATGTTTCAACTTTCATGGAAATGTTTTGATCTCTTTATTATTGATATAAAAATTCCACTACCTATTTGTACTTGTATCAACAGAAGTGAAAACAGTCCTGTGATCCACTAGAAGCAAGAAATTACAACATTTTCAACACATGAAGTAAGACCTCATTAATGATATTTAGCTGTTTCTTAAATGATATTGACTAAAAATATGTATTCCAGTTTGAGACTGTTTCAGGTACAAGCTAAGTTATATCCTAAGTTAAACCAATAGCTAGATAAAATATGCTGCCTTTATGTGTCCCCTCTCAGTCTACGCAGTCTCTGCAATTTCTTTCTTTCTTTGTGTCCCCCTCAGTCCAGTATATGAAAAGTTTAATCAGAGGTAATCAAGATGTTCAACCAAAGCATACACAGCTAGCAATCATCATATGGCTGCCAACAAACTATTAGAACCCAAAATGAAGTCCTTAACAAAATCATGTAAGTTAGGGCACTGGCAATAAGTATAATGACCAGTAGTGCTGAAAAGCATATAAGTGCTAGATCTAAAATTGACAAACAATTAAACATTTCTTTTCCGAAATTACCATTTTATCAACAAAACCATGCTAGCCAAACCAAGGGCTTTGTTCAGATTTCAAACCAATTAATAAGCTTAACAATCACAAAAACAATACAACAAGAGCTGACAAAACAAAATTTGTAATAAGTAATCAGCCATCAATTAAGTTGTTAAATTTGAAGAAGCTACGATACAAACACTAGGCTATTGATCGCCTTAGATCTCTTGTCAAATCACAAGAATGCTAGGCGTAGCAGGATACACTGAAAGCTTAGTCGTCTTCCTCATCGCTCTCGTCGCTGAAGTAGCCTTTCCTCTTCTCCTTCCTCGCCGTCTTTGCCTTCCCCTCCTCCTTCCCAGCTGCCTTCTCCTCCTCTCCCCTCGCATCCACCACCGACGCCCACCTGTCGTCCTCGAACGCCGCGGTGGCGGCCTCCTCGTCGTCGTCCGAGTGCCAGGCAAGCCCTCCTCCCCCTCGACCGCCGCCGCCGCCGCCGCCACCGCCACCGCGGCGCGACTTCTTAGACGGCGCGGGCCTCTCCCGGGGCCCGAGCTGGTTGCGGGGGCACTCGTAGGAGAGGTGCCCCTCCTCGCCGCACTCGTAGCACCGCGACTTGTCGCGGTACACGCGGCGGCGGATGAACTCCGCGGCGCGGCCGTTGTCGGCGGCGATGGAGGCGGAGAGCGTGCGCCCGTTGAGCACCTTGCCGTGCATCTCGGCGGCCGCGGCGGCGGCGTCCTCGCGGCGGACGAAGAGGACGAAGGCGACCCCGCGGCTGCGGCGGGAGTCGCGGTCCTTGAGGACGGTGACGCGGGCGACGCGGCCAAAGCGGGAGAAGAGGAGGTGGAGGTCGGAGTTGGTGAGCGCGAAGTCTAGGTTGGACACGTACACCGTGGACTTGGACGGCGCGAGGCCACCGGAACCCCCGCCTCCGCCGCTACCCCCGCCCCGGGGCTTGCCGCCGCCTCCCCCCGAGCTCGAAGAGGCGGCGGTGGAGGGGAGCGGGTAGCGGTAGAGGAAGCTGTCGTCCTCGCCGTCGGAGTCGGAGCCTCCTCGCCGCCGGCGAGACATTTTGCCTGCGCTTTTCCTTCCCCTTTCCGGATGTCGTCAATCGAAAGCGAGAAGCCGCCGTGTTCTGTTTTAGGTTTATTGGGCCGAGACGCGCCATATACCGTTAGTTTATGGGCCAAATTCTGCGAGAGAAAGGGCGTAGAGGTTATAGCAGCTTAGTTTTATCTGTTTTGCGCAAAATGGTGCACCGTAGTGTAAAGCAGTTTCAAAAAAAATAAAAATAAACTAAAAATTAGACGAAGTTACTATTTTCAGCTTTTGCAAAACTGTTTTACTCAAGAAGCCCTACCAAAAGGGTCCAAAGGCTTTGATCTGTGTTCCTGAGCGTTGCAAGCACATCGCTTCCGCATCACACATGGTGCAAACTTGTGCAGAAGTGTGGGCGATGTAACATAGGAGAATCCATCACCTGACACGATCGAAGGAGCTTATCATTGTCGGGGGTAGACCCCCAGGGGTACCCAGAAGGCAGATTGGCACAGCCAGCAAGGGGCGGCTCAATCCGAGTGCTATCCGGCTGGTTTGTTGGACTGAGTGGCCCACCAGTCGGGAGGCTCACCAGTCGGGTGAACCGGATGACTACGACGGCGCGCGCGGCAAGGAAGCAGACGACGTATCCCGCAAGAAGCTCGGAGATCAAGATAAACTAGCCGGAATTATAGGGAAAGATATCTGTAATCGTTATAGGATCGCATCCTTGTATTTCGGGTAGGTTATGATCTCTAGCCGACTTGTAACTCAAGGCAGCCGGACTATATAAGGCGCCTTGAGACCCCCCTCCAGAACACGATCACAACCCACGCATTCATTCAACCTAGGACAGAACCCAACTACGGAGATCCTTCAGGAACTTCATACACAGCAATCCATACACCCAACACAGGACGTAGGGTATTACGTCATCCTGATGGCCCGAACCTGTTCAATCCTTGCGTCTTGTGTTACCATCGACTTCTGATCCTCGATCTGTCCCTCGACAAATCAACCACGCGGACTACCCTGTGTGGACTGCCGGGTCCATAAATCCGACAGTTGGCGCGCCAGGTAGGGGTTGATCGACGAGATCAATCTACAAGCTCGATGGCATCCACTTCCGCCGTCATCACGCCGGCATCCGTGAAGATTTCCATCGCTGAGGGGGCCATGTTCTTCTTCGGGTCCATGGTCTTCACCGCCGGACCCGAGGGAGAGCTCTCCTTCACCCGTGACGCCACCCCGGAGGAGACAGCGCCGTGACTCGACGCTACGCCAGACGGGATCGTCACCATCACCACTCCGTCGCCAACCATCGCCAACAACTCGGCGATCGCGACGGCCAACATCGTTCTCCCGCCATCCGAGGGGAACACGCTTCCTCCCACACCGCCGACTGCTTCATCCACTCCGCCTCCGCCGCGCAGGGTGCAGCAGACGCCCGAGGAGCGAAGGCGCCGATGGGCCGCACGCCAACGCCAATTCGAGGCGGACATGGACCACGCCATCGCCTCCATCGGCGAATGCATCGACCTCGCCGAATCTGCTCGCCAGGGCATCACCTCGCCGACACGATTCCCGCTGGGACTCAGGAACAGCGGGGCCGTCTACCAAGAAGCACTCGGCGAACGGCTGAGCGCCGACTACTCCCCAGATGCGATCAGGGCGGTCGATCCCATCACGGCCATCCAGATCGGATCTGCTCCGGACGCTGCGGCAACGCAACACCCTCATCCTCAGGATACGCCGACTCCGCCTGAACCGGAACTAACTCCGACTTTCCCGCGGGTGACACGTGTCCTCCCTCCCAATAAGAGGATCGTGCCTGCCAAGCGGGAGACGTTCGTCTCCGACATATCCGCCGATGAGCCGACGGTCCAAGGAGAGGATCAAGCACACCGTGACGCCAGGATCGGGCGCAATGGTGAGAAGCAACGGCGCCGCGACGCACGGCGAGAGCGCCGAAACCCCAGGACCATGCGTAACCTCCACGACGACTTCATCCAAGAAGTCGGCGGCGTGGGCGTCTACGCCACCCCGTCGGCCAACCTCGCCGCCGCGCACCTTGAACTGGAAGGGATCCCGGAAACCCCGGAACTCAACCGGATCAAGACCAGACTGACTGCAGCCGCGGGCATGATCAATGCCCAAAAGGCTCCTGCCTCCTCATCTCGCCACTCCAAGTCGGCCAGCCGCCGGGAAGCCGATCACGATGTGGTCGACCAGCCAGATCTCCACGAACAACTCCGCAACCGTGACCTCCGCAGGAACCTCGACGACCGCCACCGGCGAAGGGACGAGGAGGAGCTCCGACGGCGCGCCGAGTACAATCGCGAACACGGCGCCCCGGGGCTGGACCGCGACACCCGCCTACGCCGAGAACTCGAGGCCAACGAGGCCGCGCGCCGCCGCGAGTTCAACCGCAAGTACGGCCCTCCACTCGGACAAGACAGGCCGCCGCGGGCTCGCACCTCTGAAGACTACTCCGCCGACTCAGGACACGTGGACATGGAGAACCTCAACGACTGCGACGGCTTCCCGGCGTTCACTGCCCGAGTAAGATCTATCCGAATGCCTGCTAACTTCAAACCTACAGGCATAGAAAGATACGATGGGAAGACGGACCCGACAATGTGGCTACGGACGTACAGCATCGCTATCCGCGTGGTGAACGGTGACCACGACTCCATGTGCGCCTACTTCCCCGTCGCCATGACCAAGGTGGGGCTGAGCTGGCTCCACAGCCTCGAGCCCGGCTCTATCGACAACTGGGACACCCTCTGCTGCCAGTTCAAGAGCTACTTCCAAGGCAGCTCCATGCGGCCAGGCACAACGTGGGATCTGGGCAAGGTGAAGCAAAATCGCGGGGAGAGCCTCCGCGACTACACCGACCGCTACATGGAGAATCGCAACCTGGTTCCCGGCTGCTCCGAGTCCGAGATCATCAACTACTTCCTTGACGGCCTCGCTGACTCCGTCGTATTCGAGCGCCTCTGCGAGGACAAGCCAAAAACCTCCGGCGAGTTCTTTGGTCGGGTGAACAAGATGGCGAATGCCAAGGAAGCCGCTCGCCTCCACTACAGCAAGAAAAGCACTCGGGACGACGATCGGCCACCTCGCCGAGAGGACCGCTCGAAGAAGGAGGACCAACGCCGAACCAGACCGGAGCCAAGCTGGACGGGTGACCGAAAGCGCTCGGGAGACTACACCATCGCCGCCATGGATCGCGGAGGCCCTCGCCCGCGGTCCAACTTCAGCGCCGACTTCGAAAAGATGCTCCAAGGGCCCTGCCCCATTCACAAGCAATCCAAGCATCGCATGATCGACTGCATGGGACTCGCCGACGCCTACAAGAAGAAGGAGGGGAAGCTGCCGCCACGCGACGACGACAAAGGCGACAAGGGAAAAGGGGCCCCCACGAACCCCGCCTTCCCGAACGTCGAGAGGCAGGTGAACTTCATCCTCGGAGGACCGCCGCCCGTGGATGACAAGCGCCGAGAGAAAGTGCGTGACCGGGAGATATTCTCCTGTTACGCGTCGCCAATCCAACCACTCCGCTGGTCCGAGCAGCCGATCACCTTCTCCAGGGAGGACCAGTGGTTCCAAGTCTCCGACGTGGGCGAGTACCCACTGGTGCTCAGCCCGATCGTGCACAACGCCCGCCTCACCAAAGTACTCGTCGACGGCGGGAGCGGGCTCAACATCATTTTCGCCCAAACGCTGAGGGACATGGGCGTCGGCCTCGACGCTCTGACTCCTTCCCTCCACCCGTTCTACGGGCTGATCCCGGGCAAGGGCTCCAAACCACTCGGGCAGATAGCTCTGCCCGTCACCTTCGGCGATCAGGACAACTTCAGAACCGAGTACCTCAACTTCCAGGTCGCCGACTTCACCACCGCCTACCACGCCATACTCGGGAGGCCAGCACTCGCCAAGTTCATGGCGATCCCCAATTACACGTACCTGCTGATGAAGATGCCGGCACCGAACGGCGTCCTCTCCATCCGCAGCGACGTCCACACCGCCAAGGGCTGCGACAAAGAAGGGCTCCACCTCTGCACCGGCATCGAACGCAGCGTGCTCCAGATGGAAGTGGTTCACGAGGCGAGAACCTTCCAAGGAGACCCGGGCTCCATCCCCGAGTCCTCCAAGCGAAGGGCCGCGCCGACCACCATGCAGCCGGCTGAAGAAGTGCGCCCCATCTCGCTTGGACTCTCCGACTCCTCCAAGACCGCCCTGATTGGTTCAGGACTCAACCCCAAATAGGAAAGCGCGCTCGTCGCCTTCCTCCGGGACAACGCCGACATATTTGCATGGACTCCATCAGATATGCCGGGTGTTCCGAGGGAGGTGGTCGAGCACTCCTTGAAGGTTGACGTGAATGCCAAGCCAGTTCGTCAAAAGCTCCGACGCTTCGCGCAGGACCGCAAGGAGGCCATTAGGGTAGAGATTACAAGGCTGTTAGCTGCCGGGTTCATTAGAGAAATCTTTTATCCCGACTGGCTTGCTAACCCAGTCCTTGTAAGAAAAAAGAATAATGAATGGAGAATGTGTGTTGATTACATGGATCTCAACAGGCACTGCCCTAAGGACCCCTTCGTCCTGCCCTGCATCGACCAAGTCGTCGACTCCACCGCCGGATGCGTACTCCTATGCTTCCTTGATTGTTACTCCGGCTACCACCAGATCGCCCTGAAAGAAGAAAATCAAGAGAAGACATCCTTCATTACTCCGATCGGCGCCTACTGCTACACTAAGATGACTTTCGGCCTCCGCAACGCTGGCGCCACCTACCAAAGGGCCATAAACTTGACCCTGGGCACGCAGATCGGCCGCAACGCCGAGGCCTACGTCGACGACATAGTCATCAAAACGAAGATCGAAGCCGAGTTCATCGCCGACCTCTCCGAGACGTTCAACAATCTCCGCAGGCTCAATTGTAGGCTAAACCCGACTAAGTACGTCTTTGGCGTACCAAAAGGGAAACTACTCGGCTTCATCGTCAGCAACAGAGGCATCCAAGCCAATCCAGAGAAGATAGACACCATCCGGAGGATGAAACCGCCGACTGGGAAGAAAGAGATCCAGAAGCTGACTGGTTGCATGGCGGCCTTGAGCAGGTTCATCTCCCGGCTGGGGGATAAGGGCTTGCCGTTCTTCAAGATCCTCAAGAAGACCGACAAGTTCGAGTGGAACCAAGAGGCGCAGCAAACTTTCACTGACCTCAAGAACTATCTCTCCAGTCCACCAGTACTGCCGCTCCACATAACGACGAAACGCTACTCCTGTACATTGCTGCCACGACTAATGTGGTGAGCACCGTCATCGTCGTGGAAAGGGAGGAAGAAGGAAAGGTGCAACGAGTGCAGCGACCAGTCTACTACGTAAGCGAAGTACTCAGCGAATCCAAGTCTCGCTATCCCCAGGTGCAGAAACTACTCTACGCACTGCTCATCACGTCAAGAAAACTCCGCCACTACTTCCAAGCACATCGCATCAAGGTGGTCACGCAATTTCCACTCGGCGAAATCCTCCACAACAGAGACGTCACCGGGCGAATCATCAAGTGGTCCGTCGAGCTCGCCTCCTTCATCATAGACTTCGTCCCGCGCACCGCCATCAGATCACAGATTCTTGCCGACTTCATCGCCGAATGGACCGAGAGCCAGGACGCGAAAGAAGACACCAGCGGCGAACATTAGAAGATGTACTTCGACGGCTCCCTAATCATCGACGGAGGAGGCGCCGGTGTACTCTTCATCTCGCCAAAAGGGAAACAGCTCCGATACGTCCTCCACATTCGTTTCCCCATCACCAACAACGCCGCCGAGTACGAAGCAATTCTCCACGGGCTCCGCATCGCCACTTCACTAGGCATAAAGAGACTCCTGGTTTATG
>CM014271.1:16730813-16743487 GCA_004135705.1 Alloteropsis semialata | reverse complement strand
AGATGACCTCCATCTCTTGGTAGTTTTCAATTGGCGTGTTCAAGAAATCAGCATCTTTGGGATGTGCCTGTAACAAATGTTAGAAAAATGTGAGCATAGGAAGAAAATAAATCAATGATTTCATGAATGCAAATAAGAATTGACTGAAACTAAAACTAAAACACACCTTGATATGCCCCTTGTAGTGCTCTTCCTCCAAATTGATCACAAAGTTGTCCTCATCAAACAAAGCAGCACTAAGTTCTTTAAGCTTGGTCACCTTAACCCACCTCTGCCTCCACTTGCGCAGATGGTTGTAGACCTGGGTGCCAGTCACCTCATTGCCTGAAAACTCATGAAGGGCCTTGGCAACTTGGTTCAAGTGCACTTCTTTGAAACCTCTGTCTGTCCTCACTCCAGTTGAGATCAGCTGGCACATGCGGCGAAGCACAAATGAGGACATCACATTGGTCCACCTCATTGCACCTCTACCATTCTACCCAGCAACACTAGAATCAGGCTCATGAACTGCAGCAACAGGAGAGAGGACAGCAGCTGCAGCAGCCTGCTGGATAGCAGCACCATGAGCCTGGACATCAGCTTGGGCAGCTGCATCAACAGCCTCAAGCTCCTTAACCAAGTCAAACTCACTTTTGGCCATCTCCTAATGCACCAGTTACAACCCAACTTAGAGAAGAGGAAGGGAAAGGATGGTATAAACATGTATAGCAAGCAAAAATGCCTCAAGTTGTGTCAGTTCAAATTAAGTGCACATCATCATAGCAAAATGCCCATTGCCTCAGTTCAAATTAAGTGCACATCATCATAGCAAAATGCCCATTGCCTCAGTTCATATTAAGTGCACATCATCATAGCAAAATGCCCATTGCCTCAGTTAAGAAACAAGTAAAATGCCTCAGTTAATTAAGAGCATATCATCACAGCAACTAGCCCATGTCTCAGGTAAAAGAAGTAAAAGGGTTTAATTAATCATCACAGCAACTAGCCCATGTCTTAGGTAAAAGAAGTAAAAGGGTTTAATTAATCATCACAGTAACTAGCCCATGTCTCAGGTACAAGAAAATAAAGGGGGCCACATATGATCATCACAGCAACTTGTCTACATTAGGAACATACATGAACAATCAGAATACAAAGTGCAATTTTCAGAATACAAGTGGCCATAACCTACTACATCAAACTAGATGTGAGAGTTGCCCCTATTAGCTCACATCTGATTGGCCCACTGGTCCCTAGCTGCTGCCCATGTTGTGTTGTCATCCATGGCTACCCCATGTCCATGGGAGCCATTGCTATGGGGCTCCCAAGAAGCCTCAAGGGGAATAACCTCATCTGTTCCATGGCCAAGTATCCAGTTGTGTAAAATGCAACATGCAAGGACCAATTTTACTTGTGTCTTGTATGGATGGAAAGGTTTGTTGTCAATGATACGGAATCTATTTTTCAAAGCCCCAAATGCCCTCTCAACAGTTACCTTCAAACTTGAATGCCTCAAATTGAACAACTCCCTTGGATTGTTTGGATGATTTCTACCACCAAACTCTTGTAGATGGTATCTAGTGGCTCGATAAGGAGGTAGAAACCCAGGGCGACATGCATATCCAGCATCTACCAGATAGAATTTCCCTAAAAAATATATCAGGGGCGAAGCTATGTGTTTCCGTCGGGGTCCGCCGACCCCGACGATTTCCAGCGAACCTCTTGTACGTACAAGTTTTCACCATTATGGACCCCGGCAAAAAAATCATCAAGACCCCGGTCCACAAGCCCAGCCCAGCTTGCTACCACTGCTAGTCATTAGCCCAAAGCCAACTCATGTACACAAGTTAGCCCAAAGCCAAGTATACAACAGGCAGGCCAAATAGGTTGGACATTTGGTCCACGAGGCACACCAACAGGGTCCAACTCCAAACCTGGAAAATAGATCGAGATTGACTCATCCTCTCTCTGAGTCTCTGTCTTTTCGTCTTGCCTCCTGCGGCGTCTCTTCGTCTTTTCGTCTTGTGCCGACTCGGAGACTACGCCTAATCGCCTCGGCTTTTCATCTTGCGCCAACTCTGCCCAATCGCTCAGCTGTTGCGCATCCGAGTGGAGTGCCAAACCCCAAGGGCGTGATCCTCTCCGGCCTTCCCTCACGGCCTCTGATTGGAACCTAGGAGGTAATGGGACAATCTGATTCGTTTCATTGGTACATAAATTTGTGTAGAGATACTGGGGCATTTATTCATGCGCTTTGAGATCTCAGGTTATAATGTTTTTAATTTCGTTTCAGGCACCGGTCAGAATGTAGGAGCAAAGGGAAAATTTTCTTCCTCGCATTCTGTAGAGATGTTAGGTAAAAAAAATAGCAGATTAGCAGCTACTTTAGTGTTGTATTCAATATCTACATTACTGTTTATTTATGCTAGCTAATTTGATAGGGAATCAAAGGACATTGGAACGATTCTTGAAAAGGAAATCGCCCCCAGCAAGTGATAAAGATGAGAATCCTAATGGAGGCACTTCAATAAGAGATGTCAGTGCACCAAAAGCCAATCCTTCTACTCATCATTCTTCACGGGTCTCTCGACAGGAGGTAAATTTCGATGAGCTTCCATATGACCCAGCAGATAGAAGGAGAATATCAGATTATATAGGCCAAAACCTACAAGATGACATAAGAAGAAAGTATTTGACTAGAGGACGATGTAAACCACAACCTAGTTTTAAGTTTCCAGAAACGATGATAGCAGGTCATCCCTTCCTCTTAATGAAAAATGTGCTAAGGCACGGTCGCGAAAAAAAAGGTCATCCACGTCGATGTCAATCTCATTGGTTCACTACATATAACTGGCTAGAGTATAGTGAAAAGGTGGATAAGTGTTTTTGTTTTTATTGTTACTTGTTCAGAGATTGCAACAAGGGTCAAGGTGGGAATGATGCATTTGTAATAGATGGTTGGGACGGCTAGAACAAAACAGAAAGGCTTCGAGATCATGTAGGCACCAAATGTGATAGTTTTCATAACACAGCTGTGAAAAGATGTAATAATTTGTTGAAACCTGGCCAATCAATTGGTAATTGTTTGAACAAGCTTAGTAATCTCACTAATGAGCAGCATTTGATTCGACTGAGGACTTCAGTTAAAGCTGTTCGATACTTGCTGAATCAAGGTTTAGCTTTTCGTGGCCATGATGAATCAGATGAATCTACAAATAAGGGAAATTTTTGAGAGTTAGTACAACTTTTGGCAGAGGAAAATGACAAGGTAAAGAATGCTATAAGAAATGCTCCTAAAAACAATAAGATGATCGCTCCATAAATTCAAAGGGATATTGTGAACTGTTTTGCTGAGGTAAGAGAAGCTTGCAATATTATTTTATTTCATAAATTGTGTTATCCCTCATAGTCCACATGTCACTTTTTTGGCAGATCATAGTGAAATCTATCATTGAAGAAATTGGTGGGGATGTTTTCTGCATATTAGTAGATGAGTCAGCAGATGTTTCTGGCAAGGAACAGATGGCTATTGTCTTGCGATATGTTGATAAGCTTGGAGAAATAAAGGAGAGGCTTATTGCTGTTGTTCATGTACAAGAGACATCAGCTTCTTGTCTTAAAGCTAACATCGATTATGTGTTTTCTAAGTACGGATTGAGCATAAAACAAGTTAGGGGACAAGGTTACGATGGAGCCAGCAACATGAGAGGGGAATTCAATGGTTTAAGGGCTTTAATCCTGAGAGAGAATAGCTCGGCATATTATATACATTGCTTTGCTCATCAGCTCCAACTAGTCATTGTCGCGGTAGCAAAAAAGAATGATGATGCTAGTGACTTTTTTGACATGGTGTCCCTATTGCTTACTGTGGCAGGAGCTTCTTGCAAACGGAAAGATATGATTCGAGAAAGTCAACAGGAAAGAGTGAAAAAAGCAATAGGCAGTGGACAGCTTAGTAGTGGAACTGGATTAAATCAAGAGCAGTCCCTTCAAAGAGCTGGAGACACATGTTGGGGTTCTCATTACAAAACCCTTAAGAGTCTTAACAATTTGTTCCCTGAAGTTATTGAAGTGCTCCAGTATGTTGAAAAAGAAGGTCCAAATGATGCAAAGAGACGTCAAGCACGTGGTCTCCTAAACTATCTCAAAGATTTTGATTTTGTGTTTAACTTGCAGTTAATGTTGCTTATTTTGGGACATGCAAATTCTTTGTCGCTGTCATTGCAAAGGAAAGATAAAGACATCTTAGAGGCCATGTTAGAAGTGAAGTTAACAAAACAAAAATTTCAGCAAATTAGAGATGATGGTTGGGATTCTTTGTTGGAGTCCATATATTCCTTCTGTGAAGAACATGACATTTCTAAGTTGGATATGGAGGAGGGATATATTGATCGTCATAATCCAAGAAAGAAGACTAATCGCACCAACTATCAACACTATAGATATGATTGCTTGAACCCAATTATTGCTTGCAGCTTGCAGAGTTTAATGACCGTTTCAATGAGGTAAATTCTAAATTGCTTACTCAGATTGCTGCATTCAATCCCAAGAATTCTTTTGAGTCTTTCAAAGTTGAGAGTTTGATGGAGTTGGCTAAGTCGTACCCCGATGATTTTAACTCTGACCAATTGAAAGATCTTAGACTTGAGCTTTCTATTTATATTGATAATGTGAGAGCTGATGAAACATTTGTCAATCTGAATACTATTTCTGAGCTTGCTAAGCTGATGGTGGCTACAGATAAGGATGTTTCTTTTTCTTTGGTCTATCGGCTACTCAAACTAGTACTTGTTCTTCCTATCGCCACTGCATCAGTTGAGAGATGCTTTTCAGCAATGAAAATTGTGAAGACAATACTTCAAAATCGTATCGGCGATGCATTTATGAATGATTGCATTATTTGTTTTCTGGAGCAAGGACTTCTAGCCACAATTCCAATTGATGATGTGATAGTTCGCTTTAACATGATGGAGGACCGGAACCGTAAACTATAGGAGGTAGCTAAAATTCACTATTGTAAAAGCTTATTTGCACCTGTTACAGTATGTCTTTATAATTTTATCGACTATCGACATTATGCATGCTATTATATTATCAATTTAGAATTGAGTTTGTGCCGACCCCGGCGACGTTTTGTTCTGGCTTCGCCCCTGAAATATATACACACATGCATCAGAACTAGTGATATCATGTTTGTGATTTTGTTTATATACCTAGTTATGTTAATTACCTTGTGGAACCCTTAACCCATCATCTCGCTCTAGAGCATCAGCAAGAATGGTGGCATCATGGGCTGACCCCTCCCAACCAGCCAAGACATATGTGAACTTCAAATCAAAATCAACTGCAGCTAGTACATTTTGAGTGGGGTAGTGCTTCCTGCCTCTAAATGCCGATTGTATCTTTGCTGGCACCCTAGCATGGATGTGAGTTCCATCTATTGCACCAACACAATCCTACATTGTATAACTGATTTTAGTTATATGTTATGCACCAAAGGATTGAATATTTATGGTTATCAAATTGACTACTTCATTACCATAAAATATGGATACCATCTGTAGCTGTTTTGGATCTTAAGCGGTGTGTCGGTAGATGGAGGCCTAATCATCTCATACCTAAGTTCACCAATTGCATACAAGACCTCCTGGAAATGTCTACTCACTGTCTCAACAGACCTCCTCCAATTTTGGCGGATAACTCTAAAGCGTTGGTTATGGCCAACTACATGCAGAAACATTGCAAGTTGCTCTTCTACACTTGCATGTATGGTGTCTGCAAGCAAGCTTCTCTCCCTAAGCAAATTGCAGAGCCGAAAAAAAGGGGCCCTTCTCATATGCAACATGTTTACACACTCTGCATCATTGCAGTTATAGATTTTATCCAGATTCTTTTGCCGTTCCTCATCCATAACACTCATTGGTCCATAAGTAACAAGAGGTTGTGTGCGGCGACTCATTCTAATCCTAGATAGGAAGAATGCATACATTGTAGTGACTAGAGCAGCTGCATGCACAATGAGCATACGTCTCATCTCTTCAGGTGACATCTATATAAATGACAACATAAAAATGCATGAACAAGTTTGCTCAGATCAATATAATATGCATCATAGACATGGACAAAGTTGCTCAGATAATTTTCAAATGCATCATAGACATGGACATAGTTGCTCAGATTAATAAAAAAAATGCATCATTGACATGGACAGGTTTGCTCAGATTAATATCAATTGCATCATAGACATGGACAAAATTGCTCAGATAAGAATCAGAAGGCATCATTCAGAGGACTTTTTCATCACAGGAACAACATCCAGAGCTCCGCATAATCATACAAGCGCAAGGAGGAGGAACAGGGAAGGGTTCTTGATTTTTTTTACCGCAACACAACCAACTGGAACCCAGTCAGCACACAGATCAGATGGGGATGGAAGGAGGAGCGCCGGATCTGCAACACAACCAAGAAAAAAGCTCGATTAGTCATCTTACAAATCAAGAAAATAGGATAAGACCAAGAATAAATTTCTAGGGTTAGATTGGTTCAATCCTTACCTTGAAACAAGCAAAGAACTCAGATCCAGAGGAACCCTGCAGAACCAAAGAGCCAATCGATGAATCTTTCACTGGATCTATGGCTACCAATACACAAACGAGAGAGAGGGTTAGAAATCTCTTGCCTTGGAGCACGGATTCCCCAACAAATCGAAGCTGCAAACCAAAGCACAACAAACAAAGGGGAGATTAGAGAGGGAGGAGATGAAGAGAGGAGACAGATCTGAGAGGAGAGGAGGGAGGAGCAGAGCAGCCTCACCTGTGGAGGGCAACGGTGAAAATGGCGTCTGTGGGAGGGGAAGGGAGGGGAGCGGTGACCCATATATCGGTGGTGGATGGTGCGAAGTTGGGGGCGGTGAATGGCACGAACTTGGGGCGGTGACGCTCTTCCCGCGTGCAGCCGCTTCGCCATTTTCGCCCCCCGCGCGCTCGCGCGAGCAGCCGCCGCTGCACCGCGGGAGCCAGGCTCCGGAGAAACGAGGGTTTCCTACGTATCCCGGGAGCCTGGCTCCGGGCCTCTCCTTGCACCCCACGGGCCAGGCCGGATAGGGCACCCAGGTAACCAATCAGCCCATGGTCGGATGCGCCGAGCCTGGCTGGGCTGCCATGCGGGCAACCAATCGCGCCCAAGTTCGTCTCCTTCCTCTCCTCTCCCCCACACGCCTCATGTGGTCGGTTTCTTCTCAGTTCTCACTGCTCCGACGCCGGCAGGATGGCGCCCTCCGCCGCCGCGGCCTGTGCCTGTGGACAGCGACCCGCACGTCTGGGGCTCGCGCGGCGGACGACAACTCGCCTGGCGGCGCCCGCGACTGACGGGCCTCGCGTGGCCGCTAGCAGCTAGCTTGGCGGTGCCCGCGAACGGGCCCTCCGTGGCGGCCAGCAACTCGCCCGCGCAGTGGCGCCGAGGAACATTTTCTTTTTCTTCTTGGAACATTTTCCTTTTTCACGTGGAACATTTTAATTCTTTTCTCAAAATAACATTTGTTCCGGAACATTTGTCCCCAGCAGCGCCCAGCGTGGTGGCTCATGCGGCTTGCCTGCGGCGTACCTCGCCGCCGCCGCCAGCTGTTTTCTTTACATCTTTTTAAAACTTGCGGGAAACAATTTTTGCTGCAACAATTTTTTCTGGAACAACTTCTCGTGAAATATTGTTTTAAGACATTTGTTATTTGTTCTAGACCATTTGTTGACTGATTTTTTTATGGTGCATGTAGCTTTGGTCTACTATGTGTAATAATGTGGACTGATTCTCTCTTTTTAAGAGGGTTGAAGCCGGAACTCATTCCATTATCTAAAAATTTGTTCTAGACCATTTGTTCCACAATATTTTTCTTCTTCTGGTTGGGTCCGCCTGCCTCGTGGGGCTGACCTGTTTTGTGCTAACGGTAGTACGGAAGCCCTCCATCTGTCGCCAGACTAGCATTTGGGGTGATATTAGTAATTTAGTACTGCTTGTCACCTTGCATTTGGGATTAGCTATGTATACGTATGGACTTCAGGACTTGTATCCGTCGTAGATTCAACGTGGATTTTCCCGGCCGTGCCGTCGTGGAACGTGGATACCCCAACGACAGGCTCGCCCCAGCCTGATCCGGATAGAAGCGAGGCATCAGCACCCGCAACGCACGGACTTTGTCTGGGCTCATTTTCTTGTCAGCAGCGCGTGCTCTGTATAAAAATAGAAAGTCACCACCTACTGATACTTCAGTTCATGTCCATCTATACAATTATAGTACTGGTGGTGGTTCATTACACATCGAGGACTACTACTCTTCTTTAAGAATGGAAATAAGTCTTCTTTTGGTCTGAACTATTCTAATATAGAAGCACATCAAGCACAGACAATGCAATAATATTGGTCAAGAAGTCATATTCCATGGGAAGTTTCCTCAGCAGAGCTTTATAGCGTGATTGGTTTCTTGCATGTCACCAGCCTGGCTCGCACCAATGAGCCAGGCCATTCCGAGCCAGGTTGAAGCCATGCAAATGCTTGCTGATTGGTTGTCTGGATGCCTGCAGCATGGCCGAGTCAAGCACTTGATTGGTTGCCTTGCTATCACGCTGGCTCTGCACCGCTGCTCTCTTGCGTGGTGCAGCTCGTGCGCTCGCGTCGGACTGGCCCGGCAGAAACGAGGTTTTCTTTCGTATCCACGAAGCCTGGCTCGAGATGGAATCTTGCATCTGGCGAGACAGGCCCTGCCGCTGCTACAGCTAACCAATCACGCACAGGTTGCATGCGCAGAGCTTGGCTCGGCAAAAACCAGCCAACCAATCAGGCCATTAGTGAGAAGGTGACGTTGCACTGACTCTAGGTCTCTGTGGTTGGTATCCTCGTATCATGTTCAGTGCCCAAATGGCAAAGAAACTGGTAAATGTTGGGGAAAACAAGTTTGCATTGAACAAGCCTTATGGCGAAACCTCACTAATTAATGTTTTTAACGTGTTTGGTGTTTGCTTCCTTGGCCTTGTTTAGTTCCACGAGATAAGTTTTGCTACAATAAATTTGAATGTTTGAATACTAATTAGGAGTATTAAATGTGGATAACTGACAAAACGCATTTCACAACCCGAGTAACTTTGCGAGACAAATCTAATGAGCCTAATTAGGTCATAATTAGACAATGTCATGCTACAGTAAACAATCTCTAATGACAGATTAATTATGCTTAATAGATTCGTCTCGCGATTTTCCGTCCATCCGTGTAATTAGTTTTATAATTAAATCATGTTTAGTCCTTCTAATCTTTGATTTAGTTTTGCTACAGTAAATTTCACAAAATTTCTTGTGAATCTAAACGGGCCTCTTAACAGAATACAAGGAGGTACTACATAGTTATAGATTAAAAGAGATAGCTAGACGCGACGGACACTCGCACGACCATGCCATAGGCAAAGAGGCACGCGAAGATCCTCATGCGTAGATCAGCTCCACGAGTAGGCCACCTCAAAAAAAAAAAACCTACGCCGAGACACCCTGCGGCTACACTCCTTCCGTAGGTTCCAAAGCGACCAAAATAACTAGCGACCAAACACAACCGAACACAACAAAACCCACCCACTCAACTCCACGAATTTTTTTATTATTTAATCCTTTTTAACTGAAATTTTAATATTAACCCCAGCCAAACTAAATTTCCAACAAATAATCCTTTTAGTCGCGCCACACACCGTGGCGCGACTGAAACGCGAGTCGCGCCACAGCATGTGGCGCGACTGGCCTGCCACGTAGGTCGGCCGGGGCGTGGACGGCCAGCGCGGCGGCTGACATGGCAGGGCGAGTCGCGCCACATGCCTTGGCGCGACTCAGTCACGCCAAAGGCCGTGGCGCGACTCACCTGTATACAGGCCGGCGCCCACGGCCCCTTATTCTTCCTCCTCCCTTTCTTTCTTTCTCCCCAACCCTAACCCGAGCTCTTCCATGGAGACCGCCGCCGCCCTCCCCCCCTAGATCGGCCCATCCCACTACGGATTCGAAGGGAAAAAGTGGGGAAACTACTCCGGGAAGGTAACTCCTCCACTTTGACCATCTACATTTTACGGATTTGGTTGATTTCCTTAATTTTGGATGAGGTTAGGTTTAGCTAGGGTTTGACTTGATATGGTCGATTGAGCACGGATTTGAGATGGTTAGTTCTACTATGTGGTGGATTTGGTCGTTGGTAACGCCTGTCTATCGTATAGATTTTTTTGCATGTGACGATTTCGTTGACATAACCATGTGTAGATGTGCCATGGCGTGTTGTTTAGCCCTCCACGCCTTGCCATACTTCACCCGATAACTAGTGAATCCAACAATTGCTTCAACGAGCACGGACACCGAAATGTCAGGGTCAGCATACACCAATGCAGCAATCCAGCCTTTGATATATCGTGTCGTACACTGAGAGTGCTCGTAGATTGGTCGGGAGCTACCACATGTGTGAGGCTGCTCCACTTTAGTTATCCTCTACTTCTGCCTTTCATCGGTGATTGGACAGGCCCATACTTTCCAACCACAACCAAGTTGGCATCGTACTGTGTACCGCAACTTAGAGTCAGAGTGCACCACATTGTATGGACGATGGTGCCGCACCGAGTAGTCCCTCAAAAATAATTTCAATTCGTCCATGCTGTCGAATGTCATCCCTCTCTGTATCAACTCTTGACCACTGTCAGGCTCGTGAGAATTAAGACGTAAGCCGGAATCACAATATGCCTTTTTAGGGGGTGCATGGAAGAGAGGAACCTCTGGAACACCTACATAAACTGTTCCAAGTTGTCTCAACTCCTCTATAGTCAGAGGAGTCAATCTAGCACCAGAATTTGTAGCCATACTAGAGGACGGTTCAACCATAGGAGATGTTTGAACAAACGAGCGCCGATGCACCGCATAGCTCGGCTCAACTACCATTCTTGGTTGCACAACCGGTGTTTGCACACCATATGTTGGCTCAACAAACGGTGCTTCATTGACTGGAGTTGGCTCAAACACTTCTTCTTGGGTTAACGCTTCTCTCATTTCTTCTTCTTCTTCCTCTTCTTCTGATCCCGCAGAGATATCATCATCATCTTGCTCCTCAACATCAAATGTGCCCTCATCGAAATCATTGTTCACTAGACAATCATCCTCTGAATCTGGCTCATTTGCCATGTCAACATCATATTCTTCATCGTCCTCATCTTCGTCCACCTTATCATTAGTTTGTACCAAGACACTCTCACGAACTTCAACTACCAACTCAGCGCAACCAACTTGGGACCCTTTTACCAAGTCCTTATAAAAAGCCCAATCTTCGTCACATGAAATTCTCATAAGCACATAATGAGCCCTTTTGTCACCGGCATCGAATCTACCATGTAGGATTATTTCACTATGTTCTTGATTAACATGGAAAATTGACGCTCGAACAAAAACTTCATCAAATGAAGGAGGGCTATCAAATCTTGTGACTTCATGCTTCATCCTCTCAAACTCTCCATTCTCATTAACCGAACCGCCGGAGAAATAACGAACTAAGCAATCCATCTACACACATTTAACGGGCACATTATCATTACCATTCATGGACTTATACAAAAACTACTAAAACACCACATATACCCAAATGTCAATCCACTACGTACGACAACCCTACCTAAAAACACCATTCTAACAATAATCTACATTAAATCCTAATTCACATTTCTTGCCAAAATTAACAAGAATATCTACCCACTAAAAATCCCATCAAAATCGTTTCATGATAAACAATCTATACGATACAAAAGCGTTGCCATGAATCAATTATACGATAACGCTCAACTAATCTTGTCCCTTTCATACTAATTTACCAAATCCAACCCAAAACCTAGGTTGCCATACCACAACAAATGCCAAGAGAAACAAGCAAAAGGCACAAATCTACATGGATAAAGTGCAGGAGTTACCTTCCCGGAGTGTTTTCCCACCGTTTCCCCTTCGAACCAGTGGAAGGAAGAGGGCGATCTAGAGGGGGGAGTTCGGGGGCGGCGCCATGGGAGAGTTTGAGCTCGGGTCTGGGGAGAAAGAATGGGAGGAGGAAGAAGAAGGGGCCGTGGGCGCCGGTCTGTATACAGGCGAGTCGCGCCACGACCTTTGGCGCGACTGAGTCGCGCCAAGGCATGTGGCGCGACTCGCCCTGCCATGTCAGCCGCCGCGCTGGCTGCCCGCGCCCCAGTCGACCTACGTGGCAAGCCAGTCGCACCACATGCCGTGGCGCGTCGCGAGTCGCAGCGCGTGGCGCGACCAAAAGGGTTATTTGTTGAAAATTTAGTTCGGCTGAGGTTAATATTAAAATTTCAGTTTAAAAAGGATTAAATAATAAAAAGTTCCAACTCCACAAGTCACACCAACAACTGAGACCCTGCAAAGACATAGAAATCACCATGACCGACCCATGTGAGTGCCAAAATGGACCCAGTGGGCGGGGATAGAGAGCATGCAAGAAAACGCATACATGAAGGAAGCGACACCGGAAGCGTCATCTATCAGTCGGAGGACGAATCATGTTTTCACCCGGCAAAATGAGAAGGGGTTAGAGACCTCGATCTGTTCCAGGCGCTTTGCAATTTGACTCCTATAGAATCACAAAATCCACATAAAAAATCTCGTGTCTTGACATACCACCACCACCTCCTCCTCTC
>CM014271.1:16712882-16729813 GCA_004135705.1 Alloteropsis semialata | reverse complement strand
AGAGTAGCTGACAGTTATACTGAGTCATCTGCAATAAATTTCAGTCAATTTTGATAAAAATTTATAGTGTGAACGTGAGGTTTTATTTTCAGGGTCCGGCTCTTGACGCGGGTCCATGTGTAGGTCTAGCAATGGGCACTCTACCAAGAATACACCCATTCCAACCGCCCTCCCCCCAACCCACCCCAACCCGCATTTACATAGAACCCGCTCCGCCCCACCCCATTACCTAGTACAACCCATTTCAACCCATCCAAACACACTCCACAGCAAAACCCACCCATAAAACCCATTTCAACCCAACCCATTAGCAGGCCTAGTTGCCGATCTGGCGATCTCGGTGTACCCAAAGGGCAGGACGTGACAGCATGGACGTCGCTCGTGCTGGGATCTTGTCTGGGGCATCACTTTGTTTAACAATTTGCCCAACAACTAGAAATCAAGGTATACACCTATGGTACCGAGTTATCATAGTCGCTAGAATGTCCCGTGTAATATTTGACTTAACAATCCTAGTCGATGTGCTCTTAAAAAAACAGTCGTAGTCAACAAAATCAGTTATCTTACCATAACACCATTAGTAATAGTATGGCCATATGGCATACGACTAAAGTAGAATCCTCATTTTATCCGTAATTTAAGACATGGACAATCTCTTTGATATGGTTAAGCTTTTGGGTGGCCATATCGTAGTCAATCTAAATTCTCTCGAGAATTGGAAAATTTCAAAAGGTAGATGATGCGATATCTTTATATACTTCCCAAACCGGAAGAGGATAATAGAAGGCATCGGAAAATATAGTATCCTAGAGAAATAAACCATGTTGCTCTAAATTGGGGAAGGATCACTATACTTTATTTGGGAAAATGCTTGAAGTCTCTGTCACTCGAGAGTTGCCAACAGGATTGACGTTTCATTACTTTTTGCCGGTTTGCTAATAATCCCAGCGGCTTTGGGTGGGTAGTTGTTGGTCGGAATTTGGAATTCAGAAAAAGAAGGATGCTAGTGCGGTGGCTTCCCACCCGACCCTTTAAACAAAGGCAAAGCGAGCCCCTGCATGTGGTTTTCACTTTTCACTCAAAAGAACAGTATAGTAAACAGGGAGAGCAATAACAAAAGAACAGTATCGTAAAGGCTAAGGGGGTGTTTAGTTCATCCTCTCTCTCCTCCATTTTGCATAATACACGCTTTTCAATGCACTTTTTCTCTCTGTAGCACGCGACCCAATGCATAAAAATATTATGCATAACAACATCTAAACACCCCCTAAAGAGGTTAGAGGTGCCACCTGGTGCCTCGAGTTTCGTGCCCATTGTTTTCTCCGACAACTTGGTGCCGATACTCCACTCACTGTTAACCCGTCGTCCTTGCCGGCGCATGTGGATTAACGGACGCACGTGACCAAAAGAAGCTTCGGATGAAAAATGAACTGTGATGTGGCCACTGCGGTGACGGAGTCGTAGGCCGGTAGCACTAGCAGTAGCAGTGCTCGTGTCCACACTGGCAAGGCATGAGGTCAAAAATTAGTAAATTACACGACTGAATGAAGCCGCGGTTTTATTTTATTTTTTTAAAGAGTGAAGCTGCAGTCCCAACTCCCAAGGAAAAATGGACGGGCAGTCGATAGCAGGGGAGCAGCAGTTGAGCCGTGTTTTGGGCAAGCAAGCCAGACCTTCGGCACGCATAGTTATTTCACGTTGAAAACGGACGCAAGAACTAGCCGAATGTGCGGCCAACGATTTCTTCGCCGTGCTTGCGGCGTGCCTGACGTGAGCTATGGCAAGTTAGGGTTAAGCAAACAGTAATTTAGCGGCTGTATGTTGGTTCTATTTATTTTTAGCCAACCTAATAGCTAATTTATATAATAGTTGATGATAAAAGTATCGTTAATGTTTGGTTTCTCTTATTCTCTCACCAATTTTAAACTCATGTGGTGTTTGGTTCGTCAAAATGTAACGCAAACCGATACGGATGGTAACTGATTGCGTTAGATCCTGTTTGTTTAGGGTGCGCCTGTATCCGTTACGATGTAAAGCGATACGGGCTAGTAGAAAATCGTTACCCCTCAGACCCGAGCGTTATCCGATACAGTAGCAGCGCAGCATCATCGTCTTCCTCGCGACACGGACCTGATATTGCGCGCCCGCACCAGTTCCTCCATGCGTGCATGCATCTCTGGTTTCTCCCTCTCACTCTATCCATCACCAGTACATATGTAAAAACTCGAGAATGGATTTGAGCCTGGCCGTCTGCCCACATGCGCGCTCGGCGCAGCCGTGACGAGCACGCCGCAACGCATTCTGGATCAGAGCTCCTCGCCTTCTCTCGGGTGGCCGGAGTGACTTGCTGTGCCTTTTGACCACGAGCAGCAACATGACGGTCACAGCACAAGCATGCGAATCTGCAGAACCTTGTGGCGTTTCTCTATCGGGCTGATCATGCTCAATTTTGCTCCGCCATTAATGGCGCCCGAGCTCGGTTGAGTCCTGATCATGTATGTAAATGGGTGCCTCCTAGGTTATCCTCGCTTAACCACAATCATACCTCCACGGCTCCTTTTGACTGCTATGGCTCAATGACTGTTTGGGGACTGATGGGTGGCGGCGCTGCGGTTGCTGTGACGATGGTGATTCATGAATCATGACACATCTCCTCTTCCGCTCGTGATACCGTTACCTGTACTGAACCAAACAAAAGTTGCAATCGTCTATTCCTCATCGGATAACGCTGTTATCTGTTACCATTTACATTTACGTTACCACTCCTGTAACCAAACAGCACCTCAGTGTTGAAGTCGGCTGTAAACTTCCGGACCGTTTTCCTTCTCTCCTCTTTCTCTGCTCCAACTCACAAACATGGCTTTCAGCCCACAACACTTCAGACGCTGGGCGATTCTCCAGTGTCCACTGTGGACGCTGGAAGTAGGGGTGGAAACAAGCCGAGCCGAGCCACGCTTGGCTTGGCTCGTGAAAGCTTGGTCCAAAGTAGGCTTGGCTCGGTTCGGCTTGGTCCAAAAAAACGAGCTAATCTTGAGGCTCGGCTCGGCTCGTTTATAAGCTCGAGCCAGCTCGAGCCGGCTTGCGAGTCTGCATGCTAAAAAGCCTCTAAGAGATGTGAAGTAACTAGACAATGTGAAAATATACAAATATTAATATAAGAACATGATAGTCAATTTTAAGAGCATAAATTATAAAAATATTACTACTTTATGATAGGGACAACCTCAATTTGCAAAATCAAAATAAGATAACAAGTAATTACATATTCAAAAAGAAAATATTACCTCTAATTCTTTAATATCTACTCCTAATTGGCAAGTCACAACTATTCAACTATCGACATGCCTATATACATCATCTAAAAGTAAATAATTTTAATGCAATCTTAAAAAATATACTTAAAAATATAGTATAAAAACAATATTCAGAGTCCTAACACCAAGCTTTTTGAGCTTGCGAGCTGCTCACGAGCCGGCTCGGGCTCGGCTCAGTTCACTAACGAGCCAAAACGCTGGCTCGAGCTCGGCTCGTTTGGAATTCGAGCCGAGCCAGAGCTAGGCGAGTCCGAGCCGAGCCTGAGCCCGAGCTTTTTGGCCACCCCTAGCTGGAAGTCTGGAACAGAAATGAACAAAGTCGACAGGCTAACAACAACATGGACAGTTATAACATCACACACAAAATTTATGTGTATCGACCGTCAGCACGTCAGCACAACAGGCATGTCAAAATGGCCAACAGACGAATAAGCAGTTGACACAAAAATACACTCCTACTCTGGCGGAAAATGGGAGGTCGATTCGTCGTGGGAAAAAAGCTATAGCCGCAGCAGAAGTACAAAGCTCAAGTTTTCGGTACAACAACTTGCTGACTTGTTGAGAGGAGGGCTACGGACGCAGAAGCACGAAGCTGAATTTCTGGCACAGCAACTTGCTGACTCGGGAGGTCAAAAACAGCCACGGGAGTATTCCAACCTGCACCAAAGAGGCAAGCACAACGTCAGGGGCTGTCAAAGTACAAGGGTGCAGCTTTCTACCCAGTAAAACGTTGCATCCACATGTCTGGGAAATTAAAGGCAGCGTTTCCCAATCATCCAACGAAGGCTCTCCACTTCGATAAATAAAGTTCACTCTACGACTGAGTTGATGACTGATGAGGCTACTTCTTCCATCATGGCACCATGTTACCAAATAGATTATACAAACCGCCCAAACGTGTTGGCCATTGAAATTTAGAAGTTCCATAGTATTTAGTATTTACCACGACATGGCCTGTAGCAGAATCAACACCCCTCAAGGAGAACATCTTTCCTGTCAAAACAATCGAGGTATCACCATTACCATTGGTTCCATGAATCACAAATAGGACGGAGACCTAATGTAAACAAAGAAAAGTGTTTTCTAACAGCAAAGGCACTCTGCTATGTTAATATAAAGACTGGCAGTCTGCCAGCTTTACTTTCAATTTTCTAACAGCAAAGGCAGCATAAGCATATCCGTCTGGGAAGGATGTTGCTATTGCTACTCGACAATCCAAAAGGGAAATAGAAACATTCATGATCTTAGATATGGATCTACTGATGAAGTATTTGCAGTTTAGATACTGCACAAACCCGTTTCCTCTTTTGGGCGAACAATTCATGTCTTTTGTAGTGTACTAATTAAATATAAAAATCATATTAACTAGTATTCTAGACGCAGCTGTGAATACATGTCCCAAATAAGCTGTCTCCACGATCAGTGTTGCAAGGTGAAAAATTCCACTTGCAGTTCCCACATTCAGATTGAATATAAAATTATGAAATGCAACCAGATTACCAACATGGATAGGTTCAGTTGATAAATGACCAGTAGAGTGCATAAAAAAAAATATTGAGCAACAAACAATCTAGAACACTCTGGCAAGTGCCATCGACATACCAAAGGGCTGTAGAAGATGTCGAGGGACTGTAGTTACAGGAGTGCTCCAAAACCACAGAACGAGCAAGGCATAAATTAGTACCTATTTGATTAAAATGATTAGTACTGAAGGAAGTGAATGGTAAATAAAAACCCAAACATAAAAAGGCAATTCACAAAGGAGCACCTTAGTAACCAATAGAATTTTTCTGTACTTGTCATATAAGGATTGCTTCCCTTTAGTGTCCTGTTCCTGTACTGTAAAGCAGACAAAGGGGAAAAAGACTTAAGACGGCTAAAATGCATCATTGCAGCACCAATTCTTTCTGCAGAAGTAACGAACAAGCAAACAAGCTTTGCTTCCAAACAAACAATATCAACGTTATGGCGTACAATTATCCAGCGTTCCCAAAAATTATGGGGCTGAAAGACATATTCCGGTGCTACATTACAGGACAACAACTACAGAACAGGACGTTGAGAGTTGAGCACTCACTTTTTGCCAGTTCCTTCTCCTTGGCAACAGCCAGGCGCTTGAGTTTAGCAGCTTGTGCAAATGTGGACGGCCTACCACACACATACAGGCAAAGAAGTGAGAAGGAAACCTTGCAGTTGCAAATCATTCTTAGGTTAGAAGAGACATTTTGGATCGAGAAAAGTGGGTCAAGAATTAGTCGAGTTCGAGTCACGGCAAAGGAAGGTTAATTGCTTACGTTGACAGCTGATTGGCCTCCTTCAAAAGTTGCTTGATTTCAAGCCGCAGTTTAATCTGCTCATCACTCTGTGATCCCCTCTGGATTATAAAGCACAGAACACATCAGTGATCAGTGGAAACAGTACAGAACATAAATACAAAAAAGCAGACTGCAAAGATGCGCAGGGCACGAAAAGTCAAAAATAAGCCTGCATTCCACATCCTCGCCCAAAGGTTCAGAAATTTGCTCCAAAATTCAAATTACTCAGTGCAAAAGGAACAGTTTCCTCGGAACTAGGGTTCAATTCATCGCATAAATAGACGGAATCGCTGGCAGGTTACTCTTCCACCCAATCAGAACTCAAGGAAGATCCAGGGCTCGAGACGGCGAGATGACGGGTGGGGCAGCGCGCGAGAAGGGGGTTGAGGGGGTCGTCGCTGACCTTTCTGGCGAGGTCGAGGTAGCGGTCGAGCAGCTGGAGCGCGGAGACGATGAGGAGGACGAAGATAGCCGCCAGGGACATGGTCGTCGGCCGGCGGCGGAGGCCGACGGTCTCTCCCGTCTCCGGTTGGGTCACAAGACTCGAGATGCGTCGGGTGTCGGGTTCACGTCGTTCGTATCGCTCTGGACGCTTTTCGATGGTTCTCTTCGCGAGAGAGGCCCATTTAGACTCCTCATTGTCCACGGGCCGATGGGCCATGGTTACTCCAAAACCAAATCGGAGTAGCCTCTAATACGGCCTAGCCCAAACATGATCAACTTGAAGCCTTGAGTTACATTTTGATTTTGGAAGAAGTCCTATTTACCTCCCTGGATTATAAGCCGAGTCCATCTTTCCTCCTCCAACTCGAAAACCGTCCATTCTGTCTCCTCGAATTCCTAAAACCGGACACATGACCACCCCGACCCGGTTTTGTCTGTTTTGGTGAGTGGTTTTAAATTTTTTTATTTATAATTTAGTCCTTAGATCTTAAAATGATTATTACTTTTTGTCTATACCTCCAATTTAGGAGATTCTTATGGTCACGCGTTCATAACGGTGAGCTTTATCTTTTAAAATGGTCTTTATACTATTTTATTACTATTTGTTATATTATTCTTATGTTATTGTGTAAAAACAACAATATAAGAAAAGTAAAAAAACAGTTACAAAATAATATGAACAACATTTTAAAAGACAAAGCTCATCGTTACGAACGCATGACCACTAGAATCACTTAAATCGAAGATACGAGAAAAAAATAGTAATATTTTAAGATCCAAGGACTATTTAGTAACCACTAGAATCACTAAATAGTCCTTGGATCTTAAAATGATTACTATTTTTTTCTCGTATCTCCGATTTAAGTGATTCTAGTGATCATGCGTTCGTAACGATGAGCTTTGTCTTTTAAAATGTTGTTCATATTATTTTATAACTGTTTGTTTTACTTTTCTTATATTGTTGTTTTTACATAATAACATAAGAATAATATAACAAATAGTAATAAAATAGTATAAAGACCATTTTAAAAGATAAAGCTCACCGTTATGAACGCGTGACCGTAAAAATCACCTAAATCGGAGGTACAGACAAAAAGTAATAATCATTTTAAGATCTAAGGACTAAATTGTAAATAAAAAAATTTAAAACCACTCACCAAAACAGACAAAACCGGGTCGGGGTGGTTATGTGTCCGGTTTTAGGAATCCGAGGAGACAGAATGGACGGTTTTCGAGTTCGAGGAGGAAAGATGGACTCGGCTCATAATCCAGGGAGATAAATAGGACTTTTTCCTTTGATTTTTGAGCGCTTGACCCGCCCAACCAGGCAACCACACATCTTGGCTCAAAGGATCTAGAACAATCCGAAGGAGGCCACGTCACCTCAACCGCTCCAACCGAAATATCTGCCGGGATCAACCGGCCAATACGACGCCACGGAGCCCAACACCTGGCGGCACCACGGCGCGGCCGCTAAATTTCACCGCGGGGAAGGACAGAAAAACCGAGCCAAATTCCCCGGCAAAAACCAGCTCGCCACTCGCCCGGCGCGGTGAGAATATCTTGCGGCGAGCTGGTGGCGAGGGCGCGGCCACATCAGCCACCCCATCCGCCCACCTCACCTCCCGCGCGCCAATGGCAACTCGGCTTAAGATTCCACGAGATAAGGACCCGATCGCCGGGCGACGCTATTTAGCCAGGCGGCCGCCCCAGCACCATCACTCACCCCCACCACAGCAGCAGCTAGCGACCGGTCTCAGTGCGCTCTCTTTCTCTCGCCTCGCGCAATGGCCGCCTCCACCATGGCGATCTCCTCCCCGGCGATGGCCGGCACCCCCATCAAGGTGGGCTCCTTCGGCGAGGGCCGCATCACCATGCGCAAGACCGCGGCCAAGCCCAAGGTGGCGGCGTCCGGCAGCCCGTGGTACGGCCCCGACCGCGTCAAGTACCTCGGCCCCTTCTCCGGCGAGCCCCCGAGCTACCTGACCGGCGAGTTCCCCGGCGACTACGGCTGGGACACCGCGGGGCTGTCCGCCGACCCCGAGACCTTCGCCAAGAACCGCGAGCTGGAGGTCATCCACTCCCGCTGGGCCATGCTCGGCGCGCTCGGCTGCGTCTTCCCCGAGCTGCTCGCCCGCAACGGCGTCAAGTTCGGCGAGGCCGTCTGGTTCAAGGCCGGCTCCCAGATCTTCAGCGAGGGCGGCCTCGACTACCTCGGCAACCCCAGCCTGATCCACGCGCAGAGCATCCTCGCCATCTGGGCCGTCCAGGTCGTGCTCATGGGCGCCGTCGAGGGCTACCGCATTGCCGGCGGCCCGCTCGGCGAGGTCGTCGACCCGCTCTACCCTGGCGGCAGCTTCGACCCCCTCGGCCTGGCTGACGACCCCGAGGCCTTCGCCGAGCTCAAGGTCAAGGAGCTCAAGAACGGCCGCCTCGCCATGTTCTCCATGTTCGGCTTCTTCGTCCAGGCCATCGTCACCGGCAAGGGCCCGCTCGAGAACCTCGCCGACCACCTCGCCGACCCAGTCAACAACAACGCCTGGGCCTACGCCACCAACTTCGTCCCCGGCAACTAAGAAGCTCATCACTTCGCTCTGCAACTTCATTGTCTTCCGGTGGGGGGCGTACGTGGATTGATTGATGCTGCAAGCTGCTGCATGTTCTGCTGTCTCTTGTTTCACGTTGCATTTCAGGGGCAAGTCGAGATGATGAGTTGGCGTTGTAAACTAAGATGAAAGATGATGTTTGTGCAATAGTGGTTTTGTTGGCTAATTTGAGTTGTCAGATTAAGGGCATCCATTGATTTGTTGCTATTTAAACTCTCTCTTCTCCCTGTAGATATTTTACTATGGCCCTGTTTTAGTTAAAACGGCAAAACCGCAAAACGGCAAATTTCACTATTTATCAAAAGAAATCTTACATGTATGGAGTATTAAACGTGTGTTAATGATAAAACACATTCCATAACCACCCGGGTAACTTTGCGAGACGAATCTAATGAGCCTAATTAAGCCATGATTAGACAACGTCGTGCTACAGTAAACAATCTCTAATGATTTAATTAGGCTTAATAGATTCGTCTCGCGATTTCCCGTCCAACCGTGTATTTAGTTTTATAATTAGATCATGTTTAGTCCTTCTAATCTTCGATTTAGAATTGCTACAGTAAATGACAACTTGTTTACGCTCCAACTAAACAGGGCCTATATCTCAAGGCCCCCTAAGGCCTAAGTGCTTACATAAAACAAATAAATGAGCTGACACGCTTAACATTGAGCTCATAGTTCTATACCACCACCTCAGGCTCAGCCCTCGGTCACAGATAAGTAGACATGATCTTTATGAACGACTTTGACTAATACTTATTGTTACAAGTATTCAATAAATAGTGAATTGGACTCATCATATAACAACTTGTATGCTTGCATCACTTTAGTCTAGCAAGTTGCAAAATGTGCAAACTGATACACAAACTTGTCAAATATGTGCACGTACGGTCACATGTACACCACCAAGTGTATTTTGTCATGCCAAAACTTCAAAAAAATACTTATGTATCAGAAACGGAAATATTTTACAGTCAGTTTCCTACAATTTACGTTTGCCTTCAAAGTTCTCATAGCTATTATCGTATACATCATGTATAAATAATTGAGTTCTAAACCCAAGAAATAAAGCACAAGATTATAAAAAATAAACGAGAATCCGTTAGCCACAACATCAGTGACCGGGGCAAGAAGAGTTGCTTAATTCTGAATTATCACGTTTCATATAAATGTAAGAAATACAAAACTTAAACGGCACCTCTCATTGTTCCGAGAACTTCTGAAATACGCTCAGCTCTAATGTACAATACAGATGGTCTGCCACCATGATATAATACTCTAGAGATAGTATAGGTGACCGTACATGCACACATTTGGCAAGTTTGTGCATCTGTTCGCACGTTTTGCAACTTGTATGGTGGATAAATAGTGAAATGTACTCTTCTGTCTCTTCATGAAACTACATAGAGACAAGTCTACTTAGCATTTTTAAAACTTAATACAAAAATAAATACCCAACTAAAAAATAGAATGATTTACTCGAGAAAACATCAAAGCAAGGAGAGAGCATCCGTGCTGAGTTCGTTTGCTATTAGAATACCTACCCGCTTCCTAGTCTACCAAACCGTGGTGACACTTTTTGTCGCAAAAAAGTTACTTGAGGAAACAAATTAAGCACAATTCACTGTGTTTCTGACCGCCGCTGGATACTGATGTCAATTATGGCTCCTGTGCTGTCCACATTAGCAATAACATATATTCTTTTCTCTGCAAGGATATGGTATAATCAGCTAAGTATCCCAAGGAGTAAAGTTCATCAGCGGTCCTCTAACTTGTCGTGCTGTGTCATTCCGGTCTCTAAACTCACAAATTGCATATTTGGGTCCCTAAAGTTAGCTCCGGGTGTCATCCCGGTCCCTAAACTTTCAAATTGCAGATGTAGCGTCTCAAACTCAGCTTTGGGGGTCATCCTGGTCCCCGAACTCGCAAATATAATTGCACCATAGATCAACACATGTGAAGTAAGCGTTGTACACCTACAAAATGTCTCCCAATATCCATTTCCCTCAAAAAATTAATACCATCATGACTTGCGTTGGAAAAGACAACAATGGATGAAAAATTTTAGCTTAGGTATATGATCTCAATATTCGGAATATTATTTAACATGAGGATTAAAAATTAGATAGTTTCTTATCTCCATTCTGCTAGCCACTCTTGTTATTAAATAGACATTCGAATTCAATTTTTCTAGGTAATGCATAATAAGTTTGTTATTATTAATTAAATTAAACAATCAATTTATCAAAACTATGTAGCTATGTAATGTAACTTCACAACTTATCACACATTTGGCCTTATCCAAGTAATCAGTATAGAAACAATTACACAAGTGTTTTCATTGAACTTATATAGGTTAAATATATATCAATATAGTTTGAAAAATGCATATTTGTAAGTTCGCTGAGTTTGAGGGGCTAAATCTGCAATTTATATGTTCAGGGACCAGAATGACACCCGAACCTAACTTTAGGGACCCAAATATGCAATTTGTGAGTTCGGGGACCAGGATGACATAGCATGACAAGTTTAAGGACCGCTGGTGGACTTTACTCTATCCCAAGCATCAAAGCATTTGGCAATTGAACTTAATTATGAAAAATAATAAGAAATTTGGCCAAGAATATGAATTACAGAATGATCGAGAATAACTTTCATTTTTCCCATGTGTAAAAGTAATTGTCTATCAGGCAAAAAAGTACATGAGCATCAATATATACTAGAGTCTCAATCACATTAATAAAATGTAACATGTTAAGACAAACATTTCGCAGAACAAATTTCATAGCATGTACAGATTTTATTGTATGCAATAAAAAATAGAGTAAATTGGCTTTAGCTTACCACACGTAATAGAGCTTGGAGCTTCCTTGTGTTATATAGGAGGGTACCTTTACATTTACAGTGAAAAATAGATTAACATTTTAGCTCAGTGATTGAAGAAATGAATCTGTGTTTCTAAATAACCATGAACATTGCGTATTAGATACATCAAAGTGATTTTTTAAAATCAGTTACGCCATTAATTTTTTTTTCTAAAATACCCATATACTACTATACTACCCACTCTATACTACTATACTACAGTTAAAGTTTCCAGTAGTATACAATTAATCTGAACCGTACGATCTTTTTATACTAGTCCTTCTTATATACTAGTACAGAGTAGTATGGAGTACCGTAGAAGAACTCACAAAATAAGCGGCTATTTCGCAAAATGGGTGACATGCTTCTGCATTCTCGGTGAAGGGCACGAAAGGTGGCAGGAGCAACCACACTCGTTTTGGGTGCAGAATCTTTTCCAATTGGGTGCAGCAGAATTGCACAACACCTGCTATGCGGCGTGCGGGTTGGATCCATAGCTTCCATTCGTTAAAAAAAATATCTAATTTACACCATCCGACCATTACAAAAGAATTTCATTTTCAACTCTCCATAAAATTGGATATATAGTTCATCCAAATGTTGAAGACGTACAAATCTAGCCTTTTGGATGGTTTTCTATTTTAAAATTTATTTCAATTTAAAAAATAGGAAACTGGTACCAAGAAATTTTAAGATTGAACATATATGCCACTGATGTATTGAGAGTTATGTTTTCATGTTTCTAGAGTTTTATTGTTTATAGTTGTGCCTACAATTTATTTAAATTGTTGTTTTGCGCTCTATTTTGCGTCCATTCAGTACGATTAGTTGATTGCATGATGGTTCTAACCCCTACCAACTTCGAAATCTATTACCTAATCATGGTGTCAATATAAAGTAAAACGCTAGCCGTGAAGAAAGCCTAAATAGGATCTATATGGCGCGGAACATGGAATTTATGAGTCTTATAGCATCTTCATGGTCTCTAATGTGCTCTTGGTTCATTGAATCCTCTTCGTTAATCTCTGGGCCTCATACAATGCAAAACAACAATTTAGAAAAAGAACAAGCATGGATAGAAGCAATAAAAACACTAGAATTATTCCAATATTCAACTAACTCTCCATAGAGCATCAACATATAGTACATATTCCTATCATTTCTTTAGATGGGGTGTACACCCAATTGAGCCCAATAAATTACATACCAACATTGCCTATTGTCCTTCCAGAACTGTATGGGTCAAGGTGTTGTTCGAGTCCCTGGTGCTGTTTCCTGCCTGCTCAACTTCTCTGTTCCTCTGTGCAAAATATGCAGGCCTATTTGGGGCTAGAAGTGACTTACTTCCATATTCCAAGATACGCACAACATACGGCATGGCAGGCCGATCATTCAGGTTTTCTTGGACACACAAGAGTGCTACATGGATGCACAACATAACTTCATCCAATTGGCAATATTTCACAATGGATGAGTCTATTATAGCCTCAGCCTTCCCCTCATTCCATAGGTTCCATGCCTGTCACAAGCAAGAATTAGATTGATTTCATGGCTCTAACTTAGAGATTTTTGCCTCCCTATTTGTCCATCCTAGAACAGTTCAAATCTTTGTGTCAAACATGTAATCTAGAACACTTACATAGACTATAAGATTGGGGGAATCTTCGATGAGATCAGTGGAACTTATCCGAACACCACTTTCGGTAAGAGTTTCCAAGACCAATACGCCGAAGCTATGGACATCAGACTTCACAGAAAAGATTCCCTCCATAGCATATTCAGGAGCCATGTAGCCACTAATTTGACCAATATGAATTGTCAATACAACAGCTTTTAGTTTAACAAATAAATAGAGCAAGCTAGTATTGAACAGAACTTACTATGTTCCAACGACTCGCTTAGTATTTGCTTGTTCTTGATTATCACCAAAGATCCTTGCCATGCCGAAGTCTGATATCTTTGGGTTCATTGCTGCATCCAACAAAAATATTGCTCGCCTTAAGATCTCTGTGGATTATTGTCAGTCTTGAATCTTGATGGAGATAAAGAAGACCTCGAGCAACCCCTTTGATTATCTTGAACCTCGTGGGCCAATCCAACACTGATTTTCTTGCACTGACTGCAGATGAGCAGCATTTTCATGAGCACTACAAACTGTCGTTTTCAGTGGTAATTAAGCAAGCAGTGGGAAGCTACTAGAACATACTGAAAAGAGTAGCATCTAAACTCTTGTTGGGTCGATACTTGTTGACGATCAAAATTGGCACAAGACAGCTTGACAGGAAAAACCGGTGGAACCGGATTCAATAACCGGTGGAACCGATTTGGCTACTGTTGCCCGTATGACAGGGCAAACCGGTGGAACCGGTTTAGGGAACCGGTGGAACCGGTTTTCCCCGAGTCCTAGTAGGTTTGGACTCTTTTGGAGATCCGTGTGGATTACGACTTGTAAAAGGATTTCCTTGCGGGGCAAGACCTCCCCACCCTATAAATATAAAGGGTCGTGGCCGATTGAGGGGTTATCCAATCGATCAAATACAAGTATCTTTATCTTTTATCCCTTCAAACCCTGTCGGATTTATGGACCCGGCAGTCCACACTGGATAGTCCGCGTGGTTGATTTGTTGAGGGACAGATCGAGAATCAGAAGTCGATGGTAACACAAGACGCAAGGATTGAACAGGTTCGGGCCGTCAGGATGACGTAATACCCTACGTCCTGTGTTGGGTGTATGGATTGATGTGTATGAAGTTCCTGAAGGATCTCCGTAGTTGGGTTCTGTCCTAGGTTTTGTATCGTGGGTTGTAATCTCGTGTTCTGGAGGGGGGTCTCAAGGCGGCTTATATAGTTCGGCTGCCTTGAGTTACAAGTCGGCTAGAGATCATAACCTACCCGAAATACAAGGATGCGATCCTATAACGATTACAGATATCTTTCCCTATAATTCCGGCTAGTTTATCTTGATCTCCGAGCTTCTTGCGGGATACGCCGCCTGCTTCCTTGCCGCGCGCGCCGTTGTAGTCGCCCGGTTCGCCCGACTGGTGGGCCTCCCGAGTGGTGGGCCACCCAGTCCGACAAACCGGCCCGATAGCACTCGGACTGGGCCGCCCCTTGCTGGTTGGGCCAATCCGCCTTCTGGGTACCCCTGGGGGTCTACCCCCGACAAGCCCCCGAGTAGTACGTGGTTGAGCGACAAGTCGGCGAGGTCGTGCCATCTGATGAGCTTCGAGCTTGCTGCAGTTGGAAGCGAAACCGCGTGATACTGGAGAGAAAAGAGAGCCGTTTCCCAACGGATGCGCCGCGAGGTGCGTCCGTTGGCCGTAGCCCCCGAGCCTTGAAGCGATTCCGTAGGAATCGGTCCAAGGGTTAGTAGCCTTGTTCTTGGTTGCCAGACAATCAACGGATGCGCCGCGAGGTGCGTCCGTTGGCCGTAGCCCCCGAGCCTTGAAGCGATTCCGTAGGAATCGGTCCAAGGGTTAGTCAAGGAGCATGTGACTGATTCATCCGGCGTTAATTTCGGCGCCAGCCCCCGAGCGTGAGGGCTGAGCTCGCCGAGCGGTCGTCCCGGCGCCAGCCCCCGAGCGTGAGGGCTGAGCACGCCGAGTGGTCGTCCCGGCGCCAGCCCCCGAGCGTGAGGGCTGAGCACGCCGAGTGGTCGTCCCGGCGCCAGCCCCCGAGCGTGAGGGCTGAGCACGCCGAGCGGTCGTCCCGGCGCCAGCCCCCGAGCGTGAGGGCTGAGCACGCCGAGTAGTCGTCCCGGCGCCAGCCCCCGAGCGTGAGGGCTGAGCATGCCGAGTGGTCGTCCCGGCGCCAGCCCCCGAGCGTGAGGGCTGAGCACGCCGAGTGGTCGTCCCGGCGCCAGCCCCCGAGCGTGAGGGCTGAGCGCGCCGAGTGGTCGTCCATACCCTGCAATAAAGCACAAATTCGAGAGGAGAAAGTACTCGGCGATACAAATATTAATGAACTCCGCTTCCTGCTTTTAAGTCTCTTAATTTCCCCGGGCAGTTAGCCTGCTACGTTTATGCACCTGATCCCCGATAGCCGTAGTACATAGCGGAGGGAGCTGGGCCGCATGCACGCGTAGGAGCGTAGGCGTACGGAAGAGTCGAGGTTTCACGGATTAAGGCGTGTGCTCCCCGGGTACTTTAGCAACTCATTTCAAAGCTCACGGAATTTGCGAAGTTAATTGATTAATACTTAGCTTGGCGAGCGATTCGAGTCCTGGGGGATTCCTTCTTTGTCAGATATGCCAAAAAGGAGGCAGGCGGAGAAGTGTCGCTTCTGATGCGCGGCGTCAGAGCAGTGTTCCCGTGATCGCACAGGATGCTTCCGTGTTCGAATGAAGCCAAAGGCGATAAGGGTGACCTGTGCAGCTTGGGCAGAAAGAGGGACACGTGGCGTGGAGCTCATGCGTCTTTCATCGTGGAGGAAGTCTCTCGTTCTCCGGCGGCTCGGGGCTATAAATACCCACCGGGGAGCCGGAGCTGCCACCCAGGAGCGAGTATGTATAGGGCCCTTGTAGTCAGCATGCCGAAGGTTCATTACTGGGTTCACCCACCAGGGAAAGCTCATGGAGTCTCCAGGGTATGGTGCTAGAAGAGTGCTTGCGAAGGTTCTGAGGTGTTGATCAGCGTCTGAGTGCTGTCCCGTTCATCCCTGCATTCCCATGTGACGAGGGCCATGTGGGGTGAAATGCTTTGTAGAGCAAGGGATACCTGAAGGCATTCGCTAACAACCCTCTGTTGGTGCTGTCCCGTCGACGGCTGCAGTGGTGCTACAAGAGAGCTTGCGAGGAGCTCATGTGGGCCAAGCTTACTCCGGATGTAGCACTAGGCGTAGGGACGAGTGCCCCAGGCTGTCATCTTGGCGGCTGATGTGTTTGGTCTTTGTAACCGGCGTATGACCGGCTTCATTGTAATTGTATAACCTGCAAAAAGATTTCATTGCATAATAGTCTTTGAGGAGGAAGCTTCTCGGCAGCGCTAGCCCCGAGCTGTCAAGGCTTGGCCGCGCTTCTCCAACCATTGTAACATGTCCACAGCGTCAGCCCCCAAGCGTTTCGGGGCTGATCGAGCCCGAGAGGCACGCTGTTTTTGGTATGGCGCCAGCCCCCGAGTCCGAGTGCTGGTCGAACCTTAGCGGCACGCCTTTTGATCTGCAGTGTTGGCTCCCGAGTAGTTCGGGGCCAATCGAGCCCGAGAGGCACACTGACTTGAATGCGGCGCCAGCCCCCGAGTGCGAGCGCTGTTCGAGCCTTAGCGGCACACCACTTGATTTGCAGTGTTGGCTCCTGAGCTGTTCGGGGCCAATCGAGCCCGAGAGGCGCACTGACTTGAATGCGGCGCCAGCCCCCGAGTGCGAGCGCTGTTCGAGCCTTAGCGGCACAC
>CM014271.1:16688451-16711882 GCA_004135705.1 Alloteropsis semialata | reverse complement strand
AGGTGTTACAGCCCTCCCCCTTAAAAGAATCTCGTCCCGAGATTCCGGTGCATATAAACTATGTGTGTCATGTTTTTAATTACCTCTTTGTTGAGCGAGAAGGTCGGGGTAATTGCTCTGAAGATAGATCTCTTGTTCCCATGTGGCCTCATCTTCGGTGTGGTGGTTCCACTGAACTTTGTAAAATTTGATACTCTTGTTCCTAGTGATTCTTTCTTTCTGATCAAGAATTCTAATTGGGCGTTCTTCATATGCAAGATCTGGTTCAAGTGTGATTTCCTCCAGGGCTACTTCTTCAGTTGGTACTCTTAGACATCTTTTGAGCTGGGATACATGGAATATATTGTGGATACCAGCAAGGTGAGTGGGGAGTTTCACTCGATAGGCAACGGGTCCACAACATTGTAAGATTGGAAAGGGGCCAACATATCTTGGAGCCAGTTTGCCTTTGACTCCAAATCTGTGTACGCCCTTACTTGGTGAAACCTTCAAATACACATGATCTCCAACATTAAAGCATAGGGGTCTCTTTCTTTTATCAAAGTAGCTCTTTTGACGAGATTGGGCGGCTTTAAGGTTGGCTTGTACCACTCTCACTGTTTCTTCAGCTTCAGTAACTAAATCTGGTCCAAACATTGCTCGCTCTCCAGCTTCTGACCAATTTAGTGGAGTCCGACACCTACGTCCATACAAAGCTTCAAAAGGTGCCATCTTCAAGCTTTCTTGATAGCTGTTATTGTATGAAAATTCAGCTATGGGTAAGCACTTCTCCCAATTTTTGTCATAGTGAATGACACAAGCTCTCAACATGTCTTCTAGGATTTAATTTACTCTTTCAGTCTGTCCATCAGTTTGGGGATGATAGGTTGAACTACGAATTAGCTTAGTTCCCATTGCGGCTTGCAATTGCTCCCAACGAGAGACAAACTGTGTACCACGGTCAGAGATGATGGTCTTAGGTACCCCATGCAAACATACTATGCGAGATAAATACAACTCTGCATACTTCTTTACTGGGTAGGTGGTTATCACTGGAATGAAGTGTGCTGTCTTTGTAAGCCGATCAACTATTACCCATATGGAATCATACCTTTGTGGTGTACGGAGTAATCCAACAATAAAATCCATACTAATATCCTCCCATTTCCATGATGGTATAGGCAAGGGTTGTAGCATACCAGCTACCTTCAAGTGACTTGCTTTTACTCTCAGACAAGTATCACACTCTGCCACATACTTTGCTATTTCTCTTTTCATTCTCGTCCACCAAAAACTTTTTCTTAGGTCTTGATACATTTTATTGCTGCCAGGATGGATGGAAAACTTGGACGTATGTGCTTCATCTAAGATTAGCTTCCTAAGGGCTAGATCTTTAGGAACTACTAACCGATTTTTGAACCACAGAACATCATTCTCATCCCTTCGGAAACATTTGACTTTCTCATCTCCTTGGTCTAGTCTTTGCTTTATTCTTTTCATACCCGGATCATTTTGTTGAGCAGAGATGATTTGATCTTTCAATGTGGGTTGGAGAGAAATATTGGCTAGCATGCCATGTGAAATGATCTCTAGGCTCAATTTCCCCATCTCATGACATAAAGTGTCACTGTATGATTCAACCGACAAGCAATGGCATTGGGCTTTGCGGCTCAGCGCATCAGCAACAACATTCGCCTTTCCCGGATGATAGTGCACTTCTAGGTCATAATCTTTGATTAACTCTAACCACCTTCTCTGGCGTATATTCAAATCTGATTGGGTAAAGATATATTTTAAACTTTTGTGGTCAGTGTAGATGTTGCAACGAGTACCCATGAGATAGTGTCTCCATATTTTCAGTGCATGGACTACTGCTGCTAGCTCTAAATCATGGGTTGGATAATTCTTCTCATGTGGCCAAAGAGCACGAGACGCATAAGCAATGACCCGGTTTTCTTGCATAAGAACGCAACCAAGGCCAGTGCCTGACGCATCGCAATAAACATCAAAGGGCTTGGAAGTATCCGGTTGAGCAAGAACTGGTGCAGATGTAAGTAATTTCCTCAACTCAAGGAAAGATGCTTGACACTTTTCATCCCATTTAAATTTAATCTCTTTCTTGAGCAATTCCGTCATTGGTTTAGCAATCTTGGAGAAATCTGGAATGAATCTTCTGTAATATCCTGCCAATCCTAAGAAACTTCTGATTTGATGAACGGATTTGGGAGGTCTCCAATCTAACACTTCCTGAACTTTACTTGGATCAACAACAATTCCCTCACTCGAGATAGTGTGTCCCAGGAATTTCACACTTCTCAACCAAAATTCACACTTGCTGAATTTGGCATAGAGTTGGTGCTCTCTAAGGCGTTGCAAAACAATGTGAAGGTGTTTGGTGTGTTCTTCCTCATTTCTGGAGTAGATCAGGATATCATCGATGAACACTACCACAAATTTATCCAACTCAGGCATGAAGACGGAGTTCATGAGATACATGAAATATGCTAGAGCATTGGTCAAACCAAAGGACATTACTAGATATTCATACAGTCCATATCTAGTGGAGAAGGCTGTTTTTGGAATATCTTCAGGACGAATCTTTATTTGGTGATAACCAGATCGAAGATCAATCTTGGAGAATATTTTGGCATTTGCAAGTTGATCAAAAAGAACATCAATGCGGGGTAATGGATATTTGTTCTTGATGGTCACCGCATTGAGGGGTCTATAGTCAACACACAACCTTAAGGTTTTATCCTTCTTTTTGACAAACAGAGCTGGACATCCCCATGGTGAGGTGCTTGGGCGTATGTATCCCTTGTCTAGCAATTCTTGTACTTGTCTCTTTAACTCTGCTAGTTCCTTAGGTGCCATGCGATAGGGTCTTCTAGAGATGGGTGCAGTGCCAGGTTGTAACTCTATGGAAAACTCAATATCACGATCTGGAGGCATACCCGGTAGCTCATCTGGAAAGACATCTGGGTATTCACATACTACTGGAATATCCTCGAGCTTGATTTCAGAAGCATGATAGGAAACAGAAGCTGGGTCTTTATGGAAAGGCAAATTAAGGGTAATGGTCCCATGAATTGGTGAGTCTATGTGCACTTTTCTGGTTGCTAGCTCTAACCGAACTCTGTGCCTTTTCATCCAATTCATACCCAAAATCACATCTATGCCATTTGTGCTCATGACAATCAGATCAGTGGGGATCATTTTGTCTCCTAATTTAATAGGTACCCCTCTCATAAATTTGTCTGAAGTGATCCTACCCCCAGGTGAAGTAATGATGTATGGTTTTGCCAATGTTCCCGTGTCAAACTTATGCTTAGCAGAATAACTTGGATCAATGAAACTATGTGATGCACCCGAATCAAATAATATAATTGCAGGTTGGTCTCGGATAGAGAATGTACCCGCAAGTACTGGTGCTCCTTCTGGCTGATCTGCAATGTTGGCAAAGTTGACTCGTCCTTGACGAACTTGAACGATCTGCTTGCGGCCTTGAGTATTGCTAGAGCCCTGACTTTCGGATGGACCACTATTGTGACCTTGCTTTGGAAACTTGCAGTCACGAGCAAAGTGACCTGTTTTCCCACAATTGTAACATGGGAAGTTGTGGGCACGGCTCTGCGGCTGCTGTGGTGGTGGCGGTGGGGTTCCAAAGCTAGCTTGAGACAGAGCTGGTGGTGGTGCACGGTAGGTGCTCTGGTTCTGTTGTTGAGGAGGCTTGAAAGACCAACGACCTTTAGGTGGAGTCCTCTGCTGGGATTGTGATGGTGCACTGGGAACCAGTCGAAACTTCTTGGTAGGAGTAGTAGGTTGTGGAGCTGGTGCCCTCTTTCTCTTGTCAGCCTTTTCTGCCAGAATACTATCCTCTTGGACTAGGGCCATGTTGACCAACTCTGTGTAGCTCTCAGGCTTCACCAAGGCCAAGTGCTTCTGAAGCTTGGGGCTTAGTCCCTTCTTGAACCGGTACTGCTTCTTGGCATCACTATCCACATGTTCACCAGCATATTGAGACAGTTGGTTGAACACATTGGCATACTGAAGTACATTGCGATTGCCTTGAGTTAGAGCCATAAACTCAGATAGTTTCCTCTCCAGTAGGCCAGCTGGAATGTGGTATGAGAGAAAAGCTGCCTTGAATTCCTCCCAGCTTACCACCTGATTAGCACGAAGTAGGGCGTTGAAATTATCCCACCAGATCCTAGCAGGACCACGCAGCTGCTGTGATGCAAACAACACCTTGTTGGCATCTGTTACATTGATCAGTGGGAACTTGGACTCAATGGTTCGAATCCAAGCATTGGCATCAAGTGGATCATCTGCCTTATGGAAGAGCGGTGGCTGGGTACTGCAGAAATCCTGATAAGTGCTTTCATGAGGCTGATGATCATGCTGATTATGGTTCTGACGATTGCCTTGCACCAGTTGCCGCAATAACTCAGTTTGCATTCCCAGCACCTCCGCCAAGTTCTGTGGCAATGGCGGCGGCGGTGGTAGCGGCGGTTCGGATCCCGAGCGTCCATGGGTATTCACCATTCTGCACCAAGATCATAGATGAATCAGTCATCTTAGCATTTGCAATAAACCAAAGGCATAACAAAATTCTGAACTTCAAGAATTAGTCATTGCAATTGCTACTAAACAAATAACTGTCCAAATTATCATGAGATTGAAACACTGATTTCATAATTCAATATCTTGCTCAAATGTAGCCCAAAAATGCTCAAATTTTCATGGCAGGACGTTCAACAAGTACTTAACAGAATTGGTACTCAACTCAAATGGAGAATCGCAAGGGATCATGGTCAAACAGATCAAATTTGCAGACTGCGCGTGCTGGAATTTCAGAACAGAGTACGCTGACTAAACTGGGCATATCTCCTGATCCAGGAGGCTAAAAATTATGAAATTTTTGGCAGCGGACAGGACATAAAATTCTCCCCAACTTTGTTAATTTCGCCTCAGCCCAGAAAAATCATTAACAGGGGTCAAAAATTCTAACAATTCACAGCACAGCACGTAATACGAAAGATAAAGCGCTTTCTAGCGACTTCCATTACTGCATAAGGTCATATTTTACATCCATGGTTACATGACATAGCTAGGGATGGCTCTAAAGTTGTAACCCCATATTATACAATTAAGGAGTTACACAAATAGAGAGTACACTTCTCATTCACTACAAGTCTACGGGGTCTCCTCGCCGGACTCAAAAATCTCTATCATTTCTGGGTCCTCTTCTTCTTCTGAGTCATCTTCTTCCTCATCGGAATCACTAATCCATCCACCGCAAGGGACTCGGGGAACTCGGGGTTTCACAATTTGATCAACTGAGCTCTCAACATCTGATGCTATAGGAGCTACTGGGGCTTCATGGTCACTTTCCATACCTGAATCTCCTTGTTCTGGCAACTCTGGTGGTGGCTCAGGAATTGCAGGTTCCTCCACCCAATCCATTTGTCCCCCTCCCACATTCATTTGCTCATTTAGCTGCGCATGTAGCTCATGATTTTCCGCATTGACATCATTCAGCACAGCCTCAATGTGCTCAATGAGTCCATCCTTGTCATTCACTTGTGCAGTTAATTCCTCAATTCGGGTGGCATTCTCAACAGCTTGTTGTTGGAGGTTGTCTAGCTGGAGCATAAGGTAATTTTGGTTGGCACTCATTTTGTTCACCAAGTCAAACAGGGCAGTTGAGTATTTGGTGGTTGTGGCTAAGTTGGGATCATATAGTGGAGAGGTGGAATCCTGGATTTTCTTCATATTTGCTTCCCACAAGGATTTGGCTTGGCCATTATTGGGAAACATGGCTGCAGGTGTATCCATAATCTTGAGAGGATCTCTCACAAAAGCGAGTGAGAGCCTGCCAAGCTGCTAAGTCACAGGTGTCACCAAACTGACTGCCACATGAAGTCACCTTCAAATCACCCCGTATATCAGGTGTCACACAGGGGATGGTGACAGCAACCTCGTACTGAGACAGGCCTTGCCCCACCTGAGTCCAAACTGCTGTAGAGTCTCCCACAGAAGAGCAGGAAAACCCCCACGGTGCAAACACGTGGAGCAAGTGTGGCCATGCTCATCCATCCAAACCAACGAAGAGCTGGAGCCAGCCATCTGAAACCAAACCAAAAGGTGTCTCGGTATTTGGCAAAAGATGAATATCTTGGAAGCTGAAATTTAAATGCAGGAACAGCGGGGAATGAAAAATCATATCTCCTAAATCTGATATCCAAAAATGCTCAACTTTTGGGAATAGGTAGATGACATATTTTTCTACATCTTTGCAGTTCTGAGGTTTGGTAGATTCCAAGTTTATCTAGGTGAAATAATTACAACAAGATCTGCTGTTTTTCAGAGAATTCAGGGTAGCAAGTCCATAGTATTCTGCCCATAACTAAAGTTGTACAGGGAGGAAAGTTCTGAAACTTTGGCAACAGATCCTTATACAAATTCCCCACAACTTTCTCAATTCTCAGTTTTGCAACAAAAATCATTTACTAGGTCAAAAACAGACATGTATCATATTTGTCCAGATTTGCAATTTCCTGAATTTCAAGCCCAACATGTGAAGTAATTTGTTTGGTTATGTGCATTGTGCCCAAAAACCCAAAAGAGTTAGATATGATGCATGCACGACCTATACATCCTCACAAAAGAAAAACCTCGCCAATAAATTGACAAGAACGCGGACTCATATGGTGGCATACATACGTCTCTCCTTATAATAGCTAGTCGAAAATCTATCGATCACACATCCTAACGTTTCGCGGTTAGTGTACCTGCAGAAAATCACAATATCCATTACTGAACCGTTCGTGCCAGCACTCACGAACAGCCCCCATGTACCTCACGCCACATGGGTGACGCATATGCAGTTGCCCACATATGATGACCACACCTGTTGCCTACTATAGAAGCAACAGTCAACCAGGAATTTAAAAGCATTACAGCCATTATAACACCGTGAAGATGTTATATTGGCTGCACCACCAAGTAAGCCACTGCTTGGGGACAGCGTTCGGATCACACCTCCGACACGGTGTTCATCTTCCCCAGATGAATCGGGGGTCTCACCTTTGAGCGTCGTTACAAAAATTAAGGTCGGTTGTGCAAGAAAGTAAGTTTTGACAGAAAGTAAATGTGCTGGAAGTTAGTCAAACAATTACTTTAAGCCACCTACTAAAGACACAACCTACAGGGCTTGCGGACTATCTCCTAGGTTTTTCCTTAGCGTTCCTAGACTGTTTTGAAGAAAACTCCAATTTTAATTATGAAAACACAGTTTAGGGCTTTGTTAGTACCACCTGTTGCACATTTTCGCTCTGATACCAGCTGTGGCAGAACCGCCCTAATTAAACTGGCTCAAGCACGTTAACCGTCATCTCAATCACTTGATCCGGTTACTCGTGCTTCAAACAGTTCAATTAGACGATCTGTCGGGTCAAGCCCGATGAAACCACCGTATTTCTGATCGAACCAATGTGCACAAGGCTCCCTCGAAGGAGAGCACAGATGTTACCAACATTACCATAGATTACAACAGTTCCATACTTAAGTCTTACAAGCCAGAGTTTAAAACACTTAGAGTACAAACCAGAGTTCTGAATAAAAGCGCGGAAGCTAAACGATGAGATACAATGACATGTTCATAAGCCCGAAGAACATGTCATCAAAAGCACACACAACAAGCCAGTTAATCCTCGACCCACTCGACAGTCCAGCCCGCGGGAACGGTCTGACCATCGATGATCCACTGCTCGGAGCCATCAGACACATTGAACTCACATTCTGAAAAGCAAAGCCACAAGCAAGGCTGAGTAACTAATACTCAGCAAGACTTATCCGAATATGGTTTATAACACCGACTCCTAAAATGCAAGGCTTTTGGCTGTGGGGTTTGTTTTGCCGAAAAGCAACTAATAGTTGATCCTAACTTTCAAATTTTAGCATCAGGTTCATAGTCATTATCAAGTATCCATGTGAGCACCTTTTCTATAGCAAACATGTTGGAACAACAAATAAATCATAGGACCATCATTATTTAACATTCACCATTCAGTTGCTTAGTGCTGTACAGCGGACAAGCGGTATTCATAACGGAGAAGTGCCGCGATCATGATCGAATTTACACCTTGCAAGGGAAACCTGGACACACGGCACGTAAGCGCTCCCAGAGCCTTACGCGACCACCTTTCCCATCCTCTCCCGGATATTCAGTCTAAACCCACTAGTCCCGGGTGCAAAGCCCTACTGGTCCCGGACCAAGTAGCCGCAACTACACCCGCCATCCGTCCACTCCCAGAGTAGTGGGAAGAAGCCCAAATACCGTTTGATTCAGGTACATCAGTTTACTGAGACCCAGACGTCAGTATGTGCACAGTACGTTCAATACTTGCCCAACAGTACAACATTTCCATTTGATACGTAGACGGGGCACATCTCCACACCACAGGAGCATGGAACCACGCCCCACCCACGAGCCTCATGATTTCAACATAAAGTAGATAGCTTATGTCTCGCGAGTGATAGGAAATCACTTGACTTCTACCGGTCCTATTTAGCATGGCAGGCTAACGACCTAAACAAACTAGTATCTTGACATAGAAATCCTAGGGATTATGCATCTAGGGTTTCAATCATATCCAAAACGTAAATGCACAATACTTAAGTAATTAAGTTGCATAGTTTTGGAAATAGGGTTATGTTTACGGTGCTTGCCTTCCTGCTCAACAGCCTTGGGCTCTACCGAACTTTGGTTCGGGTCTTCTGGAATGGGATCAGCAACTACAGCGGTCTCCCCCGGGTCAGCAACGGAATCAGCCACCAACTCGTACAAGCCGTCAGCGACTGCGGTATCTACATGAAATGCATCATGCATGAGTACGATGAATGCAAAGACAAAGATAAATATGATGCTCATGTATGCAGCAAGGCACTCACAAATTAATTTATTCATTTAACTCGTGAGCACTTGCTACAAGCAATTAATTCTATTATGTAGTGCATCAAGGTATAAGGGGTGATTACCACTAGCCATTTTAGCATGTAACTAACATATCTTATGAAACATATAGATACACCCACTTATGTACATATGATTATTTATATGCTCTTTCCATATAGCTTTACTCCAAAATTTATTCAGGAAGTATACTAAGTTTTAGATCAGCAAGTTATTCTTTTATAACAGCACACTAACATGATCAAGCTACTAAAGAAACTATAATGCAACACCCTATCTACACATGATAGAAACAAATATAACTATTAACAAAAAGGTAGCAAAAACATAACTTTACTCTAACACATGCACAAAACTGGTCTCTGCAGAATGGAATACACATCTACTAACCTTACCAAACAATTCTTGCAAAAAGATTAGCTACTAAACATATCTATGCAACTAGTTAAGCCCTATATGCTAGTATTTACTAACAGAATTAAACAGAGGAGAAAAACACAAGCTATAACTCTACTATTATTTTTCCTGCAGAGAGAACTTTATAAGCAAACCAACAAAATTTATTTCATAATTTTTGGACTTTTCTATGATTTTATATGAATTTTGCAAGGAGCAGCAACACAAGAGAAGCATCCACTCGGGATTCAACCAAAACGGGCCGAAACAAACTTCGCCAAGTTTACTTCGCCTCCCTAAACTTTCTCCTCCTCCTGCGGCCGACCAAGCCCGCCTCGGCCCAGGCCCAACCCACGCCTCCTCCCTTTTCCCCCACCTTTCCCTCTCTCCGCGAGCCCGCTCGCCTCCCCCTCGGCCCAGCCCGCCTCCTGGCCCAGCCGCTCCCTCGCCTCCCCTTCGTGGGCCGGGGCACCCAGGCCCAGGCCGAGGGCAGCGCTCGCCCACCGGGGCGCCAGGCCCAGCTGGCCGGCTCTCCCCACGCGCCCCCGACCCCCAGGCGCCGTCGCCCCTGCCCTTCGCGACGGAACTCACGGACGGACAGGCGCGGCGTCCGCGGCATGCCGGCCAGAAGCGCCGCCGCCCAGCCCCTCCTTGTCCCCGGTGATTAATCACCAAGACGAGGAGAGCACGAGGTGTTCCCGGACGAGGCAAACTCATCTTGATAGGTTAAATGAAGGGAGATGAACCATGCGAAGCTACCTACGAGAAGTTCTCAGACAGCGATGGCGAGCCAAGATGTGAAATTGCGGCTAGAGAAGCGAATGGAAAGGGATGGGAATGGTTTGGGCGGTGGGAGGAAGGTGCGAGGACGCTTTGAGCGAAAGGAAACGGCTTGGGGACGAGTGAAAGAGCGAGGCACCGAGGAGCGTCGGTGGCCAAGGTAACCGCGGCGTCCATTAATGGCCGAGCTGCTCCCGTACGCCGGCAGAGGCTGTGACGAGTGCCAACGTGAGCGGGAGCAGGTAGAACAGGGGCTCGACAGTGTTGGACAGTGGTCAAGGCATGGTTGGGCAGTGGGAGGACGCGGAGGTGACGGTTTCCCACCCCGGTGTCGCGGCCGCGGTGCTGACGTCCGTGGGACGTGGGAGAGCGGGGCTGCAGGGCATGGTGGGGTTGCCAAGGGTTGGGGACACGCCATGCTCGCCATTTGAGAGGTGGAACGCGCTCTGCCGGGCTGGTTACCATCGTTGCGCCGCGACGCGCAAGCCACACCGGCGGTGACCGCGAACCCGGGGTGACGACGTCCACCGAGCAGCTATCTTCGGATGGCAAAAACTCCTAAAACCAAAGCATAACTCGATCCAACCAAGAATACCAAAGTTGTAGAGGGATGGTAGGGCTACAACTTTGAGTAAGGGAGTTTGTTCTAGAACTCAGCGGATTGGGAGATACAAAGGATTGAAATCAGCCAAAATTCACAAAATCTGCCATACTTAGCAAAATTTCGGAATTGCGAAACTGGGTTCTGAGGCTGTTTCAGAAATTGGATTGCGGGAGATTGGGGAAACTTCAAGGAGTGAATTTGGTACTGTTGGAAAGATCATTGGAAGCTCTACAAGATTGATAAAGGCTCCAACACAGGATAACAAGTCTAACATATTTTAAAAAGGCACTCAAGACAGCTAAAAGACATGACTTTAAACTTAGCACTGGAGAACTAAAACACATCTAGAACACTAGCTATGCACATGAGATGTTCATGAAAGAGTAAAATACATGGGCGGTCCTCGAACTTGTCTCGAGGTGTCATCTAGGTCCCTGAACTCTCAAAATACATTTTTAGATCCCTAAACTTGTTTGGAGGTGTCATTCGGGTCCCTAAACTTTCAACATGCATCTTCAGGTCTCCAAACTTGTCTCAATATGTCATTTGGGTCCCTAAAGTCTCAAGGTGAATTTTCATACCTCTGGAAATTGCCATTAATTAATTGTATTCAAAATATACTGTTTATTAAACTATTTTCAGCCAATTCATTTAGAAATCTTACCACTAAGACAATTTTAATAGTGAATTAGCTGCTTATTAATCATACTCATTATGGATTAATCAAGACCATTGGATCATTAAAAAATCAACAAAAGGATATTATAGTTTTCTCGTTTAACATGAAAATATCAATGCTAATCTTGAATATTTCCTACTAACTAATTATATTTTACATGCGCTTTGTATAAATTTATTAAGATAATTTATTCTCATTCTCAGTTAAAATCAAAATAGCATTTTTATTAAATTTAAAGTAGCAAAAGAATTTTTCATTAACTTAAAGTGGCAAAACAATATTTTTATTAAATTAAAAATAGTATATTTAGAGTTTAGGGACCTGTTTGATGCTACGGGACAAGTTTATGGACCTAAAAATGCATTTTGAGAGATTAGGGACCTATGTGACACCCTGGAACAAGTTCAGGGATCTAAAAATGCATTTTAAGAGTTTAGGGACCTAGATGACACACCCAAACAAGTTTAAGGACCGCTCGTGTACTTTACTCTTCATGAAACTTGCTAGGCATGCTAAAGAGAGTATGAATGAAGCATTAAAAGAATCTTAGCATGAACCATGCATAAAAAGCACATGAAATGATAGCACATGCGTATGCATGAAATGATAAAGCACTAATGATCATGCTTACATGTTTGCATTAATGTTTATTTGGATGCGAGGAGTCATGTTAACATTAGAACACATGCTTAAAGGTGCAATACATTTAGTTAGTTGATAAACGCAGGGCCAAACACCAGAGGTGTTACACCTTCTCATACGCAACATGTTTACACACTCTGCATCATTGCAGTTATAGATTTTATCCAGATTCTTTTGCCGTTCCTCATCCATAACACTCATTGGTCCATAAGTAACAAGAGGTCGTGTGCGGCGACTCATTCTAATCCTAGATAGGAAGAATGCATACATTGTAGTGACTAGAGCAGCTGAAGGCATAATGAGCATACATTGTAGTGACTAGAGCCAGCGTGTTTCCGAATGATGATGCGTTTGCGTCTGTCCCGGACTACTACCCGTGCCATGTTTTCGGCATGGTACGGTAGGACTTGATGCTAACCTTCACTTCAGTGCGCACAAAATGTAGCATTGTTCGACAAAAAAGGATTGGAGCAAAAGGGATATTTGCTTGTCTGCACAATTAATTCGGCCAGAACCGCCAAAAGCAGGAGTGACGAATGACAATGCCCTTCTGACTTCTAATAATTGGCTCATTATGTAATTAACCCTCGCTGACGCGCTCCGACGTGGACAGCTGAAATGTCAACGCCGACTGCCGCCGCCGTATCGATATGATCGAGTCTCATTTCTTCAACGTTTCTATGACTTGCATTGTCTCCTCCTCCATCGCCCCAATAATCTGGCAGCGCTGCAATCTCCAGGATCCACCACATTCGCATCACGTGCCGTGAAGGAAGAAGCCCGAGCCGATGGATCGGCCAACAGCATCCACCCACATGCGCATGGCGATCGTCTTCCTCCTCTTGCTGTCCTCCAGCTCTGCCAACGACCGGCTTCTCCCAGGCCAGCAGCTCACACCAAATGAAACCCTCATATCCGACGGCGGCCACTTCGCCTTGGGATTCTTCTCCTTGACCAACTCCTCCGCTCCGGCCAGACTGTACCTCGGCATATGGTACAACTACATCCCCCGGCTCACCGTCGTGTGGGTCGCCAACCGAGCAAGCCCCGCCACCGCTGATATCCCTTCCTCTGCACCACCGACGCTGGGCCTGACGAACACCTCCAACCTGGTCCTGTCCGGCGCCGACGGCCGTGTCCTTTGGACAACCAACACAACAGCCGTTGGGTCCAGCTCGAGCCCCGCCTCGTCGACGCCACCGGTCGCCTTGCTTCTGAGCACCGGCAACCTCGTCGTCCGCTCTCCGAACGGCACCACCCTGTGGCAAAGCTTCGACCACCCGACCGACACGTTCCTCCCGGGCATGAAGTTCTGGATCAGCTACCGGACGCGCGCCGGCGACCGCTTCGTGTCGTGGAAGGGCCCCGGCGACCCCTCGCCGGGGAGCTACACATACGGGATGGACCCGGACACTCTGCAGCAGGTGTTGATCTGGAACGGGACGCGCCCTCTGTGGCGCAGCGCCCCCTGGACGGGCTACATGGTCACCACCGACTTCAAGGTGAACGCCGGCGGCGCCATGTACCTGCAGGTCGTCAGCACCGACGAGGAGATGTACATCACGTTCAGCCTCTCCGACGGGGCCACGTACACTAGGTACGTGATCACCTACGCCGGCAGGGTGGAGCTCCAGAACTGGAACGTCAACTCGTCCGTCTGGGACGCCCTCGGGAAGTGGCCGCCGAGCAACTGCAGCTTCTACGGCTTCTGCGGCCCATCTGCTTACTGCGACATCACGGACGCCGCCGCGCCGACGTGCAAGTGCCTCGACGGTTACGCGCCGACGAGCAGCGAGGAGTGGAGCGGCGGCAGGTTCTCGCAGGGGTGCCGGCGAAGAGAGGCGCTCCAGTGCGGCGGTGGCAGCAGCGCGGGGTTCACGGCGCTGCACGGTATGAAGGTGCCCGACAAGTTCGTGCCCGTCGCGAACAAGAGCGGGGAGGAGTGCGCGGCGGAGTGCGGCCGGAGCTGCTCGTGCGTGGCGTACGCCTACGCCAACCTGAGCACGGGCGGCGCGAAGAAGGACGCGACGAGGTGCTTGGTGTGGGCCGGGGAAATGTTGGACGCCGAGAAGATTGGTCTGCTCGATGGCACAGAGACGCTTTATCTCCGGGTGGGAGATTCAGACAATTCAGGTGCGTACGGCCGTACAGTACTCATTTTCCCATGCACTACAGCAAGTATTTGACCATTCCTCTTATTAAAAAATTAGTACAAATAAGTATAAATGATATTTGTATTTAAAATATATTTGATAATAACACAAATAATAATAAAATAAATGATACTAATGTAAATTTTTTGAATAAGACAAATGGTCAAATGTGCATTAAAAAAATCAATAGTGAACTATAATTTGGAACAGAGTGAGTACTTACGACACCAGCACGGACCACCCCAGCCGTCTTTCTACTTTCCTTCCTCCTCCTCCCACCAAATCTACACGATCTTCCTCATCCTTTCCTCTGTGACGCACGCCACCGCCACCGCTCATGCCATGCCGTCCGCCCGCCTCCAACAACCCCTTCTCTGCCCTTCCTAACCACTACAATTCCTCGTACCCCACCGTCGACCCCACTCACCGGGGTTCCTCCACCACCCGGTTGGCGGCGCCATCGCTGCCTGGCCTCGCCGTCGCCGCCCAACCTCACCGCCCACAATTCACCACCTCCGCCGGGCCTACCACCACCGCCACCGATCATCCCTCTAGTCCCACCAATCATGGAGCCCTCCCCACGACCCTAAACCTAAACCCTTAACTTAATATGGTGAAGCACCGCTGCCATCAGCCATCTCTCACCGGGGAGTTGGATTGCGAGTGACTTTGTGCCAATTTCTTTTCTCCGCTGAAAAAGTAACAGAGGCCTCTCCGTTTAGATTATAGATTCTCTTTTTATAACGGTTTTATAATGGACTTGCTAGCGCCTGGATATCTGATGGGACACGTTCATATTGGACGTTGGGCTACCCATGACCCATCGATTGCACCTATCATTAGACGACGGTAAATTCTTGCCATTGGAGGCTATAATTGTTCATCGCAACATAAATGATAACCCCTGTAACATCATAAAAGTGACAGACACAACATCAAAGATGAATGTTTGCAACATCAAAATATTCTAAACTAGCTCACTGCATGCAACCAATTCCAAAGCAAAAATCCCGCCGACGTGTATATAGATATTTGATCATACTTAGTTTCAAACAAAGATGGATTTTGGCATAGTGCAGCTTCGTTGAGAATCAGTTGGCTGGTCTTCATCATTTCAAATTTTGAACTATTCGTACCCAAAATTTTACAATCATCACAGATTGGTCATATCAGCTGTTTCGGCTGGGTCCAATAAATTTTGCATCCATTAGTGTCGAGTGTCGACACTGACTGCGACTAGATCTCCACTTGGAAGTGTATATAGGAGCCACGCCTGTTTATCAGAAAGCAATGCCCGTACTGCAAACTAATCAGAGATTACTCAAACCAATTACCATCAGACGGCGGTCCTTTTAAATGATCGGATCCCACCATTTCGCTGTGAGCTGACGCCGGACGGCAATGACAGAATCACCGGACCTAATGTTCAGACAAAAACTGCCCAAATGTCAACTCCAACGTTTTGCTTATGCTACCTATGAACTAATATATTCTGCACAGTAAATCCTAAACTTCTGCATTATTGCTTGCATTTGGACCAAGTCCTGCCATATCCTTGATTATTTGTGAGGCGTAAGTCTTGCCTTGAGCTAGCAGCAAGTTTGATGCTTCAGTTTGGCCGCGAAAATCCAACAGCAACCTGCAATTGGCAACATGTATTCAGTGATAGAGAGTACGTCAGCAAGAATTGAAAATCTTAGGCTATCCACAATAAGCGACGAAGGGAGTGCTACATTAACAATTCTAAAAGGATGCAAAGTAACAACTGCTTCGATGTGTGCAGCTCAACTGCTAACGCACTATGTTATTCACCAGTTGAGCTATGTTAAAGTTGGTGTTTCGACGTTAAAATCTTTGTGTTGGATCATTGCGTGGAACCAAGACTGCAGGAGCTTCAGTATACTTCCAAGTAGTCAGTTGCGCACTTCCCTACATCTCCACTACCACTTTGAGGAATATTTCTCTGGGTAACACCAAAGGGAGTTTGCTTCCATGACTTCCATTATTATCTGCATCGCGGCCCTCCTCCTGCCAGCCTTGTGTGCTTCCGACGAACGGCTTGTCCCCGGCAAGCCACTCTTGCCCGGCACCACCATCGTATCTGACGGCAGTGACTTCGCCTTGGGTTTCTTCTCTCCGTCCAATTCCACTCCGGAGAAGCTCTACCTTGGCATATGGTACAACAACATCCCCCGGCTCACTGTGGTGTGGGTTGCCAACCGGGAAGCTCCAGTCATCTCCTCCTCAGCTCCTTATCTTGTTCTGTCCAACACCTCTAACCTTGTCTTATCAGATGCCAGCGGCCGTGTTATTTGGACAGCCAAAAACACCACCACTGATGCAAGCTCATCACCATGGCCAAAGTCGAATACTACCGGAGCGGTGGCGGTGCTTATGAATACAGGCAATCTCATCCTACGGTCACTGCACGGCATGGTGCTATGGCAGAGTTTTGATTACCCGGCTGACACCCTCCTCCCTGGCACAAAGATATGGAGGAGCCACAAGACGCATGAAGGCAACCGTCTTGTTTCTTGGAAAGGCCCCGACGACCCCTCGATGGGTACCTTCTCCTTCAGTGTGGAGACAGAGCCCTTCATGCAGACCTTCATCTGGAATGGCTCGATCCCAGAATGGCGCAGCCCCGTATGGACGGGTGTCACAGTCTCCAGTCAGTCCTTTCAGGCGAACTTTAGCATTGTGATGTACATGGCATATGTTGACACAGACCATGAAATGACCATGGTTTTCACCGTCTCTGATGGTGCACCGCCCATGCGGTTTGTGATGAGCTACTCTGGAGGGTTAGAACTACGTGTTTGGAATAGGGATTCGTCAGAGTGGGGAATGCTTGGAGTGAACCCGGATTACGAGTGTAGCAGGTACGGTTACTGTGGGCTCTGTGGTTACTGTGACTATACAGATGCTACCCCAACTTGCAAGTGCCTTGCCGGGTTCGAGCCTTCGGACAAGGAAGAATGGAGCAACGGCAGATTCTCGCAGGGATGCAAGCGAAAGGAGGTTCTCCAATGCAGTGATGGTTTCTTGGCACTGTCAGAGATGAAGGTGCCCGACAAGTTCGTGCGCATTGGGAGAAAGACCTTGGGGGAATGCGCGGCTGAGTGCAGTGCCAATTGCTCTTGTGTGGCGTACGCTTATGCGACATTGAATGGGACCATGGCAAATGGTGATGGCACACGGTGCCTTGTGTGGATTGGTGATCATCATCTTGTTGATACGCAGAAGCTAGGTGTGAGTCCCTATAATATTAATACGGCTGGCGCTGATAGTGAAGAGACGCTGTATCTCCGAGTTGCAGGTTTGTCAGGTACTATTTCATATCATAAGAGCTTCTATAGGAAGCAATGTGAGTGTCATTCCCAATCCCAGTAGCGAAATGTAGTCTCCCTCTCTTGCTATCATTTATCACTACCATCTAGTATACTTACTACGTCCCCTGCCCAAAATATGCAGATATCATAACACCGTTAGTTTTCCATGAAAACCAAGGAGCTATATGTTGTTGATCGGAACATGACTTGCCAGCCCATTGTTTTTCATTTACCTTGTCTTAAAGTAGACACCAAGATCATTGGAATCAATTTTAGAATCTGATAACTTCCTAGAACCGTATATGCTGATAATAATGCGTTATATGCATATTGCAGTTAATATATGTGTAGCAAGAATAGATACTGAACTGAACTGATGAGATTTATATTTACTTTTCTTTCTCAGTGATCTAATTTTCTCATAAAACATCATGGTAAGTAGTGGTCCTTCAAATCACTACTGTGGTCACTTTATTTTGAGTATGTAATGTAAGAATGTCACACCTGTTCAGCCGTAAGCAGACTGAACTCTTTAGTCGTATGACATGAGCCTGACGCTAAGTTTTACACTGGATTGCAGGTCAAAGGACAAAAGCAAATGCAGTAAAGATAACACTACCGGTTTTAGCTAGTGTTATTGTTCTCACTTCCATTATATTTATATGGATCTGCAAGTTCAGAGGTAAGTTTCTATTAAATTGATACTAATCGTAGTTACTAAAGAAAGAACCTACTCACCAACTTTTGGGTGCAGGAAAGAAAAGAAATGCAGATAACCACAAGCCAATGCACAGGGGTTTAACTACTTCAGAAGAACTTCTAGAAGAAAACACTACCCATGATTTTGAATTTCTTCTGAAATTCCAAGATATACTTATCGCCACAAACAATTTTTCCAACACATTTATGATTGGACAAGGAGGTTTTGGCAAAGTTTATAAGGTAATTATTAATGGAAATAGTTTGATTATTCAATCGAGTAGCTGTAGTACATATCACAATCTTACTTTTGTTTAATAATTATACAAAGGTGACACTAGAAGGTGGTCAAGAGGTTGCTATAAAAAGACTTAGTAGGGACTCTGACCAAGGAATACAAGAGTTTAGAAATGAAGTTGTTCTAATTGCCAAACTACAACACAGAAACTTGGTTCGACTTCTTGGGTGCTGTGTTGAGGGAGATGAAAGGCTGCTGATTTATGAATACTTGCCCAATAAAAGCTTGGATGCTGTCCTTTTCAGTATGTTCAATTCATACACTAAACAGTTGAGCAAGTACATATTTTCATTTTTCATATACATGACATAGTTATTCTTTGTAGGCAGCGAAAGAAATGCAACCCTTGATTGGCCAATAAGGTTTAAGATAATCAAAGGAGTTGCAAGGGGACTTCTTTACCTCCATCATGATTCAAGATTAACAATAGTTCATAGGGATCTCAAAGCTAGTAATGTGTTGCTAGATGCAGAGATGAGGCCCAAGATAGCAGATTTTGGTATGGCAAGAATCTTTGGTGACAACCAAGAAAGTGCAAATACAAGACGAGTTGTTGGGACATAGTGAGTACTACTTACTTCTCAAATTAACAATATGATTGAACCAAATTTATATTGATAATTTTTTGCAAATGAAATGTCCTCACCAGTGGCTATATGGCTCCTGAGTATGCAATGGAGGGTATTTTCTCTGCGAAGTCTGATGTCTATAGCTTTGGCGTGTTACTTCTGGAGGTTGTAAGTGGCATAAAGATAAGCTCTGTTGATCGCATCCTGGGCTACCCAAATCTAATAGTCTATGTAAGTAATGTGATTGTTTTTTTCCTTAATGATGTAGATAAAGGATTTTGAAATTCTCAGAGTTATACAATCTAAATGACTGATATGATTGTTTCAGGCATGGAACATTTGGAAGGAAGGGAAACCAAAAGATTTGGTAGACAAGTGTATTGTGGAGAACTGCTTACTAGATGAAGCCTTACTTTGCATCCACATGGGCCTTTTGTGTGTACAGGAAAATCCTGATGATAGACCATTCATGTCTTCTGTTGTGTTCAACTTGGAGAATGGATGCACGACACTACCAAAGCCAAATCACCCTGCATATTTCGCGCACAGAAATGGTGAAATTGAGCAGTTAAGTGAAGATATTTTGAACTCCAAGAACACGATCACTCTTACAGCCATAGAGGGGCGATAGAGTAGGTTTTCGTTTTTATCTGTACAACCTTTGTCATGCTAAATGCTGTAAAGAGATAACTAAATTGCTAGTATGGGGCCAGAAGATGTGATTGTTGCTTGACACTCCTACAGCTTAAATATCAGGCATGGAACCTTTGGAACCAAGGGAAAGCAATGGATTTAGTTGATTAATATATTGTGGAGAACTGCTTAGAGGATGAAGCTTCTCTTTACATGCATAGCGCTAATGTGAGCTCAGGCAAATCCTGAAGATCATTCATGTCTTCTATTGTGTTAAACTTGGAGAATGGATGCACAGCACTTTGAACGCCAAATTACCCTGCATATATTTTACGAATGGATAATAAGATGGAGCACGTACGAGAAGACATCGTAAGCTCTAAGAACCCAATGACTCTTTCAGTCATAGGGGGGGGTGTGAGAGCAAGTCCCCATTCCTCTTTTTTCCAGTTGTACTTTTTTTTGTCTACTTAAATGCTACAAACAGATAATGCATTACTAGTAATTTGGAGAATATGGTTTGTTATAATTTTTCCTTTGTAGTGTGCTGCACACGATCTGCTATAAAAGTAGGTTCAATCTTACCATCATGGCAGGTTCAGACTGCTTGCTTCAGGTTCTCACAATGGCCATCACCATCAAGAGTGGGTTCATTATGATATTTGATCAGCAGCATCAATCAAGCATCTCACCAGTCCTATTCCAAATCCGCGTCCTCCAACACATAGCCCACCTACCACAGATTTCAGCTGAAGGGCTGGGAAAATAATCGAGCTGCTGAGGGTCTACACTGAAGCGGAGAACAGAATGAATATTCAAGGCACAAGCACCTGACCTTGGTTACCCACATGCCACAATGGCAATGGGGAAGCACAATGAACAGGGGATGCGGCAACTTATCTTTGCCCTACCAATCCGCACGACCTGATACCATGGATAGAAACAAACCCCCACAATCCCGGTGATGTCGTGCAGCCGGCAGATGCGCACGGGATGAACGTTGCGGGCATTCCGTCGAACATGTGGGACGCGTTCCGCGAGCGATGAAGCCAACACGCCGCCTCCGGATCGGGGAAAGGTCGAGGGTGGTAACAGGAGCGAGTCGGAGGAATATCCACACCAGCGACGGGGAGATCGCGGTTGCGCAGGCGGCGCGGCAGCTTGATCTCCGGCCTCTCAGAGACTCGGACTATCCTCTCGTCTGCGTTGACCGCAGCAAGGTGGACGGCAGACAACGCAAGACGCGCGAGGAAATCAAATCGAGACGCCCCGGCGGACCCAGACAGAACTAACAAAATGTTCGGCTCGGGTTCGCGACCTGGAAGGCCCATTAGAAGTGCGTTCTGGCCCAGCCTCCTAGTTATGTTGGGCATGGGCAGGACACCTCGCCACCTCTAGTCCACTAGAAGCCCATTCCGTGCTACTTTTGTCTCCAGCCCGATCATTACAAAAACCACTCAGCTACTACTAGGCCGTTCTCCAAAAAAGAAAAAAAAAACACTACTACTAGGCCCCACCAGCTTCCTGCCTTCGTTTCTGCTTGCTCGGAATCGCGTGGCCCATGCGACGGTGCGAGCCTGGGGCGGCAAACCAGGCTTCCGGAAGCCATCTTCTATATCCGCGTCCGTTGGATTGTTTACTGGACGCCGCTTTCGGTCTTCTTCTTCCTCTCGTCTTCGTCTTCCTCTTCCTCTTGCTCTCCCACGCTGCCGCCGCGCGCCACCGCAGTAGCTCACAACACGCCGAGGCAGAAAGAGGGGTGGTAGGTGGTGGGGCGGCCGGCGGGGGAGGAAGTGGAGGTGGCAGAGCTTAGGTTAGGGTTTGGGGTTGGTCCGGAGGCTCCAATGTTGAGTGGCCCAGGGAGGGCTGGTTGGGCGGCGCAGGAGCGCCGCCGCCCGGGAAGTCCGGCCCGGTGGGCTGTCGGTGGTGGGGGTGAGGACGCCAAGTTCGTTAGGAAGGGTGGGGTCGCAGGGGCGGTGGGCGGGCGGCGCGGCGGGGGCAGGAGGAGGGAAGAGACAAGGGTAGAGGAAGACAGCCAGAGGAAGAAAAAGATGAATGGTGGGCCGCGAACATCATAGAAATTTGGCTCGTCTTATCGGCTGCTGCATGGAAGGAGATGAGCAGCTGCTGATCTATGAGTATTGTTGACGCTGAATTTGGCCAACACACCGAGATATGCGCTAGAACGCGCGGATCCGCAACGGATCGAGCACCTGCAACTTGCCCAGATAAAACCGGTTATACCGGTTTGGGAATCCGGTGAAACCGGTTCCTAGGGTTTCGCCGCGTAGACCTACGAACGCCGCCCGGGAGGGACCCCGTCAGGGCAAGCGCGCCTAGGGTTGTTCTGAGGTCGGCAGGCCACTCAGAACGTCGTCATACGCCGTAGAGACGAAGCACGAACAGTAGGAGGGGTTGGAAAAGTTAGGGTTTGAAGGGATAAAAGATAAAAATACTTGTATTTGATCGATTGGATAACCCCTCAATCGGTCACGACCCTTTATATTTATAGGGTGGGGAGGTCTTGCCCCGCAAGGAAATCCTTTTACAAGTCGTAATCCACACGGATCTCCAAAAGAGTCCAAACCTACTAGGACTCGGGGAAAACCGGTTCCACCGGTTCCCTAAACCGGTTCCACCGGTTTGCCCTGTCATACGGGCAACAGTAGCCAAACCGGTTCCACCGGTTATTAAATCCGGTTCCACCGGTTTTCCCTGTCAAGCTGTCTTGTGCCAATTTTGATCGTCAACATATGCCCCCTTGTTTTCTGGTAAAGCTTGCGTAGCAGAAAACATAAAAGCACAAAGACAACACTGAAGACGATGTTTAACATATATCCATCGGCCTTTTCATTCTAAGGGCGATATTAAAACTATCGGTCATCTCTTGCAAAATCTTCAATCGGCTTTATCATGACAAAGAATAAAACCACCTCGTGTAGCTCGTATGAATCCACAATGTGAAACGTCTACACCTGTCAAGCACTTAAAGTCACCGTGCACACCTTTAATAAAAACCATCAGCTGTAATATAAGCCGATGTATCACCATGCACAATTTCTAGCTTATCGCCTATCCATTGTATCAAAAGTTGATGCAAGCTAGAAGGTACACATTGGTTTGCATATATCCAATCACGTCCCAAAATCAAACTAAATTTACCTTGGGTCTCAACAACGAAGAATGCAGCAACCAATGTCTTGCTTCCAATAGTGAGATCCATAGAAACGATTCCTTTAGCACTTATAGGATCATCTCCTCCCACACCACTTAAAGCCATATCAGTTTGGATCAACTCATCATCTGAACATCCCAATTTCTTGAATAAAGCATAAGGCATCAAATTGACAACTGCTCCACTGTCAACTAGCATACGAGAAATTGGTCTTCCTTTGATATAACCTTTCATGTATAGAGCTTTCAGATGATCATCACTATCTTTGGGCTTCTGAAAAGTAGCTTCTTGTGGCCCAAAATTAAAATAAGCCATCCCCTCCTCCGAAGGCAAATCCATCCCATCAATATTAACATCTATATGCTCAGAGGATAGCTCATAATCCAAAAATTGTTCATCGTCCTTATTCTGGGAATCCGATGACAACTTATCATCATAATAAATTGAATCAGGAGCAAAAATATTAGGAATTGGAGAAACTTGTATTGTATTAACCAAATCTGTCTCTGTTGTCG
>CM014271.1:16623202-16687001 GCA_004135705.1 Alloteropsis semialata | reverse complement strand
TGACAGAGGTGCTGGCAATGCAAACCGAGTTATTGTGGCAAATGGTGCAAGGCAATCGTCAGAACCAGAATCAGCATGATCATCAGCCTCGTGAAAGCACTTATCAGGATTTCTGCAGTACCCAGCCACCGCTCTTCCATAAGGCAGATGATCCACTTGATGCCAATGCTTGGATTCGAACCATTGAGTCCAAGTTCCCACTGATCAATGTAACAGATGCCAACAAGGTCTTGTTTGCATCACAGCAGCTGCGTGGTCCTGCTAGGATCTGGTGGGATAATTTCAACGCCCTACTTCGTGCTAATCAGGTGGTAAGCTGGGAGGAATTCAAGGCAGCTTTTCTCTCATACCACATTCCAGCTGGCCTACTGGAGAGGAAACTATCTGAGTTTATGGTTCTAACTCAAGGCAATCGCAATGTACTTCAGTATGCCAATGTGTTCAACCAACTGTCTCAATATGCTGGTGAACATGTGGATAGTGATGCCAAGAAGCAGTACCGGTTCAAGAAGGGACTAAGCCCCAAGCTTCAGAAGCACTTGGCCTTGGTGAAGCCTGAGAGCTACACAGAGTTGGTCAACATGGCCCTAGTCCAAGAGGATAGTATTCTGGCAGAAAAGGCTGACAAGAGAAAGAGGGCACCAGCTCCACAACCTACTACTCCTACCAAGAAGTTTCGACTGGTTCCCAGTGCACCATCACAATCCCAGCAGAGGACTCCACCTAAAGGTCGTTGGTCTTTCAAGCCTCCTCAACAACAGAACCAGAGCACCTACCGTGCACCACCACCAGCTCTGTCTCAAGCTAGCTTTGGAACCCCACCGCCACCACCACAGCAGCCGCAGAGCCGTGCCCACAACTTCCCATGTTACAATTGTGGGAAAACAGGTCACTTTGCTCGTGACTGCAAGTTTCCAAAGCAAGGTCACAATAGTGGTCCATCCGAAAGTCAGGGCTCTAGCAATACTCAAGGCCGCAAGCAGATCGTTCAAGTTCGTCAAGGACGAGTCAACTTTGCCAACATTGCAGATCAGCCAGAAGGAGCACCAGTACTTGCGGGTACATTCTCTATCCGAGACCAACCTGCAATTATATTATTTGATTCGGGTGCATCACATAGTTTCATTGATCCAAGTTATTCTGCTAAGCATAAGTTTGACACGGGAACATTGGCAAAACCATACATCATTACTTCACCTGGGGGTAGGATCACTTCAGACAAATTTATGAGAGGGGTACCTATTAAATTAGGAGACAAAATGATCCCCACTGATCTGATTGTCATGAGCACAAATGGCATAGATGTGATTTTGGGTATGAATTGGATGAAAAGGCACAGAGTTCGGTTAGAGCTAGCAACCAAAAAAGTGCACATAGACTCACCAATTCATGGGACCATTACCCTTAATTTGCCTTTCCATAAAGACCCAGCTTCTGTTTCATATCATGCTTCTGAAATCAAACTCGAGGATATCCCAGTAGTGTGTGAATACCCAGATGTCTTCCCAGATGAGCTACCGGGTATGCCTCCAGATCGTGATATTGAGTTTTCCATAGAGTTACAACCTGGCACTGCACCCATCTCTAGAAGACCCTATCGCATGGCTCCTAAAGAACTAGCAGAGTTAAAGAAACAAGTACAAGAATTGCTAGACAAGGGATACATACGCCCAAGCACCTCACCATGGGGATGTCCAGCTCTGTTTGTCAAAAAGAAGGATAAAACCTTAAGGTTGTGTGTTGACTATAGACCCCTCAATGCGGTGACCATCAAGAACAAATATCCATTACCCCGCATTGATGTTCTTTTTGATCAACTTGCAAATGCCAAAATATTCTCCAAGATTGATCTTCGATCTGGTTATCACCAAATAAAGATTCGTCCTGAAGATATTCCAAAAACAGCCTTCTCCACTAGATATGGACTGTATGAATATCTAGTAATGTCCTTTGGTTTGACCAATGCTCTAGCATATTTCATGTATCTCATGAACTCCGTCTTCATGCCTGAGTTGGATAAATTTGTGGTAGTGTTCATCGATGATATCCTGATCTACTCCAGAAATGAGGAAGAACACACCAAACACCTTCACATTGTTTTGCAACGCCTTAGAGAGCACCAACTCTATGCCAAATTCAGCAAGTGTGAATTTTGGTTGAGAAGTGTGAAATTCCTGGGACACACTATCTCGAGTGAGGGAATTGTTGTTGATCCAAGTAAAGTTCAGGAAGTGTTAGATTGGAGACCTCCCAAATCCGTTCATCAAATCAGAAGTTTCTTAGGATTGGCAGGATATTACAGAAGATTCATTCCAGATTTCTCCAAGATTGCTAAACCAATGACGGAATTGCTCAAGAAAGAGATTAAATTTAAATGGGATGAAAAGTGTCAAGCATCTTTCCTTGAGTTGAGGAAATTACTTACATCTGCACCAGTTCTTGCTCAACCGGATACTTCCAAGCCCTTTGATGTTTATTGCGATGCGTCAGGCACTGGCCTTGGTTGCGTTCTTATGCAAGAAAACCGGGTCATTGCTTATGCATCTCGCGCTCTTCGGCCACATGAGAAGAATTATCCAACCCATGATTTAGAGCTAGCAGCAGTAGTCCATGCACTGAAAATATGGAGACACTATCTCATGGGTACTCGTTGCAACATCTACACTGACCACAAAAGTTTAAAATATATCTTTACCCAATCAGATTTGAATATACGCCAGAGAAGGTGGTTAGAGTTAATCAAAGATTATGACCTAGAAGTGCACTATCATCCGGGAAAGGCGAATGTTGTTGCTGATGCGCTGAGCCGCAAAGCCCAATGCCATTGCTTGTCGGTTGAATCATACAGTGACACTTTATGTCATGAGATGGGGAAATTGAGCCTAGAGATCATTTCACATGGCATGCTAGCCAATATTTCTCTCCAACCCACATTGAAAGATCAAATCATCTCTGCTCAACAAAATGATCCGGGTATGAAAAGGATAAAGCAAAGACTAGACCAAGGAGATGAGAAAGTCAAATGTTTCCGAAGGGATGAGAATGATGTTCTGTGGTTCAAAAATCGGTTAGTAGTTCCTAAAGATCTAGCCCTTAGGAAGCTAATCTTAGATGAAGCACATACGTCCAAGTTTTCCATCCATCCTGGCAGCAATAAAATGTATCAAGACCTAAGAAAAAGTTTTTGGTGGACGAGAATGAAAAGAGAAATAGCAAAGTATGTGGCAGAGTGTGATACTTGTCAGAGAGTAAAAGCAAGTCATTTGAAGGTAGCTGGTATGCTACAACCCTTGCCTATACCATCATGGAAATGGGAAGATATTAGTATGGATTTTATTGTTGGATTACCCCGTACACCTCAAAGGTATGATTCCATATGGGTAATAGTTGATCGGCTTACAAAGACAGTACACTTCATTCCAGTGATAACCACCTACCCAGTAAAGAAGTATGCAGAGTTGTATTTATCTCGCATAGTATGTTTGCATGGGGTACCCAAGACCATCATCTCTGACCGTGGTACACAGTTTGTCTCTCGTTTTTGGGAGCAATTGCAAGCCGCAATGGGAACTAAGCTAATTCGTAGTTCAACCTATCATCCCCAAACTGATGGACAGACTGAAAGAGTAAATTAAATCCTAGAAGACATGTTGAGAGCTTGTGTCATTCACTATGACAAAAATTGGGAGAAGTGCTTACCCATAGCTGAATTTTCATACAATAACAGCTATCAAGAAAGCTTGAAGATGGCACCTTTTGAAGCTTTGTATGGACGTAGGTGTCGGACTCCACTAAATTGGTCAGAAGCTGGAGAGCGAGCAATGTTTGGACCAGATTTAGTTACTGAAGCTGAAGAAACAGTGAGAGTGGTACAAGCCAACCTTAAAGCCGCCCAATCTCGTCAAAAGAGCTACTTTGATAAAAGAAAGAGACCCCTATGCTTTAATGTTGGAGATCATGTGTATTTGAAGGTTTCACCAAGTAAGGGCGTACACAGATTTGGAGTCAAAGGCAAACTGGCTCCAAGATATGTTGGCCCCTTTCCAATCTTACAATGTTGTGGACCCGTTGCCTATCGAGTGAAACTCCCCACTCACCTTGCTGGTATCCACAATATATTCCATGTATCCCAGCTCAAAAGATGTCTAAGAGTACCAACTGAAGAAGTAGCCCTGGAGGAAATCACACTTGAACCAGATCTTGCATATGAAGAACGCCCAATTAGAAATTCTTGATCAGAAAGAAAGAATCACTAGGAACAAGAGTATCAAATTTTACAAAGTTCAGTGGAACCACCACACCGAAGATGAGGCCACATGGGAACAAGAGATCTATCTTCAGAGCAATTACCCCGACCTTCTCGCTCAACAAAGAGGTAATTAAAAACATGACACACATAGTTTATATGCACCGGAATCTCGGGACGAGATTCTTTTAAGGGGGAGGGCTGTAACACCTCTGGTGTTTGGCCCTGCGTTTATCAACTAACTAAATGTATTGCACCTTTAAGCATGTGTTCTAATGTTAACATGACTCCTCGCATCCAAATAAACATTAATACAAACATGTAAGCATGATCATTAGTGCTTTATCATTTCATGCATACGCATGTGCTATCATTTCATGTGCTTTTTATGCATGGTTCATGCTAAGATGCTTTTAATGCTTCATTCATACTCTCTTTAGCATGCCTAGCAAGTTTCATGAACATCTCATGTGCATAGCTAGTGTTCTAGATGTGTTTTAGTTCTCCAGTGCTAAGTTTAAAGTCATGTCTTTTAGCTGTCTTGAGTGCCTTTTTAAAATATGTTAGACTTGTTATCCTGTGTTGGAGCCTTTATCAATCTTGTAGAGCTTCCAATGATCTTTCCAACAGTACCAAATTCACTCCTTGAAGTTTCCCCAATCTCCCGCAATCCAATTTCTGAAACAGCCTCAGAACCCAGTTTCGCAATTCCGAAATTTTTGCTAAGTATGGCAGATTTCGTGAATTTTGGCTGATTTCAATCCTTTGTATCTCCCAATCCGCTGAGTTCTAGAACAAACTCCCTTACTCAAAGTTGTAGCCCTACCATCCCTCTACAACTTTGGTATTCTTGGTTGGATCGAGTTATGCTTTGGTTTTAGGAGTTTTTGCCATCCGAAGATAGCTGCTCGGTGGACGTCGTCACCCCGGGTTCGCGGTCACCGCCGGTGTGGCTTGCGCGTCGCGGCGCAACGATGGTAACCAGCCCGGCAGAGCGCGTTCCACCTCTCAAATGGCGAGCATGGCGTGTCCCCAACCCTTGGCAACCCCACCATGCCCTGCAGCCCCGCTCTCCCACGTCCCACGGACGTCAGCACCGCGGCCGCGACACCGGGGTGGGAAACCGTCACCTCCGCGTCCTCCCACTGCCCAACCATGCCTTGACCACTGTCCAACACTGTCGAGCCCCTGTTCTACCTGCTCCCGCTCACGTTGGCACTCGTCACAGCCTCTGCCGGCGTACGGGAGCAGCTCGGCCATTAATGGACGCCGCGGTTACCTTGGCCACCGACGCTCCTCGGTGCCTCGCTCTTTCACTCGTCCCCAAGCCGTTTCCTTTCGCTCAGAGCGTCCTCGCACCTTCCTCCCACCGCCCAAACCATTCCCATCCCTTTCCATTCGCTTCTCTAGCCGCAATTTCACATCTTGGCTCGCCATCGCTGTCTGAGAACTTCTCGTAGGTAGCTTCGCATGGTTCATCTCCCTTCATTTAACCTATCAAGATGAGTTTGCCTCGTCCGGGAACACCTCGTGCTCTCCTCGTCTTGGTGATTAATCACCGGGGACAAGGAGGGGCTGGGCGGCGGCGCTTCTGGCCGGCATGCCGCGGACGCCGCGCCTGTCCGTCCGTGAGTTCCGTCGCGAAGGGCAGGGGCGACGGCGCCTGGGGGTCGGGGGCGCGTGGGGAGAGCCGGCCAGCTGGGCCTGGCGCCCCGGTGGGCGAGCGCTGCCCTCGGCCTGGGCCTGGGTGCCCCGGCCCACGAAGGGGAGGCGAGGGAGCGGCTGGGCCGAGGGGGAGGCGAGTGGTCTCGCGGAGAGAGGGAAAGGTGGGGGAAAGGGGAGGAGGCGTGGGTTGGGCCTGGGCCGAGGCGGGCTTGGTCGGCCGCAGGAGGAGGAGAAAGTTTAGGGAGGCGAAGTAAACTTGGCGAAGTTTGTTTCGGCCTGTTTTGGTTGAATCCCGAGTGGATGCTTCTCTTGTGTTGCTTCTCCTTGCAAAATTCATATAAAATCATAGGAAAGTCCAAAAATTATGAAATAAATTTTGTTGGTTTGCTTATAAAGTTCTCTCTGCAGGAAAAATAATAGTAGAGTTATAGCTTGTGTTTTTCTCCTCTGTTTAATTCTGTAATTAAATACTAGCATATAGGGCTTAACTAGTTGCATAGATATGTTTAGTAGCTAATCTTTTTGCAAGAATTGTTTGGTAAGGTTAGTAGATGTGTATTCCATTCTGCAGAGACCAGTTTTGTGCATGTGTTAGAGTAAAGTTATGTTTTTGCTACCTTTTTGTTAATAGTTATATTTGTTTCTATCATGTGTAGATAGGGTGTTGCATTATAGTTTCTTTAGTAGCTTGATCATGTTAGTGTGCTGTTATAAAAGAATAACTTGCTGATCTAAAACTTAGTATACTTCCTGAATAAATTTTGGAGTAAAGCTATATGGAAAGAGCATATAAATAATCATATGTACATAAGTGGGTGTATCTATATGTTTCATAAGATATGTTAGTTACATGCTAAAATGGCTAGTGGTAATCACCCCTTATACCTTGATGCACTACATAATAGAATTAATTGCTTGTAGCAAGTGCTCACGAGTTAAATGAATAAATTAATTTGTGAGTGCCTTGCTGCATACATGAGCATCATATTTATCTTTGTCTTTGCATTCATCGTACTCATGCATGATGCATTTCATGTAGATACCGCAGTCGCTGACGGCTTGTACGAGTTGGTGGCTGATTCCGTTGCTGACCCGGGGGAGACCGCTGTAGTTGCTGATCCCATTCCAGAAGACCCGAACCAAAGTTCGGTAGAGCCCAAGGCTGTTGAGCAGGAAGGCAAGCACCGTAAACATAACCCTATTTCCAAAACTATGCAACTTAATTACTTAAGTATTGTGCATTTACGTTTTGGATATGATTGAAACCCTAGATGCATAATCCCTAGGATTCCTGTGTCAAGATACTAGTTTGTTTAGGTCGTTAGCCTGCCATGCTAAATAGGACCGGTAGAAGTCGAGTGATTTCCTATCACTCGCGAGACATAAGCTATCTACTTTATGTTGAAATCATGAGGCTCGTGGGCGGGGCGTGGTTCCATGCTCCTGTGGTGTGGAGATGTGCCCCGTCTACGTATCAAATGGAACTGTTGTACTGTTGGGCAAGTATTGAACGTACTGTGCACATACTGATGTCTGGGTCTCAGTAAACTGATGTACCTGAATCAAACGGTATTTGGGCTTCTTTCCACTACTCTGGGAGTGGACGGATGGCGGGTGTAGTTGCGGCTACTTGGTCCGGGACCAGTAGGGCTTTGCACCCGGGACTAGTGGGTTTAGACTGAATATCCGGGAGAGGATGGGAAAGGTGGTCGCGTAAGGCTCTGGGAGCGCTTACGTGCCGTGTGTCCAGGTTTCCCTTGCAAGGTGTAAATTCGATCATGATCGCGACACTTCTCCGTTATGAATACCGCTTGTCCGCTGTACAGCACTAAGCAACTGAATGGTGAATGTTAAATAATGATGGTCCTATGATTTATTTGTTGTTCCAACATGTTTGCTATAGAAAAGGTGCTCACATGGATACTTGATAATGACTATGAACCTGATGCTAAAATTTGAAAGTTAGGATCAACTATTAGTTGCTTTTCGGCAAAACAAACCCCACAGCCAAAAGCCTTGCATTTTAGGAGTCGGTGTTATAAAACATATTCGGATAAGTCTTGCTGAGTATTAGTTACTCAGCCTTGCTTGTGGCTTTGCTTTTCAGAATGTGAGTTCAATGTGTCTGATGGCTCCGAGCAGTGGATCATCGATGGTCAGACCGTTCCCGCGGGCTGGACTGTCGAGTGGGTCGAGGATTAACTGGCTTGTTGTGTGTGCTTTTGATGACATGTTCTTCGGGCTTATGAACATGTCATTGTATCTCGTCGTTTAGCTTCCGCGCTTTTATTCAGAACTCTGGTTTGTACTCTAAGTGTTTTAAACTCTGGCTTGTAAGACTTAAGTATGGAACTGTTGTAATCTATGGTAATGTTGGTAACATCTGTGCTCTCCTTCAAGGGAGCCTTGTGCACATTGGTTCGATCGGAAATACGGTGGTTTCATCGGGCTTGACCCGACAGATCGTCTAATTGAACTGTTTGAAGCACGAGTAACCGGATCAAGTGATTGAGATGACGGTTAACGTGCTTGAGCCAGTTTAATTAGGGCGATTCTGCCACAGAAGGGCCCCTTTTTTTCGGCTCTGCAATTTGCTTAGGGAGAGAAGCTTGCTTGCAGACACCATACATGCAAGTGTAGAAGAGCAACTTGCAATGTTTCTGCATGTAGTTGGCCATAACCAACGCTTTAGAGTTATCCACCAAAATTGGAGGAGGTCTGTTGAGACAGTGAGTAGACATTTCCAGGAGGTCTTGTATGCAATTGGTGAACTTAGGTATGAGATGATTAGGCCTCCATCTACCGACACACCGCTTAAGATCCAAAACCGCTACAGATGGTATCCATATTTTAAGGTAATGAAGTAGTCAATTTGATAACCATAAATATTCAATCCTTGGGTGCATAACATATAACTAAAATCAGTTATACAATGTAGGATTGTGTTGGTGCAATAGATGGAACTCACATCCATGCTAGGGTGCCAGCAAAGATACAATCGGCATTTAGAGGCAGGAAGCACTACCCCACTCAAAATGTACTAGCTGCAGTTGATTTTGATTTGAAGTTCACATATGTCTTGGCTGGTTGGGAGGGGTCAGCCCATGATGCCACCATTCTTGCTGATGCTCTAGAGCGAGATGATGGGTTAAGGGTTCCACAAGGTAATTAACATAACTAGGTATATAAACAAAATCACAAACATGATGTCACTAGTTCTGATGCATGTGTGTATATATTTCAGGGGCGAAGCCAGAACAAAATGTCGCCGGGGTCGGCACAAACTCAATTCTAAATTGATAATATAATAGCATGCATAATGTTGATAGTCGATAAAATTATAAAGACATACTTTAATAGGTGCAAATAAGCTTTTACAATAGTGAATAGTAGCTACCTCCTATAGTTTATTCCTACGGTTCCGGTCCTCCATCTTGTTAAAGCGAACTATCACATCATCAATTGGAATTGTGGCTAGAAGTCCTTGCTGCAGAAAACAAATAATGCAATCATTCATAAATGCATCGCCGATACGATTTCGAAGTATTGTCTTCACAATTTTCATTGCTGAAAAGCATCTCTCAACTGATGCAGTGGCGATAGGAAGAACAAGTACTAGTTTGAGAAGCCGATAGACCAAAGAAAAAGAAACATCCTTATCTGTAGCCACCATCAGCTTAGCAAGCTCAGAAATAGTATTCAGATTGACAAATCTTTCATCAGCTCTCACATTATCAATATAAATAGGAAGCTCAAGTCTAAGATCTTTCAATTGGTCAGAGTTAAAATCATCGGGGTACGACGTAGCCAACTCCATCAAACTCTCAACTTTGAAAGACTCAAATGAATTCTTGGGATTGAATGCAGCAATCTGAGTAAGCAATTTAGAATTTACCTCATTGAAATGGTCATTAAACTCTGCAAGCTGCAAGTCAATAATTGGGTTCAAGCAATCATATCTATAGTGTTGATAGTTGGTGCGATTAGTCTTCTTTCTTGGATTATGACGATCAATATATCCCTCCTCCATATCCAACTTAGAAATGTCATGTTCTTCACAGAAGGAATATATGGACTCCAACAAAGAATCCCAACCATCATCTCTAATTTGCTGAAATTTTTGTTTTGTTAACTTCACTTCTAACATGGCCTCCAAGATGTCTTTATCTTTCCTTTGCAATGACAGCGATAAAGAATTTGCATGTCCCAAAATAAGCAACATTAACTGCAAGTGAAACACAAAATCAAAATCTTTGAGATAGTTTAGGAGACCACGAGCTTGACGTCTCTTTGCATCATTTGGACCTTCTTTTTGAACATACTGGAGCACTTCAATAACTTCAGGGAACAAATTGTTAAGACTCTTAAGGGTTTTGTAATGAGAACCCCAACATGTGTCTCCAGCTCTTTGAAGGGACTGCTCTTGATTTAATCCAGTTCCACTACTAAGCTGTCCACTGCCTATTGCTTTTTTCACTCTTTCCTGTTGACTTTCTCGAATCATATCTTGCCGTTTGCAAGAAGCTCCTGCCACAGTAAGCAATAGGGACACCATGTCAAAAAAAGTCACTAGCATCATCATTCTTTTTTGCTACCGCGACAATGAGTAGTTGGAGCTGATGAGCAAAGCAATGTATATAATATGCCGAGCTATTCTCTCTCAGGATTAAAGCCCTTAAACCATTGAATTCCCCTCTCATGTTGCTGGCCTCCATTGTAACCTTGTCCCCTAACTTGTTTTATGCTCAATCCGTACTTAGAAAACACATAATCGATGTTAGCTTTAAGACAAGAAGCTGATATCTCTTGTACATGAACAACAGCAATAAGCCTCTCCTTTATTTCTCCAAGCTTATCAACATATCACAAGACAATAGCCATCTGTTCCTTGCTAGAAACATCTGCTGACTCATCTACTAATATGCAGAAAACATCCCCACCAATTTCTTCAATGATAGATTTCACTATGAATAAATGCCCCAGTATCTCTACACAAATTTATGTACCAATGAAACGAATCAGATTGTCCCATTACCTCCTAGGTTCCAATCAGAGGCCGTGAGGGAAGGGCTGCCAGATTATTGGGGCGATGGAGGAGGAGACAATGCAAGTCATAGAAAAGTTGAAGAAATGAGACTCGATCATATCGATACGGCGGCGGCAGTCGGCGTTGACATTTCAGCTGTCCACGTCGGAGCGCGTCAGCGAGGGTTAATTACATAATGAGCCAATTATTAGAAGTCAGAAGGGCATTGTCATTCGTCACTCCTGCTTTTGGCGGTTCTGGCCGAATTGTGCAGACAAGCAAATGTCCCTTTTGCTTCAATCCTTTTTTGTCGAACAATGCTTACATTTTGTGCGCACTGAAGTGAAGGTTAGCATCAAGTGCTACCGTACCATGTCGAAAACATGGCACGGGTAGTAGTTTGGGACAGACGCAAACGCATCATCATTCGGAAACACGCTGGCTCTGAATTGAAGGAAACTGCTCTGAGCCTCTGAGGAATTTTCGCCAGGCGAACGATGGAGGACACATTGTAAAGCAGGGGCTAGCGTACACTTTTAGCCCATGAGGCCTATCAAGCCCTACAAGGAAAAGAGTATTGAGACGGCTCAAAGAGTCTTAATCGGCGGCCACCTTCCTTTTCATGCATCGGGTTCGGGCGCCTTCCTTTTCGTGCAATCATATAATATACCGGATGTCTAAATTTTACTCTCAAATTGGATATCCTTGAGATTCGTACAACGATCATTTTTTTCTTCCTCCTCATTTCACCCCCGACTAAGCAACCCTAGCCCGCACCCACGGCGGCGGCTGGCGATGCCCACTTGCACATGGCGCAGCGGGCCATGAGCGGCTACATTAGCCTGTGGAGCTCACCCGCGTTCACGGCCCGCGCGGTGATGGCACGCACACGGAGCTCACCAGCTCACCCGTGGCGGCGCGCTCACGGGAGCTTTCCTGCGGCCGTTGAGCTTCCGAGGACAAGCCTAGTGATTTTCTTTTTAAAAACATTTGTTCAGCTTTTTCTTCAGAACATTTGTTTCACGATTGTTACAACATTTTTTTCCACTTTTTGCTTTCGAACATTTATTCCATAATTGTTTTGGAACATGTGTTGCACTTTATTGTTCTGGAACACTTTTTTTATTTTATGTGCCCAGCCCACCTATATTTGTTGGGTTAACCGGTTGATCTATGTTAAAAATAAAAGGTTATATATAATATATTATCTCCATATCGGAATATTTGTCGCACGTTTGACCTTCTGTTTTATTCAAAAAATTTATGCAAATTTGTAAAAAGACAAGTCACACTTAAAGTACATATAATAATAAAAAAATCACAAACAATTACTGAAATATACATAATATTTTGAATAAACGAATGGCTAAAATTGTGATAAAAAGTCAACAACGATAAAAATATTTCGATACTCATTAGATGACCGACTCCGACCCTTAACCCGATAGCTTTATGATTCGTGCAGCGGGTGAGATCGTGTGGCTACACAAGTTCGTCTCCTTCCTCTCCTCTCCCCCACACGCCTCATGTGCTCGGTTTCTTCTCAGTTCTCACTGCTCCGACGCCGGCAGGATGGCGCCCTCCGCCGCCGCGGCCTGTGCCTGTGGACAGCGACCCGCACGTCTGGGGCTCGCGCGGCGGACGACAACTCGCCTGGCGGCGCCCGCGACTGACGGGCCTCGCGTGGCCGCTAGCAGCTAGCTTGGCGGTGCCCGCGAACGGGCCCTCCGTGGCGGCCAGCAACTCGCCCGCGCAGTGGCGCCGAGGAACATTTTCTTTTTCTTCTTGGAACATTTTCCTTTTTCACGTGGAACATTTTAATTCTTTTCTCAAAATAACATTTGTTCCGGAACATTTGTCCCCAGCAGCGCCCAGCGTAGTGGCTCATGCGGTTTGCCTGCGGCGTACCTCGCCGCCGCCGCCAGCTGTTTTCTTTACATTTTTTTAAAACTTGCGGGAAACAATTTTTGCTGCAACAATTTTTTCTGGAACAACTTTTCGTGAAATATTGTTTTAAAACATTTGTTATTTGTTCTAGACCATTTGTTGACTGATTTTTTTTATGGTGCATATAGCTTTGGTCTACTACGTGTAATAATGTGGACTGATTCTCTCTTTTTAAGAGGGTTGAAGCCGGAACTCATTCTATTATCTAAAAATTTGTTCTAGACCATTTGTTCCACAATATTTTTCTTCTTCTGGTTGGGTCCGCCTGCCTCGTGGGGCTGACCTGTTTTGTGCTAACGGTAGTACGGAAGCCCTCCATCTGTCGCCAGACTAGCATTTGGGGTGATATTAGTAATTTAGTACTGCTTGTCACCTTGCATTTGGGATTAGCTATGTATACGTATGGACTTCAGGACTTGTATCCGTCGTAGATTCAACGTGGATTTTCCCGGCCGTGCCGTCGTGGAACGTGGATACCCCAACGACAGGCTCGCCCCAGCCTGATCCGGATAGAAGCGAGGCATCAGCACCCGCAACGCACGGACTTTGTCTGGGCTCATTTTCTTGTCAGCAGCGCGTGCTCTGTATAAAAATAGAAAGTCACCACCTACTGATACTTCAGTTCATGTCCATCTATACAATTATAGTACTGGTGGTGGTTCATTACACATCGAGGACTACTACTCTTCTTTAAGAATGGAAATAAGTCTTCTTTTGGTCTGAACTATTCTAATATAGAAGCACATCAAGCACAGACAATGCAATAATATTGGTCAAGAAGTCATATTCCATGGGAAGTTTCCTCAGCAGAGCTTTATAGCGTGATTGGTTTCTTGCAAGTCACCAGCCTGGCTCGCACCAATGAGCCAGGCCATTCCGAGCCAGGTTGAAGCCATGCAAATGCTTGCTGATTGGTTGTCTGGATGCCTGCAGCATGGCCGAGTCAAGCACTTGATTGGTTGCCTTGCTATCACGCTGGCTCTGCACCGCTGCTCTCTTGCGTGGTGCAGCTCGTGCGCTCGCGTCGGACTGGCCCGGCAGAAACGAGGTTTTCTTTCGTATCCACGAAGCCTGGCTCGAGATGGAATCTTGCATCTGGCGAGACAGGCCCTGCCGCTGCTACAGCTAACCAATCACGCACAGGTTGCATGCGCAGAGCTTGGCTCGGCAAAAACCAGCCAACCAATCAGGCCATTAGTGAGAAGGTGACGTTGCACTGACTCTAGGTCTCTGTGGTTGGTATCCTCGTATCATGCTCAGTGCCCAAATGGCAAAGAAACTGGTAAATGTTGGGGAAAACAAGTTTGCATTGAACAAGCCTTATGGCGAAACCTCACTAATTAATGTTTTTAACGTGTTTGGTGTTTGCTTCCTTGGCCTTGTTTAGTTCCACGAGATAAGTTTTGCTACAGTAAATTTGAATGTTTGAATACTAATTAGGAGTATTAAATGTGGATAACTGATAAAACCCATTTCACAACCCGAATAACTTTGCGAGACGAATCTAATGAGCCTAATTAGGTCATAATTAGACAATGTCATGCTACAGTAAACAATCTCTAATGACAGATTAATTATGCTTAATAGATTCGTCTCGCGATTTTCCGTCCATCCGTGTAATTAGTTTTATAATTAAATCATGTTTAGTCCTTCTAATCTTTGATTTAGTTTTGCTACAGTAAATTTCACAAAATTTCTTGTGAATCTAAACGGGCCTCTTAACAGAATACAAGGAGGTACTACATAGTTATAGATTAAAAGAGATAGCTAGACGCGACGGACACTCGCACGACCATGCCATAGGCAAAGAGGCACGCGAAGATCCTCATGCGTAGATCAGCTCCACGAGTAGGCCACCTCAAAAAAAAAAAACCTACGCCGAGACACCCTGCGGCTACACTCCTTCCGTAGGTTCCAAAGCGACCAAAATAACTAGCGACCAAACACAACCGAACACAACAAAACCCACCCACTCAACTCCACGAATTTTTTTATTATTTAATCCTTTTTAACTGAAATTTTAATATTAACCCCAGCTAAACTAAATTTCCAACAAATAATCCTTTTAGTCGCGCCACACACCGTGGCGCGACTGAAACGCGAGTCGCGCCACAGCATGTGGCGCGACTGGCCTGCCACGTAGGTCGGCCGGGGCGTGGACGGCCAGCACGGCGGCTGACATGGCAGGGCGAGTCGCGCCACATGCCTTGGCGCGACTCAGTCACGTCAAAGGCCGTGGCGCGACTCACCTGTATACAGGCCGGCGCCCACGACCCCTTATTCTTCCTCCTCCCTTTCTTTCTTTCTCCCCAACCCTAACCCGAGCTCTTCCATGGAGACCGCCGCCGCCCTCCCCCCCTAGATCGGCCCATCCCACTACGGATTCGAAGGGAAAAAGTGGGGAAACTACTCCGGGAAGGTAACTCCTTCACTTTGACCATCTACATTTTACGGATTTGGTTGATTTCCTTCATTTTGGATGAGGCTAGGTTTAGCTAGGGTTTGACTTGATATGGTCGATTGAGCACGGATTTAAGATGGTTAGTTCTACTATGTGGTGGATTTGGTCGTTGGTAACGCCTGTCTATCGTATAGATTTTTTTGCATGTGACGATTTCGTTGACATAACTATGTGTAGATGTGCCATGGCGTGTTGTTTAGCCCTCCACGCCTTGCCATACTTCACCCGATAACTAGTGAATCCAACAATTGCTTCAACGAGCACGGACACCGAAATGTCAGGGTCAGCATACACCAATGCAGCAATCCAGCCTTCGATATATCGTGTCGTACACTGAGAGTGCTCGTAGATTGGTCGGGAGCTACCACATGTGTGAGGCTGCTCCACTTTAGTTATCCTCTACTTCTGCCTTTCATCGGTGATTGGACAGGCCCATACTTTCCAACCACAACCAAGTTGGCATCGTACTGTGTACCGCAACTTAGAGTCAGAGTGCACCACATCGTATGGACGATGGTGCCGCACCGAGTAGTCCCTCAAAAAGAATTTCAATTCGTCCATGCTGTCGAATGTCATCCCTCTTTGTATCAACTCTTGACCACTGTCAGGCTCGTGAGAATTAAGACGCAAGCCGGAATCACAATATGCCTTTTTAGGGGGTGCATGAAAGAGAGGAACCTCTGGAACACCCACATAAACTGTTCCAAGTTGTCTCAACTCCTCTATAGTCAGAGGAGTCAATCTAGCACCGGAATTTGTAGCCATACTAGAGGACGGTTCAACCATAGGAGATGTTTGAACAAACGAGCGCCGATGCACCGCATAGCTCGGCTCAACTACCATTCTTGGTTGCACAACCGGTGTTTGCACACCATATGTTGGCTCAACAAACGGTGCTTCATTGACTGGAGTTGGCTCAAACACTTCTTCTTGGGTTAACGCTTCTCTCATTTCTTCTTCTTCTTCCTCTTCTTCTGATCCCGTAGAGATATCATCATCATCTTGCTCCTCAACATCAAATGTGCCCTCATCGAAATCATTGTTCACTAGACAATCATCCTCTGAATCTGGCTCATTTGCCATGTCAACATCATATTCTTCATCGTCCTCATCTTCGTCCACCTTATCATTAGTTTGTACCAAGACACTCTCACGAACTTCAACTACCAACTCAGCGCAACCAACTTGGGACCCTTTTACCAAGTCCTTATAAAAAGCTCAATCTTCGTCACATGAAATTCTCATAAGCACATAATGAGCCCTTTTGTCACCGGCATCGAATCTACCATGTAGGATTATTTCACTATGTTCTTGATTAACTTGGAAAATTGAGCTAGCTCGAACAAAAACTTCATCAAATGAAGGAGGGCTATCAAATCTTGTGACTTCATGCTTCATCCTCTCAAACTCTCCATTCTCATTAACCGAACCGCCGGAGAAATAACGAACTAAGCAATCCATCTACACACATTTAACGGGCACATTATCATTACCATTCATGGACTTATACAAAAACTACTAAAACACCACATATACCCAAATGTCAATCCACTACGTACGACAACCCTACCTAAAAACACCATTCTAACAATAATCTACATTAAATCCTAATTCACATTTCTTGCCAAAATTAACAAGAATATCTACCCACTAAAATCCCATCGAAATCGTTTCATGATAAACAATCTATACGATACAAAACGTTGCCATGAATCAATTACACGATAACACTCAACTAATCTTGTTCCTTTCATACTAATTTACCAAATCCAACCCAAAACCTAGGTTACCATACCACAACAAATGCCAAGAGAAACAAGCAAAAGGCACAAATCTACATGGATAAAGTGCAGGAGTTACCTTCCCGGAGTGTTTTCCCACCGTTTCCCCTTCGAACCAGTGGAAGGAAGAGGGAGATCTAGAGGGGGGAGTTCGGGGGCGGCGCCATGGGAGAGCTTGAGCTCGGGTCTGGGGAGAAAGAATGGGAGGAGGAAGAAGAAGGGGCCGTGGGCGCCGGTCTGTATACAGGCGAGTCGCACCACGACCTTTGGCATGTGGAAGAAGAAGGCATGTGGCGCGACTCGCCCTGCCATGTCAGCCGCCGCGCTGGCTGCCCGCGCCCCAGTCGACCTACGTGGCAAGCCAGTCGCACCACATGCCGTGGCGCGTCGCGAGTCGCAGCGTGTGGCGCGACCAAAAGGGTTATTTGTTGAAAATTTAGTTCGGCTGAGGACGTGGCAAGCCAGTCGCACCACATGCCGTGGCGCGTCGCGAGTCGCAGCGCGTGGCGCGACCAAAAGGGTTATTTGTTGAAAATTTAGTTCGGCTGAGGTTAATATTAAAATTTCAGTTTAAAAAGGATTAAATAATAAAAAGTTCCAACTCCACAAGTCACACCAACAACTGAGACCCTGCAAAGACATAGAAATCACCATGACCGACCCATGTGAGTGCCAAAATGGACCCAGTGGGCGGGGATAGAGAGCATGCAAGAAAACGCATACATGAAGGAAGCGACACCGGAAGCGTCATCTATCAGTCGGAGGACGAATCATGTTTTCACCCGGCAAAATGAGAAGGGGTTAGAGACCTCGATCTGTTCCAGGCGCTTTGCAATTTGACTCCTATAGAATCACAAAATCCACATAAAAAATCTCGTGTCTTGACATACCACCACCACCTCCTCCTCTCTCCCNCCTAATCCCGCTTCTCAAAATCTGTTTCATATGCAATGAAGAAATTAATTTAGACCTACTATATTATATTTGTGACTATGGTCATCTTATTTATGCTTGATATCATTTGAATCAAATAAGAAACAAAATAGTGCAAAGAGATCTAATATATGCTTGATCATGGATTCATAGATGCATTAAGGGGGCGTTCGTTTGCCCATGATTGGACTTGGAACCATTCCAGGTTATCAAATGTATACAAATTAGTGAAGCATTCCAACTGGAATGGTTCCAGGAGCTCGTTCCTGGGCAAAACGAACGAGCCCTAAACAGTTTGCATACATATAGCGTGTAAATGTGTAATATAAGTTGTGTGTGTATGATATGGTAAGTCAAATAGGCAACTGTTGTACGTGTCCTAGTGCTCCTTAACATGCTCAGGAAGCTGCAACGCAATTTACTCGTGGAAATGTTTGACCACGTAGATTCTACAGCGGGCTAAATTCATTGATGGAAGGAATAAACATTAGTAAATTTTGATTGATGCCGGCAGTGTGGTGACAACCTACGTTATTCTAGAATCAAGACAAAAGCACTTCATCTCCACAATCCATAATGTTGAGATTACAATTCAACCCTCTCTAGAATCCGAGATGCGCACCGAAAAGGCCAAGCCAAAGCAACCCTTTTCTCCAAAAAAATAAAATAACGGCACGGTAACAATGGGGCCCCTTTCGATGTGAACATTTGAACTATGACCAACATAATTTGACTAGAATATTTGAACTCAATTTACTCTATTTGAAATCTGGAATTTTTGCATTGTTGCGTGCATACCAAGCGTACGTGTAGAACCTTATACTAGTATAAATACTACCACAAGTAGCTAGCCGCTTCGCGCCTACCCTCTCTAGTCTTTACGTAGTATCTACTTTGTCCAGTCTCTACCGATGCATCAACCACTTGTAAAATCACTTAAGAGAGACAGAGACGCCGCAGGAAACCCCATGGCATTCATGAGTTTCATTTCGGTTTGTAGCATGGCTCTCCTCCTCTTGCCGGCCCTGTGTGCTTCAGATGACCGGCTTGTCCCAGGCAAGCCGCTCCTGCCCGGCACCACCATCGTATCTGATGGTGGCGACTTCGCCTTTGGCTTCTTCTCCCCATCCAATTCCACACCAGAGAAGCTGTACCTCGGCATATGGTACAACAACATCCCAACATTCACCGTGGTGTGGGTTGCTAACAGGGAAACACCGGCCATCTCTTCCTCAGGTCCTTCTCTTGCTCTGACCAACAGGTCCGACCTTGTCTTGTCCCATGTCAACGGCCGTGTTCTGTGGACAACCAACACCACCACTTCTACAAGCTCGTCACCATCGCCGAGGTCAAATACCTCTGTATCAGTGGCGGTGCTGACGAATATAGGCAATCTCATTCTACGGTCATCGAGCGGCATGGTGTTGTGGCAGAGCTTTGACCACCCGACTGACACATTCCTCCCTGGCATGAAGCTTTGGAGTAGCCACAAGACACATGAAGGCAGCCGCTTGGTTTCTTGGAACGGCCCCGACGACCCATCGCCAGGTTCATTCTCCTTCGTTTCGGAGACACTCCAAAGCTTCATATGGAACGGTTTGCTCCCAGAATGGCGCACCTCCGTGTGGACGGGATTCACAGTCTCCAGCCAATATTTTCAGGCAACAAACACCACCATTGTAGTATACATGACATATCTTGACACCGTTGATGATATATCCACGGTTTTCAGAGTCTCCGATGGTGCACCGCCCATTCGGTCAGTGATGAGCTACTCTGGTCGGCTCGAAGGACGTGTTTGGAACAGGGGTTCGTCGGAGTGGACAATGGTTTCAGGGTGGCCGGACTACAATTGTAGCAGGTACGGCTATTGTGGGCTCTCCGGTTACTGCGACTACACAGATGCTAACCCAACTTGCAAGTGCCTTGACGGGTTCGAGCCTGTGGACAAGGAAGAATGGAACAACTCAAGATTCTCACGAGGATGCCAGCGAAAGGAGGCGCTGAGATGCGGCGACGGTTTCTTGGCGCTGCCGGGGATGAAGGTGCCCGACAAGTTTGTGCGCATTGGGAGAAAGACCTTCGAGGAGTGCGCGGCTGAGTGCAGTGCCAATTGCTCTTGTGTGGCGTACGCTTATGTGACAATGAATGAGAGCACGGCACATGGTGATGGCACACGGTGCCTGGTGTGGATTGGGGATCACCAGCTTGTTGACACACAGAAGATAGGTACGCGTCCCTTTAATATGAATACGGCTGGTGCTGATTGTCAAGAGACGCTATATCTCCGAGTTGCAGGTTTGTCATGTACCATTTCACAGCATAACAGCTTCTATCGGAACCAAGTGTTGCGTTATCACTTGTGGCATGTCTCATTTAGTACTTCTGTCTACCTATCATGCTATCACTATCACCCAAAAATATACAGATACCATAACACCATTAGTTTTCCGTGAAAATCAAGGAGCTATATGTACATGACTTTACAGATGCCATAAATAATCCAGTCAATATATGTGTAGCAAGAATCTATACTAAACTGAGATGTACATTTTGTTTCTTTCTCAGTGATCTAATTTCTTGAAAAATGTCAAGGTAAGTATTGGTACTAAAATTACTATTGCTCACTTATTTGCATGTAATGTAAAAATGTCACATCTGTTCTGTTCAGCTGTTTGCAGACTGAACATGTAAATCTCACTACCCATTTTAGTCGTATAATTTGACTTGAACTTGATGCTCAGTTCTATACTGGTTTGCAGGTCAAAGGACAATAATACCAACTTTAGCCAGTGTTATTGTTATCACTTGCATTATACTTGTATGGATCTGGAAGTTTATAGGTAAATTTCCATCATCATATATATATTCACTAATCGTGGTTACTAGAAGAAAATCTACTCAGGAACTTTTGGGTGCAGGAAGGAAAATAAATGCGGAAAAACACAAGAAGCTAATGCATAGGAGTTTAACTACTCCAGAAGAACTTCTAGAAGATAATGCTACCCTTGATTTTGAACTTCCATTTCTCAAATTCCAAGATATTCTTGTCTCCACAAACAATTTTTCCAATACATTTATGATTGGACAAGGTGGTTTTGGCAAAGTTTATAAGGTAATTATTCATGGAAGGTCTCTTTCTTTGCATGTTCTTGTTTGATTATTCAATCAAGTATCTGCATTACATACCACAATTTACTTCTTTTTTTATAATTACAAAGGTGACGCTACAAGGTGGTCAAGATGTTGCTATCAAAAGACTTAGTAGGGATTCGGACCAAGGAATACAGGAGTTTAGAAATGAAGTTGTTCTGATTGCCAAACTATAACACAGAAACTTGGTTCGACTTCTTGGGTGCTGTGTTGAGGGAGATGAAAGGCTGCTGATTTATGAATACTTGCCCAATAAAAGCTTGGATGCTGCCATTTTCAGTATGCTCAATTCATTTATGCAGTTGAGCAATTACATGTTTTCATTTTTCATATACATGACATAGTTATTCCTTGTAGACTGTGTAAGAAATGCAATGCTTGATTGGACAATAAGGTTCAAGATTATCAAAGGAGTTGCTAGGGGACTTCTTTACCTCCATCATGATTCAAGACTGACAATAGTTCACAGGGATCTCAAAGGTAGTAATGTTTTGTTAGATGCGGAGATGAGACCTAAGATAGCAGACTTTGGTATGGCAAGGATCTTTGGTGACAACCAGGAAAATGCAAATACAAGACGAGTTGTTGGGACATAGTAAGTAATACTCTTCACAAGTTAATATATGACTGTGCCAAATTCATCGTCATAATTTTTGCAAATGAAATGTCCTTCACCAGTGGCTACATGGCTCCTGAGTATGCAATGGAGGGCATTTTCTCGGTGAAGTCTGATGTCTATAGTTTTGGTGTCCTACTTTTGGAGGTGGTGAGTGGTATAAAGATAAGCTCTGTTGACCGCGTCCCAGGTTACCCAAACCTAATAGTCTATGTAAGCAAATATTACTACTTCGCTTTATATGTTTAGTGTTATACAATCTCAAAGAGTGACATGACTGTTTCAGGCATGGAACCTCTGGAAGGAGGGGAAGGCAAGGGATTTGGTAGACAAATGTGTTGTTGAGAACTGCTTACAAGATGAAGCTTTGCTTTGCATCCATATGGGACTTTTGTGTGTACAAGAAAACCCTGACGATAGGCCATTCATGTCCTCTGTTGTGTTCAACTTGGAGAATGGATGCACAACACTACCAGCACCAAATCACCCTGCATATTTTGCACAAAGAAATAGCGAAATGGAGCAAATGAGAGAAGATATTGTGAATTCCAAGAACACAGTGACTCTTACAGTCATAGAGGGAAGATAGAGTAATCTTCAATTTTTAGTCTAAAATATTTGTCTAGGTCAATGCTGTGAATAATTTATTTGCTTTTAGCAGTAATCTAGAGTTATACAAGTGCACTGCTATCTTTCCCTAATTCCTGCTAGTATGGTGCAAATGCTTTGTATCAAAAACCAAAAGTAGCCTGGATGAAATAATCTAAACAGATATATCAAGCTCAAAGCATTCCACTGAGATGATACAGAAAACACAAGGTTTGTGAAACAGAACCTCTAGTGACAGCCGGGCAGGGAATGCGATTGTTTCTTGTCAGTCAACTGCGGTCGTCATTGATCACCTGCAGCAGCAATCGCGTGACCAGCTAGTGCTTGCCCACTGCCGGCATGCAGGGGCAAGCGGGGTGGTGTGAACGGAGCCAGCAGAAGCAGAGCGCGGGGATGGAAACGGGCTAGGCATTTTGTCGAACATGTTGAAAGCATTCAGCGAGCGCCAGGCGAGGCGGAAGATTAGCCGAAGCCGTCGAGGCACACAGCTTGATATCGATCGCTCACACTCTCTCCTCTCCTCTGCATTGGCGTGCGGCGGGCAACGGCGGAGCCTGTGATCTCAGGGTGGTGGACTGGTGGAACTGACACTGACACAAGGACGAGAGCGCGCTGCGAGGAAATTCAAGCGGCCGCTCCCAAGTCTGAGCCATAACTTCGAAGCGTACGGCGGCCCAACCCAAGGCAGCTGATTCAGCCCCACGAGGAAAAGAGAATAAAGCCCGTGAAGCCCACGAACACGCTACTCCCTAGCACGAAGAGGAGGATCCACGAGACGCTGACGCAGTGTCACAAAGTTCCGGTACGACCGGATCGAGGAATGGCTCCATGGGACGTGAATCGACATATTTTAAGTTTTTGGTACGAAAGGGGTATACTTCTTTGAAACGATGGTTAGATACTTCGAGACGTGAACCAACTATTTTTTGGGACGATAGTCTACAAGAATAAGATATTGGTCTCTCGTATACGTAAAAAATAGAGAGAAAAAACAAGAAAAAAAGAAATAAAAATGAATTTGCTATTGATATATTATTTACATGACCATCTAGTCTAATATTATATGCTAATATGTGAAGAGAAATAGTTGAGTATCACAACTAACGGGACAAAAGGGAACGATGTACCCTCTACGAACCATGGCTCTGTACTACTTCGAACCCGTACCAGACGTATCTCGTCCGGTACGAAAGTTCCCGATTCATGAAATGATGGATCGTACCCTAACCATGTTACTTAGCGCTGACGCATGAAGAATACCTCATTGTTTCTTGGAACGGCCCCAATGACTCCTCACCAGGTGCCTTCTCCATCAGGGAGAGCCAGACCCGATCATCCAGGGCTTCATCTGGGATGGTTCGCTCCCAGAATGGTGCACCCCGGTATGGACGGGTGTCACAGTCACCAGCCAGTTCTCTCAGGTAAACGCCAACATTGTTGTTGTGGCCATAATACCAGGGTACCCGACTACGAGGATTACCGACCACCGACTCCAGACGAGAGACTCCGAGCAAGACACGGCGGCCTATTTGAGGAAGGAAAGCCCGAAGACAAGAGATAGAGTCTTGATAGGTTTAGGTCTGTTTTGTCTTGTAATACAAGTCTCCCCGGACATAAATAGTGGGAGATCCTGTACGTAGGGGGTATCCAATCCAACACCCGATACTCCATACACCATATTGTACTCTCTGTACTCGCCGAAATAATACAAGAAGCAACTGGACGTAGGGTTTTTACTCGATCTCGAGGGCCCGAACCAGTATAAAAATCCCTTGTCTCTGTTTATCTCTATTCGTCCACTATGATCGTTCTTTGCAGGAAGCAGGGTGCCCTAAGAACCAAATATCTGCCGAATATAACTTCGACAGAGGCGCGCCAGGTAGGGGCCCTTGCGTGAAGATCGATCATACCAATCTCATCAATTTCTATGGTTACGACCAGATGAATCGCCGACTCGAGCAAAAGAGGTCTCGTCGTTTCGCCGACTCGAGCGAACGTCAGTAGAAAATACAACTCGCCGATCGAGCGAGATCCCGATCAAAACCACTATTTGACAACGGTAGAGCGTGCATTGACTTCCGGCTACAGGAGTAGTCTGGGGCCAAAAACGTACTGTGTTCCTGCTGATCATCGCCGATGCCAATACGAAGTGAGACGGGTTAGCATCTACTGCGGCAGGCAAACAGGGAAGACTCTTTCCTTTGTCCGATACGATCTGTACCCTATTCATTATCTTTCTTGGCTTATTAGCAAGCATTATTCTAACTTATCTTTAATTGTGCGTGCAAGATCCAAATATACACGTGCATATGCACGAACGGATATGTACGATCCAGCGCCGCTTGGTTTCGCGCACTGTAAGCTACAGGTCCCAGATCCCACAGGACGACTGCGCCGAGTGTAACACGGGCCTGAAGCTTGCATGACAGCTTACCTGTACACATGCATACAGAGCGGAAGACGATCAACTTTACAGGAAGCATATTCTTTTCTATAATTTTATTCTTCAGTTAAATAGGAAAATGTATATTCTTATCCTGTTGAATATTGGTTAACATATGCTCTGTCTGCGTCTCTACGTGCATGATCGGGCTTTTTTGCAAGGAGCCCGGACACATACCAGAGATTGATGGAGTCCTGATGGGAGCCCACTCAAGAATGTGCCACGCACGCGGCAGCCGCTGCTTCGACATGGAACACCCGCAGGCTTACGTATCCGTCACGACCCGATCAAACCAGTTCAATACTCACAAGAAGTTGTCGCTCAAACAACTCGAGAGATAGCCCGATCAACTTCCATGTTCGGCAACATCAGCAGTAATTTTACACTACAATAGACAGATAAGTTTATTTCAATTTCCAGATTTCATAATTATTGCATCCGATATTTTGATCTATACATCCGTGATAAAAAAATGGAAATAACAATAATTTTATTTCAATTCGATGACGGGCGACTATGTATAACACATACGGGCATCAAAGAGACTGATGAACGTCTCGCCCTTAGTGAAAGTGCAAACGCCTAAATCAAATTTGAGCAATGAAATTATCTAGTCCAATAAAACGCAATAAGGCGTGAGTTTTATTACGGGTGTATAGACAGCCTTTTTCTATCGAAGTATATACTCGGGGGCTCCATCGCATACCCGAACACATACTCAGATCAGGCATCTCTGTTTTTATTATATTATTTACTAACTGCCTTTTCACATAAGCATCAGTGGCTATTCAAAGCCTCAATATTCATATTTACAATATTTATTGAGCTGATTCCGAGATACTGCATGTCCAAGTATCCGATCTCAAAGATTTGAACTATTCAAATTCCTATGGCGCTTGATTGCAAGAGAGTCCATTGTGCTCGACGGAGTACTCGATCTCAAGCAAGCCCGAAGCGCATTCGAAGCATCTGACCATAAGAGAGTCCAAAGTGCTCGACGGAGTGCTTGATCTCGAGTGGGTCCAAGTTGCTCTATTATTCTAAAAGTGCTTGATCGTAAGGGAGTCCATTGTATTTGACGGAATACTCGATCTTGAGCGAGTCCAAAGTACGCCGAAGTACTAAATCATGAGAGGGTCCATTGTGCTCGACGGAGTGCTCGACCTCGAATGATTCGAGTACTCATTAATAGCAAAGTACAAATCATGAGAGGGTTCATTACGCTCGACGGAGTGTTCGACCTCAAATGATCCGAGTACTAAAATATCGATGTGCCATCATGAGAGGGTCCATTGTGCTTGGCGAAGCGCTCGACCTCGAGTGATCAAAGTACTCATCAATAATCAGCAGTACTATCACAAGAGTGCTTATAATACATGCCCAGTATTTGGTCTCAAGTGTAAAAAGTACTCATTCTATTTTCAACGAACCCGAGTACAAGGCTCGGGGGCTTTTCCAAATATGTTGCCCCGAACATGATGGTCGGGGGCTACAGATTCACGACACTTTTTAGTCGTTCCTACAGCTTTAAACTATCATATTTGCGAATCAATTTATTATTTTGCAGATTATCTGTTACTAGCAATCAGATCGCGTTTGTCACGATCAACACTACTGCAATCAACATGTCTGACATATCAGATAAGTTATTTCAAGTTTTATTTCCTGCAATACTTGCTCTACTCTCTATTTGATATCAACGTCCAAATAGAGAGTCGGGGGCTACCACTTGCAAACTTTTTTTTTACTTTTGCTCTACTCTCTAATTGGTTACCTTTTAACCAAATAGAGAGTCGGGGGCTACTACAATACTCATATCATATCACCAAATGTTGCTGATTCAAAGCAAAACTAGCTATTTATCATGTGCACTTGTTTCAAGGGACTAACGCATGGAAGACCGCCTGAGTCTCATCTGCTAACGCCCCAAATAAACACTATGTACTACCAAAATAGCCTGAACAAGCTAAAGGACACTTCATTTGGTTATAATGATCTATTTCCATTCTCTGCAACATTCAATTTTTACTATGTTATTTTCTTCTTATAATTTCTACTAATTATTTTGTTTTGAGAATTTGAAACAGAATATATTCAGAGGCTCCATCATCCACCTGAATTTGCATTCGGGGGCTCCGTCGTTGATCCACCCGAACACACATTCGGGGTTTTGACGCTAACTTCGCCATCTACTAGCATGGTTCTACAACAAACAGAGCGTGTTTTTCTGAAAATCCTTAGCGATTCTGGATGTTCAAAGTCTATGCGCGGAATATACAGTACGACGGACCGCTTGAGTCCTGAATGCTAAAAATTCCCTAAAGTGACATAAACATTCTAGATAGCCAAAGGTAAATGCAGAAAGCCACCACAGCGTTTATACGCATAGCATATCAATGTGATTATTGCTAACAAATTTGACAACTTCATATATTGGAACATGTTCGGGAAGGTCAAAATCAGGATGAGCAGAGCGTTTGGTCATTCGAGGTATCTAATAACCCCAATTATCAGACATCGAAATCTTGAATCCTGAAAGTCAAATTCCCGAATACCAATATCCCGAGCATAGTCAGCACTACTGGAGCAAGAGCTCGGGGGCTGATAGCTAACTCCCAACAAAAAAATATATATATACTTGGTCGCAAAGTACCGAATTACGAGGTACCCGATCACGAGTATGTCAACGATAAAATTTCTCAACTCCAAAGGACTAGGTTGCGAGCACCCGATCTCAAGGTGCCTGATCACAAAGTCCCCGAAGATCAAATTTCAAGTTCCGACAACCGCAAAATGCCCGATCATAGATTCTTAATGTCTAAAGATCTCGAGGCATGTGAAATCACGACCCTGTTTATGGCACTTGATTACTTTCGAGCTTATCATCCAGATACAGGTTATTTTGCTAGGGATCTCAGTCTTTTCAAATTCTCGGCAAAAACATCTAGGAATATTCTAAATATCCTATGAATGCCCGAAGAATAAAAAGACCCGATGAACGAAAACAACAACCTTTTCTGGACAAGATAAGCTCGGGGGCTACTGTTGTGGCCATAATACCAGGGTACCCGACTACGAGGATTACCGACCACCGACTCCAGACGAGAGACTCCGAGCAAGACACGGCGGCCTATTTGAGGAAGGAAAGCCCGAAGACAAGAGATAGAGTCTTGATAGGTTTAGGTCTGTTTTGTCTTGTAATACAAGTCTCCCCGGACATAAATAGTGGGGGATCCTGTACGTAGGGGGTATCCAATCCAACACCCGATACTCCATACACCATATTGTACTCTCTGTACTCGCCGAAATAATACAAGAAGCAACTGGACGTAGGGTTTTTACTCGATCTCGAGGGCCCGAACCAGTATAAAAATCCCTTGTCTCTGTTTATCTCTATTCGTCTACTATGATCGTTCTTTGCAGGAAGCAGGGTGCCCTAAGAACCAAATATCTGCCGAATATAACTTCGACAATTGTGCTATATGCGGAGAAAAAGGTTGGGCAGGGTCGTTTTCGGATGTTGGGCTGCACATTGAGTTGGGTCGTGGACACGTGGTGCTGGCTGGACTGCTGGTGCGATGTTTTTCTTATTTTTCAAGCCGTGGGCTGTAATTCCGCCGTGCCCGACTCGAAATTCTACACCGGTTAGAAAAGATGGCTCATGCCCGCCCAATGCACTTGCCGGATCGGGTCGGGTCGGATTGGATTTGTCGGGTCAGACGGCTCATCATCAGTTCTGATTTAATTTGCACAAGACTACCCCACTGGAATGGTCTCACGCCGTAGCATCGGGCAAAAGCCCAAATCCGTTGAACTCTTCCTCCCATGTCATGTCGTCATGCGGCGGCCGGTATTCTCCGAATATTATAGTTGTCACCCTGCTGCAGTGGGTGAGAGAGGATCAGCTACAGCTATCTACGTCGTGTGGACTTTATGTCCACTCGGAGCCAATGAGTATCTCCCCGAGCTGTCGACTGTCGTATATATGGACTGACGTCGGCGCAGCCGAATCCGGCCGGATAGAGGCGATGCATCACCGCATCAGCACCAACAAGATACTTGGGGCACATTCCCTTGTCAGCATGTTCTACGTAAACGCTGTCCATCTATAGAATTCTAGCGCCGGCGGTTCATTACGCCTGCCGCCTGGAGGGTATACTTTAATTTCTTAATAAAGCTAGGAAACAAGTCTCCGTTTGGTCTGAACTAGTCTATTGTGTGTACTAAACACAATTACGCAAACAATATGGTATTGGTGAGGAAGTCACTCCAAAGGAGGTTTTCTCGATGGCCAGTGTTATTGGTGACGTTTGCACTGACTGACTGGTATGCGCACGCTCAATATGTATATGCTGAATTGCTGATGAAAGAAAATGAATGGCTACGACGACGCAGTCAATAAATGGCCATTTGGCAAACAAACACCTTAAAAGGAAACTTTCTAAATTTAATTTAAACTAGATAAAAAAGAAGTGTGAAAAAAACAAAAGAGAAGTGTCAGGACGGATGAAATTTGAAACGTCACGAGGGGGAGAGCGGAATGCATAAAGGTATTCTGGTGGGGAGAACCTTCATCTACCTTACTTACTCTGACCTTGTTCAGTTGGAGAGAAATTGAGAGGGATTGTAAGCATTAAATTCTCGACAAGTCAAAATCCCCCTTCGTCCCCTTAAAAACATGTGGATTCTAATTAAACGAACAAGGCCGCCTTAAGTAGTCGAGATATACTATACTGCTACTGCACAAGTTTAGAAAGCTACTACACCGCAATTTACTCTTTGACCACGTATTAAATACATCGGCCGGCCTAAATTCTATGATGGCAAGAATACATTAGTAAATTTTGATTGAAGGTAGCAACGTGGTTTCGAGTGACCTACATTCTTCTGTATACAAAATGGAAAAAGCACCTCATCATCACCACAACCAACATATTCTGACTTGAATGTTTGAAGTTTTCAATCCATTTCTCTAAAAAAAAATACAATATGCCACCGTAACAGCCCTTTCGATGTAAACATCTCAACCACGACCAACATATTCTGACTTGAATGTCTGAAGTTTTCAACTCTTTAGAGTCATGCACAAACTTACTATATGTAATATACTATAACAAGTAAACGCTTGCCAACCTCTAGCGCTTGATGCATAAAGTAGCAAAATCACTCGGAGAGCAAAGCCGCCGCAACTCGCCATGGCATCCATGAGCTCCATCCCGTTCTGTACCATGGTTCTTCTCCTCTTTCCAGCCCTATGTGCTTCAGATGATCGGCTTGTCCCAGGCAAGCCCCTCTTGCACGGCACCACCATCAAATCTGAAGGTGGCGACTTCGCCTTGGGTTTCTTCTCCCCTTCCAATTCCACCCCAGAGAAACTCTACCTCGGCATATGGTACAACAACGTACCCCGGCTCACCGTGGTGTGGGTTGCTAACCGGGCAACACCGGCCATCTCCTCCTCATCCCCTTCTCTTGTTCTGACCAATACATCCGACCTTGTCTTGTCCGATGTCAACGGCCGTGTTCTCTGGTCAACCAACACCACCACTGCTCCAAGCTCCTCACCATCACCGAGCTCGTCGAATACCACTGAATCGGTGGCGGTGCTGATGAATACAGGCAATCTCATCCTACGGTCACCAAGCGGCATGATTTTGTGGCAGAGTTTCGACCACCCAACTGACACGGTATTGCCTGGCATGAAGATGTGGAGTAGCCACAAGACGCGTGAAGGCAGCCGCTTTGTTTCTTGGAACGGCCCTGACGACCCCTCGCCAGGTGCCTTCTCCCACGGCTGGGAGACAGACCCGTTCATCCAAGCTTTCATCCGCAATGGTTCACGCCCAGTATGGCGCAGCGTCGTCTGGACGGGCTTCACGGTCTCCACCCAATACTATCAGGCAAACACCAGCATTATGGTATACACTGCATTTGTAGATACCGTAGATGAGATGTCTGTGAGCTTAACCGTCTCTGATGGTGCACCCCCCTTGAGGTTAGTTATGAGCTACCGGCCGTCTAGAATCACGTGTTTGGAATAGGGATTCATATGAGTGGGCAATGCTTTTAGAGTTTCCGGACTATGAGTGTAGCAGGTACGGTTACTGCGGACCCTCTGGTTACTGCGACTACACAGATGCTAACCCAACTTGCAAGTGCCTTGACGGGTTTGAGCCTATGGACAAGGAAGAATGGAGCAACGGCAGATTCTCGCAGGGATGCCAGCGGAAGGAGGCACTTCGATGCAGTGATGGTTTCTTGGCGCTGTCGAATATGAAGGTGCCCGACAACTTTGTGCGCATCGGGAGAAAGAACCTCGAGGAGTGCGCGGCTGAGTGCAGTGTCAATTGCTCCTGTGTGGCATATGCTTATGCGAATTTGAATGGCAGCACATCAAACAGCGATTCGACAAGGTGCCTGGTGTGGATTGGTGATCATCAGCTTATCGACACGCAGAAGATAGGTGTGCCTCCCTATAATACTAATTCTGCTGGTGCTGAGACTCAAGAGACGCTATATCTCCGAGTTTCAGGCTTGTCAGGTACCATTTCATATCATAAGAGCTTCTTCAGAAGCAAGTGTGCCCCCTATTAATAAGTGCCATTCCCACTTTGGGGGCATGTTTCATTGAGTAGTTTTAGTGTTGAGTATCACTTGTCAGTTTTTACTAGATATCATTTTTGTTAGTACTTATTATATCCCTTGCCCAGAATCTGCAGGTATCATAACACAATTAGTTATCCGTGAAAATCAAGGAGCTATATAAATATTGTTGACTGGAACATGACTTGGCAGCTCATCAGTTCATTTGCCTAGTCTTGAAGTAGGCACCAATATCATGGAAAATTTTGTAGTACAACAACTTTAAGAATCTAATCATCACACCTAAACGTACACTGATCGTAAGGTATGGCTACATGCACAAAACATTCAGTATATGTGTAGCACGGATAGATACTGAGTTAAAGATTGAGATTACATTTCTTTCTTTGTTTTCTGTGTGATTTGTACAACATCAAGCTAGGTAAGCTGTGGTCCTAATTACTACAGATCACTTTTGTGCATGTAATGCAAGAATGCGCACACCTGTTGGGTTGTTGGCAGACTGAACCCTGCAGTCCTAAGTCATCAACTTGACGCTTAGTTTTACACTTGTTTATTTGCAGGTCATAGGAGAAAAACAAATGCAGTAAAGATTACACTATCAATTGTAGCGAGTGTCATTGTTCTCACTTGCATTATACTTACATGGATCTGCAAGTTCAGAGGTAACTTTTCTTCAGAATAATACTAAAATGTAGTAATAGTTACTAAAAGATCCTACTCACAAACTTTTGGGAGCAGGAAGGAAAAGAAATGTGGAAAACCACAAGAAGCTAATGCACCTGGGTTTGACTACTTCAAAAGAACTACTAGAACAAAACACTACCCCTGATTTCGAACTTCCATTTCTCAAAGTCCAAGATATTCTTGTTGCAACAAACAATTTTTGCAATACATTTATGATTGGACAAGGAGGTTTTGGCAAAGTTTATAAGGTAAGTATATATGAAAGGTATTTTCTTTACATGTCCTAGTTTGATTATTCAATCAGGTGTCATACCATGTCATATTCTTGCTTTTTCTTGAAAAATTACAAAGGTGACACTGGAAGATGGCCGAGAGGTTGCTATCAAAAGACTTGGTAGGGACTCGGACCAAGGAATACAGGAGTTCAGAAATGAAGTTGTTCTAATTGCCAAACTACAACACAAAAACTTGGTTCGACTTCTTGGGTGTTGTGTTGAGGGAGATGAAAAGCTGCTGATCTATGAGTACTTGCCCAATAAAAGCTTGGATTCTATCATTTTCAGTATGTCCAATTCATATTTACTAGAAGTCTATACATAGTTGAGCAATTACGTAATTCCATTTTGCATATGCATGACACAGCTATTCTTTTTAGATTGTGAAAGAAATGCAGAGCTTAATTGGCCAATAAGGTTTAAGATAATCAAAGGAGTTGCTAGGGGACTTCTTTACCTCCATCATGATTCAAGATTAACAATAGTGCATAGGGATCTCAAAGCCAGTAATGTGTTGCTAGATGCCGAGATGAGACCCAAGATAGCAGACTTTGGTATGGCAAGAATCTTTGGTGACAACCAACAAAGTGCAAATACAAAACGAGTTGTTGGGACATAGTAAGTACTACATATTGCTCAAGTTAACATATGGTTGAACAAAATTGATCTCCGTAATTTTTGCAAGTGGAATGTCCTTTCCAGTGGTTATATGGCACCTGAATATGCAATGGAGGGTATTTTCTCTGCGAAATCAGATGTCTATAGCTTTGGCGTGTTACTTTTGGAGGTTGTAAGTGGTATAAAGATAAGCAATGCTGATCGCATTCTAGATCACCCAAACTTGATAGTCTATGTAAGCAAATGTGATTTTTTCCCCTTAATTATCTAGGTAAAGTATTTTGAAACTTTCAGTTGTACAATTTAAATGAGCGATGTGGTTATTTCAGGCGTGGAACATTTGGAAGGAAGGGAAAGCAATGGATTTGGTTGACAAGTGTATTGTGGAGAAGTGCTTACAAGATGAAGCCCTACTGTGCATCCACATGGGGCTTTTGTGTGTTCAGGAAAATCCTGATGATAGACCATTTATGTCTTCTGTTGTGTTCAACTTGGAGAATGGATGCACATCACTACCAGATCCAAATCACCCTGCATATTTTGCGCATAGGAATAATGAAATGCAGCATATAAGAGATGATGTCTTGGACTCTAAGAATACAATAATAACTGTTTCAGCCATAGAGGGGCGATAGAGCAGGCCTTCATTTTTCCTTTGTCAGTTGTACAATTTTTGTGTACCTAAATGCAGGAATGACAAAATGCAGTATTTGTGATCTGGATAATATGGTCTGTGCTGTGTTGCTGCACATGGTCTGTTAAGCTGTAATTTCATTCTACCTTTAGTGGCACAAAGTTTGAGAATGGTAACCTCATGTTTTGACAATGTCAGCCATGCATCATACTGGATCCATTAGCATATTCGATAGGACAGGATAAGGCGCGACGGGTCGCGCGGAAGGGGAGCGCGCGACCCGCCGCGCGTCGCCGCCGCCACGATGTCCCGGCGCCGGCGTCCTCCTCCAGGTGCTCCGCCTCCTCCTTCCTCTCCTCCTCTTCCTCTCTCCCTCCCTCGTGGTCTTCCTCCCAGCCTGAGGCCCGGCTGACCGCCCGCCCCGCCGTCTCCACCACCGCCGGCGGCCGGCGGCGCCTCGCCGCCTTGCCGCTCCACCCACCTCCCGCCCCCGCCCTTCCTAATGCCAGGCAGCTCCTCTCCCCTGCCTCTGGCTCCGTCCAGCCTGTCGGATTTATCATCCAGCAGTCCACCCGGGGGTACCCAGATGGTTGATTTGTAGGCAAAGGGCAATCGCATGACTAGGGAGCTCGAGGTAACACAGGGGCACAGGGATTGTACAGGTTCGGGCTACCCGGAAGTATAATACCCTACGTCCTGTGCTCGGGGGTCTTGTATTGCTCTGCTCGGCGAAGTTCCGGAGAACAACGGCGAGTTCTTGGTTACAATGAGGGATCTGGTGACTAAGAATCGAATGAATGAAGGGGTCAACCTAGGCCACCTTATATAGGCTGACGGCCTAGGGTTTACAAGTCGCTTATCTCTAATCATTATCCGGCTACAACTAGGAAACTAATCTGAGTCGATTGCAACATAATCTCCGTGATCCTCGGGCGAGATCCGAGTATCCCACCGAGTACCTCATGGGCTAAGTCTTCATCAATCTTGTCCATCAAGGCCAGGGATCCTCATGGGCCGGCCTGGGGTCGGCCCACATCGCTGTCAGACATGGGCCCAGGCTAACTGTCTACCCGGTCGGTAGTGGGCCCAGGGGTACCCATATCCCACAAGTCCCCGATCAACGTGCAGGCGCGTGGCAGACTGTCGATGAAGAAAAGAAGCCTCCATAATCGGTTGAAGCATCTTGGTCGGCAGGCCGACACAAGGGTGGGCGGTGCTCAAAAAAGAAAACCACTTGCCATCGGGGATGACCCTGGACAGACCCGGGGGCGGAGCCCCGAGTGGCGTGATGCCGAGTGGTGGCCGAGTCGGACACTATAAGGGATTGCGCCACTTTGAGAAAGTGACACATCCTGAACGCACAGAGCATGCCCGTGGTCAAATGAAGCTGAAAACGATAAGGGCGGACTGAGCACCTCGAAGAGAGGAGCCGCTGCGCGGCGCAGAGCTCACGCGCTGGACAGTGCGACCGGGGTCACATGCGAACTTTTAGCTTAGGGCTATAAATACACACCAAGGCTCGGAGCCGTGCGCGCATCAGAAAATAGGCATATGACCCACCAAGGTTGGATATGTTGGGGACTTCCTATTGGGTTCATCCACCGGGGAGAAATTATGGGTACTTGTGAACTTGGTGCTAGAAGAGTGCTTGCGAAGATCTTGAGGTGTGGATCAGCATCTGGATGCTCTCCCATTGTCTCTTAGCATTGCCTTGGGCCAAGAGTCTTGCAGGGTGAAATGCTTTGTAGAGCCAAGGGAAACCCGGAGGCATTCGCATACAACCCTCAAGTGGGGTTAACTTGTCGTTGGTCACCATGGTGCTACAAGAGAGCTTGCGATGAGCTCATGTGGACCAAGCTTGCTACGGATGTAGCACTGAGCGCACTGGCGGGTGCCCCAAGCCGTCATCTTGACGGTTAATGCTTTTTGTCCTTGTAACCGGCCCGTGACCGGCTCTTCTTGTAACGGTATAGTTTTCCAATGGATCCTTCGGCGCAGTGTAGTTGAAGATGAAATTTCCGTATTCCTTGGCCCAAAGGCCATCTTGCTAGCATAGGTCCAAAAGTAGGTTCACAATGCCGAGCCCCAAAGCCGAGTCCCCGAGCTTTGGGGCTGGCCGAGTCGCGGAGACCCGTGGACCGGAGTCAGAGCGCCGAGTCCCCGAGCGTCGGGGCTGGCCGAGTCGCGGAGACCCGTTGACCGGAGTCGGAACGCCGAGTCCCCGAGCGTCGGGGCTGGCTGAGTCGCGGAGACCCGTTGACCGGAGTCGGAGCACTGAGTCCCCGAGCGTCGGGGCTGGCCGAGTCGCGGAGACCCGTTGACCGGAGTCGGAGCGCCGAGTCCCTGAGCTTTGGGACTGGCCGAGTCGCGGAGACCCATTGACCGAAGTCAGAGCGCCGAGTCCCCGAGCGTCGGGGCTGGCCGAGTCACGAAGACCCGTTGACCGGAGTCAGAGCGCCGAGTTCCCGAGCATCGGGGCTAGCCGAGTCGCGGAGACCCGTTGACCGGAGTCAGAGCGCTGAGTCCCCGAGCGTCGGGGCTGGCCGAGTCGCGGAGACCCGTTGACCGGAGTCAAAGCGCCGAGTCCCTGAGCATCGGGGCTGGCCGAGTCACGGAGACCCATTGACCAGAGTCAAAGAGCCGAGTCCTCGAGCGTCGGGGCTAGCCGAGTACCTTAGGCAAAAGAGCCGTTGGCGCATGGGGAGCCGTTGTCCCACAGTTAACGGGACTTCCGCGGATTCCGTCCGTAAGTTACGGCGCCGTTAGGGTAATTTGGATCGGCGGAAAAGGGGATAAATCGGATCTGTTCACCGGCGGTTTTACCACAGTCATTTCCAAATAAAAAAACCATCCCGTGCCTTCACCACCACATAGTGCCGCCGTGGTGCGATTCGTCCCCCGTGCCCTCACCGCCGCCGGAGTTCAGGCGCCGCCGTTGCCACTGCACGTCCGTGACGCGCTCGAGCGTTTGGAGGAGATGGTGGACCCGAAGGCCTCGCTGGGCGCACCAGCGTCGGGAGAGGAGGTGCTGCGGGCGACGGGGACAGCTGACGCGACCATCTCCGCGGGCCGCGGTGATGCTGGCATGGAGAAGGTGGTGGAGTCTTCCGCGGGCCACTCGCCGGTGATGCCGCCGCCAGCAGAGGAGGCAGTACTGCAGCGTTGGCGGCCGCCACCGGGGCGGACGCCAAGGGGAAGGCGGTGGCGTCTTCTGACAAGGTCGTGTAGCTGACCTCCGTGGCTGGAGGAGTGCCGCCCCAAGAACCGGCTTGGGGCCAATCCTCCATAACCGAGGAGAGGCTCCGGGACATGGTGCGGGCGGGCGTGCTCGGGCCGCAGGAGGTGCTGCTGTGGCGCCCCCCTGGGGAAGACGCCCGGCCGTGGGAACGCTCGGAGACCGAGATGGCCGTCTTCGCGCCCTTCTTCGAGCGCGGATTCGGACTGCCCATAGAGGACTTCTTCCGAGGTCTTCTTCATTTCTATCTTTATCCACCTTTGTGAGGCATTTCTCGGGATTCCGCCGCACTTTGGTTTATGGCGGCGTCTGTACAAGATGAAGCCTATCAGGGAGGATGCCGGCAAGGGTCCAGCCAGGATCACCAGAGGGGCTGGGTTCTCTTTGAGGCCCGATATGTCCAAGAAATATTTTGTCTTGGACATGAATGACTCCAACAAGAGGTGGCGATCTGAGTGGTTTTATGTCGCGAACCGCCCCCCAGCGCTGCCTACTCGGACTGGGCACCGGCCGGAGAAGAAGGACAACTGGGACTTGCTTCCAGATGGTGAGGAACTGCAGGAGGCCAACGAACTGCTTCAGTTGATTGCTGAAGTGAAGGAGAGGAAGTTGACTGCAGTGGCGATTATGATCTCCTTCATCCGACGGCTGACGCAGCCCGTCAAGGATCGGGTGCACCCCGGGTATGAGTTCTCGGGCAGCAAGGACCCGACTCGGGAGCAGACCCGGACAGTGTCTATCCCGGAGACGATGGAAAGGATCTCGGGTTTTATGCGGGGCGAGATCTTCAACGAGGGCACACATGTGCCTTTCTCTTTGCACAATCCCCCTCCACCGGTCAGTACCTCTGTTGCTTGTGTGTTGTGTATCTGGTTGCTCAACTGGTCTATTTCTTCTCATAATTTTCTGTTCTGTTGCTATTTGGTTGTCTTGCAGGAATGAGTGACAAAGTACTACCACCCAGCTCCCCTGCCCGAGGGCGATGTCCGGTTGGAGGAGCTTATGTCGGTGGAGGAGGCAGCCCAAGCTCCTCGTGTCGTGGATGAGGGGCAGGCCGAGTGAGAGGTTGCCGACTTCATCCCGGCTCCCCTGGAGGAGTCGGATGAAGGCCAGGTGGCCAAGGTGCCTGCTGCTGGTTCATGGAGGCCAACGCGCCAAGCTGTGCGTAAGCTTACCCAGTCCCAGATGATGGCACGAGGGGCGTCCCCCAAGCCACCACCGAAGTTGGGGCAGTCCGTGTGACGGAACAGTCCTACTTAAACTGACTCAGGTGTGATCTGTAGTGTGAAACACTAACACGTCACACACCTGGGTCAGCATAAGTCCAGGGTTCCATCCAATGATCACTGTTAGCTGTCTCATCACAAATACTCAGGATCCCAACACCAGAGGAAGCATCACAGATATTGCACAGGTAGATTATACAACACAGACAGGTAAGATTTATACAAACCAGAGTAGCTCAATTTAAATATTACACACAGGTTCTAGGTTCAGCAAAAGTTTAACAAGGTAATTAAACAACTAACATCAGACCATGTCGTGCCCTAACATGTCTGTATCCACGAACCTCCTCGGCGCCAGCAACAGCCTACTCCTCAGGCTCAACTGCAACAAGGGGTCAAAGAGCCCTGAGTACAAAGGTACTCAGCGAGACTTACCCGACAGACTACGCTAAAGGATCACAAGGGCATGCAAAGCTGTGAAGTTAAACAGAAATAAACAGACCCTAGCAAGGCACAGCTTATTTAGTTACTATTCTAATTACCAAACTTTAGATTGACAAGGCAAACCCTATTCAGCTAGGTGAGCCAATCAATACTGCCAAACAATAGGAATAGTAAGGCATAAGAACTGAACATTACATAAACATGCAATAAACTATCTGTCAGGATCAAGCATGTATCAAAACCGTGACACTCGGCGATTCGAATCGATTTCAAACCCTACAGGGATAAACCTGGAACACACGCCGCGTGCGCGCCCCCGGAAGGCCACACGAAGCTACCTTTCCCACTGCGGCCACCATTGCCTGAACTGTGCCCACATAGCCTGGGGTCGCATCCCCATTCCCTACACAGTGCCCGGGCAAAGGCATGTGGGTTACTGACTACGACCCTGCCAACATTCCTCGCCAGACACGGTGAGTCACAGTTCAACCGTTAGTACCACAGAAGTACATCAGTTTCCCAGCTCCCTATACCGATATGTGCCCAGTACGTTCAAAGCTTGACCACAGGCAGATCACAGCAACTCCTATACTTATCCAGTGGGCAGGACCAACTCAAATTACCCAAAACATCCGACAAAAGCCTTAATCATCAACCAAATGTCCTGCCCAACACTTTCAAAGACTTGCTAAACAGGTTTAGCTCTCTAAGCCAACTTTACCTAGTGGCAGGTGATTGGGATAACACCTGATTTACTACTATTGTGAGCAGGTCTAAGCAACTCTACTCTATCTTTTTGAAAAGGTGGTAGAGATGCTCTAAACAAGGATGGATTATGCATTAAAAGTAGGATTCACTCTATCATAATCTAATGCACAAACATGGGCTCAATCTCGTCATCAAGAGTAGTTAAGTTAGTACTGGGACGGGTATGCTCCGGGGCTTGCCTGGCTCATAGGACTCCGGCTCCGCAGCAACAGGGGCTTCTGGGGCTTGCGGAACGGCTTTGGTCTCCGCTTCGAACACCACCTCGTCCCCCTCCTGGACGTCGTCGGGGACCTCCACCAACTCGGGCTGCAGCGGATCCTGGTCTACACGATATGATGCAAAAACATGAAAGAATTAATTTAGAAACCCTTAACCACCCTAAACCTTTAATAAACTCCTAAATAGCATAAAGGAATTAATTAGCATAATCAAGGATTATAAACAAGAGAATAACTAATTAAAAACCCATTTTCTAATTAAACAAACCCTTAAACCCATCCTAAAATTAAGGGTAACAATTATAAAAGCATCTAATATACTAAACAATAATCTAGATGCACAAATAAAAATGCAACTATTGCAATAAAATTTACTTCATTAATTTTAGAGCTTCCTACAAAAAGATATGTATTTCTAAGTATTATTCCTATTGAAATGCATTTCTAAAAACCTTAAAAACCTAATAAAATATAAAACTCCCCGAGTTTACAGAAAACCCCCTGGCTTTTCCTTTATTCAAACCCGCAGTCCAACTTTCTCCTATAATGGGCCGGCTCCTGGGCCCGGCCCATTCCTCTTTTCTTTTTCTTTCTTCTTTTTCCTCCCATCCGGCCCGAAATGACTCGGCCCAGGCCCAGCTGCTCCTCCTCCCTTCTCTTTAACCGGCCGGCCCGACCTGCTCCGCTCTCCCCTCCTTCCTTTCCACTCAGCCCAACCTCCGGCCCAGCTACGCTCGGCGGCAACCGGCCCAGCCCAGCGCCGCTTTCCCCTTCTTCCCCATGCGCCAGCGCACGCTCGCGCCCAAGCGCGTCCGACACCGGCGGCTCTGCCGACGACGGCGAATGGCGGCGGCGCTGCTAGAGCCCCAGCAAACCCTTGGGCTCTACGTTCCGGGCTATGACAAACTTACTCCTGGCCAAAATCCCAACCGAGGACGGCCAGAGCTTCTGAGAACGCACCGCGGCGGCGGCAACCCTCGGTCCCGGCGGCGGCCCTCCACAAACACTCTCAGCACTCGACCCCTAGGCCAACAAATGGCACTACTAGCTCCTATTTCACCTAGGACACCCGGCGCTCCCCTCCAACGGAACCCTAGGCAACTACTCGAACCGAACCGCGGTGGCGACCGATGAACGATGTTCACGGCGGCGCTAACGCGCTCCGGCCTAACCAACCACAGAACACGACCCACAGCAAGCTTCATAGAGATCTCAGCAACATGTCTAGAGGATTGGTAGGTGACAAGGATGACCGGAAGCTGTAGCTCACCATGGGCTTGCGGACGGCGGCGGTGACCGAACGAAGGACGACGGCACACGGCGGTTGTGGGCGAGGGAAACCGAGCGCGGACAGGCTGGGGTGACAGGGATTGCTCTAGGACGCTCACTTGCGAAGGGAATCGAACGGGAAGGCAACGACAGCAGTGGATTTCCTGCGGCGACAGAGCAGAGGGCAGAGCACAACGAAAAGGGGAAAAACGGAGAGGAACAAGAGCAAGGCTGGCTCGGCTTAGTCTTCACTCTCCCATGGGCGGCGCGAGTGCCAGCAGCTGCTTGCTGCCCGAACGCTGTGCTTCGCTTACGCCGGCGCGTGGCACGCGCGAAGATTGGCACCGGAGTTTGAACGGTGGGGCGGCGGCGACACTGAACGCTGCGAGCTCGAACTGAACATAAAACAGCTCGAAATCGTCCCCAAACCACCGCCCGATCTCTTCATTCCATTTGTTGACTCAAGAATACGCCAATGTAAACATTGTCGAGGGTACATCCATCTACAACTTCCCTTATATGATCCTGCTCCAACTCTCAACCAAAATGGAGATCAAAAGCTCTGAAATTCAACCGGTTAACTGAACCCTTGGCTGATCTCGTGTTCAACTCTGAAACTCATCCCAAACCAGCAACTTGGCTCCACTATTTCTTCAAATTTCATATCTAAACTCTTGAAGCTCAAAACATGAAAATTGTAGCCCAAACATCGGGCTTCATTTGCTCTAATATGACTTTAGTCTATTTCCCAACATATTTCAAGATATAAACCACTGAACCTTAGCCCAAAAATCGGCACTAGCTGAGTCCCTCGAAAACCAGCAGATTCAACTCGATTTTTCTCCACATTTTGAATGTAAACTTTCAAATCTTCAAATACAAAAGTTGTAGCCTGTATATAGGCCTTCATTTGCTTCAATATGACCTTGAGCTGATTCTGCTTGGATCAGAAGATAAACTGCACTGAATCTGACCCTTTTCAACTGCTCGTTTTTAGAAAATATTCAGCTAAGTCCTCCTTTGAAAGAGCCACCATCAAGCCACTTTTTCTTCCGATTTCGCATGTAAACTTTTAAAACTCCCAATGTAACTCTTGTTGCTGGTACATTAAGCTTCATTTTCTCTTATACACTTGTTTGCTAATTTTGCTTAAATTGGAAACTACACAGCCCTGAGTTCGATCCAAAATTTCAAATCACACTCCTTCCAAAGGTCCATTTTATCCCCTTTTGATTTAGCCTTCATAATCACCAATTAATCCCTTAATGACTTTGCATGATCATCCAAAATAGTATTTAGAAGCTAGTTAACACGATAGTGTTACAGTCCGCGCGGGCCGAGGCCGAGGCGTGGAGGAAGAGGAAGTTACCATCCCCAACAAGCGAGGCAGAAGATGGATCTGACGGGTCGTCCTCAGGCCCTGATCTCGAGCAACCTACCCAGGAGATTGCGAGGGGCCAAGGGAGCCTCTTTGCCCAGCCAGAGCTACGGCCGGACTCGACTCTGCTGCCGAGCCAAACGCCGCCACTGTTGTTGAAGCGGGTGGAATTTAAACGTCAGTGCAAGAGCAGGTAAGTCGCCTTGATGTTCCTTAAATCACACTTGGACTTGTAGAGTTCTGATTACTGATGGATGGGTTGTAGGCTCGGGAGCCAAGGAGGTGGTGCCGGCGTGTTGCCACACCTAGGGGCTGGTGGCAAGACGCTGCCAAATCAACCTGCCGCCACGGAGACGGGGTCGAGGTCCGGTGCTGTGTCGGTCCTGCCGGAGCAGATACCGGCCAGCATGCTGGAGCAACCGCATCCGCCCAGTCCTCCCCGCATCACCTTGGGGACGAGTTCCCCCATGGATGACCGGCAGGCCGAGGTGCCCGAGGCCAACGTCGAGGAGAAGGATCCGGAGATCCCTGCAGGGGTGGAGGAGCCGACTGGCGGCCCGCCACCACTGGAAGATGACGATGATCAGCTACTTGGGGAGCAACTGGACACCGGGGCTTGCACTGTCATGCCACCCCGGTGGAGATGATTGCAGCCGGGCACGGGGCCGGGCCGGAGTCTCCAGAGTTGACTCTGGAGCAGCATTTGGAGCTCGACATCGCAGACCAAGAAAGCGAGCTCCGGAAGCTGCAAAATGTAGCCGGTGTCTTGGATCGCGTCGTTCAGGTATGTCTTCCTGGTACCCTATTGTCGTTGAAGGGCATGGACTGACCATGTGCCCGATGTCTTGTTTGGCAGGGTTTCACGGCCCGGGTCACGAAGGACCTCGACTTCAAACGGTGGGCTTTGGAGGACCGCCAAACTTTGGCGCAGATGCAGGAGGAGAGGGTCCTTGAGGTGAACGCCGCCAAGGAGTTCCTTATGAAGAAGGACAAGGAGCTCGCCGACGTCGTGAAGACCAAGGGGAGCTGATTAATGACATGAAGGTCTTGTCAGAGGGTATGTTCTTGTGGTTTGCTTGCATGTATCTCTGCCCGAGTAGCCTATACTCATGAGGCTTTCTTTGCAGAGGCGAAGAAGAAGGACGACATGCTCCAGGGGAAGGTGGACAAGCTGGCCGGGGCCAAGCGGAAGCTTGAGGAGGAGGTGCAGATGCTCAAGGCGGCCAACATGCGCGTGAAAGTCAAGTCCGAGCACCTGGTGGAGGCCAATCAACTCTTAAAGGATAAGCACGACCAGGCCATGCATGGTGAGTATCTTTTGGTGAGTCTTCTGTGGCTTTGATCAAGTCGTAATGCTTATATAGATTCCTTTTTGCAGGGCTTCGAACCGAACTGGTGAAGCTGTGGCAAGCAGCCGAGTTCAATGCCAACTCGTTGGTGCCTGTCGAGTCAGGCCCAGCAACGTTGACGCTGGTCCAACGGCTCAAGGCCGATCCTACCCGAGCCGCGCAGTTGGTGCAGGAGACCGCGGTCGGCTGCAGTAGTCGGTCTTGGCTTTGATCCGATTGTACTTCCCTTCGCTCAACCTCTCTCCAATCGGTGAGGGCATCCTCTGAGGGTGTGTCGGACGAGCAGTTTGACGCCTTGGTTGAAGAATGCGCGCCCCTGGCTGAAGCTGTAGCCAGAGAGATCAGCCTGTAAAGACAGTTGGAAATGTAAACTCTATATCATACTTGTATGTATAAAGTTCTAATTTAGTCTTGAAGCATGGATGTGCCGTGATGTGATGTTGGGCCCTTTTCCCTGCCGACTAAGGCTTTGCATCACCCTACTGGTCGCTGCCTTGTGCCGTTTAAGCACTTTTTTTACCCGCTGACCACTGTTCACGGAGAGGACGGCTTACCCCAGACTACACTGCTCAGCGTGGAGGCTTAGGTGTAGGGGCGCGCGGGCTGAGCACAGAGCTCAGAGCTTCACGGTTGAGGACTCGGACCGGCCGGGTTAGCTCGGCTGTCGCCGAGGGGAACATGGGGCTAGGCAAGGACTCAGAAGTCGGAGTAAGCAGGTACTCCCCCTATGATCGTGATGAATAAAACGTTGCCTGGGTCGGACCCAGTCCCCGAGCACCAACATGGATGTCGGGTGAGAAGACAACAGCGAGCCATATAGCAAGGCGAAGACATTTTCATTAATATGAGACAAGAGATACATAGCTTGTTACAGTTTTCTACGGATAGAACTTGACGAGGTGCTGGATATTCCACACGTTCGGGACGGGGTTACTATTGGCCCACTGAAGGCTGTATGTTCCTAGCGAGACGATTTCCTTGACGATGAAAGGGCCCTCCCAGGGGGCCGATAACTTGTGTTTGTCCCTGGAGGACATGACTCGGCTTAGGGTCAAGTCACCGACGTTGAGGGAGCGTTCCCGGACGTTCTTGTCGTAATACTGTCGCACCTGCAGCTTGTGTCTGGCGTGCCAGACCAGTGCAGCAAGTCGGTGTTCTTCCAGGCAGTCTATGTTGACCTGGCAGCTAAATTCCACTTCACCTTCCTGGTAGTGCTGGATGCGCGGGGCACCATGGGTGATGTCGGCTGGGAGGACGGCTTCGGAGCCGTACACCAGGAAGAAGGAAGTGTATCCCGTTGCTCTGCTCTTCTGTGTCTGTAGGCCCCATATGACATGGGGTACTTCTTTGGCCCATTGGCCCGCATGCTTGTTGAGTCCATCGTACATGGCTTTCTTGAGCGAGTCCTGGACCATGCCATTAGCCCGCTCAACCTGGCCATTGCACCTGGGGTGTGCCGTGGAAGAATAGTGGACATCGATGCAGTTGTCCTGGCAGAAGTCCCAGAACTCGTGTCCCATGAACTCGGATCCGAGGTCAGTGACGATGCGGTTTGGGATGCGGAACCGGTGGGTGAGCTCCGCGATGAACTTGGCAGCTGTGGTGGACTTGGTGTCAGTCACCACCTTGTACTCGATCCACTTGGTGAATTTGTCGACCGCCACAAAGAGATGCTTGAATCCGCTCGGAGCGGTTTTGAAGGGTCCGACGTTGTCGAGTCCCCATATGGCGAATGGCCAAGATGGGGGAATGGTTCTAAGAGACTGAGCCGGCAGGTGCTTTTGCTTCTAGAAGAATTGGCACCCGGTGCAGCATCGCACCAACTCTTTTGCGTCGGACAGGGCTATTGGCCAGTAGAACCCTGCTCTGTAGGCTTTGCCGACTAAGGTTCCGGCAGCTGTATGGTTGCTGCATGTGCCCGAGTGGATATCCTGTAGGAGGCTGATGCCTTCGTCACAGAGGACACACTTCCTGAGTATGCCCGTGAAGGCGGCCTTTCTATACAGGGCGTCGCCGATGACGACGTAGTTTGTCGCACGCCGAGTCAACTTCTCAGTTTCTTCCTTCATACCCGGTGACCAGCTCTGTGTGAGGAAGGCAATGAAGGGGGCGTGCCAGTCTGCTTCCACCAGGAGAACTTCATTGGTTGGCGGGCCACTCGGGAGTGGCTCCAGGTCGGGCATGGGGCTGCTGTCCTCAAGCATCTTGATGGACGGGGTGCGCAGGTCTTGGATGAAGACGCCGACTGGTACTTGGGCTCTGATGGACCCTAGCTTGGACAGGACGTCGGCAGCGACATTGTCCTCTCGAAGGACGTGGTGAAACTCGAGCCCATAGAAGTGAGCCTCAAGCTTGCGTACCTCAGCGCAATATGCACTCATGGTTTCCTTGTTCGTGTCCCAATTCTTGTTTACTTGTCGACGACTAACTTGGAGTCGCCGTAGCACATCAGTCACTTAATGCCGAGCGAAACCGCGATCTTGAGACCATGGATAAGCGCCTCATACTCGGCCCCATTGTTGGTGGCCTGGTAATGTATCTGGAGAACATATTTTAGGTGCTGCCCACACAGGGAGATGAACAGCACTCCTGCGCCGGCTCCTTCGAGGTTGAGTGCACCGTCAAAGTACATCTTCCAGTGCGCTGGCCGCTCTGTGGAAGTCGGTGTCTGTATCTCCGTCCACTCGGCCACGAAGTTGCCCAGTATCTGGGACTTGATGGCCTCCCGTTGCTCGAAGTTGATGGTATGCTCGCCGAGTTCAACAGACCACTTGACTATGCGTCCACTGGCGTCTTAATTGTGGAGGATGGCCCCGAGCGGGAAGTTCAAGATAACCCAAATGACATGAGCCTAGAAGTAGTGGCGTAGTTTCTTGGCAGTGATCAGGAGCACGTAGAGCAGCTTCTGTGGATGGGGGTACCTGACCTTGGACTCGCTGAGTACCTCGCTGATGAAATATACAGGGCGCTGGACCTTGTATGGGTGGCCTTCTTCTAGTCGCTCGACGACCAGGGCCGTGCTGACTACATGCGTGTAGCCGAGATGTAGAATAGTAGCTCTTCCCTGGGGGTCGGACCCATAAGTACCGAGGGGCTAACCAGGAACTCCTTGAGGTCGGCCAGGGCCTTGCTAGCCTCAGGGGTCCATTCGAACTTGTCCGCCTTCTTGAGTATTTTGAAGAACGGAAGTCCCCTTTTGCCGAGCTTGCTGATGAACCGGCTCAGGGCCGCCGTCATTCCCGTGAGCTTCATGATGTCCTTCTTGCACTTTGGTTCCTTGAGATTGCGTATGGCGTCCAGCTTGACTGGGTTCACCTCGATGCCGCGCTGGCTGACCAGGAAGCCCAGGAGCTTTTCTGATGGCACCCCGAATACGCGCTTCGTGGGGTTGAGCTTCCATCTGAAGCGGCGCAAGTTGTTGAAGGTTTCCTGGAGGTCGGCGATCAGGGAGTCGGCGTTGTATGTCTTGACGACAACATCATCCACGTAAGCCTCCACGTTGCGGCTGATCTGGCTTTGCAAGCAACCTTGGATGGCTTTCTGGTACGTGGCACTGGCGTTCTTCAGCCCGAAGGTCATCGTCTTGTAGCAGTAGATGCCATGTGAAGTGATAAACACTGTCTTGTCCTGGTCGGACATCTTCAGTGCTATCTGGTGATAACCCGAGTAGCAATCGAGAAAGCACAGGAGCACGCAGCCGGATGTAGAGTCGACGACTTGGTCAATTCGCGGAAGAGGAAAGGGGTCTTTAGGGCAGTAGCGGTTGAGATCCATGTAGTTAATGCACATTCTCCATTCACCGGATTGCTTCTTTACAAGTACAGGATTTGGAAGCCACTCAAGGTGTTTGCATTCTCTAATGAAACCGGCAGCTAGCAGCTTATTCAGTTCTACCCTAATGGCCTCCTTACGATCTTGAGCGAATCAGCGCAGCTTATGTTTAGCAGGCTTCGCGGTCTTTCTCAAATCCAAGGAGTGCTCAACCTTCTCCCTCGGAACACTTGGCATGTCTGATGGCTTCCATGCGAAGATGTCTCAGTTGTCCCGAAGGAAGGAGGTGAGCGCATCTTCCTATTTAGGAGTGAGCCCTGGCCCTATGAGGGCCGTCTTGGAGAGGTCGTCGAGTCCCAAGCTGATCGCTTTGGGGGCTTCTGCAGGTGTCAGCGCCGTGGGCTGCTGCTTCTGCTCCGGGAGGACAGGCTCACCGGTCGCCGCCTTGGGGGCTTCTTCTGCCAGCAGAGTGTTGTTGCCGAGTTGCTGGGACAACTCGGCTATCTTGATAGCCTTCCCGTCGCACTCGAAGGAGGTCTTGATGTCTCCACGGATGGAGAGGACTCCATTGGGAGCCGGTATTTTTAGAACCAGGTATGTGTGTGGTTAGGAATAGCCATGAATCGAGCCAGCATGGGCCTGCCAAAGATGGCATGGTAGGAGCTCTGGAAGTCGGCCACCTCGAAGTAGAGGAACTCCATGCGGTAGTTGTCGGCCGTGCCAAATGTGACTGGCAAGGCGACCCTTCCTATCGGGTAGGAAGCTTTTCCTGGCACAATGCCAAAGAACGGATCTTCGGCGTTCAGGAGCCTACTGTAGTCGAACCCCATGCTGTTGAGGGTGCTGGTGAAGATGATGTTCAAGGCGCTCCCGCCGTCGACCAGGACCTTGGAAAGGAGGACTCTTTCTACGACAGGGGCGACAACGAGTGGGTAGGACCCTGGCTCGGGAAGGTACACCCAGTGGTCGGCGCGACTGAAGGTGATGGGCGTCTTCGACCACTGGAGGTATTCCACCGGCTTGGTGGAGACCATCTTCACCTCGCGCTTGTGGAGCTTGCCTTTGCGCCGATCTGGGAAGGCGCCGGGCCCCCCGATGATGACGTTGACCTGGCGGTCAGCGTGCTGAAAGTCACCACTAGCGGCTCGCTTGGGAGCTTCTGGTGGTGCTGGGAGTCGGCGTTCATCTTCTTGATGCCGTGGGTCTTCGTGACGGGCCGGGGCCTCACGATCATGGTAGTCACCGCGGTGGTAGTCGTCCCGGCACTCGCGGTCTTCTCTGCGGCGGTAATCGTCACGCCGGTCACCGTTGTTGCCGTCACGGCGGTAGTTGTTGTAGCGGCCGCCGTTGTTGTTGTAGCGCTGCTTCTTGGTCGGCGGCAGGGCGCCGAGTTCTTTGAGCAGTGCATGACAATCGTGGAGATTGTGCTTTGCGTCCTTGTGGAAGGGGCACTGATAGTTCAGTGTATCATGAAACTCCTCGGCAAGGAACATGGGTTTCGGCCGGCCTTTTTCTTCTGCTAGGGCTACAAGGAGTTCAGGGCCCGCCTTGCGCCCACGCAAGGGCTCGTGGCGCTTTGAGCTTTCGACCCAGTCGTCATCTTTCGGGCGCTTCTGCTTGCTCTTGAATTGGGCATGTTCGACTTGGTCAACCCTGACCTCCAAATTGACCACCTCCATCAGGTCGGAGACCGTGGTCGGGTTGTTTTTGAAGAGCGTACGGAACAGCTGGCTGTTCGATGAGGCCTCGTCGGAATGCATTGATGATGTCCCGATCTTCGACATTGGTGATCTTATTCCGGTTGTCGAAGAAATGATCGGTGTAGTCTAGGAGACTTTCACCCTTCTTCTGCTTGACGTTATCCAGATTGAATCTGGTGCCTGGCCGAGTGTAGCTTGCCTGGTAATTCTTGGTGAAGGCGTGGCAGAGATCTGCCCAGCTATCAATGGTGTCTCGAAGGATGCCCTTGAGCCACAGTAGCGCCTCCTTGCCTAACATCACAGGGAAGTAGGCGGCAGCTTGATCGTTTGATCCATGAGCAGATTTGACTGTTGTATGGTATGTCTTGGGTCAGAGTTTGGGGTCAGAGCGACCGTCGAACTTCTCGACAAGGGCTGACTTGAAAGACTCGGGCCAACGGATGGCGCGGAGTCGAGCGGAGAAAGCGGCGAAGCCGTCAAATATTTCCTCCTCGTCGTTGCGATGGTCACGGTGGAAAAGTCGGGCCTGGTCGGCTCGGAGCCGAGCATCATTACGCCATTGGCGGCGGTCGTCCCGCGATTGGCTGTATTGTGCATCGTACTGTTCACGCTCCATGAGCTCGTGAACGACACGGTGCTCGTTTTCTTCAGCTGTGGCATCACCTGCCTCTCCCACCGGCTGGCGGTCGGGTCGGCCGTAATCCCGGTCGTACCACTCGCGGCGCTCGAGCTCTGCTGCATCGCGCTCCCGGTGCCGGGCGTCGAGTTCGGCGTGGATGCCGCGGGCATAGTCCCTCAGGCGATCACGGAGATCGTTAGGTTGGTGGTGCCGTTGGCACCTGTCGCGCCGGTCCTAGTAGCGTTCACGGCGAGGATCCGCGTTGCGCGGGTTACGTCGTTCCTCTTCTTCTTCTTCGTGGTGGTTCTGGGCCACCTCTTCTTTGACGACGGAAAGTGGAGGATTCCTCTGGCGAGGTTGACCCCGATCTGATCTGCTATGAGCAGAACAGTTTCTTGCGGAACGAGCCGAGTTGGTCCGCCCAGATCGGGATCTGGCGCGGTACGATCGCTCAACTTGTTCTTGAGCAGCCGCCAAGCGAGTGCGGGCGCGTTGCACCTCGGGGGTGTCGGGCATATGGTTCAGCTCGGCATACGCAGCTGCGATGTTGGCCTGAGTTGTGCGGAAGGGTACTCGGGCGAATGCTCCATCGAGGTTCTGAGGCTCGACCCCGCGGGGACCCCGAGGGGGAGGCTGTTGCCTTGGCGGCGCTCTGGGGGGGAATCTCTTGGGCTGCTGCAGCGGCTGCAGCGTCTCCGGCTGCTGCCTGAGGCAGCGCGGCTTCTTCGGTGCGGCGTCGAGCACGGGCAGCGTTCCGCTCCAGGCGGAATCTCTGGCTAGGTCGGTTTCCCCGTCCAGAGTGGCCGAGTCCTCAGATACGAAGACCTCATGCCCCGGAGGCGTGGCGTAGCTGGAGTCATTGCTTGTGTCGGCCGGAGCCGACAGAAGCACACTTGTAGCGATTTGAAACTCCCCGTAGTCCGGGGACTGGGTGGGCTTGGGCGGGATCTCAGATCGGATCTGAGACATGTCTTCTCAGAGTCGGGCCGAGTAGATCGCCGAAGCATTGCGCAACCCTACCTGGAGCGGATTGCGAGGTCGGCGCAGGGCCTCCTCTGACATGGCGATGCACTCGACAATGGTGCCCTGAACACGATCCAACCCGGCGAGGAGCTCGTCCGGGGGTGGGATTCTCTGGCAAGTGGTCAGGCCCGAAGCCTGATCGTCGAGGGTGACTGAGGCAAGCTGCTGCTGGAGCGGAGCCATGGTTGTTGATGAGATCGGCGAGGAAGTCGGCACGGAGCTGGTCGGTGTAGCGGCGTCAAGCGACGTGGTGGAGTCGGAGGCGGCGGAGTGGATCTCGGCGAAGAAGCTCATACCCTCAAGATGCGTGGGGCAGTCCTTGACAGAGGCACAGGGATTATACAGGTTCAGGCTACCCGGAGGTATAATACCCTATGTCCTGTGCTCGGGGGTCTTTTATTGCTCTGGTCGGCGAAGTTCCGGAGAACAACGGCGAGTTCTTGGTTACAATGAGGGATCTGGTGACTAAGAATCGAATGCATGAAGGGGTCAACCTAGGCCGCCTTATATAGGCTGACGGCCTAGGATTTACAAGTCAGTTATCTCTAATCATTATCCGGCTACAACTAGAAAACTAATCTGAGTCGGTTGCAACATAATCTCCGTGATCCTCGGGCGAGATCCGAGTATCCCGCTGAGTACCTTGTGGGCTAAGTCTTCATCTATCTTGTCCATCAAGCCCAGGGATCCTCATGGGCCGGCCTGGGGTCAGCCCACATCGCTGTCAGACATGGGCCCAGGTTAACTGTCTACCCGGTCGGTAGTGGGCCCAGGGGTACCCATATTCCACACAGTCGCGCCATCCCCCACCGCCCCGGTTGGCGGCGCCATCGCCGTCCGGCCCTCCGTCCGGTGACCGTCCCCACTGCCGGGCCGGCAGCCACCCCGCACCTCCTTTTAGGTCAGCAGACCAAATTCCCCCTCCGATCCCCAAACCCTAACCCTAACCCTAACCGGCCTGCCGGCCGGTGGCGGCGCGCGGCAGCGCAAGTGCATCGTGCGGTCGCGCTTCCGCACGACGGGTCTTCTATAGACTTAACGTATTCGATGAACAGCATCAAGCATCTCATTTATCCCTAATTCCAAATCAGAACCCTCTTCCAGAGCATACCACATACAGTATTCCAACTCAAGCAAGGGCAGGGCAAAGTAATCGAGCTGCTTGCAGCTAGGGTCTAGAAATAAAGAACGGGGGACCAAATGGATATCCGCAGGGAACATGTACCTGACTTTGGGGCTTGGGCACCGTATTGCTACTGGTCCGCACAATGAACAAGTTTGCAGAAGAGTACAGGAGATAGTAATGAATGTCTTGCAACTTGCAGTGCTCAAGGGATTGTGATTGTTGCTTGTCAGTTGTCATTCCTGCTGCACGTAAATTTTTTTAAAAAAAAACTCCTGCACGAAATCCACACTGTCAACGGCAGCCAACTCCATCATCCTCGTGATATGGATATGGTGCAGTCCGCACTGCGCAGGTGCGCGTGGGCAGAATGATGATACATATAGGCCTATTAGGTCCACTATTCATCTTTTTTCTCTGCCTGCCTCGGCCCCCGCCTCCTCCCGGCCAGCGGCTGCTGCCGCCGCGCCGTCCGCCCACCAAACGCTCTCGCCCCCATCACCCCGTCCTTCCTAACGAGCTTGGCGTCCTCACCCCCGCCGCCGGCACCGTCCACCGAGAGTCCTGTCCTGCCCTCCGCCATTAAGGAAGACATGACGTCGAACATGCCATCACCGCCTGAAGGGACCATGACATCTAAGAGAGGGAGGGGGTGAATTAGGTGTTCTAAAAACTAAGGCTCCAAGCACATATAAAAATCTATTCCGATTTTTGTCCAGACGTGCACTAGGTTTTTCATTTGTTGCTATCTCTACCGCAACAAAGCTTTGCACTTTAGGTTCCAATGCTACCAACTACACAAGACAATTTTCTAGGAAAGATAGATGCGAAATGTAAATGGCACAATGTTAACGCAGAAGTGTAAAAGGTATAAAACGCAAACTCTTGGCGCGGCGATTTTTTCTGAGTTATCTGGAAGTTTGCTAACTTCTCCTTAATCCTCGTTGGATCCCTTTCTTGGAAAATGCACCTTTGCTAGGGCAAAGCTCCGTTGCAGGCAACTTCTGTGATAGCCAACGTGACTATCCACAACACGAGTGGGTCTCCGCTTGGTCTCTCGCTAGTGTCCTCCGCCGTCCACTTGATAGAGTTTCGGCAAACCGCCAAGGGCCTCTCCTCCCTTGCACAACCACCGGCGGTCTCTTCACAAAACTTTGTTGGAGGGTATCGCAAGACTATGGTGTGTTTGGATTCTTGGGCTAAAGTTTAGCCCTTGTTACATCGAATGTTCTCTTAGAAGAACTAAATATGAGCTAATAATAAAATTGATTGCAGAAGTCCTAGGCTAATTCGCGAGACGAATCTATTAAGCCTAATTAATCCATCATTAGCAAATGGTTATTGTAGCACCACATTGTCAAATCATAGATTAATTAGGCTTAATAGATTCGTCTCGCAAATTAGCCTCCATCTATGTAATTAGTTTTATAATTAATTTACGTTTAATACTCTTAATTAGCATCGAAGCATCCGATGTGACAGGGCTAAATTCTAGCCCTGCTGGGGATGTGTTCCGATGGTCGCGTTGCAAGAAGGCCATGTGTAACACTCCTATGTTAATTAAGCTTCTAAACACTGTTTGGATGCTTTTGCAAAGTCTTAAAGGCTTAATTGGTGATTAGTGAGGTTAAATCAAAAAGAAAAGGGGAATATTGGAAGGAAGGTTGGAGTTTGAATTTTTGGATCAAAGTAAAGGCCTTGTAGTTTTCAAACTAAGCAAAATTAGCAAGCAAGAGTATAAGAGAAGTTGAAGATCAATGAATCAGCAACAAAAGTTATATTTGGAGTTTTTAAAGTTTACATGTGAAAAATGGAGAAAAAGTGGATAGATGGTGGCTGTGTTAAAAGGGGAATTAGCTGAACTTTTTCTGAAAATGAGCTGTTAAAAAGGGGCGGATTCAATGCAGTTTAACTTAAGATCTAAGCCGAATCAGCTCAAGGTCATATTGGAGAAAATGAAGGTCATTGTATAGGCTACAACTTTTATATTTGGAGATTTGAATGTTTATATTCAAAAGAGGGAGAAAAATGGGTGTGAATCTGCTGGTGTCCACGAGTTTCAGCAAAATGCAGGTTTTTAGGCTGAAATTCAGTGGCTTGTATCTTAAAATCCGTGGGGAGTTAGACCAAGGTCATATTAGGGAAATTGTAGCTTGATGTTTGGGCTACAATTTTCATGTTTTGAGCTCCAAGGTTTTACATTTGAAATTTGAAGAAAGAGGGTGATTAAGTCAGCTGGTTTGGATGAGTTTCAGAGTTAAAACATCGGGTTCAGTTATAATCCGGATGACGGGCTGATCTTCAGGGCAATGGATCTTTGAAATAGTTCAGTTTTGGAGCAAGATCATATAAAGGGAATTGAAGATGGATGTGCCCTCTACAAGTTTCATATTGGGCGATGCTACGGATGGCGTTTGGTTTGGGAGATCGGGGCTGGGGTTGGGCGTCGGTTTCAGTCGGTTTTAGTTCGTCCCAGCAGAGCAGAGCCATCGCCGCCGCCCCGCCGCTCTTGGCCGTGCGCCAATGTTCGCGCACGCCATGCGCCGAGGTGAACCAGGGACAGCGCGTGGGCAGCAGCAGCTGCTGGCTTTTGCGCTGTCCGTGGATAGGAGAAGGCCGAGCCGAACCAGTCCTGTTCCTGCTCTCGCCTGTTGTGTTCTCGTCGCCGTTCTGTCCTCGCCGCCGTAGCCACCAAAATCCACCACCATCACCGCTCCCGTGTTCGATTCCGTGCGCAAGCGAGCGTTCTAGGATCACCTCTACCGCTCCAGCTTGCTCACGCCCAGGTTTTTCGTCCGCCGTCGTCGTTCACCGGGATCTACGAGCGCCGCCGAGCTTTCTACATTGAGCCCGCGGTGAGCTCCACCCTCCGACCGCTCTCGCCGCCGTTCAACCCCTTAGATAGGCTCCTGAGGTTCTTGCGCAGCTCGCCGTGGAACATGTGGTCCAGTTCGGTGCGTAGTCTGGCCGGAACACCGTTGCGCCGCCGTGTTCTGAGCGTGCCGCCGTCGTGGTCATGTTCTTCGTGGTTCCGGTCGTCCGCGGGGTGGGTTCCGGCCGGGGTGTGTCTGAGATGGGATAGAACGTCGTGCCGAAGGGTCCGTGGGGCTGAGGGCCTCGCCGTCGGCGTGGTCGCAGTGGGATAGAGCCGCCGCGGTCGGTCGCGCGCGGGTGCTGGCGCGGGAAAGAGAGGAACAGCGGCAGGCGGTGTCGGGCTGGGCCGTTCGTCGGCCGAAGGGGGAAAGGGAGTTGGGCCGGGCCCGTTTGCCGGCCGAGCGGAAAAGAGAAAGAGGAGAGGGCCAGTGGGTCGGGCCGCCAGTAGGGAAAAGAGAAGGAAAAAGGGAGAAAAAGAAAAAGAGAGGATGGGCCGGACCGGGTCGGCCCATTGGGAGAATTTGTGGACTGCGGGTTGTATTAAGGAAAAGGCCAGGGGGTTTTCTGCAAAATGGGGAGTTTAGGGTTTATTTAGGTTTTTAATGTTTTTAGAAAATGCATTTCAATAGGAATAATATTTAAAAATGCATATCATTTTGTAGGAACCTCTAAAATTAATGAAATAAATTCTATTGCAATAGTTGCATTTTCTTTTATGCATCTAGAGTATAGTTAGTATATTAGATACTTTAATAATTATTATCCTTGATTTTAGGATGGAGTTTAAGGGTTTGTTTAATTAGAAAATAGGGTTTTAATTAGTTTTTCCTTTATTAAAATCCTTGAAATATGTCAATTAACTCCTTTGTGCTATTTAGGTGTTTGATCAAGTTTAGGTGGGCTTGAGGGTCTCTAATTTAATTATTCCATGTTTTGCATCATCTCGTGTAGACCAGGATTCATTGCAGCCAGAGTTGGTGGAGGTCCCCGACGACGTCCAGAGGGGGGACGAGGTGGTGTTCGAGGCGGAGATCGAAGCCGTTCCGCAAGCCCCAGAAGCCCCTGTTGCTGCAGAGCCAGAGATCTGTGAGCCAGGCAAGCCCCGGAGCATTCCCATCCCAGTACTAACTTAACTATTGATGTTATGATTGAGCCCATGTTTGTGCATTAGCTTAGGATAAAGTGAATCCTACTTTTGATGCATTATCCATCCTTGTTTAGAGCATCTCTGTCACCTTTTCAAAAAGATAGAGTAGAGTTGCTTAGATCTGCTCACAATAGTAGTAAATCAGGTGTTATCCCAATCACCTGCCACTAGGTAAAGTTGGCTTAGAGAGCTAAACCTGTTTAGTAAGTCTTTGAAAGTGTTGGGCAGGACGTATGGTTGATGAATAAGGAATGTGTTGGAAGTTTGGGTGGTTTAAGTTGGTCCTGCCCACTGGGTAAGAATAGATGTTGTTGTGTTCTGCCTGTGGTCAAGCTTTGAACGTACTGGGCACATACCGGTATAGGGAGCCGGGAAACCGATGTACTTCTGTGGTACTAACGGTTGAACTGTGACTCACCATGTCTGGCGAGGAATGTTGGCGGGGTCGTAGTCAGTAACCCACATGCCTTTGCCCGGGCAATGTGTAGGGAATGGGGATGCGACCTCGGGCTATGTGGGCACAGTTCAGGCAATGGTGGCCGCAGCGGGAAAGGTAGCTTCGTGTGGCCTTCCGGGGGCGCGCACGCGGCGTGTGTTCCAGGTTTACCCCTGCAGGGTTTGAAATCGATTCGAATCGCCGAGTGTCACGGTTTTGATACATGCTTGATCCTGCCAGATACTTTAATGCATGTTTATGTACTGTTCAGCTCTTGTGCTTTACTTTTCCTATTGTTTGGCAGTAGTAGTTGGTTCACCTAGCTAAATAGAGTTTTATCTTGTAAATTTAAAATTTGGTAAGTAGATTAGTAGTTAATTAAGCTAAACTTGCTAGTCTGTTTATTTCTGTTAACTTCATAGATTGCATGTCCTTGTGATCCCTTTAGAGTAGTTCGTCGGGTAAGTCTCGCTGAGTACATTTGTACTCAGGGTTCTTTTACCCTTGTTGCAGTGGAGCCTGAGGAGTAGGTTTTTGCTGGCGCTGTGGAGGTCCACGGAGCCAGACATGTCAGGGCACGACATGGTCGGATGTTAGTTGTTTAATTACCTTGTAAACTGTTGCTGAACCTAGAACCTGTGTGTAATAACTTTAAATGAAGCTACTCTGGTTTGTATAAATCTTACCTGTCTGTGTTGTATAATTTACCTGTGCAATATCTGTGATGTTTCCTCTAGTGTTGGGATCCTGAGTATTGGTGATGAGAACAGCTGATAGTGAGAACTCGGTGGAACCTCAGACTTATATATGCTGACCCAGGTGTGTGACGTGTTAGTGTTTCACACTACAGATCACACCTGAGTCAGTTTAAGTAGGGCTGTTCCGTCACACCATGCCTGAAAGTGCATACAAGCACCGATAGGAAAGTGGTATTCAAACCTCACTAAACTCTAGACTAAAACCTAAAATGAAACGCTAAGCGGCCTAACTAGCACTAATAAAAAACAAGTCTTGTTGCTAATTATCTAATCTTCTTTTAAGCATTTTGGTGGATAGAACATATGAATTGGTGAACTTCAACACCCAATAGTTTTCCCAAGCTCTAACACATCTCAAATGGTCAGTGTAGAAGTATTTATAGCCCCAACATGAAGAACCAGCCGTTAGCTAGCTATTAGGCCATTTCTGTGCACCACTGACTATTATGGTGCCCAAAGGGTGCACCATCGCAACAATCTGTGCCCCACCGTACAAGTAGTCGTTGGCGGCTGATAGTGGGTCCATATGGGCGACCACCGACTATTGTGATGCCTTATCCAAAACCACCACAATAGTCTGTCGTTCTAGAGCCGATCCTCAACCTTGCCTTCACCACCGATTGTTGCGGTGCTAGCTATGTTGAAGCACTACAACTTTTCGTCATTGCAAAACCTTTTCTTCATCTTCTTGACCACCACCGACGGTTGCGGTGGGCCTTCTGGCTAGCACCACAATAGTCGGTGCTGCCGAGTCTTCAATCCGAGTCCTCACCTGCTGCTGATGGTCACCGATTGTTGTGATGCAAGGTTTCAGTGCCTATTTCTTTACTGTTTTGCCTTGTTTCTTTGTGGTAAATGGCCATTAAATGGATACAGCGCAGTCAAAAAAACTATGATTGCTACTATATTAATTATAGCTATGAACGTAATGTAAGGTGATGACCTTATTAGGCAAACAAACACCTTAAAAGGAAAACTCTAAATTTAATTTAAACTCGATGAAAAAGAAGTATGAAAAAAATCAAAAAAGAAGTGTCAGCACGGATGAAATTAAAGAGCGAAAGCGTCACGAGGGGGAGAGTGGAATGCATGAAGATACGATGGTGGGGAGAACCTTCGTCTATGTTACTCTTTAATTAGGCCTTGTTTAGTTGGAGCAAATTGATGCAATTCAACCAAAAGTCACGTATTGGAAAACGTGCCCCCCCTCTCTCTGTAACACGCTTCCCAATATACTTTTTCTACAGGAAATTCAACCAACTTTCACGAACAACAAGGCCTTAGTAGAGATATACTATACTGCTGGTGCACAAGTTAGGAAGCTACAACGCAATTTACTTATTAGAAGTTTGACCACTTACATCGGCCTAAATTCTTTGGTGGCAAGATTACATTAGTAAATTTTGATTGAAGGTAGCAACATGGTTTCGAGTGACCTACGTTCTTGTATAGACAAAATAGACAAATCACTTCGTCTCCACTAATTCTAGATGCATGCACCCATAAAGCCAAGGTAACACAATCCATTTCTCTTAAAGAAAACACCGTAACAGCCCTTTCGATGTAAACATCTCAACCACGACCAACATATTCTGACTTGAATGTTTGAAGTTTTCAACTCTTTTGAGTCATGCCCAAAATTACTATAATATACTATATATAACAAATAACCGCTTGCCAACCTCCATGCTTGATGCATAAAGTAGTAGAATCACTCAGAGAGCTAGAGCCGCAGCAACTCGCCATGGCATCCATGAGCTCCATTTCGTTCTGTACCATGGTTCTTCTCCTCTTTCCGCCTCTATGTGCTTCAGATGATCGGCTTGTCCCAGGCATGCCCCTCTTGCACGGCACCACCATCAAATCTGAAGGTGGCGACTTCGCCTTGGGTTTCTTCTCCCCTTCCAATTCCACCCCAGAGAAACTCTACCTTGGCATATGGTACAACAACATACCCCGGCTCACCGTGGTGTGGGTTGCTAACCGGGCAACACCGGCCATCTCCTCCTCAGCCCCTTCTCTTGCTCTAACCAATACATCTGACCTTGTCTTGTCCGATGTCAACGGTCGTGTTCTCTGGTCAACCAACACCACCACTGCTGCAAGTTCCTCACCGTCGCCGAGGTCGAATACCACCGGATCGGTGGCGGTGCTGATGAATACAGGCAATCTCATCCTGCGGTCACCCAGCGACATGGTGCTATGGCAGAGCTTTGACCACCCGACTGACACGTTCCTCCCTGGCATGAAGTTATGGAGTAGCCACAAGACGCACGAAGCCAGCCGCTTTATTTCTTGGAATGGCCCCGATGACCCCTCGCCAGGTTCCTTCTCCTTCGTTCCGGGGACACTCCAAAGCTTCGTCTGGAATGGTTCGCTCCCAGAATGGCGCAGCTTCGTATGGACAGGTGTCACGGTGGCCAGCCAATACTTAAAGGAAAACACCAGCATCGTGGTATACACAGCATATGTTGACACCGTCGACGAGATGTACATGGTCTTCACACTCTCCGATGGTGCACCGCCCATGCGGGGAATCATGAGCTACTATGGGCGGCTAGAACAATGGATTTGGAATAGGAACACGTCGGATTGGACACTGCTTACGAGGTGGCCAGACTTTGAATGTAGCTGGTACGGCTACTGCGGGCTCTCTGGTTATTGTGACTACACAGATGCTACCCCAACTTGCAAGTGCCTTGATGGTTTCGAGCCCGTGGACAAAGAAGAATGGAGCAACAACAGATTCTCGCGGGGATGCCAGCGAAAGGAGAAGCTTCGATGTGGTGATGGTTTCTTGGCGCTGCCAGATATGAAGGTCCCCGACAACTTTGTGCAGATTGGTAGAAAGACGCTTCAGGAGTGCGCGGCTGAGTGCAGTGCCAATTGCTCTTGTGTGGCGTATGCTTATGCGGATTTCAATGGCAGCACAACAAATGGCAATTCGACGAGGTGCCTTGTGTGGCTTGGTGATCATCAGCTTATCGACACGCAGAGGATAGGTGTGGGTTCCTATAATTCTGCTGGTGCAGACGTCCAAGAGACGCTATATCTTCGAGTTGCAGGCATGCCAGGTACCATTTCATATCACAAAAAACTGCTGTCGGAGGCGTACCCATATGCTGTTAGATAACATAATAACGCCACTAGTTAGTTTCCCATGAAAATCAAGGGGCTATATATACATCTGTGTAGTCCGCCGGAACTTAACTGCTCATTTACCTGGTATGTGTAAAGTAGACACTAAGATCATAACAACATGTAGGAGTGTGGGATAGTGGCAACTATGTTGGAATCTGTTCACATCCTAGAGCAGAAACATGACAAAAATGTATGGTTATATGCATGTTGGAGTTGATATATGAGCATCAAAAATGGATACTGAACTGAGAGTCACAGTTTTTTTTTCTCTTTCCGAATGACTTAATTTCTTGTACAGCATCTAGTTAAAAAGAGTGATCTTAATTCCTATCTAGTTGTCACTACTTTAATGAAAAAGGTACTATTGTGTAGTAACTCCTTGCTAGTTTCTCTTAGAATACTGAACTTTGTGTCGTATGATATTAAATTGGCTCTATATGAATAAGTTTTGTACTGACTTGCAGGTAAACGGACAAAAAACAACACACTAAAAGTTATACTACCAATTTTAGCGGGTGTCATTGTTCTCACTTCCATTTTACTTCTATGGCTCTGCAAGTTCATAGGTATGTTTTATTCTGTATACTAATCACGGTTACTTAAGAACAATACTCAGCAACTTTTGGGACCAGGAAAGGGAAAAAACATGGAAAGCCACAAGAAGCTAATGCGTGGAGGTTTTACTACTTCAGATGGACTTGGAGAAGAAAAACCTAGCAATGATTTTGAACTTCCATTTCTGAAATTTCAAGATATTCTTGTCGCAACAAATAATTTCTCCAATACATTTATTATTGGACAAGGAGGTTTCGGCAAAGTTTATAAGGTAATTTACAATGGAAGTTCCTTCCTTTGCTTTTCCTAGATTGATTATCTAATTGAGTAATCTGCACAACATATCACAAACTTACTTCTCTTTAATAATTACAAAGGTGAAACTAGAAGGTGGTCAAGAGGTTGCTATCAAAAGACTTAGCAGGGACTCAGACCAAGGAATACATGAATTTACAAATGAAGTTGTTCTAATTGCCAAACTACAACACAGAAACTTGGTTCGACTTCTTGGGTGCTGTGTTGAGGGAGATGAAAGGCTGCTGATTTATGAGTACTTGCCCAATAAAAGCTTGGATGCTGTCGTTTTCAGTACGCTCAATTCATATACTGAATAGTTGAGAATTTTTTTACACATTTTTTCATATGCATGACATAGTTATTCCTTGTAGAATGTGAAAGAAATGCAATGCTTGATTGGTCAATAAGGTTCAAGATCATCAAAGGAGTTGCTAGGGGACTTTTTTACCTCCATCATGATTCAAGACTGACAATAGTTCACAGGGATCTCAAAGCTAGTAATGTTTTGTTAGATGCAGAGATGAGACCTAAGATAGCAGACTTTGGTATGGCAAGGATCTTTGGTGACAACCAGGAAAATGCAAATACAAGACGAGTTGTTGGGACATAGTAAGTAATACTCTTCACAAGTTAATATATGACTGTGCCAAATTCATCGTCATAATTTTTGCAAATGAAATGTCCTTACCAGTGGTTATATGGCTCCGGAGTATGCAATGGAGGGCATTTTCTCTGTGAAGTCTGATGTCTATAGCTTTGGCGTGTTACTGTTGGAGGTTGTAAGTGGTACAAAGATAAGCTCTGTTGATCGCATCCCTAATTACCCAAACCTAATAGTCTATGTAAGCAAATATTACTACTTCAGAGAGTAAGGGTTTTAAATGTTTAGTGATATACAATCTGAAAGTGTGATGTTGATGGTTTCAGGCGTGGAACCTTTGGAAGGAGGGGAAGGCAAGGGATTTGGTAGATACATGTATTGTTGAGAGCTGCTTACTAGATGAAGCTTCACTGTGCATCCATATGGGGCTTTTGTGTGTACAAGAAAATCCTGACGATAGGCCATTCATGTCCTCTGTTGTATTCAACTTGGAGAATAGATGCACAACACTACCAGCGCCAAATCACCCTGCATATTTTGTACAAAGAAATAACGAAATGGATCAGATGAGAGAAGATATTGTGAACTCCAAGAACACAGTGACTCTTACAGCCATAGAGGGAAGATAGAGTAATCTTCATTTTTAGTCTAAAAATATTTGTCTAGGTCAATGCTGTGCATAATTTATTTGCTTTTAGCAGTAATCTGGAGTTATACAAGTGCACTGCTATCTTTTCCTAATTCCTGCAAGTATTGTGCAAATGCTTTGTATCGAAAACCAAAAGTAGCCTGGATGAAATAATCTAAACAGATATATCAAGCTCAAAGCATTCCACTGAGATAATAGAGAAAGCACAAGGTTTGTAAAACAGAACCTCTAGGTGACAGCCGGGCAGGGGATGTGAATGTTTCTTATCATTCAGCTGCGGTCATTATTGATCACCTGCAGCATCAATCGCGCAACCAGAAATCACATGCCGCTGCCGAAATGCAAGAACAAGCGGGGTGGTGTGAACGCAGCCAGTGGGGACGCGGAGCGCGGGAATGGGAACGGCTTTGGCATTCGGTCGAACAAGTGGAAGGCGTTCAGCGAGCAAGCAGGCGAGGAGGAAGATTAGCCGAAACCAGCGACGAACAGAATGCGGGAACAAAGCTTGATGTCGGTCGCTCACGGCTCACACTCTCGTCTCCTATGCATTGGCGCCCGGCGAGCGACGGCGGAGCTGATCCCAGGGTGGTCGGACATAAGGACGCGCGCCGTGCGCTGCGAGGAAACTCAAGCGACTGCTCTCTGAGCTGTAACTTGGAAAGCGTACGCCGGCCCAACCCAAAGCAACTGATTCAGCACCAGGAAAAAGAGAATAGACGCGTTGAGGCCATGGACTACGTGGGAGCCGCGATGGAGGCGCCGCGGGCTGCACGCGGCGCAACTCGCCGGCGAACTGGATCAGTGGGCTTTGCGGAGGATCGCGTGGGGATCCGGGCTCAACATCGCATCCTACGTCGTGGACCTCGCGCTCGCCAATTCCTGGGAGAAGGAGCCAGGGGAGCTATGACTCATGGGCATGGAGGCGTTGGGAGCAGGTGAGGTGACCGGAGCCGCCATGGGCAGAAAGTGCCCCGCAAGGAGATTGACTCTGGTCAACATAATTTTACACTTACACAGAAACCCCCTCAAAATGAATCGCTGTTAGGGGGTGTTTAGATGTTGTTATGCATAGTATTTTTATGCATTGGGTTGTACGCCACAGAGAGGAAAAAGTGCATTGGGAAGCGCGTATTATGCAAAATGGAGAAGAGAGGGGGTGAACTAAACACCGTAATCGCCCTAGTAACCTGGATCCTATTTGCACTAAGACTATCTGCAATGGTGGCCTCTATATTTCACCCTCCAAAGTAAAATTTAGAGACCCTGTAAAATATTCTATCCTCTAAATCTAATCTCAATTGCAACGGTGGCCTGTAAACTAGTCCTTTATACGCGCCGCTCCCTCCCGCGACGCTCGCGCCGCCCGCGCCGCTCCCGCCCGCGCCGCTCCCTCCACTCCCTCCGCTCCCGTCCGTCAAGAGCCGAGGAGGAAGCCGGTCGGCCATGGACGTGCTGGCGCTGCTGCACGAGGTGTCCCGCGCGCGCCGGCAGGTGGTGGGGCTCAGCATCCACCAGCCCAGC
>CM014271.1:16569517-16622385 GCA_004135705.1 Alloteropsis semialata | reverse complement strand
CACACACACACACACACACACACACACACAATTTCTGTTCGTCTTCCCCCGTCGAAACGGACCTCAATGGGGCCGCCCGCCGCCGACGGCCGGTGGCTGGCGGCGATGTTTTCAACCACGACGGTGTCCGCATACGGCACCCTGAACCTGGGCTCCCCATTCCCCCCCCAACCACACGTTCCTGGCGGCCTCCGCCTCCCCGTACCGGCGTGTACTGACACCGCGCCGCGCGCGCGCCACGTCCTAACCCCGGCGAGTGCGCAGCCCTTCCGCGCCGGCGGCGAGGAAGGGTGCAATTGCCGCGCGTGCGGGGACCAAGTCCCACAGGTGTGAAGTGTGAACGGATTCTGAAGGCACAGCCATCAGGTCTCGCCATGTCATGTCAGTCATTGTACAGCTGAGAAAGGTTAGCATTGCTCTGTTATCTGTCTACCGTCCCTGAAGAACTGTCATGGTCATGGAGTTCCTGGAGTTCTCAACATCGCCGTCTCCTTTCCCTTGTGCTTTACAGCTCCTCTCTGCGAAATACGCAGGCTGATCCGGCGCCGGCAGGGACACGCTCCCGTTCTCCAGGATGGACACGACGGAGGACATGAGCGGCCGGCCGTTCGGATCGTCCTGAACGCACAGGAGCCCGACGTGGATGCTGAGCAAGACTTCATCCAGCGCGCAGCTCTCCACGGTGGACGAGTCTACCAGGTCACTTGCATTCCCTTCCTTCCACAGCTTCCATGCCTGAAAAAGTTATCACGTAACTCATCTGTTGCATTCCTAATTTCCTAGCAGAAATGGTCACATAAATCATTTCATGGGCACTGCACTGCACTGCCAAATTCAGATATGTTTGTACCGTGTACTTACATAGGCTACAAGGCCCGGAGACCCCTTGATGTCATCGGTAGAACTTATCCTGACGCCACTTACAATCTCCAGGACCAATATGCCAAAGCTATAGACATCAGACTTGACAGAAAAGACGCCCTCGGTTTGATATTCAGGAGCTATGTAGCCACTAGTAACACCATCAGAAATTCAGAATCGTCAGGCACAAACCAAGTCCAATCATATGCAATTTCAATTATGAAAAGACAAAACTAAAGTACTACTCACTATGTTCCGACAACTCGCTTAGTGTTTGCCTTCTGCTGGTTTTCACCAAATATCTTGGCCATACCGAAATCTGCTATTTTGGGTCTCATCTCTGCATCCAACAAGACATTGCTCGCTTTGAGGTCCCTGTGTATCACTGTCAGTCTTGAATCTTGATGGAGATACAGAAGTCCCCTAGCCACGCCCTTAATGATCCCGAATCTTGTCGGCCAATCCAGCAGAGATTTCCTTTCACTGTCTGCATTGAACAAAAATACCATATGGGGATCATGTATGCTTTTTTTTTTGAAAGGACGGCAAGAGATTTGCCGAATTTTTATTAGAAGAAAAAGAGCATTATAGAGTTACAACAACTAGCGGCATGCCAAACGACTCGTCCCCAACAAAAACACAAACCCGGGGACTACGACAACGCTACAACAACTAGGGGATCATGTATGCTTCAGTGTGACATGTTAGCAGCTTCAGTTATGATGAGTGGAACATACCGAAAAGGATAGCATCTAGGCCTTTATTGGCCAAGTACTCGTATATCAGCAACCTTTCAGCCCCCTCTGTGCAGCAACCAAGAAGCCGAACCAAATTTCGGTGCTGCAGTTTGGAGATCAAAATAGCTTCATTCTTGAATTCCTCTATCCCTTGTTCGGAATCCTTGCTTAGCCTCTTGACAGCGACTTCGCGGCCACCTAAAAATGTCCCCTTCATAATTATAGAACGATAACTGAGTGTTGACTCTTGAGTACTATAATCCAATTTATGGGTTCAGATGGAAAAGGATATGCTGCAGAACATGATAGTACCTTGTAAACTTTGCCAAAACCTCCACGCCCGATCATACATGCTCTCGAGAAGTTATTTGTCGCCGCGACAATATCACTGAACTGTATGGAAGGGAATTCATGATCTTCAGTAGGATTTCCTTCTCCAAGTTCACTTGAAGTGTGCACACTGCCAGGCACCAGCTTCTTCTCACTTTCACTTCTTCTTCTCTTACCTGCAAAATTGATGTTAACACTTCTCAAAAAAGGAGAAGAATGATCTTAACAGTATTTCTTCTGTGAAAACATGTACATACAGATAAAATACAAAATAAATAACTGTACCTTTGGCTCTGCACTTGCAAAACCATACAAGGACAACGCATGCGCCTAGCAAAACACCTGCCAACACTGGCAGTACAATTTTCACAGTTTTTGTCTTTGCCTTTTTGCCTGCACAAATACAGGTCAATGCTACATGAGCAATTGCAAGAAGATGCTTTTGCTGCCGGTTGAAAACTGAGATAGTGATACAAGCGGACCTTACGTATAGGGAGTACGGTGTTCCCATGTCATCCTTGCAATCGCATAAAGAAAAGGAAAAAAAAAGGAAAGAAAAGAAAATCAAACCTGTGAATCCGGCAGAAACCCGGAGGTTAAGCGTCTCGGCGGTCACGCCCCAGATCGCGCCGATCATCTGCGTGTCGACCAGCTCCCTTGTCCACACGAGGCACCGCGCGATGTCCCCCTTGGGGCCGCTGCTGCGCAGGCTCGCGTACGCGTACGCCACGCAGGAGCAGTCCCGGCGGCACGCCGCCGCGCACTCGCCGCCGGAGATCATGTTCCCGAGGAGCACGAACTTGTCCGGCACCTTCATGTTGGACATCGCCAGGAACGCATCCCCCTCGCCGCCGCACGGCGCCAGCGCCTGACTCCGGCGGCAGCCCCGCGAGAACACGCCGCGGCTCCACTCCGCTTGGCTCGCCGGCTCGAACCCGTCGAGGCACTTGCACGTCGACGCGGCCAGCGTGTGGTCGCAGTAGCCGTTGGCGCCGCAGCTGCCGTAGGGGCTGCACGCGCGGGACGGCCAGGACTCGAGCGTGGTCCACGCCGACGCGTTGCGGTCCCAGCTCAGCAGCTGGAACTTGCCGGCGCCGGTGACCACGTACCGCGTGGGCGGGGCGCCGTCGGAGACGGAGAAGGTCGAGTAGATCTCCTCCTCGTTGTCGACGACCGCCACGTAGATGAGCGTGCCGGTGGCGTTGTGGTACTTGCCGGCGGACAGGTACCCCGTCCAGGCCGAGGTGCGCCAGTAGACACGCGTCCCGTTCCACAGCAGCAGCTGGAGGGACGTGTTGGGGTCCATGCCGTAGGAGAAGCTCCCCGGCGAGGGGTCGCCGGGGCCCTTCCACGACACGATGCGCCACTCCTCGCTCGTGCGGTAGCGCCGCCCGACCCTCATGCCCGGGATGAACGTGTCCGTCGGGTGGTCGAAGCTCCGCCACAACGTCGCGCCGTCCGGAGACAGGATGACGAAGTCACCGTCGTTCTGAAGCACTGCCGCCGTCGAACGACCAGCAGTACGCCCTGAGCTCGTGGCACCGGTGATGTTCGCCGTCCAAACGACGCGGCCGCTGGCGTCGGACAAGACGAGGCTGGAGGTGTCGTTGGCCAGCGCGAGCGACGGCGCGGAGGAGGAGTTGCCGCCGGAACGCTCGTCGACGATGACCGGCGCGTCCCGGTTGGCGACCCAGACCACGGTGCGCTCGGGGACGCTGTTGTCGCTGTACCATATGCCGACGTACTGCCTGCCCGGCGTGGCGTTGGAGGGGGCGAAGAAGCCCAGCACGAAGGCGCCGCCGTCGGACACGATGGTGTCGCCGGGCAGCAGCGACTCCCCGTGGACCAACCTGTTGCCGGCCGGCGAGCACAAGCGCGGCAAGAGGAGGAGGACGGCGGCCGCGACGCAGGTGGAACGTGACCACTCCATGGTTCACGTCATTCAGTACGGCACCCGAGAAACAGAGCGGTATAGTTTATGCTCCAGGCATGGATCCTTCTTTCCTCTCCAGTACGGTAGCACAAATGAAATACTCCTGTTATAAGACTTGGCCTGCAAGCTGATCGTGATAGAAACTTTTTGGGCCTCGCTTGGACTAGTTTCAGTTCAGCACTCGGAGTTTCAGAGAAGGTCGGAGCTTGACGCTTGGGCGGTTGGCGTCAGGAGGACGCTTGGCAATGGTTTTGCCTACATGGACATGGTGACCTGGTGGCAGGCGATGAGGTGATCCAAGAAATGAGTGGCACACAGACTAGTCATCTCTGCAATCTGCATCTGTCACAACGAAATCGTCTTCAACAACTGAGTTGATTTCTTGCTGGAGCTGGGCACGATGCGCGCGGCGACCGAGTTGGAGCGGAGGATTGGAGGGTGTGGAATCGAACCACCGTTTCTGGCGTGATCTGGTTATTCAAAGTTTCAAACAGCGCGTCGAGTTCCATTCCACTGTTCTTAGAAGCACGACCTTACCTGAAGATCACGAAACATGGCCACGAAAGAAAAAATAAACAGGCACGCGCACTGCTCCAACCGTGACGTTGAGTTCTGCACTCATCCCTTGTGTCCGTGTTATATATTCAACAATGTGTCAGAAACAGGAACCAGTCTTCCCTGCATGTGTCACGCGCGATGAAATCCTAACCATCACCAACAACCACACTGAATCTGAATTCTGCTTTAGAACGAGGTCGGTGTGGAAGCACGGTTCCTTCAGCTCATACTGCTCAACGAATTTCTTCATTCATGAGTTATCCTGAAAACTCTGTAATTTCGTTGCTAAGGAAATCCGGGCTCATCAGTTATAGAAAAAAAAATAATTATTATCCTTCTAATTTCTACCGCAAGAGTGAAAATGAATAATTGCCATTGAACTTAATTTTTTAAAATTCAGTTCTTTGGGATTGTTTTGTTTATTATGACAGGAAAATCACAATATTTTCACAGCTATTGAGATTTCTACCACAAACAAAAATAAAACTGAAAATCAGTAAGGAAATGGTTTCCAAACCACAAATGGCGAGGGGCCCTTTGTTGAGCAATATCTTCGACAGTGTTTAGGTACATTCCTCTTGCATGCCTCTGAGAAATTGCGTGTTGCGGCCACAATATCCTCAAATCTAACAGAGAGGAATTCAAAATCTTGGGCATGGTTACCTTCCCCAAGTTCTCCAGATATTCTCATGTCATCCAAAGCTGGCCTCTTATGCTTTGCCCCATAACTTAGTTTACCTGTTTTCCAAATTCTATAGCCAATTGGCCAATTGCTCCTCCGAAGAAAGAAATATAAACATGTAAGAATGCAACCATGTTGAGTTAGTTCTACCTTTGAACTTGAACCATGCTAGGGAAATGGCTAAGAGGATCAGAAGGCCACTTATTAAAACTGCAGGGAGGACAATCTTCAGTGCATTTCTCTTCGCCCTCATCGTACGTGCTTTACAAGTAAGTGCAGAGTTTTATGCTTGCATATAGCATAACTAAGGCATATTTTCCTCCGCACAAAAAAAAAAACCTACTATTTGGAATCCAAGAATTTCAGAGGGAACATTTGATTCTGTTTAAAACAGGATGAATTTTTAGCGGGCGCGCCTCGAATAGCACTGAATGTTGAACCTATGTACGCATTGTTTGACTAGGAATAAAGTGGGGGAGACCTTTTCTTAAAAACGAGAGGAGTTTCCAAATGGGCTTCAACAGATAAGAAGATAAAAGTCTGAATTGCACTTGCACACCTGCATCCAAGCCAGCAATCCGGAGGTACAGCGTGTCGCTGCCAGGCCCAATACCTATGCTCGCCGTGTCAATCAGCTCGCCGGCCCACACCAAGCACCTCGTCGCATCCCCTTCCTTCCTGCTAGTGCTCAGATTGGCATAAGAATATGCCACGCACGAACAGTTCCTGGTGCACTCCGCTGCGCACTCCAGGAATGTTCGGTTCTCGACGAGCACGAACTTGTCCGGCGATTTCATCCCCGGCAAGGCCAAGAAACCGTCGCTGCACTGCGGCGCCTCCTTCCGCCGGCACCCCTGGGAGAAGCCGCCGCTGTTCCAGTCCTCCAAGCTCGCCGGCGCGAAACCGTCGAGGCACTTGCACGCCGGAACTGCCGCCGTGTTGTCGCAGTAGCCGTTCGGGCCGCAGTGGCCGTAGCGGCCGCATTCACTGCCCGTCCAATCGAAGAGGACGGCCCATGCGGACGAGACGCTGTTCCAGCTCTGGATCTGGAACTCGCCGGAGTCTGTGAGCACATGCCTGGTGTACGTGGCGCTGGCTGAGAGGCTGAAGGTGATGTAGATCTCCTCCTGGGTGTTGACGACGGTGTAGACCATGACGCTGGTGATCGCCCGGTACTGGGCACCAACGAAGTTGCCCGTCCATGGCCCGCTGCGCCAGATCGGGCGCGTTGCGTTCCAGACGAGGACCTGAAGGAACGTGTCTGGGTCCCCACCGAAGGAGAAGGCTCCCGGCGACGGGTCGTCGGGGCCCTTCCACGACACCAGGCGGTCGCCGGCGTGCGTCTTGTACTTGATCCGGATCTTCACTAGAAAAGGCCTATGCTACGGTTTTTTTTAACGCTTGGTTGTACAAATATTTTTTTTAGAAATAAATATCAGAGTGCGTTGAACCCGTAAAAGCGCTATGTGGAAATGTTGTAAATTTTTGAATATTGGGTATCTTTTGTTTTGAAGTGTATCTTATGTTGAAATGCGAACATTTGTGCAAGAGAATTGGAAAGGAGCATTGAATTCTATTTGCTATGTATGAATTTTGCAGGTTTTGGTATTTGGAGCAATTTTTATGTTGGAAAACTATTAATTTAAAAGTATTTTGGTGGTCGGATGTTAGATATAATGGAAAAATTGGAAAAATGATTTGAATGGACGCAGATTAAATATCCATTTTTATGGGCTAGATTTGAAGAAAATTAAGTTTAAAGCCGAATTGCATAGTCATGTAAAAATTAAATATAAGCTACTTTGGACTGTCTATGAAGTTATTTGCTGGGCAACAGTCTGCGCACGTAAGAGATGCAGTTAGCAACTGCAATCTGCAAGTAGCACACTGATTGTGCACATCATTGGCAAGGTGGATCAAATTAATTAATAGAATGGGAAATTAGCACTTAAGGATATATTGACGAAGCATTAGTTAAAAGCCTGAAAGGACAGTTAAAATGTAAAAGAAAAACACAGAAGTATTGCACAATGCAATGAAGAGGGAAGCCACATCCATCCATCTGAAGCACAAGCCCAATTAGCACGCTCCATGCATATGGAAGATCAGGTGCTCACATATCTGAAGCTGTGTAGATGCACATCGATTGGCTTACAACAAAAGGGAATGAGCTCATGGCTCTGCATAATGATGAAAACTGGCAGCTAGCTTGTTTACATATAAGTACTAAACTATAATCACAATTTGTTGGCATTTACAGGTTCCAATTTTTTTAACTGAGGGTTCAAAAGTTCCATTTACAACTTATGCACCTCAAGATTTTGCATCTATTAGATCAGTACTCGTTCCTTCTTTGATCTTTTTTCCACTCAGTCAATCAAACAAACAGGTTGGCAGCACCGCAGCACACATAGACAGCACATGAGATTAGCAGAGGGATGTTCACCTTCATTCTGTAGGCTTCCACATGAAGAAATCCATCTGCCCGCAAGTGAGTACCGGCGCTGCTCGTTCCGGCATCAAGTGCGTCCACTCTTTCCTTTTTCTATTTGTGATTCACAGCATCCGCTGATTCCCGGCGTCACGTAGAGGGTGCTGGGTGAGGGCAGTTGTAGAGAAAGCGGAGGGTGCTGGGGAGCGAGCAGATGCGGAGCGAGGGGTGCGTGGGGAGCCGGGCTGCTGGCATAGCCTGTGCCGCTCAAGCCTCAAGCGTCCCTCCCCTGAAGTCGCCTCCTTCACCTCTGGCACCATCGTAGACACCGTCTTCTCGATCCCCGCCGACGCCTTGCCAGCGCCTGCGACTGTTTTGTTCAGCGCCATAGCCCCCCGACGCCGGCTCAGCTGCCGACGCCCCCGGCGAGATCTGATGCCCCAGGCCGCGGCGGCGCGGGCAGCGGAACAGGTAGAGAAACGGCCGGCGCCGAAGCAGGCGGAGGGAGGCGCGGCTGTGTGGCAGGCGGAGGGGATGGAGAGGTTGTCTCTCGCCGGCTACGTGAAGATTCGCGAGAGTCCGGGTTCATGCGTTAGCGGGCGCCAGATCCACGATGACCCACGATCAGACGGTGCACCTCGTGTGCTTGCCAGATCCGACGGCTGTTAAGTTAGCGGGCCGACACCCTTTGCATCCGGATGCGTTATGCCCATGGTCAGGACGCGACGTGGGCGATGGTGGCTCTGCCGTGATTGGGCGTCAAGCAGCCGTCGCCTCCACCCTTCACTTCGAAAGATGTCAAGGCCGATGGGCACGACAGGTCTGTCGGCTGTTGCTGCCTCCCATCGCGCTGACTGTGTGCTCCGCACACTGCCACCTCTTGCTGCCCGCCACCACTACCCACCAAACGTTGCCATGGCCGCTGCTCACAACATGTTCAACGAAATGCACCACTGCATATTAGCAAGAGATTGTACATAGAGCTCCAGCATAATGTCATCCTGATTACCAGAAAGAATCATAAAGTGTGGTAGAAAGAACTACTTCTCTAAGATGAGAAGCAACTCTGCCCTGGTTTGTGCTTTTGATCCTGTTTAGTTCATTTGTAGTCATAGTGCCAATCCATATTAAATTAGCACCCACGCAGCTTATTTTCAGATTTTCTTTCGGTTTCTAACTTTCTATACAACGCAACTTAGAGCAAGCATTGCTTATTGTTTCTGTATTCTGATTAGTTTCAGAAAAGCTTCTTTTATGCATAGCAAAACCTTAGAAAAAGAAGCTTGTTGTTCCGTCATGCCTTTTGGCCCGTGCCATTGAACATTCACAAATGTTTTAAATATATAGAGGGATCATGTGGCTAAGAGCAAAATAAAATTTACATATGCTTTATGAACCGCAAATTCACCAAATGCGTCAGCAATACATTGATTGTGCAAACCTAAGCAAACTTGTCCTTCATTTACATCACTAAGCAGATTCACAGAGCTGTGGTCATCAGAGCTGCAATTGCTTCTCCTTGTTGGGCGATACGTTTCCATGTACCGTATACTGTGGCGACATGTAGCTGCTGCAGAGGATGGGAATCAGTTCTTAGCTGGGAATGCAAGCACAAGCACATTCGCTCAGTAAAGACAGGCAAAGGCAGTATTATAAGAAGAATTTTGTTCGCCTTATGGCCTCGGTGGCTGATCCACATGCTTGCTTGTTGTCCCTTGTTAAGTGCATTTCCTTTGCTGTGATCCGTTGTGAACAGATGGTGGACTTATATTAGGTATTGCTGGAAGCTAAATACGACAAAATTATGCGCATTAATTGTGCAACTTAATTATATATTTGTCAGAAATGCTATAGTATCAGTGCTAAGTAGTTGTATGATACTGAAGTGTAGAACAACACAATATGAGTGATTCTTCTTTATTCTGGGGTAGTACTTTCTGTAAATAATCATTAATATTTTCATCACTTTGATCTAGTACTGCTACTCAATAAAAATTTTCCATGCATACATAAAAAAAGATGCCCTGCAGACTAATGAAAATCAATACAGCGGATGCAAAATTTGCAGTGACGTGCGAAAAGAGAATTCTAGGTATGTAGCTGAAGATGAATAAAGAGAAACACAAAAAAGAAAGTTGGCGAGGCTTCTAGTCTTGATGTATTCATAAAAAAGCAATGTTTTGTTCTAATGCTGGCAAAACCCCTGTAACACACCCTGAAATAAGGCTTCTAGTCTTGATGTATTCTAGGTTTTGATGCTGTAGTTAACATACTAATTTGAAATCCAGCCCAAGCTACTATGCGTGAATAATCAGACATTTCATTTTTTTAAAAAATTATATGCCATAAAAGATGTACTAAGCCAATAAATTTCTTAGAATATCTATTTTAAGTGATGAGAAAGCAGCAATTTTGTTACTTGGGTCAATGATCTAATATATTCAGTCCTTCATTTAAATGTAGGACCACCTACACTGTGGCTGAGTGAATTCAGATCCATATCAATTAAGTAAAGCAAGGTGGAGTAGGGCGCTTTCCTGCTGCCATCCAAGGGTCAGAAATTTTTCGAGCCTTAAACGAACTTTGGCAGAGTGGAAAACCTGCTGCGATAAAGAACTTTTACCTGAATTTTGTTTTCTTTTTTCATGGAGAGAACAACTGCACCGATAACCATAGCTGAAATGAGACGTTTCAGAGTTTCGAATGAAATCTAATGGAGTGTACCCTTCTTACGCAGGATGTGAAGAAGAAAAAAACAGAACATAGCACATCTTCAAACCCATCATCTGAAAATGTCTGACTTTGTCGAAACATAGCACATCTTTCAAGTTATCAGACCACAAATAAGATAACTGCTTTTTACTTTACTCTGTCAAAACTTGAAAGGTTTTGAATGTCTGCAGCAAGAGATCACTGCGGATAGCATCAAAAGAAATTTGAAGCCTGAAAGGATAACACTCTTTATTAAGTATGTAAGTTGTAACTATCAATAACAAATAAGTTTGTATGATCACCTGGACATTCGAATCCTATGTTGAATCTTTGATTGACAGCTTATGCAGTCTCTTTTCTGATTTCTTCAGCAAGTCTATTATATCATACGTGAGAACCTCCATTGCTCGCTGGTCATCCCTGCCATCAACAAAAAATGGCATCAAGGCTTTGGCGTGTTAGTCGACTCTATTATTTTCGTCCTTGATTGCTTAATGTTTCCAGAAATTTCTTCAGGAACATCCACCTAGACTCTTCCTCCTCTCTTGGTGCAGTGGTGGTGACAAGACGCGCCATGCCGCCCAAGGTTGCTGACAGCTACCGGCAGCGGCCTGCGGTAGATGGTGGTGGTCATCAACCACAAGGGGGCGCGGCGCACTGTGGCGTCGTCAGGCGCACGGTCGTCACCTCGCTCCCCCCTGACTATCCGTATCTCCAGCTTCTCCTCCGGCTTGGCCAGCATTCCCGCGGGAGAGGGAGACGACGCGGAGGACATATCAGTACATAACATATGCAATCTCTGAAGGCTGAAGCATTCTAGCATTTTAACAAACACATCGGAGGCACAGTTCTGCCAGTAATGAGGAGCTGGCGGTGGTGGCCACAAAATCAAGGGAGGTTATGGCAAGGACAACATGAGAAAGAGTGAAGGACGCCGACCACAGGGATGCATGGTACTGACATGCGCTGCCAAGAGGACAGACCGCCGCCTACCGCTGCTCCGATTCCGCCCTCAAGCTTCTCCACGGGCTGCAGCATGGAGAAGGGAAGCGACCGTTGTCGCTGCTGCCAGGCCCGGGTCCCTGCGCTGCTCTGCCCCGGAAGAGGACGGGGAGGTGGAGGAGGAAGGCCAAGCAGCAACAGGCTACAGCGCGAAAGGCTGAGGGGAGGAACGGGCGACCTCTGGCGTAGGCGAGCGCTCACCTCGAGTTCCCGCTTGCCCGTGGCCGGCACGACCCCGACACTGCTTTCGCCTTCATCGTCGGTCATGCCCGTAGTGGCTGGGCCTGGAGTTCGCCCGCGTTGGGGTCGGGACACAGTCACACAGGGCTCGAGCATGCCTGCGATGAGTTTACGCAAGGGCTGCGCGGCCGGAGCTTGGACCTTGCCCGAGCCAGGTGCCTGCGATGATGTCACTTAAGGCGGTCAAAACTAGGCCGTGTTCGGAAGAGTAGAGGAAAAAAAATTCCACCAAAGTTTTGCATGTGTTTGGTAAAAAATTTCCATCTCAAGTCAACAAATGCTACATGCACACAACATGTCATGTACCCAGCTGATTGAAATTGCTAAGTGCACCCCATTGACAACCTAGAATTCCGCACACATCATACTTCCAAACACGGTTGAAACAACACAAACATGTCTTCAAACAAATATTGTCCTGATACACAAATTCCCTCTCAAAGCACACAGTTCGTCTACGTTTATTGAACTCCAACAAAGAATTCCTCCTTCAACCACTTATTACAACGAGGCACATTAAATTAGGCAAACACACAACAACTCAGCACATAGCAAAGCAGTTCTATCTTTCTCAACGCCTCCGGTGTGCCATATAGTATGCATGTGCTATTTCATCGCGGACAGCATTCATGTTTATATCATCATCAACTTCATCGGGCTCACGGCGCTCGTGTGCGTCCTCATCATCTCCTTCGACCACTCGCAAACGGGGGAACGCCGCAGCAACACTAAAGTCCACATCTTCGTCATCATTTTCCAAAATAAAATTATGCAGCCCACAACATGCTAGAATTATTTTGGTTTGGGTTGGCTCCGAATAGCTTGGGACAGCCAACAGGATTCTCCACTTCATCTTTAGCACCCCAAAGGACTGCTCAATGACGGACCTCAGAGATGAATGGGCTTTGTTAAATACCTCTCTTTCACCAGATGGTCCCGGGCCATGTCGCCACTGTGCTTGATGGTACTTACACCCCTTGTATGCTGATAGATATCCAGGGCGGTTCGGATACCCCGCATCAACAAGATAAAACTTGCCTGCAAGTACATAGCTAAAGGTTTAGTCATGCACCAATATAATTCCAAATCAGGTGCCACATATCACAGAAACTAAACAAACCTTGCACATACCAAACCATGGATGGTGTACAATAATTGTGTCACACATGTACGTGGCAGATTCCCTATGCATAAATATACACCAACAGAAACGGATCCACACACACTTCAGAATTAGTTTACTGCTACTGCTACTGATATTAGTTTAACACGATTTTTTAGAAAAGGAGTAGTTTTAACTTTTAACACGATTACGCACACAAAGACAAGAACAACGTATATTATTATGAGAAGGAGAAGTATCAACGCAGCCCTGCAGAAACAGAGATAGAATGCATTTATTGTGGGCGAAAAGCTCAGATATCAGTCAAGGAAACATCATTTAGCATCTTACTATCATTATTCAAAAGTGTAAGGACTAAGGATATGTGAGAATGCGGCTTGCCAAAAAAAAGGAGAAACAGATTCCACGCTCAAATGCCATCAAGTGCATGGCTACATCATACGTGCATCCCAGTCCCACACAAAGGATTAGAGCATACAACAACCAACAAGAGCATCCAAAGTGCAAGTCAAATTTCCATCAACTAGTGATCCATTTTTTAATCTTGTGGCATCTTATCAATTAAAAGAAAAGGCAACTTTCTTCCATCCCGCCTTTTATAACATCATTGATGTAATTTCTTATGTTTGTCAATCTCTGTTGCTTATACTACTATGACAGAACCAACAAGATAAATACATGGATGCAATCCTTTCAGATACAAGTGAAAACACTGAGTAATCCCCTAAATATGGTCACTATTTGTTGCACACAACTCAACACCATTATCCACAAAACTGCATTCAAATCTAGTGTGCTAAATCATGCTGCAACTCCTTAGTGGCTTATTCTTTTAACAACATTGCAGCTGAGGTAGACATTAAGAAGCACAATTAAGCTAGTGTAGACCTCTAGGGAGGGTGCAAAATTTAGTTGGAAGCTCATCAACCAGAGCCACAGTAGCACTCATGAGGCGAAAAGTAAAGGAAAAAGTCAATATGCAAGATAAAATACTACAGCATGGTATCTTGAATTAGTCACAATATCACATACGTAGGTTTTATTTCAGTTTCAGATAGAGGTTATGTCAGGTTAATTATTTCATTGGCACAGACAAAAGGATACCAAGGAAATTAGACAATTCAGAAGGACATGCACTAGTGTGAGATTTTTCTTTTATTTCAAGCTACCAGATAACTGAGTCTATGTTTTAGAAATAAAGTTAACCCTGCTTGTTAAAAGCAAAAGCAGTGAATCAAATTTTGTACCTTCGGGTGGATGGGGGAAATTTGCCCCATACTTGATAATGGCCTCCTGCAGGACGGTCCAATCATGTGCTGAGCCAGGAACCCCCGCAGCAACAAACGTGAACCGACGATCAAAGTCACAGATGCCCAGTACATTCTGCGTTTTCTCATTCTTCCTATTCACATATTGCACGGCTTTACTAAATGGAACCACCACTTTGACATGTGTGCCATCTATTGCTCCAATTGCATCGTTGAAGAACGGAGCAGACCTATGGTTCGCGACCTTAGGGTGCACACAACTGAATGTGGGGTCCTTGGGTGCAATTATATGTTTGGCAAGCTTGGTCACACAAGATAAGACATGGTTGAACTTTTGGCTAACAGTCCCCATTGACCTCCCAAACCTATTCTCAGCTTGCCGAACTGGTTGCGGAGGGCCAACCATGTGTGACATCCTGGCCCAAGGCTTAATAGGATTGATAGAATACTCATACCAACAAGTTGCAACTTCTTTTCCGGGAGCTCATCTCGAAAGAACTTCGAGGTTAAGCGTGCTTGGCCTGGAGCAATTTCGGGATGGGTGACCGACCGGGAAGTCCTTCCCGGGTGCGCATGAGTGAGGACAAAGCGCGCAGAAAAGACTTGTGTTGGTCTGTGAGGAGATTCTCGAGGTCCTAAAGAGCTGCCAGGCGTAAGCGGGCCTGGACCCGGGGGATCGGGACGTTACAATTGGTATCAGAGCCGACTCTCGCAGTTTCACGGGCGCGTGGGGTCGCAGTTACGCAGGCATGGTGCGCATGGCTGGTGTGAGCCCAGAGTGGTCACACAGCATGGCACATGCGCTGGCACTGGACACACGGACGTGGCCAAGAGAGGACGTTCCTGGCTTGGGGTTGACCGACGAGGACGTCGGTCTTCTAAGAGGGGGAGGATGTGACATCCTGGCCCAAGGCTTAATAGGATTGATAGAATACTCATACCAACAAGTTGCAACTTCTTTTTCGGGAGCTCATCTCGAAAGAACTTCGAGGTTAAGCGTGCTTGGCCTGGAGCAATTTCGGGATGGGTGACCGACCGGGAAGTCTTTCCCGGGTGCGCATGAGTGAGGATAAAGTGCGCAGAAAAGACTTGTGTTGGTCTGTGAGGAGATTCTCGAGGTCTTAGAGAGCTGCCAGGCGTAAGCGGGCCTGGACCCGGGGGGTCGGGACGTTACACCATGTACAAGAACATTCATAAGGCTTCTCTAGATGACATCTTTGAACTTGACTTCGACCCATAATTCTGAACCAACTGCTCATGTAAGTGCTCAAACACATGACCATGCATCCTAAACATGTTATAGCAAGCAGTTGGTTCTTGCAATGTCCTCTCTACCCATTCAATTCCTATAAAAATTAACCACACCCGCTGGTATAAGAATAACGTAAAGTAACCCCAATAGTTGTTTCAAAATTACCCACCTTTGTCATTTAATAGCAAATCTAAGTTGTCAAATTCTTAGCTGATCTGTACATGATTTGACATAATCGAAGAACATTACGTGAATATTTTAGGCTACTATTATAATGGTAAAATGGCTATTTTTAAAAAATATAATAGATCTAATTGCTCTGATGATTAGAATACACATATTGATGACCAGATATTTATGATTTTTGTAAGAATTTTTGAAATTTGTCTTTTTAGTGAGTCTGGCGAGAAGTAACATTGAGCCTTCAAAGTAAGTTTCCAATTAATGCTAATGCGATCAAGCAGTTATAGAAATATAGAAAGCTCTTGCTATAGAGAGGATACGATCTCAATGCCGAGAACCACAAAAGACTGCTTGGCAGGTGGTACGTTTGCTAAAAGAAGAAGAGTGTCTGGGTCCTTGATTTAGAAGTTCAAACTATATATGATGCACTTCCTATCTTTAACCAAGTTTGTAGAAAACAGCACCAATATTTACAACATGATTGGTTTGTTGCAGTAACCTAACACTTTTATGCATACATGAATCTTGAGCATCTAACTTGATTGTAATAATATATAAGCACACAAAACTATATAGATTAAATGAATACAATATGATTAATGGGCCAAAGTCCAAGGAAATGTTGTAGCATTTAAAGGCCCATTTAAAACAGTGTGCCTAGCCCAAAAGCTGCTAGCTTAAGTCAAATACGGGCCCAACGAGCTACTAACATAAGATGGACATGGTACAATGAATTAAGCCATCCATTATTGACATGCCACATTCAGCGACAACTAGAAAGGCGCGCGGCGTTGCCACGCAGTGCCCTGTATTTCGTTGTGGTATTATAGTTGATGTAGGATTTATTTCATGAATGGAGTAATAGTAATTGTATGGAGGCAGGGGCTTTTTCATAAATTTGTGGGTTGAAAGCAGAATTTCTCAAAAGTTTAAGGGCTTCTCTGTGAAAATCTATGGACTGTAGGTTCAATTTTCACTAAATAGAAGGGCTTTTTTTAAAAAACCTGATCCTCACTCGATCTTGGCCGCCCACGCGCCCGATCGGATGGACGTTCTTTTTGTACTAATGTATGGTCTATGGTTTGGTTGTTGTAAAGTATATGAACGTTTTTTAATAAATTTGGGCTATGTGTTTGTTTATGGAGAAGTCGGAGGGTTTTTTCGGAAAACTCAGGCCTTTGGGTCGATTGTTCTGAAATGCAGGGGCTTTTTTATAAACTTGTGGGTTACAAGCAGATTTTTCCTAAAAGTTTAGGGGCTTCTCTGTAAAAATCTATGGACTGCGGGTTCAATTTTCATTAAATAGAAGGGCCTTTGTTAAAAAACCCGATCTAAATTTGTGGGTTGGAAGCAGATTTTTCTAAAAGTTTAGGGGCTTCTCTGTAAAATCTATGGACTGCGGTTTCAATTTTCACTAAATAGAAGGGCCTTTTTAAAAAAACATGATCTAAATTTGTGGGTTGACAGCAGAATTTTTCAACAGTTTAGGGACTTCTCTATAAAAATCTATGGACTGCGGGTTCAATTTTCACTAAATAGAAGGGCTTTTTTTAAAAAACCCGATCCTCACTCGATCTAGGCCGCCCACGCGCCCAATCGGATGGACGTTCTTTTCGTACTAATGTATGGTCTATGGTTTGGTTGTTGTAAAGTATATGAACGTTTTTTAATAAATTTAGGCTATGTGTTGGTTTATGGAGAAGATGGAGGTTTTTTTCGAAAAACTCAGGCCTTTGGGTCGATTGTTCTGAAATGCAGGGGCTTTTTTATAAACTTGTGGGTTAAAAATAGATTATTCTAAAAGTTTAGGGGCTTCTCTGTAAAAATCTATGGACTGCGGGTTTAATTTTCACTAAATAGAAGGGTCTTTTTGTAAAAAAAACCCGATCGGACGGCCGGGAATGGCCCGCTAGTTGGCCTCGGTTCTGAAATGCAGGGGCTTTTTTATAAACTTGTGGGTTACAAGCAGATTTTTCTAAAAGTTTAGGGGCTTCTCTGTAAAAATCTATGGACTGCGGGTTCAATTTTCATTAAATAGAAGGGCCTTTCTTAAAAAGCCCGATCTAAATTTGTGGGTTGGAAGCAGATTTTTCTAAAAGTTTAGGGGCTTCTCTGTAAAAATCTATGGACTGCGGGTTCAATTTTCACTAAATAAATTTGTGGGTTGAAAGCAGAATTTCTCAAAAGATTAGGGGCTTCTCTGTGATAATCTATGGACTGTAGGTTCAATTTTCACTAAATAGAAGGGCTTTTTTTAAAAAACCTGATCCTCACTCGATCTTGGCCGCCCACGCGCCCGATCGGATGGACGTTCTTTTTGTACTAATGTATGGTCTATGGTTTGGTTGTTGTAAAGTATATGAACGTTTTTTAATAAATTTGGGCTATGTGTTTGTTTATGGAGAAGTCGGAGGTTTTTTTTCGGAAAACTCAGGCCTTTGGGTCGATTGTTCTGAAATGCAGGGGCTTTTTTATAAACTTGTGGGTTACAAGCAGATTTTTCTAAAAGTTTAGGGGCTTCTCTGTAAAAATCTATGGACTGCGGGTTCAATTTTCATTAAATAGAAGGGCCTTTGTTAAAAAACCCGATCTAAATTTGTGGGTTGAAAGCAGATTTTTCTAAAAGTTTAGGGGCTTCTCTGTAAAATCTATGGACTGCGGTTTCAATTTTCACTAAATAGAAGGACCTTTTTAAAAAAAAACACGATCTAAATTTGTGGGTTGACAGTAGAATTTTTCAACAGTTTAGGGACTTCTCTATAAAAATCTATGGACTGCGGGTTCAATTTTCACTAAATAGAAGGGCTTTTTTTAAAAAACCCGATCCTCACTCGATCTAGGCCGCCCACGCGCCCAATCGGATGGACATTCTTTTCGTACTAATGTATGGTCTATGGTTTGGTTGTTGTAAAGTATATGAACGTTTTTTAATAAATTTAGGCTATGTGTTGGTTTATGGAGAAGACGGAGGTTTTTTTTCGAAAAACTCAGGCTTTTGGGTCGATTGTTCTGAAATGCAGGGGCTTTTTTATAAACTTGTGGGTTAAAAATAGATTATTCTAAAAGTTTAGGGGCTTCTCTGTAAAAATCTATGGACTGCGGGTTTAATTTTCACTAAATAGAAGGGCCTTTTTTGTAAAAAAAAAACCCGATCGGACGGCCGGGAATGGCCCGCTAGTTGGCCTCGGTTCTGAAATGCAGGGGCTTTTTTATAAACTTGTGGGTTACAAGCAGATTTTTCTAAAAGTTTAGGGGCTTCTCTGTAAAAATCTATGGACTGCGGGTTCAATTTTCATTAAATAGAAGGGCCTTTCTTAAATAGCCCGATCTAAATTCGCGAGAGTCCGGGTTCATGCGTTAGCGGGCGCCAGATCCACGATGACCCACGATCAGACGGTGCACCTCGTGTGCTTGCCAAATCCGACAGCTGTTAAGTTGCGGGCGACGTGGACCCGTTAGCCGCCCGCGGTTTGGTGCGTGAATCGTATATGGAGATGCCGGGGAGGAACGTGTCTGCCGGGTGGTCGAAGCTCTCCCATAAGGTGGTGCCGTCCGGAGACCGGATGACAAGGTTGCCGGTGTTTAGAAGCACAGCGGCGGTAGCGTTGGTGGCCGCCGTAGCTGTGGCTCCACCAGTGACGTTGGCCGTCCACAGAACACGGCCGCCGGCGTCGGAGAGGACGAGACCGGAGGCGTTGGTGAGGGATAGCGCTGGCGAAGAGAAGTTACTGCTGCTGCTGCTGCTCCTGTTTGTGATAGGGGTTTCTCTGTTGGCGACCCACACGACGGTGAGGCTGGAGATGTTGTTGTACCATATGCCGAGGTACAGCTTGCCCGGAGTGGAGTTGGTGGGGGAGAAGAAGCCCAAGGCGAAGCTGCCGCCTGTCGGATACCATGGTGGCGCCAGGGGAGAGCGGCTTGCCGGGGACGAGCCGGTCATCGGTGGCGCACGGTGGCAGCGGCTGGAGGAGGAGGAGGACAATCGCGTACCTGACGATGGCTGGCCAAGCCATCAAGCTAGCAGTCTAGGAGTAGCACGGTAGCACCTGTCCTTGCAATTCTGTCATCCTTAGCACGGTAGCTAGCTCTTGTTGGTCTTGGTCAAGCATCAGCAACGCAACTGGCGGAGGTTTTACTTGAGAGAGAGGAGAACGAAGGTATTGCTACCTTGAGCTCTTGAGCCTTGGTCTACTGGCAAACCATGTCAAAGCCTCAAAGGATGTGTTTTTTTTTTCCAGGACCAACAACCCAAGTCGATTTCTTCTTATAGAAACTAAAAAAAAGGAAAAGTCCAGTTTATACCATCTAACCATCACAAGAGTCTGATTTTCAACGCTTCGGCGCTTCGCTACAAAACCAGACATCATAGGCCGTCCAACTGTGCAAATTTGACCCTTCAGGTGGTTTTGAGGGTGGTATTCCATTTTTTGAAAATTTTAAAAAATTGGTTTAATCTAAATAATTCATAACTAATTCATTTAAAATGAGAGAAATATGAAACCAATACCAAAAAATCTCTTAAAATATAACCTATGTGTTAGTGCTCTATAGATAGTTATTTGGATCTTATAAGTAAAAAGCATGACTAGAAAAAATAAAATGGTAGGATCAAGAATAAATAAGATTTAACTAACTCCCAATAGAGCATCAACGTATAGGTTACATCTTTAGAATTTTTTTGGTACTGATTTTGTATTTTCTAATTTAAAATAAATTAGTTATGAATTTTTTAAATTAAACCAATTGTTTTAAATATTTCATAAAAATGGAAAGCCACCTTTAAAACTACTCGAAGGGCTAAATTTGTACTATTTCGATAGTTGGATGATCTATATTGTCCGGTTTTGTAACAAAAGGTTGAAAATCAGACACTTATTATAGTTGAAGGGTGTAAGCTGGACTTTTCCAAAAAAAAAAATACTGGCAGCGTCATCTATTACGGAGGAGATGAGCGAGACAGAGGAGTGATAGCATATTATTAGATGGTTGAAATGAACTGGTGCATTCCAGGAACCTCGATCTCTACAAGCTCAGCAAGTACAAAACGTACACTAGGTATAATAATATAGCATACATTGCAAAAGCTTGGAAGTGTCAGTGGATTGTTTCAAGGGTTCAGAGTTCAGACACATGATGGTTGACATTTTAAGATGTCCACGTCGGCTCTTGCGGTAGTTAGAATGATGTTGTCTTTGCTGCATGACGAGTGACAAAATTAAAAATGTGAGGAACGTATTGTCAGTTTGATGCTGTCCTTTTCTTTCTTCTTTTGAAGTGGTATATGTTGTTCTCCTCAGTAATAACAATTCTAGTTTCCATGTGGTTTCATCCGTGGTTAATTTAATGTGGGGCAGCCGTGAGTTTATGCATGCATGCACATTCGTAGTTGTTGTGGAAGCACGGTTGTTCCTCAAGTGGCATTACAAAATCATAAGATTGTCGGAACCGTGGATTCCAGTGGAAAGTTTCTAAAGATCACAATCACGTAATCATAACCATTATGATAGTAAAAAAAGAAAAGGTCTAAATTACCCCCTCAACTATAGCCAAAGTTTCCATAACCCTCTAAACTATTTTTTTCAGGTAACCCCCTAAACTATGTTAATTTGTTCAACTTACCCTTAATAAAATGTCTTTTTTGTATCTCCACGACCAAATAGAGTTTTAAGTTCAAGTTTTGCGGTGTGATAGCCGACATCACAACTTATGTTAGAAAAATATATTATGATTTTTCTAGTATTATTTTAATTAACCAGTACATCTAATTATAAATTAATCATAAGTTGTGTAAAAATTAAGTAAAATATTATATGATATATCTGTAACATAATATATGATGTTCTCTGTCATCCCACAAAATTTAAACATAAAACTATATTTGTGCGTGGAGAAACAAAAAAGATAAACCTTACTAAGAGGTAAATTGGACCAATCGGCAAAGTTGTGGGAATGAATTGAACCAAAATATAGTTTAGGGGTTAACTAGACTTTTGATCATAGTTGAGGGGGCAATTTAGACTTTTTTCTAGTAAAAACATAGATTGTATTTGACTACAATCTTAAATTTAGCCCGCAAATTCAAATGGTAAGGTTGCAAAATCATATGATGGAACTGAGATTTTACCAACCATGAAACCAGTTTCCGTTGTAAGAATGAAATTTAAAAATTGTCATTTGTCAAGTAATCTATTTTATTTATTTCATGCATGAAAATGTAAATAAATAATCTTTAATTTTGTGTAAGATTGTGGGGTAAAGTATTTTTATTTTAGGAAAGTTTAAAGGCTCTCCATTTAGCTTCTTCCTTTTATTTAACAAAGTTCATTTCTTTGAGATTTTCTTTATTATGTTATTAGAAATAAAACAATATCATCATTGCTTATTGTACATTCACGAAGAAAAAATTGAAACAGAACAAACATTAAGGAAACAAGGAAGCAATGATGATACCATTTGTAAGAAAATTTAGTAAGGAAATGGGCTGCACCGCACCGCCTCCTTCCGCCGGCACCCTTCCAAGAACCTACCGCTGCTCCCCTTGTCGGAGTTGGCAGGCTCGAACCCGTCGAGGCACCTGCACGTCGGAGCAGCCATCGTGCTGTCGCAGTAACCGTTGGCCGTAACGGTTGCAGTCCCAGGTCGGCCATTTGCCGAGGACCGCCCACGCCGACAGGCTGCCGTTCCAGCTCTGGAGCTGGTACTCGCCGGCGTAAGTCAGCACGAGCCTGGCGTGCGCGGCGCCGTCGGAGAGGTTGTGGGACATGTAGGTGTCCTCGTCGGTGTTGACAATGGCCACGTAGATGCTGCGAGTTTTGAAAAGGATGTGATAATAGTAGCTCGCATGCTAAGACTGAAGATTTTACTTCAGCAATGGTGTCTAATAAGTGTTTCTGTTTTTCTTCTTTAGCTGGCATTCCTGCATCGGAAGATTCTGAACGGGCCAGTCTACGAAAGCAGTAGTGTAAAATAATGCACAATTTTGGAAGTTCAGGGAGCGTTTAGTTTACCAATTCAACCTCATATTATGTTTGACATTTGAGCAGTCCACGCGGACTGGCGCAGTGTGGTTAGGATGAGATTGTGATTTGTCGATGCTGCCATTCACACAGAAGCCAAGAAATACATATAAACACATATACTACTATATGGATGTGGTGGTTAGGTTTCTTGTAAAGGAAGTATAGAACATATCCAGATTTAGTCAACTCAGCACGAGTACTCGCACTTGGCAACAATGAAGCCCGTGTGTCCATGGAGCTCACTAATTTAGGGTTGTCCACGGGGCCGGGCTCACTAATTTACGGTCACTTGCTAGCTAGGGCGTTGCGTCTGGTCGACTTCAGAGATGTCATTGTAAGCATGGTCCTCGTGTCCTCCCAAAGTTATTCCTTTTAAGTCACTTTCTGTCATATATATGTCATGCTATGTTCATTATACGCGATGCCCTGTGTTTATTACATACAAAAATGTGGTCCATTGTAGCCGGTGTCCCCAATCCTTAGGCCCAATTCAAAAGTCCGATCACCCAACCAAAGGTCCACCAAAAACTTTGAAACAAAATAACAGAAGATAGAGAAATTTCGGAAACAAAAAAAATAATGGAAGAAAAAATAAAAAGAAAGAAATTCATATGAACAAAACTGTACATAAAAATAATAAAACAAAAACATTCAGGGATGAAATTTTTTAAAAATTGGGGAAAATCAGAAAGAAAACATTCTGAAACACAAAACTTTGGTAGCAAAACTTTTTAAAAAAACTCAAACACAAAAGTTTTGGACACAAAATTTGGAAGCATCCAAGGACATAATTTTAAAAATAAGAAAATAAATAGAAATGAAAAAAAATCCAAACCACAAAGTTTTGGAACCAAGTAACCAACATTCTATATTTCTTTTAAAAAAACCTAAAGTTACGCACAAAATTTTGAAATATCAGGGGACAAGTTTTTGAAGTAAAAAAAATAGGAGAATAACATAAGTAGAAAAAATTGAAACACAAATTTTGAAGACAAAATAAGGAATAAAACTAAAATGAAAATAAAGTTATACATAAGATTTTGGGAAACAAGAAAGGAAACAAAGAGGGGCATATCTTTCTTGCAAAAAACTGCAGTTTTTTCCTTTATAAGATAATTAGTGCATTCCCCACCAGGATTTCAATGTGGATATGTCACAGAAACATTTTGTCCAGTGCCATCCACTAATTGTGCACACTTTCAAATTTCTCTTATTTTGTTAGATTCTGGAACAGAAAATTAGCAAAGTGAAAAATAGGACTGAAAATTGTTTAATTGAGTGATCCTTTAAAGAATGATTGTCATATCTCGAAATATACCTAAAACTACCTTCCTTCTAGAGCCGAAAGAGTCACACTATTCCTTGAGTTTTGAGTATTGCCTCTTTTCTGTTCTACTTCACTATTAGTTTGTGCAAAATACACAGGTTTATTTGGGATGGGAAGTGCAGTAGTGCTTCCATTTTCCAGGATGAGGACAACAGATGGCATGAGTGGCCTGTCATTGGGGTTGTCCTGCACACACAAGAGTCCTATGTGAATGCAGAGCAAAGCTTCATCTAGTTTGCAGTTTTCTGCAAGACTTGAATCTACAAATTCCTTTGCTTGACCTTCCTTCCACAGGTTCCATGCCTGAATAAATCAATATATACCAATAACTGAGATCGAGTAACTGTAAGTCTTTAATATCTGCTCTAGACAATTCAGAGAAAGTTTATACTCACATAGACTATGAGGTTTTCAAATTCCGTTATGCAATCGGTGGAGCTTATCTTCACCCCACTAATAACCTCCAAAGTCAACACACCGAAGCTATACACATCAGACTTGACAGAGAATATACCTCTCATTGCATATTCTGGAGCCATGTAGCCGCTGTTGATATTTAACCAGGAGGAATTATATACACTTTATGTGATTTTAAGCCAACTTGTATGATAACTAATTTCAGAGAAAATGTCACTTACTATGTTCCGGCGACTCGCTTTGTGTTGGCCTTATGTTGGTTGTCACTAAACATCCTTGCTATACCAAAGTCTGCTATCTTGGGTCTCATCTCGTCAACAAGCAAAATATTGCTTGCTTTGAGATCTCTATGAATTATCTTCAGTCTTGAATCTTGATGGAGGTATAGAAGCCCTTTAGCAACCCCTTTGATAATGTTGAACCGTGTCGGCCAGTCTAGCTCTGATTTTCTTATACTGTCTACAAACAAAGGCAATGTTATCGTATGAGTAATAATTACAATATATGCAATTTGTTGTGCTAAATCAGGAGATAAGCTGTCATATTAATTATATTTTTAGATCATACATTCATACCGAAAAGGAGAGAATCCAAGCTCTTGTTTGGCATGTACTCAAAAATCAACAGCTTTTCATCTCCCTCCATACAACAACTGAGAAGTCGAACCAAATTTCTATGCTGCAGTTTGGCAATGAGAATAACTTCATTTCTGAATTCCGCTATTCCTTGATCGGAATCCCTGTTGAGTCTTTTGATGGCAATTTCTCGACCATCTAACTTGGCCTTTGCGATAGAAGTAATAACTCTTGATGAGGCCAGGAATTAGTATAATGGCAACGGGAGAATGAAATTAGAATATGAAAGATGAGGATGAGCTACCTTGTAAACTTTGCCAAAACCTCCTTGTCCTATCATAAATGACTTGTGGAAGTTATTTGTTACAGTCGTGATATCTCTTAATCTTACAACTGGAAATTCAAAGTCTTCCGTTGGGTTTTCTTCTCCACAAGATCCCTGAGCACTCAGTTCTCCCAGGTCTAACACCTTGCGCTTTCGCCGATTTTGTTGATTCCCTGCTTCCAAATGTCATGAACAGTATCAAGTACAACTGCAGAAAACAATTCCTACCTGTCATGTGTACATATAGATGTCTCCAGAGAAGCAGCAACAATACCTTTCAACTTTAACCATGCGAGGGAAATGATGATTGCAAGTATAAGAATGCCACTTATCAAAACTGTAGGCAGTAGAATCTTTACTGCGTTGGTATTTGGCTTTGTTCCTGTGCAAATTCATCACAGAGTTTTATGTTTGAATGTATAGTAGTACAAATAACAAAATTTGAACTCTTCTTTTCCAACAATCAATCAGTGATGAGATCGGTAGCACACCAGCATCCGACCCAGCGATGCGGAGGTAGAGCGTTTCGCTGCCAGCCATATCACCGATCTTCGCCGAGTCGATCAGCTCCCCGGCCCACACCAAGCACCTCGTCACATCCCTCGTCGTTCTGCTGCTGCTGCTGCTCAGGTTGGCATAAGCATATGCCACGCACGAGCAGTTCCGGCTGCACTCGCCGGCACACTCCTCGGAGGTTCGGTTCCGGACGTGCACGAACTTGTCCGGAGACCTCATCCCCGGCAAGGCCAGGAAACCGTCGCCGCACCGCGGCGCCTCCTTTCGCCGGCACCCCTGGGAGAAGCCGCCGCTGTTCCAGTCCTCCAAGCTCGCCGGCGCGAAACCGTCGAGGCACTTGCACGCCGGAACAGCCGCCGTGTTGTCGCAGTAGCCGTTGGGGCCGCAGTGGCCATAGCGGTTGCACTCCAAGATTGTCCACTCGCCGAGGACCTCCCAGGCGGACAGGCTGTCGTTCCAGGTCTCGAGCTGTAACTCGCCGGAGTAGGTGAGCACGTACCTGGCGTGCGAGGCGCCGTCGGAGAGGCTGTAGGTCAGGTAGATCTCCTCGTCGGTGTTGACGACGGCCTGGTAGATGATGACGGCGCTGGTGTTCTTGGGGTGCCAGCTGGTGACCATGTAGCCCGTCCACGGGCCGTTGCGCAGCAGCGGGCGCGTGCCGTTCCAGAGGTAGAACTGCAGGAGCGTGTCCGGGTCCACGGCGTAGGCGAAGCTCCCCGGCGAAGGGTCGCCGGGGCCCCTCCATGACACCAGGCGCTCGCCGGCGCGCGAGATGTACCTGATCCCAAGCTTCATGGTGGGGAGGAACGTGTCGGACGGGTGCTCGAAGCTCTCCCACAAGGCGGTGCCGTTCGGGGAGCGGATGGCGAGGTTGCCGGTGTTGAGAAGCACCGCGGCGAGGCCTGCTGCTGGCGAGGCGCTGGGGACGCCGGTGGTGATGTTGGTGGTCCAAGCGACACGGCCGTCGGCGTCGGACAGGACGAGATTGGAGGAGCTGGTCAGGGCCAACGTCGGCGGAGAGGAAGTGCTGTTTGCTACCGGGGTTTCTCTGTTGGCGACCCACACGACGGTGAGCCGGCCGGGAATGTCGTTGTACCATATGCCGAGGTAGAGCTTCCCCGCGGTGGAGTTGGCCGGGGAGAAGAAGCCCAGCGCGAAGCTGCCGCCGTCGGACACAATGGTGGCGCCTGGGGAGAGCGGCTTGCCGACGACGAGCCGGTCGTCGGCTGCACACGGCGGCGGCGGCCGCAGCAAGACAAGGAGAACCACAGTGGCGTAGGCGATGACCGGGCGATCCATCTGAACAGAATGTGCTGGATGGATCTGAGGATATTACTCCACAAGCAAGTGTTGAGTGAATTTGACGAACAGTGACACGAATCCTCGATTTATCTGGTTTGTGGAGAATTGAAAAGAAATCAAGGACACATCACGTTACAGAGTACATGAACGAGACAAGCGCAAGCGGTGACGCGAGGGGCCATGCCGCCGCCCGCAAGCTACAGGCTCAAACTTACGGAAGCGCGCAGAAGTAAACGCAAAAGCTTGGGAAGTCCAATCCAATGGCTCTTGTGGTTGACATTTCAGCTGTCCACGTCGGACGGTGCGGCAGTTACAGCAACGCTGTCACGGCTGGAGACATTCCTGCGACAGGAAATCATGCACGCTTTCATTTTCTGTTCGCAAAGGACACACCCTCTTTCCCTTGTAGGAGATCAATCAAACCCGAACACGATCAGAACACAGGCTGCAAGTGGAGATGGGCCCATAACGCAGACTGGACGGTGCGGAAAAATTTTTCAAAACCAAAGCCCATGCAGCTATGGCAAAGCCCAGGAGCTTTCGCGTGATCCAATCAATTTGGCAAGGCCTACGGAGCCACAGCTGAAAGGCCCATACATACGGTCACTTACTTTCTCGGCCCACCAGGCCATCACCGAGGCGCGGAGCGGCCCGGTGCGCGGCGTGCGTTCAACCTTCAACTGTTCAACCCTCACCGGCCGGCGGCCGCCGCCGCGTCCACCAGCGACTGCCTCGTGCACTGCGCGCGGTGTAGCCGCACCTCATGAACCTACGAGACACCCCGCTCTGCTTGCGAATGCGAGCCCTTCCCTGCGCTCAACATTTTTCCCCTCACCCTGGCGCCTCACACGGAAGCCAACTACTGTACAAAGGAACTGGTTGGATGTTAGTCGGATTTTCCCAAGTTGAAAGTCCGAGGGTCCTGGTTGTGATTTCTGATGCGTTTGAGCTTTTTTTTTTCTGGTGTCATCGAATTCGTGGAGGTCCTGATACCAGGACGCTGGAGGAATGGATATCGCAAGATGGTAAGGCGAGACGACGATTTCCCCTTTTCTCTGACTGCAACAGCTTGTAGCCCCTCTTTGTTACTATGTTATGACTGCAGATATGGTGTTGATTTTGTGTTCCAATCTGAAGTTGCTGTGTGTTTTTGCCCTCTGCATTGATTCCTGTATACATTTGGTTAAACACTTTCTCGAAGTCTCAAAGGGTACCATAGTCCATAGTGCTACTGCTATATGCTCTGCAACACCGGTCAAAATTTGAGTTATGCTCTACAACACTTTATCATAGTCATGGAAGAATTTAAACCTTTGTAGGACGCTACCTTCCCTGGTAAATCTTTCTGACTAGTGTATTATATTTTCCTCAGACTTCACTGCAGTGCAATACAAAGGAAAATAGTCTTCCACAGTTCACCATCATCAACACATTGTGTTTTTTTTTTACTCCGCCATTTATTTTATCTGGTTACAGACTTAAAAATAAGAATGGGGAGATGGAGCTGCTAAGATCAGATTGTTCCTTTAATTTGTCATATCTGGAAAAAAAATGCCTACCTTCCCTCTAGAGTTGAAAGAGTCACACTGTTCTTTGAGTTCTGATTAGTGCCTCTTATCTGTTCTACTTTGTTATTTGCGTGCGCAAAATATGCAGGTTTATTGGGGATGGGAAGTGTGCTGCTTCCATTCTCCAAGATGAAGACCACAGATGACATAAGTGGCCTGTCGTTGGGGTTATCCTGCACACACAAGAGACCTATGTGGATGCAAAGCAAAGCTTCAGCATGTACGCAGCCCTCCACTATAGTTGAGTCTACCAAATCCTTTGCCTGCCCTTCCTTCCAGAGGTTCCATGCCTGAATAAACCAAAACAATGATTGAGGTTGTGGAACTCTAAAAAGTGCATGGGTACTCTTTGCAAAATTCAGAAAATATTATACTCACATAGTCTATAAGGTTTTGAAAGTCCATTATGTGATCAGTAAAGCTTATCTTCAAACCACTTACAACCTCCAACGTCAACACACCAAAGCTATACACATCAGACTTGACAGAAAATATGCCTCTCAGTGCATACTCTGGAGCCATGTAGCCACTGTAAATATTTTACCATGAAGCATTACATATGTACATTCTGTGAATTAGCTTGACTTGTTTGGTAATTTCAGTAAAAATGCCACTTACTATGTTCCAACAACCCGTTTTGTGTTTGCGTTCTGTTGGTTATCACTAAACATCCTCGCCATACCAAAGTCTGCTATCTTGGGTCTCATCTCCTCATCTAGCAAAATGTTGCTTGCTTTCAGATCTCTGTGTATTATCTTCAGTCTTGAATCTTGATGGAGGTATAGAAGCCCTTTAGCGACCCCTTTGATTATGTTGAGCCGTGTCGGCCAATCTAGCTCTAATTTTCTTGTACTGCCTACAAATAAAAGGCAGTGATATCTCATGATTAATGACCAGCTGTTGTGGACAATGGAACTGTAGTGTGCTATGATTAAACCATACTGAAAAGGAGAGCATCTAAGCTTTTGTTAGGCATGTATTCAAAGATAAGCAGCTTTTCATCTCCCTCTATGCAGCAACTGATAAATTGAACCAAATTCCTGTGCTGCAGTTTGGCGATTAGAATAACTTCATTTCTGAATTCTGCTATTCCTTGCTCGGAATCCCTGTTGAGCCTTTTGATGGCAACTTCTCGACCATCTAACTCTGCCTTGTAAATTGAAATGGAAAGGGATAAACTTCAATTTAGTATCAGTGCAACCGCAATTCTCGAGGTTGAAAAATAAAATAGGTAAGTACCTTGTAAACTTTGCCAAAACCTCCTTGTCCTATCATGAATGATTTGTGGAAATTATTTGTCATAGCTGTGATATCTTGGAAGCTTGCAACTGGAAACTCAAAGCCTTCAGTAGGATTTCCTCCTTCAGAGTACTCTAGAGTGTTCAAGTTTCCAAGGACTAACGTCTTGTGCTCTCCCCGTTTTTGTTTTTTACCTGCTTCCAAATATCTTGGTCATCTCTTCTCATGTGAGGATAATGTAGAATTTTGTAGTGCAAAAACCAATTCCCCTCTGATTAGTACAACGTAAAAGTTTAGAGAAGTAGATGCAGTACCTTTGAACTTGAACCATGCAAGGGAAGTGCCAGTGAGTATCAGAATGCCACTTAACAAAACTGCAGGAAGCACAATCTTTACAGTGCTCGTCTTTGGTCTTGTTCCTGTGCAAATTAAGGCATTGCAGGGAAGTTTTATGCATGGATGTAGCATAGATAACCAAGGATCAAAATTTACTCAATATATAGATAGAGGACACGAGTTCAATAGCACACCAGGATCCAAGGCTGCACTCCGGAGGTACAGCGTGTCACTGCTAATGCCGGCCACGTCTCTCTTCTTCTCTGTGTCAATCAACTCCCCGGCCCACATCAAGCACCTCGTCCCGTCCTGCTTCGTGCTGCCGCTGCTGCTCAGGTTGGCATAGGCGTACGCCATGCAGGAGCAGTTCTTGGTGCACTCCATGGCACATTCCTCCGAGGTTCGGTTCTCCACGAGCACGAACTTGTCCGGCGGTTTTATCCCCGACAAAGCCACAAAACCGTCGCCGCCGCACTGCAGAGCCTCCTTTCGCCGGCACCCCTGGGAGAACCTGCTGCTGCTCCAGTCTTCCAAGCTCGCTGGCTCGAAACCATCGAAGCAATTGCATGTTGGGACAGTTGCCGTGCCATCACAGTAAGCATATGGGCCACAGTGGCTGTAGAGGTCGCACTGGTTGGTGGGCCACTTGCCGACGATGTCCCAATCCGACGATCCCCAGCTTTGCAGCTGGTATTCGCCAGAATAAGTCAACACGAACCTGGTGAGCGCGCTGCCGTCCGCGAGTCTGAAGGCTATGTACATCTCTTCGTCAGTGTCGACGATGTCCATGTAGATGATGACGCTGGTGTTCAGCCGGAACTGGCCGTTGATGCTCAAGTAACCCGTCCATGGGGCGGTGCGGGCCATCGGACGCGTCCCGTTCCAGATGAAGGCCTGCAGGGACGTGTCTGGGTCAAGGCCGTAGGTGAAGCTCCCGGGTGAGGGGTCGTCAGGGCCTCTCCAAGATACTAGGCGCTCGCCGTCGCGAGACCTGTACCTGATCCGGATCTTCATCCCGGGGAGGAATGTATCGGCCGGGTGCTCGAAGCTTTGCCATAAGGTGGTGCCACTCGGAGACCGGATGACGAGGTTGCCGGTCTTTAGAAGCACTGCAGCGAGGCCGGTGGCTGCTGGAGAGGAGCTCGAGTCACTGGTGATGTTGGTCGTCCAAAGAACACGGCCACTGGCGTCGGAGAGGATGAGGTTGGAGGTGTTGGTCAGGGTAAGCGTTGGCGCAGAGGAGGTGCTGTTTGCGGCCGGGGCTTCCCTGTTAGCGACCCACACGGCGGTGAGCCTGGGGATGTCGTTGTACCATATGCCAAGGTACAGCTTGCCCGGATTGGAGTTCGTGGGGGAGAAGAAGCCCAGGGCGAAGCCGCCGTCTTCAGATACTATGGTGGTGCCAGGAAGGAGCGACTTGCCGAGGATTAGCTGGTCGTCGGATGCACCCCGTGGCAGCAGAATGAGGAGAAGTACGGTGGCATAGGTGATAGCTGACCAATCCATCGGTGAGTCGAATTCTGAGAAGTCTGTGCTGATAGCCCGATAGTAGCTTGTTGGGCAGGGATCAGCAAGACGTTGATTAGGAGTTACATGGAGCTTTGGTGTACAACTACAAGCAATCTGTACTTTTGAAGAACGGGAAGAAGAAGCCCTTTTCATTTTATACAAATTTAACTAATATAGTTGTGGAAGTGAGGTGAAGGAGACAGGTAATGGCAATCATATGTTGCTTCAGTCCAAAGGAAAGGGGTATGTCAGCACCAAAGAAGCTCTTTTTTTTCAGATACTTCTACATGTGAATGACAAAACTGACACTCATAAGTAATTGTTTTGCGTGCTCTCCAGGGCTCATAGAGTCGGAGAGGTTATAGATTTTGACCACGCTACCTTGGGTCCACTAAGGTTCCCAGATCGAAGGTATCTAGGACTGGAAATATATGACATGGTATTTTGGGATGATAACTGAGTATGGCTTGCAAAGAATCCTGTGTTGTGAGGAGTTGTTACAGGACAGGCCCAAAGCCTTGAGGGATATCAAATTCATATATCTAGTTACACAGCCCCAATGTCTAATTAGTAATCACTCGCATATTTTTCATCCCATCAGGAGTACTTCAATGCAATAAAATGGAAGCATTCTTCCACTTTGACCAGCTCATTATGCAGCTTTGCCTTCTTATTTTACCTTCCTAAATGCAGATTCGGAAACAGCAGAAGAGGTATTGCAAAAATAATGGAGCTGGAAAATGCAGATATTTTGCCTTCCTAACTTCCCATCACGTAGCTCTATTAACTGAGTTTTCTTTTAAAGAATGTTTGACATCCCTGGGACTGAAAAGCTGCCCTACCTTCCCTCTAGAACTGAAAGAGCAACACTGTTCTTTGAGTTCTGACTATTTCCTCTTCTCTGTTCTAATTCGTTGTTTGTTTGGGACAGGGAGTGTGATGCTTCCATATTCTCCAAGATGAATACAACAGATGATATCAGTGGTTGTCGTTTGGATTGTCCTGAACACACAGGAGTCCTATGTGGATGCACAACAGAACTTCATGCGGTATGCAGCTCTCCGCAATACTTGAGTCTACCAAATCATTTGTATTTCCTTCCTTCCACAGGTTCCATGCCTGAATAAATCAAAGCAGTAACTGATACTGTGGAAATCTGAAAACTTCAGTATTTACTAATTGCAAATTCAGAAAAGCTTATACTCACATAGACTAAAAGGTTTTCGAACTCCATTATTTTATAAGGTGAGCTTATCTTCACACTACTTACAACCTCTAAAATCAACACACCGAAGCTGTACACATCGGACTTGACAGAAAATATGCCTCTCATTGCATATTCTGGAGCCATGTAGCCGCTGTTGATAGTTTACCAGGAAGAATCATTTTTTTCTGTGAATTTGCTAAGTTAATGCTAATGTAGAATAGAAGTGTTACTCACTATGTCCCAACGACCCGCTTTGTGTTTGCGTTCTGTTGGTTGTCACCAAACATCGTTGCCATACCAGAGTCTGCTATCTTGGGTCTCATCTCTTCATCTAGCAAAACGTTGCTTGCTTTCAGGTCTCTGTGGATTATTTTCAGTCTTGAATCTTCGTGGAGGTATTGAAGTCCTTTGGCAACCCCTTTGATTATATTGAACCTTGTTGGCCAATCTAGAACTATTTTTCTTGTACAGCCTACAAAGGGTAATGTTATCTCATGAGTAATCGCCAATTTTCTTTTGTTCATTTATGAAACGTTAATGTGCTATATTAGACCATACTGAAAAGGAGAGCATCTAAGCTTTTGTTAGGCATATACTCAAAATCAGCAGCTTTTCGTCTCCTCTATGCAGCAACTGAGAAATCTAACCAAATTTCTGTGCTGTAGTTTAGCTATTAGAGTAACTTCATTCCTGAATTGTGCTATTCCTTGCTCGGAATCTCTGCTGAGCCTTTTGATGGCAACTTCTCAGCCATCTAACTCCGCCTTGTAACAGAAATGGTAGATGGATGAGACTTTGATCGAGCATGAGCAGAAAAGCAATGCATTGTGAGGAGGAAACTTAATAAACAGAAAGTGGATGAGTACCTTGTAAACTTTTCCAAAACCTCCTCGTCCTATCGTAAATGATTTGTGCAAATTAAGGCATTGCAGGGAAATGTTGCGGTGAGCCTTTTGGTCGTACAAGCGACGGCGTCAACGTGCTTTGATTACTGATGGAAGCTTGCAGAACTGATCATGCGGCGACGTCATCTATCGCAAAGGAGATGAGCGAGGGGCAGATGATGTTGGTTCAGACGTTCAGTCGTCCAAACCAAACGGGAAGGGTGGATTGATTCCAGACTCATCTCACCGATTGACATTTCTGCTGTCCACGTCGAAGCGCCCGCGCTTTGTCATTCTCTGAGCTGGAACCGCTCGCCCACGTGTCGCACGCACGCACGAGGTCCGAGCCGTTACCTCCTGCGCCGGGGCGGCATGCGCAGGGACGTGGTTTCTGACACGACGACCGACGACGTTCCGGCGCAACGCTCCTGCTGACACGACGACGTCTCGACGAAAATTGCTGATTGTAGCGTTAGGGCTTGTTCGGTTGAGGTGGATTGGAGGGGATTAAATCCTCAACAAATTAAAATTCCTCTCAAACCCTCTCGATCCACTTTATTTTGACGTGGATTGCAAATAAGCGAACAAGAATTATATTATGTAATCTGAAGGCCGGCACGGAATCTAATGTAGAGGAGCAAGCAAGCAGGGGGAAAAAAAGAAAAACTTAGAAGGCACCATGGGATTTGGAGAGGGACGACTTTTTCAAAAAAAAAAGAAAAAGGGAAAAAATGGCCAAAACCTGGAAGGCGCCATGCGGGGTATTTCGCTTGGGTTGCTGTTGTGGGCTCAACGAGAAGAAAAGGCTTGGTTCGGAATGGTAAGGTTTCTTGCTACGAGCCTACGACCATGTTTCGGCACAAGACCCATTTCCTTCCAGGCTGCATGTGTTATTGTCTCATTGTTAAACTATGCTAACTTATTGTGCGTTGAGAAAGCTAATCCTTCCGGGGCCGGGGCTGTTGAATGGATGGGCTAATTTTGTTTCCTCATATATTCAACGCTGCATTGTCCCCACCCTGTTTTTCCACTTTTACCACACGCATCCCCCCACCCCCACATACATAAAACCATATCTACCCCTAAAAAAAAAACATAAAACCATATCTGACCCTCACCACAAAACCGCATGAGGCTAAGACTTGAGAAGATTTTTTTTACAAAAGTATAAAAAAATATATGAATAAAAATACATGAAAAAGTATGTAGAAAGCATATAAAAAAATTATATGTACAAACCAATAGAAATATATATAACATGAATACCGCCTCCGTCCAAAAAAGAATGCAAATCTCGTTTCCCGAGTAGTCAAATAATTTCAAGTTTGACTAGATTTAAGAAAAATAATACTAACGTTTATAGTATAAAATAAGTATCAATAGATTGACCATGAAATGTATTTTCATACTAAATCTATTTAAAAAATAAATGTTAGTAAATTTTTGTATAAGTTTGGTCAAACTTGAAATTGTTTGACTTGTCGGGAAGCGAGAGTTGCAATCCTTTTGGGATTGGGAATAGAACATCACTACAAGACTAATATGTAAAAAATTACAAACAAAGTGTAAAACAAAAATTGGGAAAAAAGTCTAAGGAACAAAAGTTGAAACTAAAAAAATGGCATAAAATAGCAGAACAAATATTGTATAAACAATCAAGAAACAAATTTTTCGGTGAAAAATGGAAAAGAATTTAGAGACACATTTTTTAACCCAAATTAAATAACTGTTGTAAAACAAATTGTTAATAAAGTAATAAAAATTAAAGTTGTGTACACAATTGTTTTCAGGAGAAGTTATTTTCCAACAAAATATGGAAAATGGGGAAAAAAAGGAAAGGGGAAAATAGTGTTAGACAAAGAAAGAATTATCCAACATTATTGAAGTCAGAACTTATCCTACAAAAATCGAGAGGAGCATGTTATCAAAAAAATTCTTCCCCCTCTCTCTCAGCGTTTTTTTTTTTGCTTTTCTTGTGTTTCATGCATTTTTAGATGGTGGACTGTGTTTCATCCATTTTTTTAGATGATGGGCCGTGTTTCAGTCATTTGTTTGGATGATGGGTTGTGTTTCACATAGAGTTCCCTTTTGTTACCCTTTGAGTGGATCTAGTTCGTGCTGATGTACATTAATGGCTGTTTTCCTTAATATATTCGAGCATGCACTATTTTCTTTAGGGCCTGTTTACTTCATGCACTATGCATAACGTTTTGCATAACGCACGCTTCTCAATGTATTTTTCTCTCTGTAAACACTATGCATAACGCAAAAATACTATGTATAACGCTGCATCTAAACACTCCCTTAATTCTCTGAGCATAACATCACCATTTCTTGCATTTTACACAATAATGCGGTCGATGATGATTTGTTTTTTTGATTACCTGGGTATTAGCGCGAGGGGCGAACCTTTTTCATGGATGGGCTCAGGACCCTGTGTATTTGGCCCTCGGCTATGCCTGAAGATTCTATCTCTCAGCCTTTTTAGGTAGTTTTTCAGTTCGTTGATATATGCTTTTCTACTTTGAGCTATTTGTGCAACAGGAAGTAAAAATTTGGGCCGCAACGTGAAGATCAGGCCCACTCCCATAGGCCGTAATAATCACCCAAGCAAGTTAATTCGTCACTTACGCGGCCCGTATACGGTGCACAGTCACGCACAGTAGAAAAGCAGGTACGCTCACGCGTACATATACTGACATCTGGGCCCCGCAATGAGTACATACGGATAACTACGGCCAAGCAAGCATTAAAGGCATTATCCTCCACCACGGATGACACGTGGGCCCGCAACCTTCGACCTATCGCGAGATCGCGAAATGCCCGAACTGACCCTCCAAGAAGCACAGGGCGGGCGGAAGAAAGCACACCGTGAAAACTCCCGCCCCCAGCCGAAAACAACGAGAAGCACACCCACATAGACACTGACCGGTGGGCCCGTCTGCTCCCAACTATCCCAGAGCCATCGAAACAGCACCCGCAGGCTAGCCAGAGATCACGTACTCGTAGCGGGAGGGCAGGAGCCAGCGGCGCGCCGCGCGGCCAATGGGAGGCGAGCCCCCGGATCGGTGACGTGGCGGAAAATTTTCAGATCCCGCGCAAACGCTCGCCGGCCCCCGCCTTTAAAGGCCGCCCCCTTCCGGCCTCCTTTCCCCTCCACTCGCATCACGCAACGCACACACAGGCCCCTCTCGTCACGCGGAGCACGAGCGCGCATCCAAACCCACGTCGCGATCCGTCCCCAAGGTAACGCGAGTTCGAAATCTAGATCAAATCCCTGCGAATTCGATTCGAGGCTGTTTGTTGGTGTGGGTTGTTGCTGATGATTTTCGGTTTTGTTGGATTTGGTTGCGGCAGGTTCCGAGATGAAGTCGAGGGCGAGGTCCAGCGGTGCCGACTCCAGGTACGATCCGATCCGGCCGCCTTCATTCCCCATTCTTGTGGTGTTTTTGCTGGTGGTTTCGATTTGTTTTGCTTGGGGGTTCTGACTTCTGACGGGGTTTCGTTTGCTGTTGTTGGTGGTGCCAGGCTCTCGGTGAGGAAGGGCAAGGCCGACAAGGACCCCAACAAGCCCAAGAGGCCTCCCAGCGCCTTCTTCGTCTTCATGTGAGTGCTAGATCCATGCGGCTTTTGTGTATTTTCCCGCGCTGTTTCGGTTTCGTTCTCATCGATTTGTGTGATGTATGTTGCAGGGAGGAGTTCAGGAAGGACTACAAGGAGCAGCACCCCAATGTGAAGCAAGTCTCCGTGGTAAGTGTTTCCTCCAATTGGTCATTCGATACGAAAATTTGCGATGGCTTGGTTGCGGAATTTGCTTTGCTGATGCATGTGGCTTTGTGAATCGCAGATTGGCAAGGCTGGCGGTGAGAAGTGGAAGTCCCTGTCCGAGGCTGTGAGTTTACTTTCTCTCGCCCTACCCCTTTTTAACCGTGTAGTTAGTTTCGATATGATGTGCTATTTGGTGCTTTGAATGTTTGTTCAAATTTCGTCCGGGTCTGAGCTCCCTGCGCTTTGCGCATAAAGTTGTAGTTTTCGTCGAGTTCAAATTTGACGGTTATGTTTCAATAGGCGGTTTCCAGTTCAGATTTTACTCACGCCTCATGATTAGGAATCTTAGATCTATGGTACTGCTTTGATGTCTATTTCTATTCTGCTTTGATGGATGGATTCTCGGTTAAATAGACTGAATTCGACACTGTTTTATTCAATTCCGTGCTGAAATCTGTTCGCCCATAGGAGTGTTTTGTTGAGCATTCAGTTGCTGTGATGTCCTGCTGCAGCGAAGATTGGATATGGCTTATTTGTGTTTGAAATCTAAACTAAGATGGAACAGTTTACTGTCCTGAGTCCTGACGTTGCTATGTGACTGCTTACCTGCAGGAGAAGGCTCCCTACGTTTCCAAGGCCGAGAAGCTGAAGGCTGAGTACACCAAGAAGATTGACGCCTACAACAACAAGCAGGTATACACCGCTCACATTACCTGACAATGCTTGAACATTCGTCTCTGCTGTACATGTAAAGTGATGTCTGTCCTGTGACATCTGCTTTGCAGTCTGGAGGCCCTACAGCGTCTGGTGACTCTGACAAGTCCAAGTCCGAGGTGGATGAGGAAGACGAGGTGAGAGCAGATCCCTCCCTGCTATTCCCTGTGTACATTCCACTGCTGTTGGTTTTCACTTTGTCTCTGAATCCCAATCTCACTCATCGTGTTGTATCTGAAACCGGTTTTGCAGGGTGACGAGTGATGCATGAAGCTCTCGCCCGCCAAGTCGTCGCAGTCAGTAGGGAAGTCGTCGTCGTTGGCCTAGCCGGGCGTGCTGCTGATGTTGCTGTTCCTTAGCCTCTGGATGCTGTCTGTCTCTCTAGATGTAGCAGTAGTAGTTGTCCCCTCTCGAGTTGGTAGTTGCAAGTATTGTCCCTGAAGTGAGGCAGTTTGGTTGGTAGCGTGTTCTCTTCGGCACTCGACCGTTGTTGGAACGTCAGCCTGCAGTCTGTACTTACCCCCCAAGCATCTGTGCCTGTTTTAAATCTCAATAGATGATGGTTAATTAACAAAATTCAGTCTCTTGTGTTTGCCTCTCTGCATGCTGCTTTTTATGGTGTGGCGTGAGATTTGAAGCTTTGGTTGTTGATCTGAAATGTTTATGCTGGCATGAGTCTGTGCCTGTTGTGAATTGTTTCTTCCTGCAACCGGATGGTTTGAATGTGCTGAGATGCCCATGGCGAATTTTGATCTGTTCTGTTGATCTTGGGGATTGGATCTGGAGTTTGGAATGTGCTACTGCTATCATTGTTTATGTTGTGTTCTGTGTACACGTTCTGTACAGAACTGGACAAGTTGTGCCGTTTTGGGTAAAAGTTGGTTGATGTCTGCTGCAATTTGACTGGTGGAAATGTATGTAATCTGGTCCTGTGTGCTGCGTTGCGCCGATTTGCCGCACGAGTGTCGCAGCGTCAACGCGGGGGATCTGACGAGTGACTGTACCTGACACGTGCAGCAGCGTTCACGAACCGCAACTCGTTGGGATCTTTGGCGGCGCCAAAGCGGCGAATTGCATGCTATGCTCAACGGCTCAAGTGTCAAGGCAGGACGTCACAAACGGGAAAAGGCAGACAATCGCTGAAAGGTAGAGTGACGCCATGTGTTTTTTAGCCGCTGCGCATTCTCTCGGTACGTTGCTTTGCTCCTAGCACGACCGTTGGGGTGTCAGTGGCCCTGTTTGGTTCTTTATAACTCTAAAAGCGCTAAAGAGAATCTTGCATGCATAGAGTACTAAATGAAGTCTATTTGCAAAACCTCTAGTAACCATCCTCCGATCATGTGGTCAAACGCCTCATTAGATTCGTCTCGCGAATTAGCACAGGGGTTGTGGAGGTAGTTTTGTAAACTGCCTTTATTTAATACCCCTAATTAGTGGTCAAAGTTGTAAATAGTAGTACTAAATTTTATAACTGGTGGATCCAAACAGGGCCAGTATGAAGTTTCTCGCAATCTGTTGATTGCTTCAGATCTGTGGCCTGAAGCCCTGACTGAAGTAACTGAACAGATGGCATCAACCTCTCGTTTCAAGCAGCTGGTTCTCACCCAACGTTGATTTTTTGTTCATGATTTGGATTGATCTGTGTGAGTTTGAGTCATGTGACACGAAGTAAGAGTATCTTCTAGCAGATTGCTCATAATCAACAACCAAAATACTTTCTCTCTCCCTCTTCAATAATTACTTTTGTGTTCTTAGGGTTTCTCCAGTAAGGATGTGAAAGCGAACCCTCATCCGACGTGGCGTATATATGCATCGATGCAACGACCGGAGAAAAGCAAATCACGGAGGAGAGAGAGAAGAACCGATGCATCGTTGGGCATCGAATCCTCGTGAATAAAAAAGATATTCCTAACTCGCCAACTTGTTTTGCGTACCCTGTGGTGTGCTGCATGCTGCCAATAGCAACTCATGCCCACCATGGATGGCCGCACGTGTAGGTAGCTCTCTTTTTTCAGTTTGTATTTGGGTCCCATCATTTGTCTGCTGAGAAATTGATTCAAGGAATCTTTGACGTGTATCACTTTTTCTGCTATGGACCAAATCACTGCTGAAGGTGCCCTTAGTGCAAATCGTTGTAGCAGACTAAAAAACCAATCTCCAATACCAATAGATAGTACAAAGGAGTTTCTTAAAAATCAATATATACCGAAGCTAATAATACCCACACCTCATACAGGAATACATCGGACTTCACATGGATACTTTCTCCATTTTTAAATATATCATTGGCAACAAAAACCCCCCAACAATTTTACACAAAATTCACAGCCAAACGCGAAGAACAAAAATTCTCCAAAAATGGATCCGAAAAACCTGATAAAGATAAATCTCAGATTCCAAAAGGAGAGAACAAATTGACACGAAAGCAACATTTAGATTACCTTCCATATCCGGTTACAGGCCACTCCAATGCACAAACAAATCTAAGATGACAAAAAGGTCAACACAAATATTTTCTCATCTCTCCTTCACTAACCTGGAAAAACTCCTCCCACACAAAAATGAGAGAGCCACCACCAAAGAGAGCCCAATAGATGTGTGCCCCAACAGGCACTACACATATATAGGTGTTTGACAAAAGACCAAAATGTCTTTAATGAAGTGTACAACCCAATTACCACTCTCGGGAAAAAATTATCCAACTTTTTATTGAAGCATCGGATGGACCCCGCTCTTTCACGGCTTCGCTTTGTTTCGACGCAAGTTTCGCGATGGTGCCATGCGCCTACCGACTTGTCGCCCCTGATTTTCAGACCCAAACCGACAAAACCGCCACCGCCCGGCACTTAGGCCTTGTTTAGTTCATGCAAGTTTCTGCAATTCAACCAAAAGTAACGTATTGGAAAACATGCCCCCTTTCTGCAGCACACTTCCCAATGCACTTTTTCTACAGGAAATTCGACCAAATTGCAGGAACTAAACAAGGCCTTAGGCGCAAACCAGTAAACCCGCCACTGGCCGATTTTAAGGACCAAATCGTCAAACCCTCTTGTACATGCCCACGAGGTGTGACTCAACCCTTTTGAGACCAAACTGGTCAAACCCTCCTTGCACGCCACTGCACGACGTGACTCACTAATGCCGACGCGTGTCTGGCCTCCACTAAACCTCCATTCGCTCCCACTCTCACGCTCAGACCGTCTACTCAACTCGCCTCCATCCCTCTTGACTCGACAGGTACCGTCTCCATCACACTCTTGCTCTTTCGCGTATCATGTGGATCGCCCATTACTCTGTCTGGACTCGTTGGTCCCTCAGCGCCAAGTCTCCACTTGCCCTTCATTGCCGCATGCTTGGATGTATAAATATTTGTGAAATTGGTTTGAGTATGTGTAATGGTGGAGAAGCTGGAGCACGGCGGTTTTTTTTATTTATCAAAAATTACATCGGTACCGGTTGGTAAAACGCTGGTACCAATGGCTCAAACCTTTTAGTCTCGATTACAGAGTACCGGTTCCAAAACCGGTACCTATGAGGTTTTGGAACCGGTACCGATGGAGGGTTCCCTGGTAGTGATGGTTCATTGGCGCCAAGCCGCCAAACCTTTGTGCTTCACTACCGCTTGGTATCTCGCACGGTCGTACCCAAATTGGAACATGCATTTCACCACAATGCCGTCGAACGTCATGTCACATCCTACCATGCACTACATATCACAAGTCAGCAGATACATTTGTCGATCACTTGTCCAAACCACCGTCAGTCCCTGCGACTATTTTTTTCGCCCTTTCCTTCCGGAACACTATGCTGGGCTGCGACCGACCCTTATTAGTCATCTACTAGTTCCAGTAGGAAACGAACGCCCCGGTAGCTCGCCGATATCGCTTCGGATCTCTCCCCTCTCATGTCTCATCCTCTGCTTATACCGGGGAAATCTATCCACGCAGACAAGATGAAGAGAAAGATCAATTGTTCAACTGGATCGTCTATTAGCAATGGCGACCTACCGCCTGGACCCGTCCACCATGCATCCGCCCGCCCTCTCCGCCGCCGACGATGCCGCCGTCGAGGAAAGCCTCCCCTGGGTGCTCCTCGAGGTGCAGGCCTACGTCGCCAAGCGCGACAACGCCACCACCGCCTCCTCCATGACATGGGACGGAAAGCGGATCCAGGTCACCTTCTGCCCTTGCCGCCCGCCGCGCGTCTCCTACGTGTGCGTCCACAGCCCTGACGCCGCCGAGATCCACGTCGAGCCGACGATCCTCGCCGTTGAGGATGACCTCGCCCTCCTCAGGATCACAGTCGGCCCTCAAAATCAAGTATTCAAAAATCTCGACTGCTACGTCTACCAGGCCGGCGACGGCGGGTCGCGGCGGCCGTCTGTTAGCCCTCACGCCACCAACAAACAACCTGGCGACCCCTAGAAACAACCCGGACAGCCCTAAAAACAACCTGGATAAGCTTCTGTGGTCACACCCTAAACAACCCAGGCACCACTGTGGTCACTACTCAGCTCAATCGCTCTTGGCCGGAAGTAAGAGAAGGATGAGCACAGCACACACACACTCACTGGTATGTGACTTTGGCTGAACTGCTTTTTCCATTGCTTTGCTAGGGGATATATATACACAAGTCCTAACTACCAACTACCTACTCCACACCAACTACCTACTTCAATAGTACATCTATATGTTGACAGCCATACTTGGCACTATGCTATCTACTATATACCTCTACCAACTACACATGGGCAACCGCCCACTACTGGTACAGACAGGACAGTCACCTTTGACTTGCGCCTGTTTACAGGAGAGAAGAGGGGAGCAGAGAGCAGCAGTAGATTAAGTTGAACACCGTCGCTGACGCACCTTCCGCGGCCGCCCAGGCCCTATTTCTTCGATGCCGACGACATTGGCGTCCTACGCTACCGTACCGATGGCCACACACACACAGGAGGTGGAGAATACGTTGTCGCCGGACTCCATCGTGCGCCGTCGGGGCAGCCGGCGGGGCAGTTCGACCTCTGCCTCTACGACTCGAAGCGGGGCAGAGACTGGAGGATCCACAACGTGTCGCTGAGCAAGCACCAGCGGCGGCGGCACGGCGGCAAGCACTTTCACCACAGAAACTGCAAGGTGGTTGCAGTAGGAGGAGACGCCGGCACCATGGCCTTCGTCGACCTCTGGCGGGGCATCCTCTTCTGCGACGTCCTCGGAGTGGAAGGCGAAGCTGCGCGGCGAATGCGAGGCAAGCCCCTGCCCCTGCTGCGGTATGTCGAGGTGCCGGAGCCTATGCAGAGCAACAGGACGCTTCGGGTCGACGCTCGCCTCTACCGGAACATCGCCGTCGTCGGGGATCGCCTCAAGTACGTCGAGCTGCAGCTCCGCTGCTTCAAGGAGGCCGGTGGCTTCAGGGATTGCTATTCCACAGATGGTTGGATGGCTGCTACATGGAGTAGGCCGGTCACTAGCTCCACCTCGGACGACGATCGTTGGCGCCAGGACACGAAGGTCATGCATTCCAGGGATGTGGAGGTCAACAGCGAGCTCGTTCCCAAGGCGTGGAGAGGAGCTGAAGGCACGGCTCTGTCACCCTTCAGGAACCTCCATCATGCATGCCAGCCCGTGCTCGGCCTGCAAGAAGATGCTGATACCGTCTACTTCACAACCAAGATGAACCGCTGGGATGCCGATGCATGGGTGGTTGCTGTGGACATGAGGAAGAAGGAGCTACATGCAGTGGCTGCCTTCGACGCACAGCGATACGTGGGCATCAACTTCTCCTACGTGCACGCTAGGATATCCAAGCATCTAATGAAGTCCTCAGACGACAAGGGATAATTAATTTGATGTGGCCTGTTCCTCTAAAAAAATAATTAATTTGATGCTATCACGATTCTCTATAGCAACAAACAGATGTCAAAACGCAACCATATATATGAATTTGAACAAAGACGAGAATATATATAATGGTGAAATGGAAGGGCACAAGAATGTTGTGCGTGAAGATGTCTCATCTTTAGTTAGGATGGATGTATGCGGATGACCCGCCATCTTGCTAAATTTAATGAAACAAGACATCACGGAGTTACCGAGAGGTTTTGGAGAAGCTACAAGGCCACAAACAAAATTCGAAAAATCAAACGTTGTGCCAGCGTCACGTCTGTACTAGAGGGGCTGGACCTTAGAGTCTCGTTTGGTGCTGCAAGCCTGCAACTGTTTGATTTGGCGTCGACACGGACGGAGTATCTTGCCGTGATCGACACGTGCAGCTTCATGTCGCTCAACCCAAAGCGGTGATCCGGAGAAAGGCTACTAGTAGTCGTACAAAGACTGAAAACATTAGCAATGCATATCATCTGGCATCGCAAGTTGCTTCCGTAGCATAGTGGTAGTGCGTTCGCTTCGTAAGCGAAAGGTCGCGAGTTCGATCCTCGCCGGGAGCTGATTTCTATTATTTGATTTTCTCTTCCTTTTTCGCCACCAACGCTACAATTCAGGTTTTAATGCCCAACTCTTTTTTATATATTATTACATTTTTCTTTTCACTTTTCTGCCTGATACCAACTCATCACAAGGAGTACTGATTTATCGTTGACCGTTTTGGGTAAAGTTTAATGGTTTACTTAAGACCGTCAAAGTTGTCAGAATGCATCCTAGCCCGGATTTGAAATTTCAGTGGGCGAAGCAGTTATTTTGGACGGGGAACTACGGCAGGCAAATTGCCTACCTGAACTCTCATTGAAAAACAAGCAGGGTAGAGCAGGATTGAAAAATAAGCAGGGTAGAGCAAGATTTGTGAGGTGGGAAGGGACAGGAAAAGAAACACATAGCATTTACATTGTTATGCTGTATCTGGATTCTTGGGCTAAAGTTTAGTCATTGTCACATCAAATGTTCATATAATAATTAGAAAGACTAAACGTGGGCTAATTATAATAATTACAAAAATTCTGGGCTAATTCACTAGATGAATCTATTAAGCTTAATTAATCTATCATTAGTAAATAGTTACTGTAACATCACTTTGTCAAATTATGGACTAATTAGACTTAATAGATTCGTCATGTGAATTAGCCTCCATCTATGCAATTAGTTTTGTAATTAGTCTACATTTAATTATTTGAATTAGTATAGAAACATCCAATGTGACATTCTGATCATCACGCCAGATTTCCCTGTCATTGCCCAATGGGGGTGCAATGCTGCCAGAAGAAGAGATCGTCCGTCATTTGTTGGAAGTTGGAACAGAGACATGGTGACTGATCAGTGTGCTCAAACGAGGGTCTATGGCTTTTCGCTCCTTCCAAATGTTTCAAAAGGTTACCGTTAGGATTATTTTTTTTTATGCCTCAAACTTTCAATTATCTGAACTCACGCACAAACTCACACCCCCACCACACTCACGCTAGGTGACTGATTAGTGTGCTCAAATGAGGGTCCATGGCTTTTCGCTCCTTCCAAATGTTCCAAAAGGTTACCGTTAGGATTGTTTTTTTTATGCCTCAAACTTTCAAGTATCTGAGCTCACGCACAAACTCACACCCCCACCACATTCACGCTAGACCTACAACCTATATCTAAGGACACATGGCTGAGAGGTATCCGAAGAAGTCAACACCAGGCTTCGCATGTAACGGGCACCCATTATGACACATCCACGTGTGACAGTACCTGCAGGACAAGAAAATGGGGGAAAACCACGGTGGGAATTATGAGTCGAGCAGTGCTCGAACTCACGACCAGCAGGCTCCACAACCGGAGCGCTTGCCAACCGAGCTACGGCTCCTCCCCGTTACCGTCAGGATTGTTGATCGGAGAAATGGCTCAAGCGCACCGTCGGTTGTGGAGTTCCAGAGCAGGTGCGCATCTTGCAGGTTGTATGCCCCGGGCAACTCCCAGCAGAGACCAAACAGACGTCGGCCTACAGTTTCCTGAAACAAAAAAGCTGTTCGAAAATGGACACTAGGAGACATCGTCAATTGTGTATGTACATTCCTTTCAAACAAATTGTGTATATACATTCCTTTCAAACAAATTGTGCATCATATCCTACTGCCAGGACAAGCATTACGCCCTCGCTTCAGCTCAGGGAAGGACTGCTCTAATCCATGTAGATGTCTGCATCTCCACAGCAAGTTGTCATCTGCATCTTCTCCCTGCAGGCTGTGTTTCGCAGAACAAATTTCTTTCCAATGTTTTGTGGATCACAACCCTCCATATCATGTACCAGTTGTGGATTTGTTCGTGACAGGTAACCTTAGCTGCTCCACAGAAAATGCAAGGGGAGAAATTTGAGCATTGCCAGTTATACTCTGAGAAGTTTTACTATGTTGATGCAAGATGAGGCCATACGAACCTGATTACACTTCAAATTCTGGAAAAGTGATCACAAGCAGAACCGCAAAAGATAACAGGAATGGCAGTAGGTAACTGACCTTAGACCTTCTTGAGTTCAGCGGGACTGGAACCTTCCTCAACGGTTTATAGGCAAAAGACTCGAGGTCAATTACTGGTGGTGGTGGTGAGATGGAGTTACTGCCATCTCTCTGAGTCCTTGAAGCCTTCAGATCCAAGCAGATATTATTTTTTGTTAGTTTTCTAAATGAACATCATCAGCTTCGTCAGGTAAAAGAGGCACCATACCTGTCCCTTTGATGGCTCAGGCTTGACATCCAAACGCTCACTGAACAAGAGCACCTTCATTCGAAGAGACAGACATCAAATTAAGGAAACAGTAGCAGTAAACAACTACATGAAGCATATAAGCAAACTACCTTTTCCACCAAATGTTGATTTGGTTTATCAGTTGCAAGAACTTGCACACCAAGGATTGTGGCACATGAGTTTTCGGAAGAGCAAAAGGGACAGATTACTGCCTTGTACACGCATCCATCCTTTGCAGACCAAACACCAGAATGGCAAAAACCCTGGCAACTAAATTTGCCAAAGATATTCTGGTTGAGTGAAGAAGCATCACACTCTACTACTTGTACCTCTGCCGGAGTTGATGCTGTTAAACCATCCTCCGCAAAGGCAAAAGTTGATAGTCCATGTCTCAAAAGATATGCCAAGTAAATTTTCGATGATGAAGACCTTGAACAAGTAACAAGACCATCTTGTCCTAAACCAAGAGCTGTTTTGCATATAAGGCAACTAATGAGAAGCTTTTTGTGTGTAGACGTCTTTTCTGAGACCTCTTCTGCCCTGTAGTTTCTTTCTAGATTAACATTTTCACACCTTGACATGCTCATATTTTTACAACACAGAGCATTTCTATTAAGATCTCCATGTGCTGCGGTAACAGCATAATCAGCAGAGCAGTGTGATTTACTTGGAGGATTAGAATGATCTGAGTAAGTACAACAGCTCATTGGGGAGCTCAACCTTTTCTTTTTCTTGCAGTGAGAGTTTACACTTCTGTTGATCAAAGACTCCTGGCAGTCTCTGTTGGTGGTTCTCTCAGGAGTATATAATGATGTTGATAGACAGGAAAGATTTCCATTGTTGATCCCCACTGAGACATTTATTTCAGAATAGTTGCTGGGACTAGCCACTGGAGCCTCTGGAGAAATTTCCTCAACTGGAGTAGGCTGCTGAGACCTGCCTTCTAATGGATTTAAGATCGTCATCTTATACCTGTACATGTTAGGATATAGTTATTTAAACAAAAATAAATGATGGTACAATACTAGGAAAAAGAAGCCTGAAAGATCATAGATTACCAATGTTTAAAATCATCCTCTTCCAAATTGATAGCTTCTGTTTTGACTTCATAGTTTGCCCCAGTACCAGCTACACCTTTGAAGTCAGATTGAACTTCCCAGGCAGGCAGTTGGTGTGCCATTTGAGGACTGTCAGGCATTGGAGGGATTTCTTTCTTTACTAAAAGAGAAGATCTCGAAGAGATTTTTGACACTTCTGGTGATGTATAACACATACCAACTTTTTTTGGCTCTACTGCCACTCCAATGTTTGAAACTTTCTGACTAAGACATTCAGTCTTCACCTTCTGATTTTTTTGTGGTGCTGAGTGGTTTGAGGATCTTAATTCTGGCCATGGCAGCTTTCTTTTATCAGTGAGAGATGAAACTGCTTCAGATTCCAATTTAATCTTGGGGAACATGTCACGATCTTTGGTTTTAATTTTTTCCTGAGTGATGACATGCATTTCAGACAAGGCCCGTCAACATTTAAAAAAATCAGATGTGTAACAATAGCAATACCTCAGCATTTTGAAAGAACTTTTGCAACCCATCCATTGTCTCCTGAAATTTTTTATCAGGCTGCTTGATTGCATTCCTAAGCCATTTGGAAATGTAAACGAGATTTCTGTCTTCCTTATATCGCTCATCTGTACACATAACATGGAAACTAAATACAAAAGGTACACTCCATTTACTAAATAGTCAATTCAATCATATAACAAAACTTATCAACAGCAACAACAACAAAGCCTTTCAGTCCCAAGCAAGTTGGGGTAGGCTAGAGTTAAAACCCAATAGAAGCCAAAATCAAGGTTCAGGCGCATGAATATACCAAAACTTTATGAATAAACTTTTCTTTCTAGCCATGCAAATGCTTGGGTGTGTATAACTTACCAATCAAAATTATGCCTCCATAGTCAGATTTATGACGAATGCATCGGCCTAAAAGGGCAAGGACAATAATTAGCATTTTCAATATCTTAGCCAGAGGAGATGCCTGAGGTAAGCCAGCAACCAAATAAATACCTGCAGCTTGATTCAAAGCACGAAATGCCTGATGACAGTACCATTCACTCCCACTCAACAAATTTTTTGATGATTTGTATGAATCATTATATCTCTTTTTCAGCTTTACTTGAACATCATTTCTGATCCATGTTGAATCAATGTTAATATCAAAACATAGAAAACACATTGCATCTCTAGAAAGGAAAAGAAGGAAAGAAACATACATATTTGGAAATGGAATGCCAACAATAACCTTATATCTGGTCAAGGAAACAACTATATAATCATGCTACAGGTTAGTAGGGGCAAATGGTTTGATACTATACACTTTAGCCACATCCATTTTAGTAACAAAAGGGGAAACAAAAGGATACCACAACTCTAGCATTGTCATCAGAGAAGTCAATCCCTTCAGATACCTGGAAATAAAATCAGCAGGCAGCAAATCATCAGTCTCTATGTTGTCTTGGGTCTTGAAATTAATAAAGTTTCCATTGTCGAAAAAAAATAAACTCATAAAAAACATTTAATGTAAGGAAGTAGCACCTTCCCACGACAAACTGCAAGAAGAGCAGCTCCTGCTTTAGCAGATTCCTGTGATGAATTCTTTGTCAAACGATTCTTCACTATCTGTTTTGCACCACCTCTGCCTTTCTTGACAGGAGCCTTACCAAGGATAGCATCATAATACCCTTTTAAAACAGGCTCGAGTTCCTCAGTACTTCCCTTAGGCTCTGAAACAAACAAGTCATAAATAAAGAATATAGAAAACTGTAGTACTGTATTCTATAATTAATGAAATGATGTTTTAGAATGCTTCACAAATTCTTACCAACAAACACATGCTTTTGAGCATTAAGTCGTGTCCATTGACCTGTCTGAGACCAGCGAACTTGTAATTTGTCCAACAACTTATAGCTAGGAAAAAACACTAGAGCACCACCAGGCACAATTCTGCATATTTCTTCTAGCGAAGCTCCAAGTTCATCCTATGTAAGAACAAATAATATTATCAAAACAGGTTAGTAACATGTATAACAGAAGTGATGAAAAGTTACCTGGAAATCAGAATTGTCTGCAGTTTTATAGCTGGCATTCAATGTTTGTCCTCTTGGACCAGATGATAGCACAGCTGCAAAAACCTGCAAACCAAGATAAACTGAAAACTGCAAACAACAACCACTTTTTGACATGAACTATATTTGCTAATCCTTCCAAGTACAAAAGGTCCATATCCAGGTCTCCAACAAACTAAGGGTGAGAACTCATCAGGCAAAAAATTCTTTTGGCTGACAGTATGAGACATATTAACCACTATGTAAACCAATGAACTGAGAACCAGTTTACAAAGTTTTTTTTTAAAGAGGTTACAGGAGAACAAGCTTGTAGCATGGTGTAAGCCCACCAATTGTGAGGCTACCAATCAGGGCTTGAACCCTGGTTCTCACAAAAAAGGTGTGTGTTCCCCAAAATTATGGGTTAAGACAGAGCATGTGGCAATGGCAGTACGGATAAGAGTCAGGTGCCTTTTCTTAAATTTTCAAGTTTCAAGCAATGCCTTAGGGATGTCTCTCCCCTTGGGTCGAGTGTTTTTTCAGAGGTTACAGACTAAGATAAGAATAACAAGGCTAATAAACCTTAAACCAGCTTTAAATAGAAGTCTAGAATCAAAACTGTGAGATACAAGTGATGCACATCAGGTTGCTATCTTTGTTGTAAATTTCCATTAAGAACTTAGCCTATAGCGCTGCACGCTTGGCACTTGTAAACTCGACCCATTTGTGGTCTCTTCTGTAACAAAGCTTTTGTGTTCACAAAAAATGAGAGTAATGCATATCAAATTCAAGCCATGTATGTTGTCTCAATATGTTTAGCTGTCACATAATTTTAATCAAGCACTCACTTTAATAACATATTGGCACATCCGCATGCCAATTTTTAGCAATATGGATACTATCCAAACTATGGCTGCAAGCCTGCAATCTTTATCTTTCCCTTGGGTCAGATCAGAAATCTTCACTTTTCCAAGACAGAAGAGAGGCAAGCAAAAGGGAGGTAGAATATTTTATGCCAAGATATTGCATTGGAGAAAATGAACTAATGCCAATTTGCAGAAGAAAAACATCATGTATATATGTTTTAACCGGTTACTAAGTTCGTAACAGAAAAAAAATCATTTGAATCAATATCATCCAAATTTCTCTACTCAGCACCCAACATACAATCCATCACCATTAGTTTAGGACATATGATACAGAAGAACAAGCTAGCACGGACATACCTGAGAATCGACATTAATTACATGAGGGGCTTCCAGGCAAGCATCAAACTGGACACCAAGTTCAGATGCAAACGAACCCATTGGTGAAAGTGTGCTGCAGATATTTGTAGTTTAAGAGCCATCAATTATCTGCCTCTGGACAGAACTATGATTGATAATTTCCAAGAACCTAAAAAAGCATAATAAATGAATTTTTGGTTTTAAGTTGTCTATCTCCATGGGCCATGTGCCCTACAAGGTACTGAAAAAGTTTTTACATTAGTCCACATAAGATTGAAAACCCTGTCCTTGGATAATTCCAGTCAGCAGAAATCTGCATAGCGTTAATGCATTAATGTTGGGACCTACGAGGAATTAGAAATGTTTTTTTTTTAAAAAAAAAACTACTCAGGCCAGTTAGTGATAGTCACTATCTGGTCCCCTTTCTCATGAACAAAGCAAAAGAAATATTCAATTATACTGTTTCAAACCAATGTCCAGGATTGATGTTTTCAGATTAGCTACCATCAGCATGCCTAGTTCCTCTTCTATGTTTTTTCTCTTTCAAAATTCACGTTTACCATCTGATCAGATATTTGCTGCTTTAACATGGCCTTGTTGCTAAAGTTAATTAAAGCATTTTAACAGCCTATAGATAAGCGGGAAAATGATTATGCAGACTTACCCAGATGTCAGAATTACCGAAAGGGTTAGACCAGCAATTTCTCGAAAGACAACAGCAGGATTGAGACACCATAAACTCAGTGTGCATTTTGAAGAAATTTCATCCTTGCCTGTGAATGGTTCAAACATTATGTGATGAAATTAGAAAAAATGCTCTTGAATTTGATAATGGAATAGAACTGGTAGTATATCCTAGAATTATATTAAATTAAGCAACTAGGTTCTTGATTTGAAGAACAGTACCACTAATGACTTCTTTACAACATCTAACGTGCACAATCTGGAGGATCCAGTATATTTTACCAATGTTCTATCACTGTGTTCATGTTATCAGGAAAAACATGTCAGGGGTCTAAGATTTTGTCTAGAAAATGATAGAACATCCTTACTTTTAACAGAGCGCTGCAAAGCAAGTTGATAATCACACGAATTACGCCCATCATTAGCAAAAAAGTAACTCAACGAAGAAAATAGACCTGTGAATGATTGAATAACACCATTGTGTTATTAACTGTACTCAAGATGAATAAAATGAAGTAGTTGCCAGTCTACTACATACTCTCTAGTGTCATAGCACGACCACCACTTAAGTGTGATCCATCTGATTCGGCATCGGAAGCAGCTTTAACTGCCTAAAGAAAGAAGATGATACCGATTTATAAGTTGAAAAATCTGAATGTTTCACAGCCACACCAAAATAGATTAATATGTGCAAGAGCAACTGCACTGATATTTGAAGTAAAAAGCACCTTTGTTGCACATTCTTGCAATACCGGGAAGTGCATTGGAGTAATACCAGCCTGCTGGAGTTCTTTCATAGCCTTTTCACCAGTCCAACTGAAGATTACAGAAGGTTAAGTGCACTGTAGGTAGGAAAAACATAAAATGCTGCACTTTATGTGAATGGCACTTCATACATGATGTAGCTAATAAATGGTAAACAAAAAAATCATATAAGAACCAAGAAACGAGTCACATGCTACATACTATGAAGCAGGATGTCCAAACTCATGATTCTGCAGATGGTCCCCTCGCTCAGAAATCCAACCCATAAGACCCTGCAATAGTACTAAAAGTTTAGCTCTAGGAATAATGTTAGTACTAACCATAACACTATCCTTACTTCTCCTGGAAAACAACAGGGCTTTGGACCCTTCTCTTCTGTAGAGGTACCTGAATAACATCATGCAGG
>CM014271.1:16545234-16568035 GCA_004135705.1 Alloteropsis semialata | reverse complement strand
AGAGAGAGAGAAAACCCCACCGTTGTGTACTTGTGTATATGATACGATACCGATATGACTCAAGAGATGAGCTTGTTGTGCTCGTGGCTCGTGGGCCAGTGTTCGTTAGACCCAACAGTATCTTCTCATGGGATATGGCCCATTAATTAGGCGAGACAATGGTTCGTATGGCCCGGCCCAAGTTGGTGGACCGACCAGCCCAGGCCCCTGACAGGGTGTTTAAATCAGATGAATTGGTAAAAAGTTTTGACACTAAGAAACGTGTTCTGTGAAAAGGAACATGATTGTCAGTGTGAAAATTTTTGATGACTTTTAATGACTTTGAGGATTTAAAGAGGCCTTTTCTTCCCTCGCGCGCCAGTCCCATCAGCATTGAGATATTTTCTTTTTCTTTTTTTTTTGAAACAAGCTTTGAGATATTTTCATAATCAAGAAAGGCCAGGCGAGGAGAACAAGCTGCGGTTTCCACTGACCGCGACAGGTTTTTGGTGGAGCCGGAGCGCACTTAAATTTGGTGGGCCAAGATGATGGGTCCCTTTTCTACTTGCAAGAGACAACAGAACGCGGCTCGATCCAGTAACAAATGCCATCGCCACCAAGCATCAAACCGTCTCCCTAAATATCTCGCCACATTGTACTAATTTTTACTTGGGCATGCAGGTGGATGCAAAGGCGTGTTCGGCAGCCGGAACAAAAAAAAAAAAATTGTCCCAGATTACTGTCGCATGTATGAGGGTCTAAATAAAGTTTATTTACAAAATCTTTTTCACAGATGAGTGCAACTTTGCGTGACGAATCTACTGCACCTACAGTAATGCTACAGTAATCATCCTCTAATCGCGTGGTCAAAGGCCTCATTAGATTCATCTCGCGAATTTGACAGGGGGTTGTGGAGGTAGTTTTGTAAACTGACTTTATTTAATACCCTTAATTAGTGGTCAAAGTAGCATTTAATACCCTGGAAAATTTTTTTACCTCCCATCCGAACACGGCGAAAAGGCGAGTTCTCATTGTGTTTTGAGTATGAGTATTGTGCAAAAACAGAACTGTGTGACAAGGTACGTCGGAAAATTAGAGAGCGCCGAATTAAATGACGGTCAGACGGAACTTTTCATTCTATCGCTATTTCACCTTTTTTCTAGGAAAAGAAAAGAAAAGATTGGCTCACCTGAACACTACTGTGATATGTGGCAACGCCAGACAACTCTCCTCCCTCAGTCATCAGAAAAATTACTGATTTTTGGATTCAATTGAGGTGTTACCTTATATGTATTTTTGTTTTCCCGAAACACCAGACAGGGGCAACTTTTCACCACAGAAATCTCCACCTCAGTTGACATAGCGCAACGCGAGCGAAGATGCTGAGCTAATAAGGCTTGTTTAGTTTCTTCAACTTTTTCAACTAGTTTGAAAAGTTATAACTTTTGAACTAAATATCTCTTTCAACTAGTTTGAAAAGTTACAAAAGTAACGCATTGGAAAACGTGCCCTCTCTTTACTTTTACGCTTCCCAATGCAATTTCAACTAAGGGCCTGTTTAGTTTGGAAAGAAAATTTACGAAAGAAAGTTTTCAATTTCAAATCGAAGATTAGGAAGACTAAACATGACCTAATTATAAAACTAAATACACGGATGGACGGAAAATCGCGAGACGAATCTATTAAGCCTAATTAATATGTCATTAGAGATTGTTTATTGTAGCACGACATTGTCTAATCATGGCCTAATTAGGCTCATTAGATTCGTCTCGCAAAGTTACTGGGGGTTATGGAATGGGCTTTGTCATTAACACACGTTTAATACTCAATGCATGTAAGATTCCCTTTGATGAACAGTGAAGTTTCAAAGTTTCGTGGTGATCTAAACAGGCCCTAAACACCTCTTCAACTTAGACCCTGTTTAGATTCACCGAATTCAACCAATTCGGTCAAAAGTAACACATTGAAAAACGTGCGCCTCTCTCTACTTTTACGCTTCTCAATGCATTTTTGCTACAGTCAATTCAATCGAATTCATAAATCTAAATAAAACCTTACTTTACAAATTTTGACACATGCTTCTCAATCCTCCAAAATTTGAAAAGTTACCGGAACTAAACAAGGCGAGGTGGTGCTTCTGCCGTACAGAGGAGAGGAGAGGATGAATGTCTGAACCTTCAACGTCAGCTCACTGTTGCTCGATTCCTTCGTCGATGACCCCGCACCCTCCCAATCACCGTCGTCGATTACCACGCCATCAGTCCATCACCGCGCTGGCATGACAGTGACAGCTGCCCACCACCGGGCGACTCTGCAAGGGTCTCCGACGACCGGCCCCGGCGGCTACTCATAAGCCCAGGCCCTCCCCCTCCGCACCAGCTTTCTCTCCACCACTTGCCATCTTCTCTCCACCACTGTGACTGGCAAGGGGCGATGGAGTTCGCGTTGAGCGCGGCGCGGGCGGTGGTGGGCAAGGCGCTGGCCCCGGTCGCGGAGGGCTTGCTGGAGGCCTGGGCGGCGAGCGAGAACCTCGGCGCCGAGGTCGACTCCCTCACGACGGAGCTGCACTACGCGCAGGCCATGCTCAACAACACCCGCGGCAGGGAGATCGACAACCCTGCCCTCGGGGAGCTGCTGCTCAAGCTGCGCCTGTCGGCGTACGACGCCGAGGACGTGCTCGACGAGCTCGACTACTTCCGCATCCAGGACGAGCTCGACGGCACCTCCAAGGCAGCCGACGAGCACGCCGGGGGCTGCGCTCATGACCTCCTCCTCCATGCTCGCGCCACCGCGAGATGCGTCGCCAATAAACTCAAGCTCTCCTCATCAGGCTCGCGTGATGCCAGCCGTCGCGCTCCTGGTGGCGAGGAAGAAGATGATGACGCGCAACAAGGATCAGGATGCCTCCCTACAGGCGTCCTCTGCAGCTCATGCGGTGGATGCATGCCGAAGGTCGTCTCTGCTGCCCGCAACGCTGCAAATGCTGTCGGTAAACGCCTCCCATGCTGCTCTTCCGTGTCTGTAGATGGTGATGCTCCCACTCCCACCGGCATGTCGGAGAATCCCAACATGCCAGGCCGTGGACAGCGATATCTCTGTGGTGCCTGGCCATCCAAGGCAGTACAACAGAGAAGGCAAATTGTGCAAGTACCAAAACTGAAGTTCGACAGGGTTCAGTTATCGAAAAAAATGACAGAGATTACACAGAAGCTCAAGCCCATATGTGCTAAGGTCTCCACCATTCTTAATCTAGAGCTGCTAGGCTCCAAAGGCGCCGCTACTGCCCCTATGGAACGGCCCCTAACCACTGATGAAATTACAGAGCCTAAATTATATGGGAGGGAAACAGAGCAACAGCGTGTAGTAGATTCCATTATCCATGGTGAATGGTGTGCCAATGAACTTACTGTGCTTCCAATTGTTGGCCTAGGGGGTATTGGAAAGACAACTTTCACACAGCATGTATATAAAGAAGTGAAGAACCATTTCCAAGTTTCAATTTGGATATGTGTCTCTCTCAATTTCAGTGCAAATAGATTGGCACGAGAAGTTAGGGAAAAGATGCCTAAAGTTGATGGTGAAAAGGAATATCACAGTGACCATGAGCTAATTGAGCAAAGATTAAAAGGTAAACGGTTTTTGCTTGTCTTGGATGATATGTGGAGATGCCATGAGGATGAGTGGGAAAAGCTATTGGCACCGTTTAGAAAAGGGGGAGAAAAGGGCAATATGGTTATAGTCACTACCCGAATTCCAGAGGTGGCAAAAATGGTAAGGACACTTGGTCATTCAATAGAGTTGGAACGTTTAGAAGAGAATGATTTGATGTGTTTCTTCGAAGACTGTGTATTTGGTCACAAAGAGTTTGGTCACAAAGAGTCATGGACAACTCACCCCGACTTACAAGATATTGGGGAAAAAATAGTGAAGAAGTTGAAGGGTTCTCCCCTAGCAGCAAAAACTGTTGGCAGATTACTAAAAGACCAACTTAAAAGAGAATACTGGACAAGAGTTCTAGAAAGCAAAGAATGGGAATTACAAAGCAGCACGGATGACATTATGCCAGCACTAAAGATTAGCTATGATTATCTTCCACTTAATCTAAAGCATTGTTTTACCTACTGTGCTTTGTTTCCTGAAGATTATGAATTTGACAGCAAAGAATTGATTCATTTTTGGATAGGGCTAGATATTTTACATTCGGGTGATCAAGGCATAAGAATCGAAGATGTTGGTGAGAGCTACATAACTAACTTGGTTAATTACGGATTTTTCAAAAAGAACAAAAATGACTATGGTCGTCATTGTTATGTTATCCATGACCTCCTACATGAGTTGGCAGTGAAGGTTTCAAGGTATGACTGTCTTAGCATACATATTTCCAATGTGTGGTCTATACAAATTCCCCCGTCAGTACGCCACTTGTCTATTATTGTTGATAATGAGGATGTCAAGGATAGAATTACCTTTAGAAACCGTGTAATGGATGTCAGCTCACTTGATAAAAGAATGAAGGTTGAAAATCTACGCACTTTAATGTTGTTTGGTGAAAGCGTAGAAAGCTTTGCCAAGCCTTTTGGTAATTTGTTTAAGGAAGCTAGAGCACTTCGCACTATTTTTTTGTCTGGAGCACCATACAACCTGGAGGACATGCTTCAGAACCTTTCGAAGTTTCTCCATCTTCGCTACCTAAAGATCAAGAGAGGACGTTCTCTGAAAATAAGCCTACCAGGATCTATTTCAAGACTATATCACTTGAAGATCCTAGATGTCGAAGATTGCGAGGGTTGCTCCGGCCCATCAAGAGGTTTAAGCAACCTCGTCAAATTACATCATTTTGTTGTCCCTAATCTCTGGAGCCTGGATTTTGTTGCCATTCTTATTGAGAAGCACGGTTTTCTTGTCCCTGATAATAGTCTTCACTCAAACATTTTCAAGGTGGGAAAACTGAAACTTCTACGAGAGTTAAGAAGGTACGAAGTCAAGAAAGAAAGCAATGGTTTCGAGCTAAAGGAATTAGGACAACTAATTGAGCTTGAAAAACTAGGAATCTACAATCTTGAAAAGGTTGAAGTAAAGGAAGAAGCGGTTGAAGTAAAACTAATGCAAAAGCAACGTCTGCAAGAGCTCATATTAGATTGGGATGGTAATCGTTCTGATAAGGATCCTAGGCACGAAGAGAATGTCCTTGAAAGTCTTAAACCACATAGCAATCTCTACAGGCTATCTATTAATGGGCATGGAGGTGCTACGTGCCCTTCATGGCTTGGTGTGAACCTCTCAGTAAAAAAATTGGAGTGTCTCCAGTTAAGCGATGTGTCTTGGAAAAATCTTCCACCTGTAGGAGAGTTTTTGTTGGTGGATGAACATGGTGATGAGAGCCGAAGCTGCATACAAGGGCAAAGCTTTGGAAATTTGAAGAGCCTTGAATTATCCAAGATACCAAAACTTAAAAAATGGATCGGAAGTGGTCCTTATGAGTTGTTATCTAATTTGGAGTTGCTCATCATTGAAAAGTGTCCTGAGCTTGTGGAGTTGCCGTTCTCATATCAAGCTGGATGTGAACCGAAGCACGAGACTAGCATGACTTGTTTTCCAAAACTACAAACACTCGTGATTGCAGATTGTCCAAAACTATCATCATTGCCTTGTATTCCTTGGTCCAGCAACGCGAGTTATGGTAATATCAGAGACGTCGATTCAGATTTGGAGTGCCTGCGTTACGTAGAAGATCAAGATTGCTTGGAAATTACAGGGAAAATGGATGCTTTGGACAGTGCCTTTTGGAGGGTGTTAGCCTTCCACAATCTATCCAAAGTAAAACGTTTGTCGGTGACGACATGCCCTCCTCTGTCACTCGATCACCTCAAAATGCTCTCATCCCTAGAGTCCATCGACATATATAGATCCACTAGCTGGGATGGATGGACACTTCTATTGCCTCACTTTCCAAAGCTCCTCAAGGTCAGCGTGGGTTGGAGTGAAAACTTAACGGGGTTGGGTGTTGTGGGGCAGCAGAACAAGACGGAATCAGAATCACCTGCAGGACTGCTGTCAACTTCAATTGAGGAAGTGGAGGAGGCACAAATCGGAGAGGATCAGCCGCTGCATGAGGCAAGAAGAGAGGAAGAAATAGCTGCGGCTACCTTAGCAGGACTACTGATGTTGCCTTCCCATGTACAGATTCTGAACATCTTCGACTGCCCAAATCTGGTCCTCTGTCCCAGTGCACCCGACGACGACAAAGATGGAGGAGGGGGCCTTCAAGGTCTGAGCTCCCTCCGTAAACTGTGGATACAGGATTGCCCCAGGTTCCTCTCCTCCTGTTCTCGTTTCCTCCTCCCAAGCTCCATGGAAGACATCTTCCTTAATGGCGCGGTGGCCATGGACACGATTCTGCCTGTCTCAAACCTCAGCAATCTCACAAGATTATCAATACATGGATGTGGGGATTTAGGAGGCGAGGGGTTGTGGCTTCTCCTAGCCCAAGGCCACCTCACCACATTATCCGTGTATGGCACCCCCAAGTTCTTGGCTGATTTCCAGCCTCCACGCTCGCAAGAGCTTGCATCCCGCCCCTCCAAGCTGCAGGACGTCGATACAGACGACGTGGCAGCAATCCTTACTGCGCCCATCTGCACCCTCCTCGCTTCCTCCCTCACCGAGCTGTCCCTTGGGAACAAAGAGCTGGAGCGCTTCACAAAGGAGCAAGAGGAGGCCCTTGGGCTGCTCACCTCTCTGGAGGAGCTCAATTTCAACTCGTGTGACAAGCTGCAGTGCCTCCCTGCAGAGTTGCATACACTTCACAAACTCAAGGTGTTGCGCATATACTCCTGTCCAGCCATCCGGTCGCAGCTCAAGGCGGACGACCTTCCAAGTTCACTGCAAGTACTGGATGTCCAAGGTAGCAAAAACAACAAGCTACGAAGGCAGTGCCGCAAGTTCAGAGAAACCATTCCAATAGTCAGAGCCTGACCAAACCCAAGGTAACAAAGAGGTGGAACCTGAACTTCCTGCCCCGCCAATTTTCCTTGCTTTCCCTAATAACCCATAAAAATCTCCTTTCGTTTCTTTGACCGCAAGGACTGTTTTGTTCTGAATAACCCACTGGTTTTCAACCTTATTATACCGTGCAGGACTATCCTTCAAATTGTACATTCTTCAAACACCCGGATGCTGTGTATCCATGGCTCCATGCACGGTTTCTGAGTTGTCAAGCATGTGCCGTCCACGGTTCCACCTGTACATAAAACTGGTAAGTACATGCAAAATCTCTCCATACTACCTACGCTATTTATAAGTTCAATCCATGCTTTTACTACTGGTCTACCACTTGTTCTGTTCTTTCATTTTGGTTATCCGTGCACTTTTCACCAGTCAATTTGCTTAACTTTCGAGTATGATGGGCTTTGTTTCATTACATTTTTCTCGTAACTGAAGCCCTTCCTATCCTGATTGCAGAGAGACAGGTTCTGTAACATTGTCCTGGATGTTCCACAGCTAACTCCACTCAATCCTCCAGTGAACTAATACTATTGGCACCAGTCATATTCAGCAAAGAAGCAGGTGTGGCCATTTCTAGTTGTAAGCCTATGATAGCCTTTGTTTCCTTCTTGTTTCCCTTGTACAGTTCTACATAACCACTCTTGGCACAAAACACCACTGAAATAGCTGTTACTTTGTCAGCAATGTTAGGCAGCGGCTCTGATGAGAAGTTTCCAAGGCATCAACACGTGATGTGATCTTCTTCAGTGATGGTTCTGCTGATACATCAGTTTCGGTTTTGGAGATCAGAATGTGCTGATTTCTCGTGGAGCTCTGCTTGAATGTCAACTTCCTTCAGCGATAAATGGAAGCAGTGACGGCGAGCAACACCTTCCGTGGTGAGGTGACGGTGATACTCAGTCAGATTGTAACATGTTTTTTTTAATATGTGCCAAGACCATCGCTACATTTGCTTCCTGCTTGCTCGTCTTGTGTGCACAGAATGACGGAAGTCAAAAGATTATAGCACGGCGATCCTCTGTCTCGGACGGAGATGGCAAACACGGCAGCGGCAGGTGAACAAAGATGTCGCACCCAGCTCTGATCAGATTGCCGCGTCTAAATGATGATGGACATGTTTACATGGTATGAATTGATATAACCAACCAGAATGTACAGAGTTTACAACAACGCCGTGGCAAACCCCAGACGCCCGTCAGGTGATGGGCGCCGTTTCCTCTCTTCCTCAGGAATGAATGTCTATTGTATTTACAATTGTACTACAACAGAGTGGAATTCCACTTCCTTCTCTACAAACTGTACAAAGCGCCTCTCCCGTTTATCTGATTGAAACCATTTGATATTTGTCCTACAACTACACGGCACTGCGTAGCTTTCTCAGTTGTTTGAGGTGCCATCTGAGCGCGCTCAAGGCTGGGTTGTTCTACAACTACACGCCACGGTGTAGCTTCCTCAGTTGTTTGAGGCGCATCTGAGCACGCTCAAGGCTGGGTCCTTGGTGCGCCAAGCCATGCCAGGTCTCTGCCTGCTTTCCGCTCAGCATTTGGTGCCTCGCCAGCTCGTCGTGGAGGGATGCGATGTTCACGATAGGCACCATGGTTGGGCGCCCATGAGCACACTGCGAGAGAGGGTTTTATTCAGGGGAGGAAAGCTTTACTTCCATCTGTGAACCAGAGTAACAGCAGAAATAAGAAACAGGGCATTCGACCACCCTTCTTACCTGGAAGCACAGAGATGTTGCTTTCAGTTCTTCAATAATCAGACAGCATTCAGATGGCAGTAATGGGTCACCAAACATGATTGCCCCTACAGTAAGGAAAGAAAAACATCAACAAGCCACGTTTTTATCAAAGTGAAATATACAGAAATGCTTGCATTACGGAAAACTAAAGGGGCAAATAAGTAGTAACCTCTGCAAGCTTTGAAGTTAAGAATACGGAGAACTGCTGGGGGCAAAACTGACGACCCATCAGTCTCGTCAAGCTGGACGAAACAGTAATAGGTAAGATGATTAAAGGTTAGCAAATGGTAACACAATATCCACATTTTTTTTATTACAGATACTATCAGATAAAATCTGAGGCTCATTCACTTGTAGACCTGTTTTTGCAAGGACTTTCAGAGAAATTTAAGTTGCACATGATAAGATAGTGGCTGTTACCTGCTGGATAAACTCCATAAGATCTTTCCCTGTCAAATTGACACCCAAAATACATGGAACCTGTGTAGCAAAGTTTATGTTTAGCACACATGAACATGACAACACAGCATTACAATTTACCTACCAAGGCTCCATCAGATGCTTGTTTGTAACACCATTTTCATATATAACTTCGAAACGAGAAAAACATCTGGGTTCAAAATTCATATATTTCTCTGTAGATATTTGACATGAACTTTTAACAGATCCTGATTCACCTTTCCGTCTCATTCTTGTCACAAGTAGTCTATGCACAATTACGGATATCAAACAACCTACACAGGGTTTGCTGACCTACTTGTTTAACAAAAAAAAGAACAGATAATAAAAGAAATACAAATCTGTAGACCACCATGTCCAGCAGAATAAAGGAAAACATGTACAAAAAACACATAAAAAATAGAAATACAGGTCAATAGGACACCATGTTCAGTTTCAGGAAAACATATATAATCAGCATTGATTCCAAACAAGTTGAATGGTACAGACAGAAGAATATTTCTTACAGCAACAAGAGTAACAAGACGGGTTTGTCTCCTCAGAATGTTCATGTTCCTGAAAAATACAAAGCAAATGATTAAATGGCAGTCATATATTTGACCTGTATAGATGAGGTGAATGGCTTTTGCACTTCAGGACATCAAAATAGCTCCCCAAAAAATACATGTTGGTCAAGCACCTACTTTTTGAATGACTCGGTGGAATTGCTACCACTGTTGATGATCCAGCCCCATTTCTGAATCTGCTCAGCATACTTCTGGAACAATTGAAAACCAGTCTCAGGGAGAGACTGAACAAATTTTTGGTGAGCACAATATTAAACACCGCACGTTAGTATTGAAAGAAGTTCAACATTGACATGATGCATCAGATGCTGACTAACAAATATGACGTACTAATTCCTCCTCAGAGTCCAAGTAAGTGACAACATGGCCTTCTTCTGACAAAACCTGCAGATCACATCACTATATGAGCATGAAAGAGTAACATGTTGTTAAAGAGATGTTCTTGGTCACCCTAATATTAACAACCTTTCTACGGAGCTCCTCCAATCGTATCCTCTCATCAGCAGCATGCTGTATAATAGTAAAGAGGACGTAAGCACATAACTTGCTAAATCTTTTTAAAACAAAAGTATTTCATCAGCAGCTCAGCACATATATTACCTAGTTTTGAATGAACATGAACACAGGAAATGCATGTTCCACATTTTCGTATAGCTATATAATCCAAATGCTTTAGGGCATATTTAAGAAACTATTTTATACCAGAGCTCAACAATATCTAAAAGGCTAAGTATTTCCCTATAAGTAGTTGAATTTACATAATAATAAAGCTGACTAAAAAGTTTCCTGAATAATAAAAGCAACTGGTACACAGCATGCACATTTGCCCATGATTTGACTGCTCTAAATGCAGAAATCAGAAATAATTTTTACTTCCATAACATGATTGTTCCAGCCAAAAAAATCTATTACCATTTGCCATAACATGGTAACATGCCCCTTAAAAATGATGGTATCAACTATGAACCTGATCCCCTTGCAAAAAGAGAAAAGGCGAACCTGATCAACAAGGAGGATAGTTTCCCCGGATATGACGGGAATAAATTTCTTGTCCAGCTGCAACAAAACCCTTGCCTCCTCAAAGCAGTTCTTGTCAACACTTTCAGGAACTAGCGAGCTACAAGAGAGATGTAAGGTCCCAGAAGAAATGCTAAGTACATCATCATAGCATCCAAAAGGACCATGTAGCAAGTTTGAACCCTACAAAGGGAGGTATTGTAAAGCAGTAAGCATAACAAGAGGCATAAGGACATATGAAAGTTCCTATATGTGAGTATTCCAAACTCCAATGCATGCTTAACTGTATGCTGGCCACAGTCATCTCGCCATTTAGTAATTTGAGCAGCTGAATCTTCAAGCCCATCAGAACATGCATCTCCAAACATTTTCACAAATCCGTTTGAGCTGGCCCAAACAAGAGAAGTGTATAGTAACAGGCTTAGAGAGATATTTTCAAGTATTAAAGGTATATCCAGGAAACTAAGCAAGATGGGCTTACCTGAAATTTAAGTCTGGAAATTCACTGCTACCAGTCTCAGGAACAGGCTGGGTTGAACTCATACGCAATATATCCACAGGTGTTGATACATTGTCTGAATTTGATAGAAGATGTAAAGTTAGCACTCAGCACTCATATAAATGCAATTCAAAAGAGGGAATGGTTGTAGGATGTACCTGCAGCATTGTTAATGCAGATACCTTTATCTCCATCTGTGGCCAATTTGCTCAGTGGCTCATTTAATCTAGAGAATTTCTGTTTCCCTCTATAAAATGGTGGAGCAGAACGACTCCTAGATCTACTGCCCTTGGAAATCCTGGATCTCTGGTGCAATCCAAGATTGTGTTGATTCAGCAGATCTTGAGCAAGTGTGCTGCCATTTGCCATATAGGAAGCAGGGACATTAACATGGCAATCATTACCACTTCTCTCAGGAGAAATATCAACTGAGAATCTCGTGTCAAATTTTGGTTTCAACATCATCAGATTATCTTCAGAACCAAACTGGTCAGTTGAACCACAGTCATTATTGAAGTAATTAAGCGACTGCATTTCATTCTCAAAGTTATCCAAATGTTTAGTTCCTTCACATATCATTGATGAAACATTGCTAAATCTGTCCAGAGAAAATCTAACATCGCTGTCAATATTTTCACAGTTCCAAGAACCAAAGCTTTTATCTGATTTCTTGCGAGGTATCAAGCCAGTCCTTGCATGACTGCAAGGTGTATCAACCAACGAGGATAGACGAGGAAAATGACGGAAAGTATCCTCAATGGAGGAGCTATCCATCAAGTCACTGTTCCACACAGCATGAATATCAGGGAAGTTCGTCTGGCTAACAGTATGAGCCTCAAGGCCTTCAACACATCCAACTGCAGTCCCTAAGTTCTTATCGGTTCTGCACTCCCTCAAAACTCTACAGAAGCCCCTGGAGGTGTGACCATCATCATGATAGAATCCATCACTGAACTGTAACATCTCAGGGTAAGAAATATCAGCGATTGTATCTGTAGTTTCATTGAGTAGGCAGCCCCCATTTAATTTATCAAACTCATCATATAATCCATCCCAGCCAGATGTGTCTGCTTTTATGTTGGTTTGACTTTGCACCAAATCAGAGGTCATTTTGTTTGGCCTATTGAGAGAACCGAAGCAACGTTCTTGTATTCCAACTTCTGCACTAATCGACTCAGATTCTTGTTTGTGAGCTAAAAAACCTTTGGTTGGCACATCTTCCAACATTCCAAAATTACCAGAATATGCATACTCATGCAATATACCTTCTGACCTTTGCCTTTTCCAACCAGTTGGTACACTTGAAAGGTCATCATCTAAATGGGAAGGACCATCCTCTAACCACCAATAATTGACTCTTTCAGGAGAATGCATAACCTTGTAACCAAACTTGTAATCAATACTGGTGACACTGTTGGACCAGGGTGAATTAGTGATCCGCCCAGAAAAGGAGACATGCTGTTTGGATGGCTCCATATGAAAAGAAAAGCAGGGCAAGTCTTTTGGTGCTCCTGTGGCACTCAAATCACTGTTGGTATCTCTGACTGCATTCTTCTGCTGAGTGTTTTGGAAGTCAGCATACTCTTCATTGTTCTGCACATTATGATGCCTTAGGAGTCCCTTATTCAATTTCACTGCAACAGCACCATATAAGAAAAGCTCAGAAGCTCAACAAATCAAAGGAGACCAAAAAAATGAAGTTTGCTGACCAAGTCACAAACCATCATTTTTCAGAGGCAAACAGGTACCACCAGCACAAACTCCGTCAGCTAATGGTGAAGGGTACAATAATAATTCCATCAGACCAATAATTGTTCATTTCACAAAGCTATAAGCAACAAACATTGAGGTCTCATTGTCTAACCTTTTGGTGATTGCAGTGCATGCTTCTTCCAGTAGTTTGTGACAGTTTGTTCAAAGAAAAGCAAGACAGTTTGCCAATCCTAGAAGTGGGGAAAAGAAGAAGGGGAGATTAAATAGCCAGCTAAGTAAATTATTTGGAGATGAAACACGTAACATCACGTTTCTGAAAAATCAGACACTTTTGTTGAAGCGAATTATTTAGAGACGATGAAACAAGTCAGTCACACTCATCCAAGAACATTAGCTACAAATAAAGCTTACTACAAACGAGGAAACTCAAAAGCATAAAGTTGGAAGTGAATCACCTTGAATTCCACAATGGTTTTTGTTGGCTCAAAATGTAGATCGTAGCTAGATCTAGGACAGCAAAAGTTCAGTACAAAAGCAGGGTAGATATCAGCCTTCTGCCTCTTCCTGCTCTGAACATCAATTTCTTCATTCCTCTTTATAATAGAAGATTGAAAGCTAGATGCCAGGTTATTGAGCATATTATGAATCGGGTTTCTATTCACAAATCTTGAGTTGATGTCTTTGGAAAGTCAAGGATGTTTCCAAGAAATTGGAAGATAGTAAATAAAAGCACAAAGCAGATAACGGTGAATTGGCGAGGAGGATACACAGGTATTGGAAATCCTGAAAATGAGGATTGCACTTTGCTGAAAACACTTTATCAAAATTTAGTTTCAACAGCTTATATCTTAAATGATGGACTTTACCTTTGTACGAAACACATCTGCAGGTCCAGATATGTGCCCTGAAAGAACGCAGCCCTGGTCAGAGGCAACTATCTCATGGAGAATTCTGGAGACATCATCCCCAAAATTTTTCGATATAAGAGGCAAAGGAGATGACGAAGAAGCTGTGTATAGCAATTCATCTTCGCTGCATTAGTGAAACAGGCATGTCAAAATGTTCTGTACAAGTAAAATTGTCCTAATAAGGTAAAAACTGAAAAGGCAAGCTTAGCACAACGCATAACCTGTCAATGTCAAGGAGTCTGAGTGAAATCTGTGGATGAATAAGCGCAATTTGCAGGACACACTTCTTCACATGGTGTAATTCTCTTTTCTCACTACAAAATATAATATGGATAAATATTAATCAAATGATCTATTGAACAAAGCTGTGAATAAGAAGAGACAAATGCGTATGAATAGCAGTAATTATTATCACATACCTAGATTCTATTTGTTTCCTCCGTACTGGTTGATTGTAAAAAAGCTCCCGAACAACAACTGCAAAGATGAAAGGCTTGATAATAGCTCCCATAACAAAGGAGAAATATAAGTAAAACACATAACTAGGGTCTTAAATAGACCATTAAAATCTCACTTTTCACATGTATCATGCATATATAAACACTATGTTGTTTCCAGGAGAAAAAAGAACAATTACCTGTGGTGCCAACAATTTCCCTCTTGTCATCTATTCCCAGATGTAAGCATTTAGATCCCTGTGTGATTGTCAGAAGAATTCAGATGCTCTAACCATGGATAAATCAAGATTATGTATGTCATTAAAGAAGTAAGGTGTTTCAGTGATGCCTTTATTATCTTGCAATATGAATTTGGTCTCCCACGAGCTTTTGTCCTGACTTCAACCACAGAGATATCAGAAAGTGATGCGAGTGCTTCTCCATTTAGTCCAAAACTTCTAGGACTAAGCTCCCCGTCGTCCATCACATTATGAAATTTGGATGTTGCTGTTATAACAGAAGCGAATTGTACATCATTAGCACAGTTAGAACCACATACTGCCATTGACTATATTTACTCTTTCAAAACATACAAGCTTTTCAGGTAATGGGCCTATATTTAATGAAATGAAACATAATCAGTTTTAACACTGATGGCAGGGGTCTCTGCTTGTTAAATAAATTGATAAAGTACTTCTTTTTAAACAAACAACAAAATGGATACCATTTTCATTATCCTGTCCTAAGCAAATCAGCAAGTACTTATTCTACATCTGACATAAGTGGAATAAGATAAACATCTAGAAAACCATTTCTTTATGTTGTATCACTTGCAAAATTGCAAAGTATCATGACAAAAATAGTACCATTAAATCTAGGGAAATGGAAAAAGGCAAGAAAATAAATAACAATAAGTTCTGGCTTACTATATTTTTCTCCCAAAAGAACCAATTCATCTCGTGTAATACCACAACCTGCAATTTGTACAATATGGCAATAAATTGTTTTCCTCTATAAGGTTAACCTCTATAAGTTTTTTTTTTCAGAAAAAAAGAGAGGATAAGTGCATACCATCATCTTCCACTTTTAGATAAGATGCTTTGATGTTTATTGCAATGTCAATCTGAAATAGGTACAGAGTTTATTAATGATGATAACACACAACACAGAAGATATAACACTACATATTATATATTGCTTATTTTCCCATTTAGATATGTGAAAGCAATACCTTGCTTGCATTTGCATCAATGCTGTTATATATCAACTCCTCAACAACCCTTGGCAGGTCAGACAGAACAATGCTTGAACGCAACGAGCTATGAACACTCTTCGGCAGGCGCTTTATGGTCTGCATTTACTCATACTGGGAGAAATATGCTGAAATATGAAAATTCCTCAGTGATGAAACATAAGCGAGCAAAACAAACAGGCAAGGCAATTTCAAGGTTTCAGTTTTATAAGTCGGTTTCTTCAGGAACCAGGGGCGCGGCCCAGTATGGGGCGTGGGTGTAGACACGATAATTTTTTTTGCAAACGATCGAGTTTAACAGGTAAATACATGGTCAGATGCGAAAACAAACAGCAAACGTTAGGGTTTTGGGTGTTCAATTTCACGCAGCAGGAAGGAAATGGGCGGCGCAAGGGTTTTGGGTGTTCGATTCCGCACGGCAGGAAGGGAATGGGCGGGCATACCTATCCCGCTATCCGATGCTCGTTGCCTGCGAAGCGCCCGACGAAGACCTGGCAAAGGGCGGCGCCGCTCGCCCCCTCGTCGCCGCTAGAGAGAGAGAGAGTGAGAGAGAGAGGTGAAGGCGTGGAGCGGTGAAAGGTTTAGGAGGCTGGAGGCAACGCCAACGCGAGTACGCGACCGAATGGCTCGGCCGTCCCGGAAGGCAGCGGAACAACGACTTCATTATCGGTGAAATACTATCATCAATCAAATACTCCTTGAAAAAGCAATTAGAGTATTATCATCAATCAAATACTCCTTGAAAAAGCAATTAGTAGTACTATCATCAATCAAATACTCTTTGAAAAAGCAATTAGTTAGTACTAGTATCGTTCCATTAACTACTATTATAAATTTTTTTAATCCCTGAACTAGCTACAAGTAGGGCTGGACAAAATGCTCGCAGCTCGTTAGCTCACTCGGCTCGTAAGTAGCTCGGCTCGGCTCGGCTCGTTGTGATTTCCTAACGAGCCGAGCCAGGTTTTTTGCTCGGTAATTATAACGAGCCGACTCGAGCTGCTCGTGAGCCGCTCGCGAGCTAAGTGAGCCGAGGATCACATAGACCTGCAGGCTGCAGCTCATGAGCGACAACGATAGCCCACAAGCTTGAGCCCACGCAACAGCCCAACAATACTTGACAGCCCACTCCAAGCCCCGAAATCCATCCCTCCATCGAACTGAATGGCAAACCCAAACCCTATCCACTCGTATCGGGATATTTAATTATTTGCCATCGTAAGAAAGGCCACACCTTCAGATACCACTATAAGAAAGGAACCAATATATTTGCCATTATAAGATCGTGTTGCTTACAAAATTGCCACTTTGTCCGACGTGGCGTGCCAAATCACGCTTCTACGCTGGAGAGGCCACGCGAAATGTCATTCCTGCCCTCGCCTTATCAATACACTCGACGCGTTGCTGTCCTTCCTCGCCGAGTTCACGCCGCCGCCCGGTGATGGCATCGCCGCGTCGTGGCGAGGGTCGCCGGACTGCTGCACGTGGGACGGCGTGAGCTGCGGCGGCGATGGCGAGCTCACGCGCCTGTGGCTGCTGCGCCGTGGGCTCGGCGGGACGATCTCGCTGGCGGTCGCCAACCTCACCGCTTGCCGTTCTTGACCGCCCGGCGCTTGCGACCTCTCGATGAACCAGTTCGGCGGAGGCATTCGTCCGGGGTTCGGAAACTGCTCGCAGCTGCGCGTCCAGGCGTCCTCAACGTCGGCCGCAACAAACTCACCGGCGAATTGCGAGTCCGAGATCGAAACAAGGCGGCGCCGGCGCGCGGTGCAATTGACGGAAGCCGCCATGGATGGGAGAGCCGTAGAAGTGGGCAGGCTCACCAAGCTGCAGTTGCCTGGTCGAGTAGGCGATGGACGACCGCTCGCGCTCAGCATGACAGCACCGATACATGGCATCGCGCGCCCGTGTCTCCGTGTGGGGGATGATAGCGCCGCCTGTGTCTTTAAGGCCCTAACGCCCTAGCAGTCACTGGTTCTTATTGATTAGATAAATTGATAATTCATGTTTGATTTAAGGCCCTAACGCCCAGCGGAGGCCAGCGCCCTAGCAGTCACCTGAAGGACACGATCATGTTCATGTCGGAGGCCAGCGCCCAGCGGCGACGCGACGAAGAGCGTCACGTTCCCGGACATCCTGAAGGGGACCAACAATTTCAGCGAGGCGAGCATCATCGGGTCGGGCGGCTACGGGCTCGTGTACCTGGCCGAGTTGGAGGACGGCACGAGGCTCGCCGTGAAGAAGCTCAACGGCGACATGTGCCTTGTGGAGCGCGAGTTCCGCGCGGAGGTGGAGGCCATGTCATCCGCGGCGGCGCGGCACGAGAACCTCGTCCCGCTCCAGGGCTTCTGCATCCGTGGCCGGCTGCAGCTGCTGCTGTACCTGCACGACTGGCTCCACGACCGGCCCGGCGGCGGCGAGGCGCTGCGGTGGCGCGACCGGCTGTGGATCGCGCGCCAGCATGAATGCTGGAAGCTGGCTGGACGAGGATGCTGGCGCTGGCCGGCGCCCACACCGTGGGATTCTACCACTGCCGAGTTTGCGCCCTGCATCTATGGCTGCGGCGGCACCACCGGGCACGACCCGCGATGAGAGCGAGAGGGAGGCAGAGATACGACACAGCTGGAGGTGGAAGAATGATAGGGCCCACATGTAAGTGATGGACAAAACAATCAGAGACCAACCTGTTCATTGTGTAGAGAAAAGCCAAGGACAGCATCGTCATTTCGCATCCCCTCTCCAGAGTGGAAGCGTGATTTGGCACGCCACGTCGGACAAAGTGGCAATTTTGTAAGCAACACGATCTTATAATGGCAAATGTGTTGGTTCCATTCTTATAATGGCATCTGAAGGTGTTGGCTTTCTTACTATGGCAAATAATTAAATATCCCACTCGTATCGCATCTGCCGCTACTCGCAGTCTCGCACGCATCTCGTTCACCGACGCTCGTCGTCTCCCTCGAGGAGCCGCCGCCGCCGCCGCCACAAGGGCACCGCTTGCCGGATCCCGCCACTGCTCCAGCGGCTCGCGTGCAGCTCGCGGGCGCCACCATCCACCCATGCGGGCACGGTCGTCCATCCCCTGCCCTCTGGGCTCTCTGCCTCCCTGTTCTCATGGGCGAGGAGCCGAGGAGCAACTGCAACAACCACCTAGTTCGGAATCAAGGAGCAGATAGAAGCAATTAGCAATCCACGGCCAAGAGCAAGACTCCGCAGATCGAGCTCGTGATGCATCAGCAACCCCTTCTGCATTCATAGCCTTGGTGTGTATAAGTGTATTGTTTTGTTTAAAAAATATGTGTCTTTTATCTAAAATCAAAATCCAATCCCGATGAACTAATACTTTGGACTAAGTTTTGCTCAACCTGAACTTTATCTCTTAGGTTCTGTCCTTGTTCATCTTGTCTCTGCATTCTACAAAAGTTCTGTTTGTGACTACTGAGCTATGAGTCGCTCTGGCTCGCGAGCTGGAACGAGCCAGCTCGAGCTTTTGACGAGCCGAGCCGAGCTCAGCTTTTTGCTCGTTACGCTAACGAGCCGAGCCGAGCGAGCTCGTTAACATAACGAGCTAAAGCGAGCCGAGCCGAGCCGAGCCGAGCTGGCTTGTTATCCAGCCCTAGCTACAAGCAACATGAAAATAGTAAAAGAGCCATGGTAAATATGGTGAGCATAGAGATGTGCATCAGTGCATGTATGTGATAAGAAGTAGGCATGGTTTTTGTTTACAGATGAACTATTGCAAAAAAGCAAGAGATTGCAAAACTGTGTGAGCGATTAATTTGTAATGCCCGTGGCCGCCGGCGAATGCCGCCGACGTGAGAATTAACAAGTAGATCACGAGACACGATATAGAGGAACGAGGACGGATTATCCTCTTCCGATTTGTTCTTCGTAGAATAGCAAGATGAGTTTTACGTTCACGAGTACAGGCAGCTTATACACGCCACCACCCAGACACTGCCCTGTGGGCCCCTTACGCACGCGACGCACCCAATTACAACGCGACACGTCATTCACTTAAACGCCTCCCGCGCCTTCTCCAGGTTTACGCCTTCTCTATCGCCTTGGCATCAGTCTTCAGTGCCACAGCCATAACATCTCCCCCTGCACAAGAGCTTGCATGTCCCCATGCAACAGCGTCGGGAAATCGATGCTTGATGACATAATAGTCTTCCCAAGTAGCTGAATTAGCAGACAAGCCGTGCCACTTGATCTTCACCTGAGGGATTGCAGCATTCCCCTTTTTTACCAGACGACGGTCCAGTACTTTCTCAAGAAGCAGTTCTGTTGTCAACAAGTCCACCAAAGAAGAAATGTTCTCATACACTGGTGTAGTATCAGGAGTGTAAGGTTTGAGCTGAGATATGTGGAACACAGGGTGTATCAAACTGCCTTCTGGGAGGTCCAATCTGTAAGCAACAGATCCAATTCTTTCCAAGACTTTGTGTGGTCCAAAGAATTTGAAAGATAATTTTGGGTTTGGTCTATTGACAACTGAAGATTGTGCATATGGTTGCAGTTTGAGCAAGACCAAATCCCCAACTTGGAACTGCATCTCGTGTCTCTTCTTGTCAGCTTGGAGTTTCATCCTGTTCTGAGCAGCCAACAAATGTAACTTGAGGAGTTCCAACTGTTCTTGCCTGTGCTAAACAATGTCTCTGACAGTAGTATCTCCTTCACTTGGAACAGATGAGAGTGCCCCAACCTTTGCATCATACCCATATAATGCTTTGAAAGGTGTACAACCCAATGCAGTGTGGAATGTGGAATTGTACCATAATTCAGCTAGTGCTAGCCACTGTTTCCATTGCTTTGGAGAGTCATGGATCATACACCGCAAGTACATCTCCAAACACTGATTGACCCGCTCTGTCTGTCCATCAATTTAGGGGTGGTAAGCAGTACTTGTGACCAGATTGATATCATATAACTTGAACAGCTCTTTCCAGAAAGCACTAAGAAAGACCCTGTCTCTAATTGTCACAATTGACTTTGGTAACCCATATAATCTGACCACCATGTCCAGGACAAGTTTGGCCACCAATTGAGCAGTGTATGGGTGTTTGAGAGTAATAAAATGAGCATATTTGGTGAACCTGTCTACCACAACTAGTATCACACTATACCCATCACTTTTTGGTAATCCCTCCACAAAATCCATGGTAATATCTTGCCATACTCCTTCAAGAATAGGTAGTGGTTGAAGAAGTCCAGCAGGATGTGTATGTGTGTGTTTAGCTTGCTGACAGACAGTACATTGCTTAACAAAATTTTCCACATCTAGTTTCATGCCTTTCCAAGCAAATAGCATTTTGACTCTATGATAAGTAGCATTGACACCAGAATGGCCCCCAGTAGCAGAAGCATGTAAGGCAGCAATAATCTTAGTTTGTAATGCTGAATTTTGTGCTATCCATACCTTGCCTTGGTATTTAATTAACCTTTGATGAAGTGAGTAACTAGCCTCATTTGGACTACTGACAGATAGAGCAGTCAGTAATTGTTGAGCTTCCATATCAGTGACATAAGAATTCAGTACTTCCTGGACCCAGAGAGGTTTCACTTCAGATACAGCCTGCAATGCCATCAGATGACCCACCCTTGACAAGACATCAGCAGCAAGATTTTCTTTACCTTGTCTATACTGTATTTTGAATTTCAGCCCCATTAATCTGGTCATGATTTTCCTTTGTAGTTCAGAGTGTAAATTCTGTTCATTGAGATAGGCCAAACTTTTATGATCAATTCTAATCACAAACTCATTCCACTGTAGATAAGACCTCCATTTCTCCACAGCCATCAATAGAGCTAAAAATTCTTTCTCATATATAGAAGTGTGCTTATGTGTTGTGGTAAGAGCCTTATTGAGATAAGCTATGGGTTGATCTTTTTGCATCAATACTTCACCCACTCCAGTATCACAAGCGTCAGTTTCAATAATAAAAGGTTCTTTGAAGTTTGGAAGAGTTAGCACTGGGGTCTGTGTCATTGCAGTTTTTTTATGCATCAAAAGCAGATTGTCGCAGTGGACCACTCCAGTGTTTTCTTTTGCAATAGCTTTGTCAAAGGCTTGGCCAAAACTCCATAACCTTTAACAAATTTTCTATAGTATCCAGTCAAGCCTAGAAAACCCCTCAGCTCAGTAATAGATGTTGGTTGTGGCCACTTAAGCATTGCTTGGATTTTGGTGTTATCAGTTGACACTCCCTCCGCAGATATAATATGCCCCAAATAGTCCAGCTTGTCCTGAGCAAAAGAGCACTTACTGGTTTTCAAGTAGAGCTGATGATGCCTCATTTGCTCCAGTACTTGCTGCAAATGCTGCTCATGTGTTTCCAAAGAAGGACTATAAATCAAAATATCATCCAGGAACACTAACACAAATTTCCACAGAAATGGTTGCAAAATATCATTCATAAGGCATTGAAAGGTGGTAGGTGCATTTGTTAGTCCAAATGGCATCACTTTGAACTGATAATGCCCGTGATGTGTTTTAAAAGCAGTCTTGTATTCCTCCCCTTCCTGCATCCTCACCTGATGGTAACCTGACCTCATGTCCAGCTTTGTGAAAAATTTAGACCCATGTAATTCATCCAAAATTTCATCAATAACTGGCATAGGAAAGCAATACTTAACTGTAATGTCATTCAATTTACGTTAATCAACACAAAAGCGCCAGCTTCCATCTTTCTTTTGCACCAGTAGCACTGGAGATGCGAAAGGACTGCTACTATGAGTAATCAACCCTGCTGCCAAGAGTTGCTTGACTTGTGTCTCAATTTTAGTTTTGTGGTGAGGAGAATACTTATAGGGACGTGCATTAATTGGCACAGCTCCAGGTATCAGTGGGATATAATGATCATGAATTCTTCTGGGAGGAAGTTGTTGAGGATCTTGAAAGACATCTGGATATTGTGCTAATAGAGCTTGTATAGTTGCAGGTACTGCTTCTGAACCAGTGTGATCCACACAGTCAACTATTGCACAAGCCCATATCTCATTGCCCTCGGCCCATTTCACCACTTGTTCAGCTGATAAAACACTGATCTGCAGTGGAGGTGGAGTCACTCCCTGCAACTGAATAGTGTGTCCCTTATGCTGGAATTCTATCATCCTCTCTTGCCAGTGACAGTTCATGGGGCTGTGAGCCTTTAACCAATCAAATCATAGGATTGCATCATAGATAACCAGATCCAACACCTTCATGTCTGATGTCAATGTTTACCCT
>CM014271.1:16528764-16544234 GCA_004135705.1 Alloteropsis semialata | reverse complement strand
GACGCTCATGTTTCAATAGCAAGCGAAAATGAAACTTGAGACTCTACTTATGATAATGTGACCCAGGATAAGCAGAATGAAGCAAACTGGACTACTGACAGATAGAGCAGTCAGTAATTGTTGAGCTTCCATATCAGTGACATAAGAATTCAGTACTTCCTGGACCCAGAGAGGTTTCACTTCAGATACAGCCTGCAATGCCATCAGATGACCCACCCTTGACAAGACATCAGCAGCAAGATTTTCTTTACCTTGTCTATACTGTATTTTGAATTTCAGCCCCATTAATCTGGTCATGATTTTCCTTTGTAGTTCAGAGTGTAAATTCTGTTCATTGAGATAGGCCAAACTTTTATGATCAATTCTAATCACAAACTCATTCCACTGTAGATAAGACCTCCATTTCTCCACAGCCATCAATAGAGCTAAAAATTCTTTCTCATATATAGAAGTGTGCTTATGTGTTGTGGTAAGAGCCTTATTGAGATAAGCTATGGGTTGATCTTTTTGCATCAATACTTCACCCACTCCAGTATCACAAGCGTCAGTTTCAATAATAAAAGGTTCTTTGAAGTTTGGAAGAGTTAGCACTGGGGTCTGTGTCATTGCAGTTTTTTTATGCATCAAAAGCAGATTGTCGCAGTGGACCACTCCAGTGTTTTCTTTTGCAATAGCTTTGTCAAAGGCTTGGCCAAAACTCCATAACCTTTAACAAATTTTCTATAGTATCCAGTCAAGCCTAGAAAACCCCTCAGCTCAGTAATAGATGTTGGTTGTGGCCACTTAAGCATTGCTTGGATTTTGGTGTTATCAGTTGACACTCCCTCCGCAGATATAATATGCCCCAAATAGTCCAGCTTGTCCTGAGCAAAAGAGCACTTACTGGTTTTCAAGTAGAGCTGATGATGCCTCATTTGCTCCAGTACTTGCTGCAAATGCTGCTCATGTGTTTCCAAAGAAGGACTATAAATCAAAATATCATCCAGGAACACTAACACAAATTTCCACAGAAATGGTTGCAAAATATCATTCATAAGGCATTGAAAGGTGGTAGGTGCATTTGTTAGTCCAAATGGCATCACTTTGAACTGATAATGCCCGTGATGTGTTTTAAAAGCAGTCTTGTATTCCTCCCCTTCCTGCATCCTCACCTGATGGTAACCTGACCTCATGTCCAGCTTTGTGAAAAATTTAGACCCATGTAATTCATCCAAAATTTCATCAATAACTGGCATAGGAAAGCAATACTTAACTGTAATGTCATTCAATTTACGTTAATCAACACAAAAGCGCCAGCTTCCATCTTTCTTTTGCACCAGTAGCACTGGAGATGCGAAAGGACTGCTACTATGAGTAATCAACCCTGCTGCCAAGAGTTGCTTGACTTGTGTCTCAATTTTAGTTTTGTGGTGAGGAGAATACTTATAGGGACGTGCATTAATTGGCACAGCTCCAGGTATCAGTGGGATATAATGATCATGAATTCTTCTGGGAGGAAGTTGTTGAGGATCTTGAAAGACATCTGGATATTGTGCTAATAGAGCTTGTATAGTTGCAGGTACTGCTTCTGAACCAGTGTGATCCACACAGTCAACTATTGCACAAGCCCATATCTCATTGCCCTCGGCCCATTTCACCACTTGTTCAGCTGATAAAACACTGATCTGCAGTGGAGGTGGAGTCACTCCCTGCAACTGAATAGTGTGTCCCTTATGCTGGAATTCTATCATCCTCTCTTGCCAGTGACAGTTCATGGGGCTGTGAGCCTTTAACCAATCAAATCATAGGATTGCATCATAGATAACCAGATCCAACACCTTCATGTCTGATGTCAATGTTTACCCTTGGCACCACCATTCCATCTGTGGAACCACTTTATCAGTGACTAACACTTGCCCATTTGGTAGTTGCACCTTTCTTGCTGGAGCTTCAATAGGTACAATACCAACTTTTTCCAAGAACTGTGCACTCACAAAGCTATGGGAACTGCCACTGTCCAGTAATGTTAACATCACTTTGTTATGCACTAAGGCTCTGATCTTGATGCATTCAGACTCTTCAAAACTTGTCATGGCATTCAAAGATAAATGGCAAAATTGTTCATTGAGAGAGTCCTCCACTGCCAAATCATTCAGAACCTTTTCAGTCAGATTAACATCCAGCTCATTTACCACCAGTGCATTGACTTGAGCCTTTGATCTTTTCACACACTTGTCAGCATGTCCTGGTTCATATTTTTCAGCATAGAAATAACACAAGCCATTAGCCTTCCTGTAATCCCTTTTCTGTCTCTCCCTCCACAAACTAGAGTTCTGATGTGGTTTTTTCTCAAGTCTGTAGTTGGAAAAGGTTGGCCTTGAAGTAGTAGTCTTGTGATATTTGAGTTTACTCCTTTCTAACATCTTCTGTTGAATTTTGGCCAGCAAAATCGCCTTAGTTACAGTTGATGGTAACTGCATCTGCACAGGGCTTTGGATATCATCTTTGAGTCCCTTGATGAATTGTGAAACTGTAGGATCGAGGAGGCCGACTAGAGGGGGGGGGTGAATAGTCGGTTCTAAAAAATTCTAGCAAAATTAACCGATTAAAATGCGGAATGAAACCGATCGGCTAAAGCACGACTACACCCCTAAATTCAATGTCTTAACTATGTGCAACAACAACCTATGGCAAGATCAAGGTTTGCAATCCTAGTGTGACATGCAAGCAATTGTAATTCTAGGAATGTAAATTGCTTGAATTTAAATTGCACAAAGTAAATGAGCTTAAGTAGACAAACCACAATGGAGACACCAAATTTTTACCGTGGTCTCGGTGACTTGCCGGTCACCCCTAATCCACGTTGAGGTGGATTCTATGTTCCAATCGCTCCTCTATCAAGGCACCGTTTGATTTATGAGCCGACTTGGACCAAGAACCGCTCCACACCTCGATTCCACTAGAGTTTCTCTTCACCACTCCGGCAAGGTGAGCACAAAGACCTTTCACAAGAACACCGGGCCTTCTCACAAGCTTCTCTTGAGAAGATCACCGGATCACGGCACCACCACGTCGTCTAGGTGTCGGCAAACACCAAGAGTAACAAGTCAAGACACACTTGACCCTTCACCAAGTGCCTAAAGCTCAATCTCTTATGCAAATGCATTTGAATCTTGCCTCTCACCCTCTCTTATGTGCAACACATGCACAAACTCATGGGGAGGACTTGCACAACCTCAAGAATGCTCAAATGGAAGCCTAGAGGTCCCTCAACTCGCAGGATACCAGGTATATATAGGCCACAACTCCAAAACTAGCCGTTACACAGAAAACTCGTCAAAACAGAGTTTCCGCGAACAGTCCGTCTCACATAGGCTGGACAGTCCGTCATTCAAACCCAACGGCTATATACTCAAAAAATGCTTCTCAGAGTCGACCGTTACGCCCTTGGCGGACTGTCCGCCTCACAAATCGCGGACGGTCCGTAGTACATTTTGATACCCAACACAGAAACAACAAGTTTCTACGTCCGTTTGAAAGTTAGCCGGCGGACAGTCCACCTCCAGGTGGCGGACGGTCCTCCATTCATTTTGGACATCCAACACAGAAACTCCAAGTTTCTGGCTCTGTTTGAAGATTTACGGGCGGACTGTCCGCGTCCAGGGGCCGGATGGTCCGCCGTTCACTTTGGCACCCCACACAGAAACAAAAATGGTCCTGGCCGCTCAAAAACATGATACCTGCAGACCATCCGCCCCCTGGGCGGACCGTCCGCAGCTCCATTTTCAGCACAGCCGATGCTTAGTAAAACGTCCATAACTTTTAGCTCCGATGTCCAAATTAGGTGATCTTGGACTCTATGGAAAGCTTATTCAGAGGGCTACACGTTCCAACTAAATGCTTGACTCCAAACATATTGGATCAAACCAGAATTGCAATCCAAGACCCACCATAAACCATTAGCACCAAACATTTGCTAAGCGACTTTTGCACACTACCGGTTCCTTGCCAAGGTTAGTATACATATGCAAGATTGAGCTTTTCAACACCTAGAAAAGGCACAAGCATCATCAAGACCCTCTTAATAGTACGGCATTCTATCTTATCAATCCGGTCTTTTCTCCACTAATCTCCGAGACCGGCAAATAAAATGCCCTATGTTTCATATCTTTGCCTTGCGCAAATCCAATCTTGGGTCTTACTTGTAACACCACAGGTGTTACTTAAGCCTAAGAGACTCTCATTAGAATACTAATGAGGACAGATGTAAATAACTGAAGGTTTAAGAGCTACTCAAAGAGAGCAAATATGAACCAAGGGTATTTTGGTAATTCCTCACTATGAAAAGGTTGACCAAGTCAAATTAGAGTTAACAACTCCAAAAGATAGCAAATAATCAAATATGCTTGGAATGATCAAGTTTGAGAAAAATTCAAACTTTGAAAATCAAATTTGGTTAAGTTTAAACCTTATGTGTTGATGGTTTTGGTCAATATTCAATGGCTTGTAACTTTCAAACTAAAAGGATTTAGCCCAAGGTTATATTGAGAGAAGTGTAGCCCCATGTTAGGACTACAACTTTGTTTAGTGAAGATCCAAAAGTTTACATTTGGTTTTTGGAGAAAACCTGGCCTAAAGATGGCAGGTTGACGAAGGGGGGGAGGGTTAACTGAATTCTTTTCACAGGATAGGTGTTTGCAGGGGCTGCAGTTTAGGGCAGCATATCTAACAATCTAGGCAGATTCAGCTCAAGGTCGTATTGAAGGAAATGTAGATCCATATGTAGGCTACAACTTTTGTATTTGGAGTTTGGAGAGTTTACATTCATAGTATGGAGTAAAGGTGATCTGAATTAGCTGGTTTGCACGAGATTCAGAAGCGCCGAGTTTGGGGCCCGATATTCAGTGACCAATATCTCCAAATCTGTTGAGATATAGACCAAGGTTATATTAAGGAAAATGAAGTTCAATGTTTGGGGTACAATTTTTGTTATTTGAGCTCCAAGAGTTTACATAGGAAATTTGAAGAAAAAGCTAAGTCAAGTTGCTGGATTGAATGGAGTTTCAGAAACGAAACACAGGTTCAGTCAGAAACTCAGCGACGAGTTGATGTTCAGAGCCTTGAAACTTCTGATTCTTTGTGTTTTAGCTTCAAGTGTTTATACAGTTTTTGAAGACTCAAGTATAGGCTACAACTTTGGTTATGGAACTTTCGAAAGTTTACATATGAAATATAGAGAAATTTTGACCGGAACATGGCTGTTTGGAGAGGATTCAGAGAGGAGAGGGAGAGTTCAGATAGACAGAGGCAGAGATGGCGCGGCGAGGACACACAGCTGCTTGCCGCCCTTCACCGGTGGTGCCACGCGCCGTCACGGCCGTCGTCCAGCGCAAGGCGGTGGTCAGCAGGAGGTGGCGAGCCCAGTGTGGAGTGCAAGCGCGATAGGAACGCAAACCGGCTGTCCTTAGCTTCTTCTTTCCTTTCCTGCTCAACGCCAGTGACAGTCACCCACCGCCCAAATCCACCGCCGTTTCCGCCACCCCGTCCGATTCCTCGTTTCCACGCGTTCTCGAGCTCGTCCGCCTTCCATCCGAACCACCCTTGCCTGGCCTCGTCACCCACAGCCGCCGTGCGTCACCATCGTCCGCCTAGCGCCACCACCGCCGCCCTTTTTGCCGCACGGTGAGCACCCCCTTCCGGCCTTTTCCGTCGCTATCTTACCCCGCTGCTGTGTTCACCTTGGTCCGGCGCAGCTTTCCCTGGGGCTTGTTGCCCTGGTCCATGGCTAGTTTGGCCGGAATGCCATGGCGCCGTCGCGGGTGCCGCCACCATGGCCGCCGCCGCGAACAGTTCTGTCGGGCCTCGGTTGTTCTTGGATAAGGGGAGCGCCACGTGTCCTAGGTCGGGTAAGGTCTGTAGGAATCGCTTGTTGCCCTGGATCTTCGCCCTGTTGGCCGGTTCGGCGCTTCGCCACCGAGTCTGTGCGCCGCCGCCGCCACGGTAACCGTTCGCCGCCGTCCGAACCTCTCTCGTTAGGGGTTTGGTCGGGGTTGGTTGCGCGAGGGCCAGGGTTGTTTGGCAGTAGAGCTTGTGGGTCCCGTGGAGGTCGCCGTCGGCGGGTTTCCTGGGCAGACAACGCCGCCGCAGTCGGTTCTGGCCGCGTCGCGCGCGGGCGTATGCGTGCGGAAGAAAAGAGGAAGGGGAAGGAGAGAAGGGAGCTGGGCCGGGCCCGTTTGCCGGCCGGGTGAGAAAGGAAGGAGGGAAGTGGGCCGAGCCGGGCCGGGAGAGGATAAAGGGAGAAAAGGAAAAGAAAGAAAAAGAAAAGGGAAAGATGGGCCGGACCGGACCGGCCCATTAGAGGAGAAGATGGGCTGCGGGTTGGAATATGGATAAGGCCAGGGGGTTTTCTGCAGAATCGGGAAGTTTTGGGTTTTATTAGGTTTTTAGTGTTTTTAGAAATGCATTTCAATAGGATTAATATTTAGAAATGCATATCTTTTTGTAGAAAGCTCTAAAACTAATGAAGTAAATTTTATTGCAATAGTTGCATTTTCCTTTTTGCATCTAGATTATTGTTTAGTATATTAGATGCTTTTATAATTATTGTCCTTGATTTTAGGATGGGTTTAAGGGTTTGTTTAATTAGAAATATAGGTTTCTGTTTAGATCATGCTTTTATAATCCTTGATTAAAGTTACTTTTGCTGATTAGGTGCTTTACAAAAGTTTAAGGTGGTTAAGGGTCTCTAATTTAGTTTTCATATTCTTGCATCATATCGTGTAGACCAGTAATCGTTGTCACCAGAGCTGGTAGAGGATCCAAGCGTCGTCCAGGAAGGAAAAGAAGTGATGTTCAAGCCGGAGGCCGAGACAGTACCGCAAGCTCCAAAAGCCCTAATAACTGCAGAGCCCGAGTTCAGTAATCCAGGCAAGCCCCGGAGCATACCTGTCCCATTGCTAACTTGATTACTTATTGTTATGTTTGAGCCCATGTTTGAGCATGAGATTAGGAGTTGAGTGAATCCTATTTTAATGCATGATCCGTCCTTGTTTAGAGCATCTCAGCCACCTTTTCATAAAGATAGAGTAGAGCTGTTTAGATCTGTCCACAGTAGTATGAGTCAGGTGTTATCCCGATCACCTATACAATAGGTAGTGCTGGATTAGAGAGCTAAAAACTTGTTTAGTAAGTCTTTGAAGGTGTTGGGCAGGACATGTGGTTATGGATAATGGAATTTGTTGGAAGCTTTGGTGAGTATGAGCTGGTCCTCCCCATTTGGAAAAATGTAGGTTTTGTTGTGGTCTGCCTGTGGTCAAGCTTTGAACGTACTAGGCACATACCGGTATAGGGAGCCGGGAAACTGGTGTACTGCTGTGGTACCAACGGTTGAACTGTGAGTCACCATGCTTGGCGAGGAACGTGGGCGGGGTCGTAGTCAGTAACCCACATGCCTTTGCCCGGGCACTGTGTAGGGAATGGGGATGCGACCCCGGGCTAAGTGGGCACAGTTCAGGCAATGGTGGCCATAGCGGGAAAAGTAGCTTCGTGTGGCCTGACGAGGCGCGCACGCAGCGTGTGTCCTAGGTTTTCCCCTGCAGGGTTTGAAATTGATTCGAATCGCCGAGTGTCAACGGTTTTGATACATGCTTGAGCCTGACAGACACTTGATTTGTATGTTTAGTCAATGATTAAGCTCTCATACTTGCTTTATTACTCGCTAATCCTATTATTTGGCAATACTTATTTGGCTCACCTAGCTGCATAGGATAGTAACATGGTAGTCTAAAATATGGTAATTAGAGTAGTAGCTTAGTAAGCTTTGGCCGTGCTAGAGTCCGTTTGTTTCTCTTTTAACTTCAAAGCCTTGCATACCCTTGATCTTTCCTTTAGTTTTGTCAGTCGGGTAAGTCTCGCTGAGTACCCTTGTACTCAGGGTTCTTTGCCCTTGTTGCAGCTTTGTCCGTGGAGTAGCTTCTGTTGCTGGCACCGTGGAGGTCTGAAGACCCAGACATGTCAGGGCACGACATGATCTGTGACTAGGTTGTTTAATACCTTGTAAACCTGTTGCTGAACTTAGAACCTGTGTTATGTTGTTTAAATTTGAACTACTCTGGTTTGTATAACTCTTATCTATCTGTGTTGTATATATTCGTCTGTGCAATGTCTGTTATGTATCCTCTGGTGTTGGGATCCTGAGTATTTGTGATGAGACAGCTGAAAGTGAATGATTCGGGTTGTCTCGGAGACACTCGATGGAACCCCGGACTTATGCTGACCCAGGTGTGTGACGTGTTAGTATTTTACACTACAGATCACACATGAGTCAGTTTAAGTAGGGCCGTTCAGTCACATTACTTGATTTCCATATGCACGTGATGTCAATCACTTTCATTCTTCAAGGCACGTGATGTTCATCAATACTTGAAGTCTTGCCCTATGCATTTCATCAACACACATGATGTTTCCCAATACATGATTTTCATCTTCTCACTTTTCACCACATCATTTGACTCATGCTTCATCAACACACCGTGGCCTTTTAATTGTCATTTACCCAAGCCACTTGATATCCTTCACATGAAGTCTATCTTTTCTATTTTCTCCATATCTTTTTGCATTCATCATATAGTTGATGAGAATCACTCATAGCTTCATATGGCCTCTCATGGTCCATCGGTGCTAAGCCTTCACTCGCCCTTCACCATTGCCTTGGTCCTTCGGCGCCAAACCCTTTGCTTGCCCTTCACCCTTGCATGGTCCATCGCAGCCGAGCTTTGCTTAACCTTCACCATCTTGCCACATGTAGCTACTTTGTACTCCATATCTTCAATGTATTCACTTTATCATTTTGATCACCATTCAATATTTTCAATCCAACACAATTTCCTTGTTGATCACCAACTCATCAAGCTCATGCCTTTGATCTCCATCAATTCATCAACTCATGACGTTCATTTCATTCACATCTTCGCAATTAATATTCATCTTCTTGGCATCAATCACACCCTCAACTTGTTGAACCTTAACCAATGAGCTATCAACATTTATCTTGATGCCTGAAAGGATCTTGATGTCGCCTAGAGGGGGGGGTGAATAGGCATAACCTGAAAATGTCGCCACTTAAAACAAATTTATCAGCAACTTTCGGAGTCTCCAGAAAAATCTCCGGAGTCTCCGAATATGGAAACCCACGCCTTAAGCAGCGGAAAGACACTCAGCCACAAAAACCGGAACTTCCAGTTTCCAAAACCGGAACCTCCGGTTTTGGGTTGGGCACACAGAACCCCCAAACCTGTGAGTTGCAAACTGGGCTCGAGATCAATCCAGATCAGAGTGTATGCTCATAGGATGTATCTTAGCAGGTTCACAAAGCACCTGCACTGCACAAACACTGACACCCGAATAGATCAACCAATATCACACGATCAAGCTATGAATTCAAGTGCAATGCAAATGTAAGCAAACCAGTGACGAGACGCAAAGATTTGTTTCCCGAAGTTCAGATTCACCCAGGGCGAATCCTACATCTCCGTTGGGTGCTTCCAAAGAAGCCGGGTCGCTCTCAACCCCTTTCCCCACTTCACTAGTTAGCTTCTTCCCTTTCGGAGGCGAAGCTTGACCTGCACAAACTGTCCCGCGGCTCACCACACTTTGGTAGCTCCCGGGCGACGCCTAGCCATCTAGGAGGCACACCTCCAAGAGTATCAAATGCTTCACTTGATACTTGACAAGGCGAAACAGTGCTCAAGCGTATGAGTGCTCTTCTAGTGCTCACACATGGCTCCTCTCTACTACCCAACTCAAAAGATCTATCAAAGATCACACCACCTCACAAAGAGGGGTTGGGGAGAGCTATCTTGGCTTTGGCTTAGCTTAGAACAGGCAGGAAGCACAAAAGCAACTGCAACAACAGCAGCCTGCCACTGAGGACGGCGTGGGGTATAAATACTCCACAACACAAAAACTAGCCGTTAGAGTGACAGACCAAAACCGGAACTACCGGTTCCAAAACCGGAGCGTCCGAAAATTCAAACTAAAGAGCCGTTAGAGACACGTGGCACCCAAAACCGGAACCTCCGGTTTTGCCACTGTCTAACCCATGTCACATGTGTTCGTGAGGCTTTTGTGTCTCTCATCACTTATCATGGGTTAATTGAGCACTGAGACCTTATCAAAGTATCACATGATGCATCCCTCTTGATAGTACGGCATACCTAAACTCAAGATCAAACATAAATGCAATATTCATCCTCTTGAGCTTCATCACAATGTATCATGCCATACTTGATCAATATATCCTTATGAGAGCTGCATCTAACTCTGTCTCTTTGCTTTGAGCACTTCAACCTTGAGCTAGTGACTTGGATCAATATTCAACACATATGAATGAAATCCAACTTTAGATCACAAGTCACCCTTTTCATATGATTCAATAAACATTTGATGCATCCCATTGCTATACTTGGTAAGGCTTGACTTGATACCTCAAAATCCTCTAAGCACTAGCCACTTCACCCTAGCAAAGCTCATGGCTCAAGTCACCACTTGACCAAACTTCGCTTAGTACCTCGTTGCTAATCCCTTGCTTGATTTCTTCATCCAATCGTTGCCATATTGAGTCTAGCTTTGTTTTGTCATCAAGAATGAAATCCACTTGATATCATATTTACTTTTGACTTCTAAATCACATTTGTTTATAACAAGCTTCTCATTTTATTTAGAGACCAAAGAATAACCCAATGCCATCATGCCTCTATCTTCACCTTTATTTGCTTGTCATATATCACACAAAGTCATCATGGGATCATTTCAATATTTATTATCTTGATATTCATCTTCAATTCAAGCAATCTTGCAATATGAGGCTATTACCTAAGCCTCAACACATCTTCAACAGCCATTGCTTACTTTTCATGCTTAGATGTACAATGTCATACATCACACTTGTTCTTTTCGCCAAATGAGCCATTTATACAATATTTCCCACAAAGATTATTCACAAATACCTTCAGACCTGCTCATAAGCTTAACAAGTTCATTAGACCTTTAATCTAGTTGTCATTCAACTCACCAAAACCCACAAGGGGCCTAGATGCTCTTTCAATGCCGGAACTCATCCTTGACACATATGTCTTCTTCTCATCAATCACACTCTTAACTTGTTGATCCTCAACCAATGAGCTATCAACCTTTATCTTGATGCCGGAACTCAAACTAACACACCAACTCATGGAAATGGTTAGTCCCGTACATCCGGTTGTCATTAATCACCAAAACTCATCATAACACAATACTAGGGGCCTAGATCCTTCAATCTCCCCCCTTTTTGGTGATTGATGATAACCCGATCACATAAAGAGAGATTATAAAGAATTGTCTCTAGTATATGCCAACAGTTACATGAGTCATATACTAGATGTTTGGTTTCAACTAATGAAACACCAATCATAGAGTGAGCTCCCCCTAAATATGTGCATATAGATATATGAAAGTGAAACAATCATATGCACATTTGAGTTGTATCTTTTTAGTGAAGTTCACTCTATGCTTGGGACCTTACCTCAAGATTCCAATACTTTCTCTCCATATACACACTTCTCCCCCTTTGGCGTCAAGCACCGAAAAGGGGCAAAAGATATGTCGAGCTTATGATGGACTACAAAAGTCAAATTGATACTCATGGAGAAAATTTTCCAAAGTAAAGACCAATTAATATGTGGTAAGAATAAAATGGATCAATACTTGTAAGACCACACATTATGTAGCATGAACTCCCCCTAAGCATGTGCATACAAATGTGAAAAGTTGAGAAAACTATGCACATATCAATATTAAAGACATAAAGAGTTCATCCTATATGAATCCAACGGATGCAATTTAAAGTGATAGGACAACAATACTACAGCATACCTTCGGAGTCACTTTCTATCCACCATGAGATTATATCAATTAGAGCTCAATAAAATGTTAGTCTCAAGATATCAATGTATATGAATATTCTCTCCTCAAGATGAGCATATATATAGACATTCAAGACAACCATACGCACATTCTCATGTTAAGATCAATGGACAAGAATTTATCCTATGTTTCATATTTTTATCAAGGGAAGCAATTTTAGGATGTACAAGAAGGATAATAATTGCATACCTTTTGATACCTTCACCTTTTCACCAAATGAGACTCGACAATATGAACTCAATTAAATCATTAGTCTCACAAGATATAGAATAAGCTCCCACTCAAATTGTGCATACAAAAATATACAAGGTATACAAATGCACGTTCACAAAACAAGGTAGATAGAGGAGTTTAAACTATATATTGGCTTCACATGATCAGCAACCATCAGTATAAGGAATTTTAGCACTAGTGGTGAAAAAACATGCATCCATTAATCAAAAGAGAGAGAAAATGTAGCTCACAAAAAAATGTTGCACAATTGGACCATTTAACATGAGTATTTGATAGCAAGAAAGAACAACTCATGAACTCACCTCTCCATTTACCTTATCTAGAATGAAATCACCAAAATGAGTTGATCCATCAATAATAGTGTGAATTTGAAGCTCAGCGGTCATCAATATGGTTCAATTTAGTTGGCTCACAAGAAGATGGTGATGGAAGATAGCCAAGCCAAATATGATATAAACAAGAAATAGAGATTTGGAGAAATAATGCTAGTAGGAATTAAGCACTAGGATCTGATATGAAAGAGAAGTGCTCTTGAAATGCTGCATATATGGAGTGACTTTGTCCTCAATGTTTACCAAGTTAAGCATCCAAAATGATAACCTTATTGACCTCTTTGCCATATAAACTTTGTTCAAGCATTATATGCTCACAACTGTTTCAGCACTTTCCCATGCATAAAATTCAGGTCACTAGATATTCCAGCATACTTCAAATATTTCTTCACCAAGACATACCAATTTATTGTCCAATGCTCATCCAAAAACTGATCTCATGTCTCCACAAAACTCTTTCTCTCTCAAGATAATAGCAGCAATGGTTCTCAATTGAATACAATACTTTGACTGATTTGCTATGATGCCTTTGTTGCATAATTCAAGCTTGATGACCAATTACAATGGCTTCCATTTTTATTTCCATTGTAGCATCAAGAGAGACTCTTTTACTCAACCACTACTCAGCTGAAAGTCTACTTGTCCCAATGTTCCCATACCAATCTTGATTCTAAAACCTTAGCATTTCAAGCACCAAATCAAGACTAGGAGAATGTATCAAGCAACTCAACTAGCCCTCCATTTTCAGCCCATCATAATATGCATACTGAGATGTCACATGTAATTGTTCCATCGAAGGCTAGTATATCTTTCATTTTGCATATGAATGGACAAATTTCAGATTTGACCATATATGTGAAACATCCCTCACAACAAAATGGCTAAGGCACTTACAAATACTCTAACTTTTATCCAAATGCATGCTCTCAACTAAAATAACACATGTGACATATCCTCTATATACTGAAATTGCAGCAGATAATGTCATACTCACAAATTTTGTCATCATTGCCATGTCATCTTGTTGCTTACTGTATTTTTCTTCAATATGGCACATATGCAGCTCACCAAAGCACTTGAGATATGGATATACATATGTAACACCATTCTTCCCATGAAGCATCCATATCCATCATTCTTTTTAAGTTTTCTCCCTCAAGTAAGTCATGATATTCAAGTACGGACAGCTGTAGATACTCCCACAACTAGCAGACTTTTCCATACTTGATGGACCTAAAATTTGTAGACTTTTCACACTTATTCATCTCAGCATCTGAAAGTGACCTATAATCCAATGTGTCATTTATCTCAGCTTGTAGAATGAATGAGAAACAATTTTAGTAATGTTGAGGCCATAATACCAGGGTACCCGACCACGAGGATTGCCGACTACCGACTCCAAGACGACCAAGACTCCGAATAAGACACGATGGCCTGATCGCAGAAGGGAAGCCCGAAGACACGTTCGAGTCCTATTAGGTTTAGGTCTGTTTTGTCTTGTAAGGCACGTCTCCCTGGATATAAATAGCGGGGATCCTGTGCGTAGAGGGTATGTTCCATTGATCTACAGTCTTAGACAATCCACTCGAGGGTACTTGTTACGCATTGTAATCTGTACTCGACGAAATAATATAAGCAGCAACTGGACGTAGGGTTATTACTCGATCTCGAGGGCCCGAACCAGTATAAAAATCCCGTGTCTTTCTGTTCATCACCGTGATCAATCTTCGCACGAAGCGGGGTGCTTGCCGGACAAATATCTGACGAGTACAACCTCGACAGAGGCGCGCCAGGTAGGGGCCCTTGCGTGAAGAAAGATCATGCCGATCGTCAACGGAATCTGGTTCGCCGACGCGTCGAGTTCCTCGATGCCCTACATGCCCAGTTCCGTCAAGTCGGGAGCAATCGGGAGTTCTGCTTCCGCTTCCGATCTCTACGCTCACCGCCATCTAGTGCCTGCACGGGAGATCCGCTTCGGGGACCTCGTGTTCGAGCACCGAGGCGACTACGAGCTCAAGCTGACAGGGATCCACGATCCCGATCTCACATGCGCCGGTCGGGAAGTTTTCGCCACCTTCACGGAGCCAACTCCTGAAGACATTGCAGATCGCACTGCGCTGTTGGATCTCGACTACAGTGGATCTAGCAATGGGTCTGAACCATCTGAAGACCGCCGCATCCATGTGCTAAACGCAAACGGGACAGAGGCCGTTGCCGAGTCGTCTAGCTCGCGTCGACCCGTGCCTCCTCCGCGTTTGAGCAACGCACCGACACTTCAAACGGCTAAAACCCGTACACAGCAGGTTGCATCCTCATTGGCTCCCCGAAATCTCAACAACGATGTCGGTGTAAGAAATAACCAACAAGTAAATTTAGTGGATTGCGCGTTTGGGCTCCGGATGGTTCGCGAGAGGACACAAGGGTTATACTGGTTCAGGCACTAACGCCCTACGTCCAGTGTCGATCTGCTCGTGTTACTCGCGTTGCTCGTAGTAGGGGTTACAAGCGGTCGAGAGAGGGAGGGGCTCCCAAGTCTCTGGATGCGTCTGAGCGCGTGGGTTGTGTTTGTGTGTGCGTCGTGTGTCTGTCTCTATCCCCCCCTTTCCTGAGGCTTGACTTTTCTATTTATACTCAGGAGAGGTGAGGCTTTACAAGGCGTGCTCAAGAAGGTAAAAAATAGAAAGCTTGCTGAAGAAGCTCCGCCGCCTGCGGGATACTGTGGACGCCGTACTGGACGCTGCTCGGGACGCTGTTCGGAGTTGTTCGGGGTTGTTGGGGACGTGGCTCTCCCCGCGTGGCGCCTGCGTACGGGCAGAACAGTGGTAGTCACATCCGTCGGTCATATCGGGCAGTGCTTGGTGAGGCCAATTAATGCCGATGGGAAGCGGCATGGGCGTATGGAGACACATCCTTATGCCGGGTCTTCCGGGCGCCCCACTCCGTCCCGGGCCCACGCCGATTCGG
>CM014271.1:16501834-16517711 GCA_004135705.1 Alloteropsis semialata | reverse complement strand
TGCTCTTGGAGTCAGCTACAGGGTCAAAGGCAGCATGAGAATAAAAGTTTGAGGATAAAAATTCAATAAGCAAGGCATAAGATTTAAAGCCTGTACCTTCTTTCTCGGACTGGAGAACAGTCACCTGGGCTCCCAGTCTGATCACAGACGCTTCAGCAGCAGATGCACGAGCGTCTAGCGAACGCCATTGCTCCGAAAGCGCACTAATGATCGGGCTCAGGGGCATCGGGATGGGTCCCACAATCTCTGCAGTCCTCTCTGAGCTGTCAGGTTGTGCTCTCAAGTCTGGCTCGGGAGTTTTCTCTCTGGCAGATGGTCTGACAGGAGGAGAAGCTGTGGGATCGGGATGCCTGAGTTCCCGAACAATCAAATACAGTGAAAACAATATCTACAAAGAATGTTCATACATAATCAAAGATTGTCAAAGCTCTTACTCGGCCGTCGGGAGGTTAACCTTAAATTTCTTGGCACCAGGAATAAGCTTTGATGATTGTCTGGTCGGACGATTTTCCTGTCGAGAAATCTCCCGATCATGTTTAGCTTTGGTTATGCGATCAAAAGCTGCGAATAAACGCCCGAATACGATCATGCTTGATACCTGGGCAACAGGACGAGGCTGATCACGAATGGGCTGCAGATTAGCGGGCCCAGGCAATCCAGAAACTCCCGAATCAAGAACTGTCCTCTCTACACTACGAGAGCGTTTCCGGGTTCGGGGGATATTTGCCTGGGGGCTGCTCGGGACCTCTTTTTCCAAGCCAGGTGATGACTCAGGTTGTTCGTTGGTCGGGGCCCTGGTGCCTGGATCAACGGGCTGATCCCCCTCCTCTTCGACATTGATGGCACCGCTCTGGGGCGGGGCATCAACGGTAGCTGGGGCCTGGTCGGGAAAAAAAGAGATATATCATATCATTGTTTAAAAAAAAAGCTTTTTCTGAGTAACAGTTTACCTCTGGAGGAGGGTTGTCAGCGCTGTAGGGTGCTGGGACGTTTTCCCAATCCGGGAGAGCAGCCCCGAACATCTTCTTCAGGCGTGCAGCCACTTCTGATTCTGGGACAACTGTTNAGGTGATGACTCAGGTTGTTCGTTGGTCGGGGTCCTGGTGCCTGGATCAACGGGCTGATCCCCCTCCTCTTCGACATTGATGGCACCGCTCTGGGGCGGGGCATCAACGGTAGCTGGGGCCTGGTCGGGAAAAAAGAGATATATCATATCATTGTTTAAAAAAAAAGATTTTTCTGAGTGACAGTTTACCTCTGGAGGAGGGTTGTCAGCGCTGTAGGGTGCTGGGACGTTTTCCCAATCCGGGAGAGCAGCCCCGAACATCTTCTTCAGGCGTGCAGCCACTTCTGATTCTGGGACAACTGTTAGTTAAGAGTCATGAATTCAAATGACCGAACAAACTCGGGAAAAACAATCGAACAGAAAAACAAATGCTCACCATCGGGTTTCATTCTGTTCGGGTCCTTGTAGCCTGTAAATGTCCAAGCATAGCGGTCGCGATTCATAAGTGGGATAAATCTCCATCTAATGAAGATTTCCGCTACATGAACTGCCGTCAGACCCGCATCACGGAGTTCCAAGATCCAATCAATATGCTTCTGCATCTCCGGGGTAATTCTTGGCAGAGCTTTGGCCGAATCCTTGAGATGGGGCATCAGATACTTCCTTTTTGCCAGTGAGGCTTGGGGAAGGGTGATGTAAAACCAGTGACGTTCGTATCCTTTCCAGCAATCTTTAACTGGGAAGGGGATGTACATCTCCCGATTTCTCAAGGAAAACCCGATGGACCCGAGCATCATTTGGTTCTTGTAGTACGAAGGACTGTAAAAATATCTCCACAGCAACAGCGAAGGCTTAATCCCTAACCAGGCTTCGCACAGAAAGGCAAAGACGCTAAGCATTGTCAAAGCGCCGGGCTTAAGGTGCACAAGCTCTATCTGGTAGTGCTCGCAGACGCTGTGGAAGAAATCAGATGGAAAAACCCCGAATCCACAGTAGAAGAACTCCAAGAACACCACCATCTCGAGAGTGTCGGGGGTTGGATACGTCTGACCTTTGGCATGACGACGAGGGAAAAGTTCGGTGCTAGGGAGCAATCCAAGGTCCTCCAGCTTCTGCAGGTGTTTGACCGTCGTGGTTGATGTGTACCAATACTCATCCGCGGTGGGGATCGTATTCCCCCTACGGAGTTCGCGTCCGGCCGCGGCGCTGCTCTGGTTCTCTGTAGACTCAGTACCAGAGGATGATTGGTGCGTGGATGCCATGGCGACTGGAGGCTAGCAAGGTTGAAGGAGCAGGTGGACGGGGAAAGAAAACGGATGAAAATGGCGAATGTTTTGCGGATGCGAACAAGGAAGACGAAAGCCCAAATAGATCTCAAGCGGCCGCGCTTGGGGGCTTTATGGTTCTGCACGGGAGCTCGAACCCCGAAAAACCTGCCCTTGAGCCGCGCAATCCGCAGTGACTGTTGGGTCAAAAAGATTCTTTCCTTTTTCTGCGGTACGCGTCGTTTTGAAAAACGTGCAGGTCAAATTCAATGCATTTAGGATTGTTGGCTTACAAGGGAAGCTATCAGTTTTAAATGACCAAACATTTGAAACGATGAAATGCCCTGATCATGTTTGACCAGGGTCAAATTTCCCGAACACGCTGAAGAAAGTTACTTGGTTTGATTAGAGAGACTTGTGTTCGGGATTTTATTTCTGAACGTACAGTTTCATAATCAGATTAACGTAAATAAAAATTCCAAAGCATTTAGGATTTTTCAGGTTACATCCATCAAGTGAAATTTCTTCATTAAATCCAAAAGAAGGAACATTTCACAATGGATTGATAACTATCCTGAAACCAAAATACTAAAGCGCCCTGATCTTGGGTTGATGATTGATAACCAAACTGATCAGGGCGACGATGGTGTGCTTGCCGGTGGATCATCATCTGTCGCGTTTTCTTCTTCAGAGTCGCTGACGAGATCCACGAGCGCTCCGTCTCCAGGAATCCCGATCAGGTCGCGGTTCAAGGAGACGAAGAGGCGCCGGGCGAATTCCTCGTCGCCGCTGGTGTCCGCCGGAGCAGAAGACGAAGATGCACCTGCGTGCGCCGCCTCTGGCCTCAGCCGGACTCCGCCCCCTCCTTGTGCTGGCTCGTCGTCGGAGGAGAGGGAGATAGGAGATGCCGGGGCTGGGGAGGAAGACGCAGGGCGTTTCCCGGCGGCAATGCTCGACGGAGCAGCCTCGGGAGATGGCGGCGCTACCACCGGAACCTCCTCCTCTGGTGGCTCGACTTCGACTCCTTCATCCCCGTACCAGGGGAGAGCCAGGAGCGGAGCCTGAGGAGGAGCGGAGGGTGATGTCGTCGCCGGCGAGTCCTCCGGCTTGTCGGGCGGTTGCGCACCGGAGCTGCGAGGGGAGTCTCCGAAGAGGAGACGAGGAAGCTTGAACTTGCTGCTAAGCTTTTTCTTTCCCATGGCGAGTGGAGGAAGAAGGCTTAGGATGGAAGTTTCAAGTACATGACAATCCAGGAGATCTGATATTTAAAGACTCAGGGGTGCGACGCTTCGCGCGAGAATCGAGGAGCCGGAGCAGAGCCGTATCGCGTGCGCTGCTAAAATCCCGGGAGACGTGCGGAGTGGGTTTTTAAATGCCCTGGGCAGCAGTTACATCACTCCTGGGGCGTTCCATTTTCCAAGACGGAACAGTTCTATTTTATTATTATGGCTGATATTTTTCTTTGACCTTATCATTCAGATGCAGGTTTCTACATTCAAGAGTTCGGGAATTTTTCTGGCTCTCTTGCAAGAGTGATTGACGAGGTATTAACATATTCAAAAATCACCCGAAGAGCAAAAAGACCCGAAGGCTATTGAACAATCAACCTTTTCTGAACAAGATAAGCTCGGGGGCTACTGTTGAGGCCATAATACCAGGGTACCCGACCACGAGGATTGCCGACTACCGACTCCAAGACGACCAAGACTCCGAACAAGACACGATGGCCTGATCGCAGAAGGGAAGCCCGAAGACAGTTCGAGTCCTATTAGGTTTAGGTCTGTTTTGTCTTGTAAGGCACGTCTCCCTGGATATAAATAGCGGGGATCCTGTGCGTAGAGGGTATGTTCCATTGATCTACAGTCTTAGACAATCCACCCGAGGGTACTTGTTACGCATTGTAATCTGTACTCGACGAAATAATACAAGCAGCAACTGGACGTAGGGTTATTACTCGATCTCGAGGGCCCGAACCAGTATAAAAATCCCGTGTCTTTCTGTTCATCACCGTGATCAATCTTCGCACGAAGCGGGGTGTCTGCCGGACAAATATCTGACGAGTACAACCTCGACAAGTAAGTATCTCCAATTGCAGCTACATATCTTTGCTAAGGACTTGTATACCAAGCTGCCCAAAAATGTCCACTGCACTTAGCTTCTCTTCACCAATAAATCTGAAACTTTTTGCAACCCTTTGCTGATGACAATGACTTATAAGAAATCCAAATTTCAGCTGCAGCTCAACACCTGAATATAGCTTAACTTAAGATCAAAAAATCATCATTGAACTTGGATGTGTTAAGCTGAAATCCTTTCTTTCACCAAGCTGACCAAAAGTGCATAAAACTGACCATCTTTATTGTCTTTGCCCTTGAGCAAGCTGAGCATAAAAAGGTAAACCATAAAGGTCATCCAACTCAGAATAAAGTCATCACAATTCACTGCAAGAAATCCAACCTTTTATAGCTCAAACTTCCATTGACAAGATTCAATAATATATATGATATCAGCCCAAAGTACCCACTGTCATATTCAAATTCACTTTAAGATCATGAATCCAATCCAAAACATATGGCTGTCCTTGTCACATATATCGGGTGGCAATGATGTATTTCAGCTAGCTGCACTAGATCAAGCATAAGAGACTATTTCCACTTTTCAACAGAAGAACTCAGCTCTTGCACTAAGAACAATTTTAGCAACCACTCCCTTCAATTATGACCAAGATAAATTGTTTTGCCAAGCAAGAAGATCAATGTGCAAGAGCAGCATCAAATGACTTATCTCACTATATTGAAAGGTTGAGCACATGGATATAGTGATGAAATCCTCAGATGTAAATATTTTTCAGCTAAGCATGCACCATCATGGAAATTGTTTCTTCTTTCTAAACCATATATGACACCACTTGAATATGTATATTCAGGCTCACAAACAAATTTCTCCGATGTCACTTATCAAGCAATAAGCTTTTCATTCTCTTCCACATACCAAGCATATTGCACTAAAGTTATTGCTATGTCACAATGCAACATGAATCCTATCCAAGAAATCCTTCGGGCAGCCCATAGATTTAGTACCAATTGACAATATCATTTCCTTGCTATGAGCTACCTATATATCATATTTCAGTTCTCAAAGATTTAATTGCAGCTCAAATACTATTCTCAACACCATCCAATTTTCAGCATGCCTCTATATAACATCAGAGCCTCCATAAAGTGCAACATATATCAAGAGCAATTCAAGAGAATGATAAAGAAATCGAGATTTGAGAGGAGAAAGAAATTGATTGATGAAACTTTGATGAAATACTCCTCAAGATATGCTAGGATTCAATTTCAAGCTTTCTATCATTAAATACATGTTTCCAAAATGATATTCATCCTCAAGCTCTAGAACATGTGTAACCTCCAAACCAAGAGAGAGATGAAGATTGATATTACCAAGAGAATATGGATGAGATATTCATGATGATACATCCAACCAATATGAATTCTTGACATCTCCAATAACAACACCATATCAACCATAACCATACTTGGAGAGTCCATGGAACCTAGTGACATGCTTCCAAAAGTGCAAGATCATGAAGACAAGAATTGTAACAAAAATATTCCAATAAAATGGGATAAGATGTATATGCAAGCATAAAAACACAACAAAGCAATATAACCTATACAAGATTAGGGGCTAGATACTTCAATGTAAATACTTGTTACCAAGGTGGCATTGGTTCATGATGTAGAATAATCATCCTCATACTTGACTCCATTTGGACATATGATGTAAAATTAATTCCTCAAGAATAAGCCAAGCCTCCAATGCCACTCCAAGTACCTATTTATTAATTCAAGCACTTTGTGGTACCCAAACCGGGTTGGGTCCTTGGATGCTAGTCACAACATATTTAGGCACCCAAATGGCCTTTGCATGAAATTTAGGTGAACTAACAATCTTAGCATAAATAGTACCATTTTTAGCCTTCTTAAGCAGATAATTATCATTATAAAGCATAGGCTTAGGAGCATTACCCAAGGGACAATTCTTACCAATATGTCCCTTTTCCCGGCAATTGTAGCAAGTTGGATTTTGTCCTCTATGAATTTTCTTGATTTCTTGCTTCTTGCCGACTTGCCTCTTTCTTGATGTATCGGGTTTCTCATCAATCTTACTAGCACAACTTGAGGCAAAGTGTCCCATTCCCATGCACTTGAAGCACTTCAGGTGAGCACGATTTTTCTTCTTTTCTTCTTGCTTGCCCATTTTCTTGGCATCTTGATATTTCTTTTGATGCCTTCTATTGTGCCTTGTTCGACTATTTTCCTTCTTCTTGGTGGGGAAACCAATTCCACCTTTATCTTCCATGATTCTTTGATTACTCTATATATGGTCAGCAACGACCTTTGAATTGTAACACCTTTGTAACTTCTCATTCAATCTATTGACCTCGTCTTCTAAAATTTTGTTCTTCTCTACAAGATTAGTCTCAACAAGCATAAATGAAGAACAAGCATCCAAATTTAAACAGCAAGGTATATCAAGTAAATCATCACAAGAAGTGGACACATCAACCATAGATGGAATTTCTTCAACTAAATCACATGATATATGATCTAAGTCCACTTTGGCATTTTTGGATGCATTGACAACAAGAGAATCATATGTCTTTTTGAGCTTCTCATGAGTTTCACTAAGATTCTCATGAGACAATTTTAGCTTTTCATGAGATTCCTTAAGCTCCTCATGAGACCGCTTTAGCTCCTCACACAAGTCCTTCAAAGAAGCATTTTCCTTCTTCAAAGTTCTCATTTCAGGTTTTTTTTTGTCAAACCTTTCACACATGCCTTCTAAAATTTCTACAAGCTCATCATATGTGTATTCATGATCACCATCATCAAGTTTTACCTTAGTGTTACCTTTGGCCATAAGGCAATGTGGTGATGAAGATGGAATTGTGAATTCATCAATATGAGCATGAGAGGAAGAGCTATCCATTTCATCATGTGAGCTTGAGATAGAATAATGATCCACATCACTTGAGCACGAGGTAGAGCAATCATCCAAAATCACCGAATCATCAATGCAATCATCATTTGCAATATTGGATCCTTCATATAGTTCTTGAAGTTGGATCCACATATCATGAGCACTCTTTAAATTGTATACCTCGTAGAACACATCTATACTTAAAGCACTAAATAAAGCATTAGTAGCTTGAGCATCGAGATGTAGGCATTTCTCTTACCCATTAGTTGGAGCATGATCATCCAAAGCATGAGAAAAGCCCACATCTACGATCCACCATATTTTTGGACTCATGGCACGAAAATAGCTAGATATGTGAATTTTCCAAAGAGCATAATTTGTGCCATCAAAAATAGGTGCATCATTGGTGTGTTCTATACAACTAGTGGCCATCCTTCCACTCTCGGGACGATTAAGTCCACAAAATTGAGAGACCAAGCTTTGATACCACTTGTAGGATCGAGGAGGCCGACTAGAGGGGGGTGAATAGTCGGTTCTAAAAAATTCTAGCAAAATTAACCGATTAAAATGCGGAATGAAACCGATCGGCTAAAGCACGACTACACCCCCAAATTCAATGTCTCAACTATGTGCAACAACACCCTATGTCAAGATCAAGGTTTGCAATCCTAGTGTGACATGCAAGCAATTGTAATTCTAGGAATGTAAATTGCTTGAATTTAAATTGGACAAAGTAAATGAGCTTAAGTAGACAAACCACAATGGAGACACCAAATTTTTACCGTGGTCTCGGTGACTTGCCGGTCACCCCTAATCCACGTTGAGGTGGATTCTATGTTCCAATCGCTCCTCTATCAAGGCACCGCTTGATTTATGAGCCGACTTGGACCAAGAACCGCTCCACACCTCGATTCCACTAGAGTTGCTCTTCACCACTCCGGCAAGGTGAGTACAAAGACCTCTCACAAGAACACCGGGCCTTCTCACAAGCTTCTCTTGAGAAGATCACCGGATCACAGCACCACCACGCCGTCTAGGTGTCGGCAAACACCAAGAGTAACAAGTCAAGACACACTTGACCCTTCACCAAGTGCCTAAAGCTCAATCTCTTATGCAAATGCACTTGAATCTTGCCTCTCACCCTCTCTTATGTGCAACATATGCACAAACTCATGGGGAGGACTTGCACAATCTCAAGAATGCTCAAATGGAAGCCTAGAGGTCCCTCAACTCGCAGGATACCAGGTACATATAGGCCACAACTCCAAAACTAGCCGTTACTCAGAAAACTCGTCAAAACAGAGTTTCCGCGGACAGTCCGCCTCACATAGGCTGGACAGTCCGTCATTCAAACCCAACAGCTATATACTCAAAAAATGCTTCTCGGAGTCGACCGTTACGCCCTTGGCGGACTGTCCGCCTCACAAATCGTGGATGGTCCGCAGTACATTTTGATACCCAACACAGAAACAACAAGTTTCTGCGTCCGTTTGAAAGTGAGCCGGCGGACAGTCCGCCATTCATTTTGGACATCCAACACAGAAACCCCAAGTTTCTGGCTCTGTTCGAAGATTTACGGGCGGACTGTCCGCGCCCAGGGGCCCAACGGTCCGCCGTTCACTTTGGCACCCCACACAGAAACAAAAATGGTCCTGGCCGCTCAAAAACATGATACCTACGGACCATCCGCCCCCCTGGGCGGACCGTCCGCAGCTCCATTTTCAGCACAGCCGATGCTCAGTAAAACGTCCATAACTTTTAGCTCCGATGTCCAAATTAGGTGATCTTGGACTCTATGGAAAGCTTATTCAGAGGGCTACATGTCTCAACTAAATGCTTGACTCCAAACATATTAGATCAAAGCAGAATTGCAATCCAATACCCACCATAAACCATTAGCACCAAATATTTGCTAAGCGACTTTTGCACACTACCGGTTCCTTGCCAAGGTTAGTATGCATATGCAAGATTGAGCTTTTCAACACCTAGCAAAGGCTCAAGCATCATCAAGACCCCTCTTAATAGTACGGCATTCTATCTTATCAATCCGGTCTTTTCTCCACTAATCTCCGAGACCGGCAAATAAAATGCCCTATGTTTCATACCTTTGCCTGGCGCAAATCCAATCTTGGGTCTTACTTGATTTCCATATGCACGTGTCAGTTTTTTATGCCGTCTAGCCTACTATGGGGGGTCCCCATGGTAGTGATTTGTTCGGTGGGGGATCGCCAGACCTGAAGCATGAAGGTAAACGCAGGACACAAGACACGATTTAGACAGGTTCGGGCCGCCAAGGCAGCGGACCCTACGTCCTGTATGGGGTGTATAGTATTGCGCCCTGCGCTGATGTGTTTCAATCTGCCTGTCTAGGTACCGCAGCCCTTCTTTATATAGTCCAGGGGACGGGTTCCTAGTCGGCTACAAGGTAGGAGTCCTAGTAGAATTACAGAGTATGAGTCCTAGTAGGATTACAGTGGAATTCTAATAGGATTCTGCCTTCCTTGCAGATACTGGAGATTCTATCTCCGACAAACCCCCGAGCGCTTCAAAGCCGTATGTAGCAGTCTCCGAGTACTTTTCAGATCCTCGCCGAGCTGAATCTTCAAAGTTAATCAAGGCTGTCACGAGGGTATGGTGTGCTCAAAATCTTCACGCCTGCCGAGTTGTTTTCCAACAAATTTAGCATCAGCCGAGTTGTTCCTCGTCCTACTGCGCCTTCGTTGAAAACCTCCAGTAATGTACATCTTGATATATGGGGTGCGGCGAAAGTCGCACTCCATATGGAGTAGCCCCGTGCCTTAGGTTGAATCGAAGAATCAGGCTGAGGGTCAAATCTTGAATCTTCTTCTTCCGTCTTGAAAAAAGCAATTGATGGGTGTAGCTTATCAGCCCCCGAGCCTTGGAGTGGTTGAATAATCAATCCAAAGGTCTTTGAACAGCAATCTTTTTTGAACCTACGACCTTCTGCTTTAGGAAATAGACTTCTCGTCCGAGTTCTTGAAACTTCATCCGAGTTCTTCTTTGTGTTCGCCGAGTTGTTTTCTATGTTCGCCGAGTTGTTTTCTGTGTTCACCGAGTTGTTTTGCGGCGTCCAGCCCCCGAGCTTATGCGCCAGGTGAGCAATTGGAGCCATGCCGGGTAGTTTTGCAGTGTCCAGCCCCCGAGCTTGACCTGAAAGAAAAAAATGCATACATTATGTAGCATATTTGTAAAATGTTCAATTTACTGAAATTTATTCAGCGATAAACATAATACAAATGTAAGTGTCATGCTCTTTTTAGGTCATATTTTTGCCGAGTAGTTAGCCTATTACGTTTAAGCACCTGGTCATTGCATTAGCCGTTGCTCACAGCGTGTATTTTACGCATGTAGAGACGTTAGGTGTAACAGAAAGAGCCGAGGTTTCACGAATTAAGGCGTGTTCTGCTAGAAGAAATTAGTTACCGCCAAGAGAAGACAATAAGTAGTCGGCTTTGCGACAGGGAGCACGGATTACGCGCAAAGAAGTCGGCATTGCGACAGAGAGCGCGAATTGCGCGCGAAGTAGTCGGCGAATGCATCCATAGGGTGTAGCCACTGCGGTGCCTCCAGTACTCAGTACACAAAACTTCGTGGCAAAGCCTCCTAATTCGGTGTACCAAGCATGTGGCGACGCCCTACGAACTCGATGTACCAAGTGCGTGGGCAGCGCCCTACGAACTCAATGTACCAAGCGCGTGGGCTGTCCGTTTAGCAGACCCCAGGAGTAGTCGATCACAGAGTAGACCCGAGGGTAATTCCCGTCGAAGAGCATATTCGAAGTAGTCGGCGCATGGCCAAACACGTAACATGTTAGAAAAATAATATCAAAAGAAATAAGCGACTTAGCTTGATTCGTGTCCGAGAAGGAGAATCAGCGCGCCATTGTTGACGAAGCCGACTAGTCGGAGTTGATTCCGACTAGTTGTTGGCGGAGTAGTGTCCGCTCCCGACTAGTTGGTTAGTCGAGACGAGTAGTCGAAGTAGTCATCGGCAAGTCGGTGTAGCCCGACGTCAATGTAGTCGTTCTCGTGTACATCTTCTTTGTACGTTAGGCAGAGATCTTGAGGTAGCATTCTGTGTGCAACGATGTGTGCATGTAGCGAAGAGCCATTGCAATCGTAATAGTCTTCACATGCGCGCGCAGCACAACACTTTAATAATCCTTTCTTGCTTGTGAGAGGAAACAAATCTGACTTGCCCTCTGATCCCCTGTGGTCTGCGGATTGGAGCTCTCCCTAATCGGACTTGGATTGAGCTGCGTCGGAAGAAAGGATGGAGTAGTCAACTTGGCTTCGATCTCCGCACCAGGCTCGATTTTGCATGCTGTTGATCGCTAGAAAGCGATTTGGCTCTTGAATTCATCGAGTTGAAAATTGGTACTGGTGGCGGTGCCGTGGACACGCTCAAATCCCATTGCAAACAACGTCTTGAAGCTTTTGCATGTGGTAATGCAGAAAGACAACAATTCCATAGACAGCTCCGCCTTGGACTTGATGCACGAACACGACGAGTAGATTGATTTTGAAGATGGTCCTTCAAGCTCGCCTGATGATCTAGACGATCACCCCTACCTGGCGCGCCAGCTGTCGGTTTTTTATGCCGTCTAGCCTACTATGGGGGTCCCCATGGTAGTGATTTGTTCGGTGGGGGATCGCCAAACCTGAAGCATAAAGGTAAACGCGGGACACAAGACACGATTTAGACAGGTTTGGGCCGCCAAGGCAACGGACCCTACGTCCTGTATGGGGTGTATAGTATTGCGCCCTGCGCTGATGTGTTTCAATCTGCCTGTCTAGGTACCGCAGCCCTTCTTTATATAGTCCAGGGGACGGGTTCCTAGTCGGCTACAAGGTAGGAGTCCTAGTAGAATTACAGAGTATGAGTCCTAGTAGGATTACAGTGGAATTCTAATAGGATTCTGCCTTCCTTGCAGATACTGGGGATTCTATCTCCGACAGCACGTGATGTCAATCACTTTCATTCTTCAAGGCACGTGATGTTCATCAATACTTGAAGTCTTGCCCTATGCATTTCATCAACACACATGATGTTTCCCTATACATGATTTTTATCTTCTCACTTTTCACCACATCATTTGACTCATGCTTCATCAACACACCGTGGCCTTTTAATTGTCATTTACCCAAGCCACTTGATATCCTTCACATGAAGTCTATCTTTTCTATTTTCTCCATATCTTTTTGCATTCATCATATAGTTGATGAGAATCACTCATAGCTTCATATGGCCTCTCATGGTCCATCGGCGCTAAGCCTTCACTCGCCCTTCACCATTGCCTTGGTCCTTCGGCGCCAAACCTTTTGCTTGCCCTTCACCCTTGCATGGTCCATCGCAGCCGAGCCTTGCTTAACCTTCACCATCTTGCCACATGTAGCTACTTTGTACTCCACATCTTCAATGTATTCACTTTATCATTTTGATCACCATTCAATATTTTCAATCCAACACAATTTCCTTGTTGATCACCAACTCATCAAGCTCATGCCTTTGATCTCCATCAATTCATCAACTCATGACGTTCATTTCATTCACATCTTCGCAATTAATATTCATCTTCTTGGAATCAATCACACCCTCAACTTGTTGAACCTTAACCAATGAGCTATCAACATTTATCTTGATGCCGGAACTCATCCTTGACACATATGTCTTCTTCTCATCAATCACACTCTTAACTTGTTGATCCTCAACCAATGAGCTATCAACCTTTATCTTGATGCCGGAACTCAACCTAACACACCAACTCATGGAAATGGTTAGTCCCGTACATCTGGTTGTCATTAATCACCAAAACTCATCATAACACAATACTAGGGGCCTAGATCCTTCAGAAACAAAGAAAACCTCATCGTCATAGTTAGGATTGTGCATACAGTTTTGGTATTGCAAATTCTCAAAGGCATCAGCATATTCTTCCACAGAGCCTGTTTGTTTCAAATCAAGTAACTCAGTAAGAGCAGACCTATAGTCATCAGCCCCAAACTTCTCCTCCATTGCTTTCACCAGATCATTCCATGAATTCAGGCCATGTATTGTTTTGTGCACTTGTAACCACTTGGCTGCCACTCCCTCAAAACTCATAGATGCTAAAGTGAGCCACAAACTCTCAGGAATTCTGAAGAAGGTGAAGTAATCCAAACATTTGTCCTTCCAAATTCGAGGGTCATTACCATCAAATGCTGGGAAAGGTAATTTGGGTTGATAACCTTTGTGATAAGTATCAGACTCAGGAACATTCCTGTTTTGACCATGCCGTGGAGCATGTCTGTTTTGTCGAGGAGGGTCCTGATGGTGATCTCTCCTCATGTGATCTCTTCTGGATGTGTGGGGATGTGGTATCTCCACTGACTCTTCAGATGTTGAATCCTGTTGATTAAGTGTGAGCTGTGTGATTTGTGTGGCCATCGCTCGCTGTTCCTTGCTAATTTCCCCAATCACTGCATTGTTGATATCTAGCTGTGTCTGAAATTGTTGTTGTGTGTGTGCAACATCTGACACTTGAGCAAACAACAGATCCAGACTCTCAGTCACATGTTTCCAATGAGCATCCTCCTGCTGTTCGACTTCCTCCATCCGATTCAGTAGAATTTGGGTCTGAACCGAAGGTTTTGGAGGCACCGTGGTGTCCGTACCGCAAACCGATCCAACGTGGGCAGGAATTACAGACGTGACTCTACCGCAGTGTGCAAATAGAATCAACAAGCCCTACCGTACCCGTTTATCAGATCAAGGTCGACGGAGTTCACGAACAACCACGTACCTCGTTGCCGGCTGATGTACCGAAGAGAAATCCAGTCCTGAGCTTCCAGAAATCCGCGCTTCCCGTCAACAGCAATGAATCCGCCAACCAATCATCGCCAATCAACAGAAATCCGAAGGAATCGTCCCCAATTGGAAGATGAACAGAACGAATCCCCCACGAGAAAACTTCAATTCAGTGCCGCAGATGGATCAAAGTGCCCACAAAGTCAGATCAACCACGGACACGGAAACCAGTGTAGCTCCCGCCGGGAATTATGACCCGAATCGAAGGAATCACGCACCTCGATCGATCTCGCACCGCGCACAGCCGATGTGGCCGCCGCCCGTCGCCCACGCCGAGGATGGACCGTCTCTGATACCACTGTAATGCCCGTGGCTGCTGGCGAACGCCGCCGACGTGAGAATTAACAAGTAGATCACGAGACATGATATAGAGGAATGAGGACGGATTATCCTCTTCCGATTTGTTCTTCGTAGAATAGCAAGATGAGTTTTCCGTTCACGAGTACAGGCAGCTTATACATGCCACCACCCAGACACGGCCCTGTGGGCCCCTTACGCACGCGACACACCCAATTACAACGCGACACGTCATTCACTTAAATGCCTCCCACGCCTTCTCCAGGTTTACGCCTTCTCTATCGCCTTGGCGTCAGTCTTCAGTGCCGCAGCCATAACATAATTGGCTGTATTTTTTTATTTTATTTGGGAAAAAGGGTACCTTTTGTGGAGTACACCATCACCAGTGTTCAATGAGCATAAACTCCACAATGGGCCGATAAATTTTTTGGAACAAGGCGTTATTTGAATCTCAGCTGTTAAAAATTAGCACCTTGTTTAGGTGTCAATTAGATGAATTAAATATGAACTAATTTTAAAACTAATTGCATAAATTATATCTAATTGATGAGTAAAATCTATTAGTCCAAATTAGGTCTGAATTAGCCCATGTAATATTACAGACCTAATTAGGACTAATAGATTCTACTCATCAATTAGACATGATTTATACAATTAGTTTTAAAATTAACCCATATTTAGTTCATCTAATTGACACCTAAACAAGATGCTAATTTTTAGTAGCCGGGATCCAAACAGGCCCTAAGTTTGATGGCCTACCGTGCAATGTGATGTTAACTGCTAATTCTGCTATATTCGACCTTTGGTTCTTTGAAAGCCTTCGCTAAAGATCTCATACATCAAACTCATAAAGTACAGTGTTAAACTGCCAACCAAATCATACATGAGCTGTTAGGTTGGCACAGATGACGAATGGGCATCAAATAGAACTTCTTTCACGAGCAGAGAAGCAGCATGAAATGGCTAAAGCTTCACCTTCCTGTTGGTGTATATATGTGGCCCTTATGGCCCATGTAGTCTGGCCCATCTAGAGGCCCATGTACAGCTACTATATTACCCACCCTTCTAGGGTTTGGAGGAATAGAGAGAATATTCTGTCCAATATGGTATCAAAGCCAGAGGTCTCGAGTTCGAATCCTGGCTGGCGTGATTAAATAAATTAATTGCAGCCCACTCCAATTTCCACGTATGCGGCCTAAGAGAGCCTGCACGTGAGGGGGTGTTGGAGTATAAGTGAATTGCGCACCTTTCCTCATCAGCTTAAGCTTTTGGGTTGAAATTGGTTGGAGCATGCAACTCAATATGATATCAGACAGGTCCCGATCCCTCTCCTCCTGAGCTGCCGCCGCCGCCTGCTGTGGAACCACCGCCACCAGCAGCGCCATGGCCGGCCGGCCGCCGCCGCCGCCCCTCTCCTCCTTCCCTCCCCTCTCCTCTTCCTCTGCCAGCGCCG